>JARGCV010000112.1:20797500-21997500 GCA_034064705.1 Bothrops alternatus
TCTTTCTTTCCTTTGATTCAGACACTTTCTTTCCCTACCTGTCTTGCTGTATCAGTTGTTTGCTTTTACTGGTTTCTCGGTACCATTGTAGTGAGGAGGAAACATTCATTTCAAAACCAAATTGTGCTTTGCATTCAAGATCAATCGGTTGACCTTAAAAAATAAAAAAGATGAGGATGGGGGAAAAACAGTAAGTATATTTTCCACGGATCAGAAAATATTTTAGAGTAGTTTGCAAATGGTTATGAGTTTCTTTACATAGGATTTGAAAATGTGCAGATTATTAATATTAAGTAGCGTATACAAAGGTTCTTCAAAAAATAACTCATGTAGCTATGGGGTTTTTTACACAAAAAATCTTGTTGCATTTTAAAGACTAGTATTTTTACTATTTTCATTAGATTTCATCACACACCACTTCCAATCTATCTTTTATGCACTTGATGAAAAGGAAGTGATATTGAAGCACATAGGATAATAATTATACTAGGCATGTGTGTTTGGGTGTATGTTTGTATTTGTGAATGTGTGTTTGAGTAAGTCTTGATTCCTAGCAGCTGCTTGGACAGTTGCAGTTTTCTTTGGAAGATTTTTCAGAAGGATTTGCCATTTCTTGCTTTCTATGGCTGTGAGACTGTGAATGGCTTCATGCCTAAAATGGAACTAGAACTTTCAATCTTCTAGTTTCTAGCCTGATGTCTTAACCAATATATCAAACTGTGTCTCTCCTATTAGGTTTTAACTGTGACATATTTGAAAAAGGTTGCATTTAATATGATAAATATGAGTCTTCTAATGTAATGCTATGGACACATATTAATTAGAGCAAATTGCTATAGAATAATAAAACTATACATTCCTGTTATGGCAAGTGGGAATGATCTTAGGAGATAGGATGAGGAGCCATAGATGGCAATGGTCAGATAAGAGACAAATGAGTCTACAGAAGTAATGGAGCATGGCAAACATCTCAGAAGGGACCCTTCCTAGTTTATTAGACTGGAAAAGTGAAAAGTACTTTAGGAGTTGCAAGGTTATGTTAATGTAACCTTACAATACATGTAATACTCCTGGATCTGCTTCTTGTCTGGACTACTTTGAAGGGAGAACAATTCCACAAACTGAAAAGTCAAACATCTCTCATTTTTAAAAAACAAAAATATATTGTACATGGATAGTGGGAGGAAGGATGCCAATAAGGAACTTATAAACTAAAATGGCTGCAGAGAAGGCACTTACCTACATTTTAATAAGTTATATTTCTCCTCTTTATTACACTTAGTATTACAAAATCTAAAAAAAGCTTTCTCCCAGAAAGATCATAATATCTAAGACTCCAACACATTTAGAACTTTAAAATATAATGTCCAGTCCCTTGCAATGCTGGTAATATACTCTTGAATCTATATATTGCAACTGCTCTATGAAATTCATACTTTTAAGCTGCAGCTGTTTACCAGCTGGGAGAATAAATTGTGACTTTTCCCCTATTTAGCTATTTTGCTAAAATAATAGACAATCTATGATTTATATCATAAAATAAGTAATCCAAAAGTACCCACAACTAGTCCATTTTGACTAAAATTAAGTTCTAGCTTAAACTGGAATGCAGTCAATGTAAGATACCTATTATCTCATAAGTTGCAAAATAAAAGTGAAAATTTAATTCTTACCAATTTCTACTTCAAGGGTTGTCTCATCAATGGGATTCAAAATCTTTGGAGGATGGATAGTGTCTTTTGCTAAAACATGAAAAATGGTGTGTTAGAAGTTAAAAAAATAAATAAATTATCTTTAACATGTTCAATGCATGTCTAGGTTACAATAGAGAGATCCATGAGAAAACACAGACAAGATACCTCTTAATTGGTGGAATGACACCAGCCATCATTTAGTTAGCTGAAATATTGCAAGCAATTTCTTTCCAGGATTAAGTACTTACAGCAAAAGTGAGTTCTGTAAAGACTTCTGGTTTGTGCCATAGCGCCCGGTGATGGGATTGCGGCTCTCCACACCCCACAGCTAGTTTTGCCCTGCCAGAGGGCCCTAAATGGCTCTAAGTCAACCCAGAGAGATGGCAAAGAAAAGAAGGGTGCCCCGATGATTCTGGAATGATGGCGGTCATTTCCCTCGATTCGGGGAAAGACTTCTAACCCGACAGGAGAAAGGCTGGTCACACTTTGTTGACCAGCCCAAGCTACTTGCAGCCGAAGTCCAAAGGCACTAACCAGCACAACTGTGAACAGCATGCTTGAAACTAGGTGAGGAATTTGATCTTCTCTTCACTATTTTATATCTGATTTCCTGGAAAAGTTCCCCAAGAAGCAAAAAGCCTCCCAAAGTGAGAAGGGAAGGGATTATCTCACCCTTCTATAGATGGAAGCGGCAAATTAAACCCTTATGGGGAGTAAAAATATAAATTACTACAGTTTGGGTAAATTTGAAAGCTAAAAAAAATGTTAAAACTCTATACCTGAAAAGGAAGAACAAAAATAACTCTTTGTTTTAAAAAGTTGAAAAATGAACAGTGATATCTAGTGGAGGATTAGAGAAAACTATAGCAGCGTTGACCCAGAATTTGGCAAGATGCCTAGAAATAGCAAAAAACAGCTGGGAACAAAGCATTGAGCTATCTACTACTGAGTGAAACTACATATGTTTAGAAACTGATGACATTCTGGGATTATAAACACACCAATCTGCATTCTTAAACCTAAGAACTGTTTGCAGAGAAAGAAAAATCTTGACCTTTGGCTAATCTTCTAAAGGAGAAATTACTGGAAAACTTTTAGATGGTCAAATACTTTGGACTGAATCCTGACTGGTTGATAATTACAAGACCCCTGAAAAGAAGAACCATCACAAAATATTGTTTTCAGTGGTGCCTTGACAATTGGAAACAGATTGGATTATAAAACCATTATATAAAGATTTGGCTATTTGGATTTTAAGATGGGTTGGCTTGATAAAGCTAATTAAAAAGATTATGACACCGATGAAAAACTACTTAGAGGGGGAGAGATAAAACAGATATTATATACCTATCTAAAAGTGATAGAAAACCATACCCAACACCTTCTCCTGAAGACCCCAGTTTGAAGCTTCTAAGATCTGCAGGAACAATGACTCAAGACAAAACAAATGCATTCCAGGAGAAAATATACACAATGCTGTGACAGAGTCAAACAATAATTGTTTCAAACCATGATGAGATTAGAAATAAGTTTGACAATATCTCTAACTTAAACCTACAGCTAAATCATTAAAAAATGACAACAAAGAATGAACCAACAAATCAGACAACAGAACATAACTTAAATGAAAGTGACTTAAATAGAAAAGCTACAAATGAAGAAAACTACAATTTAATTTTTTTTAAAAATCTACAAAACCTCACTATAATAAAGGAAACAAAATGCTTTATCCTCCAGGACTTCAAAACAAATTTGAGGATAAAATAGAAGAGCTAATAAAATGGATTAAAGAACTGTCAGAAAAATCATTAAAACGTGGGAGACAAAAACCTGATACTTTACTTGATTTGGTGTTTTTTTTTTTTTGTCCCCAACAACACTTACAAAAATACAACCTGGCAAGCCAAACTTACTGATTTGGAAAGATACCTGGCAAAAGAAGAAGATTAAAGCTGGAGTCAAGAGACATGATTCAACCTATCAGATGGAATATTATATGACTAAACACTTGTTTGAACACGATTAATAAATATATAGATATGAAGAGGCCCTAGAGAAAGATTATTAGATGGTGTATTATAGAATTAAATATTGTTGGAATATGGCCAAAAGAATAGATAAAGCTTGAAAAGGGGACCTATAGTAAGAGGAATAAGTATGTAAGTAGTATAATATTTTTAGAATATGTGAAATGTTAAAACATTGAGAGGGTCTATTTAAATGAAAACTTTGGATATTTAAAGGTAATGATTTTGAGAAAATTATGATTGATAAGAGTGGTTTGAATACTGAGGGGAAACTAAGCTTCAATAAGAATCTTGAAACCAGAACATATAATGATTTAATAAGATTATTTTTATAAATACAATGGAAACAAGCTGATTAAAAACATGTTATATGTTGATGTTACTATTATATGCATAAATACTAAAAAAATGTTTTATATTCAGCTTGGTATATACTGAAAATATTAAGAATTATATTTGATTAATGTAGACAAAAGAAGAATGTTACAGGAAGAAGAGAGGATCAAGAAATATATTACCAACATATTAATTGTAGAAATTAATTATCATTGTTTGAAATATACGAACCCAGACAACACACTGTTCATGAAGCAGTAAAGATTGTTATTGTAAAAAATTAATAAAATATATATTTTTCAAAAAAGTAAGTTCTGCAAAGCTTTTTTTAGCTTTTGGTTCCAGAGGCTAAACTTTAATTCCAGATATGTACCTATATAACAGGCGAAGGATACTTCTATAAGATAAGGTGAGATGAGATGAGATGGTAAGGTAAGGTAAGGTAAGGTAAGGTAAGGTAAGGTAAGGTAAGGTAGGACAAGACAAGACAGGACAGGACAGGACAGGACAGGACAGGACAGGACAGGACAGGACAGGACAGGATAGGATAGGATAGGATAGGATAGATAGGATAAGACCAGACAAGATGAGGCAAGGCGAGACGAGACGAGACGGGACGGGACGGGACGGGACGGGACGGGACGGGACGGGACAGGACAGGACAGGACAGGACAGGACAGGACAGGACAGGACAGGACAGGACAGGACAAGACAAGACAAGACAAAGACAAGACAAGACCAGACCAGACAAGACAAGTTAATGTTTATTATCATTTTTTTACTGTGGGCACAACGGCACACATCAAAAATAAAATTTAGTTGCCCGCTCTCAAAGTGAAACACATACATGACACACACCTAAACATACTATATACAATATATGTATAGACCCACACTCCTACATATACATAACAAATAAATATTAAATACTGTCCATCTTGAATGTATATTAGAAGGAGGAAGCTTGAGAGTTCACAAGGTTAATGCTGTATGAAATGAAACTATGGCTGAATCTGGATGTTCTGCTTCGGATACCACGAAGCCTCCTCCCAGAAGGTAACAAGGAAAACAGGTCATTGAAGAGGATGTGTAGTGTTCCAGATAATTTTATGGACCCTGCTCAAGCAACACTTCTGTGCTATGTCCTGGATGAGAGGGAGGGAACTGTCAATGATCTTTTCGGCCATCCTCACCACTCTCTGCACCGCCTTCCTGTCTGAAGCAGTGATGCTTCTAAACCAGACTGTGATGCTGTATGACAGGATGCTCTCAATCATCCCCTTAGAAAGTGGTAAGGATAGGAGAAAGAAGATGTGCTTTTCCTCTGTATGTGAGATAGTGTACGCATGCATGCATGTGTATCTGTGAAATAATTTTAATTTTAAAACATAACCTCTTAGGAATGACAGGACTATAGCAAAAAGTGACTGGTGCCCTGATTCTTTCTCAGATAGATCTGTTTCTCTTCTGCTGTCCTTCTGCCTCTGAGACAAGTAAAAGTACCACATCTTCTCTGAAAAAATATGAATGATTTCTAAATGGCAGTAATGAATAGAGAAATGTGAATCCTTTGATACCATCTAGCATTCATCTGGATTTTTGCAGCCGTTAGCCCTGCTTTTGACATACTTCTCAACCAAGTAGCAGAAGAGAGTTATTTCCATAAGCCTGATAGATAACAGACTTTTGAAGTCAAGCAGAGAGCAAAGAAAAACAATTTGTTCTATAAAATAATGATTTTTCAGAGTATTTCCTAGTAAAGGGAAAGGGGAAAATTTCTCCTATCCAGTTGTTTTCAACTCTAAGGGGTGGTGCTCATCTCCATTTCTTGGTTGAGGGAGCCAGCATTGTCTGAAGATATTTCCATGGTCATATGGCCAGCATGACTATAAGCTGTTACTTTCCCATTAAAGTGATACCTATTTATCTACTCGCATTTGTATGCGTTCAAATTGCGAGGTGGGCAGGAGATTTCTTAGACTTCTTACACAAATACAGAGACACACACATATACTGCAAGACAAATGCCATATAAATTTAATAAATAATCAATGTCACATATCTGTGAAACTCATTAAAAATGAAACTGGCTAATAAATAATACTGTGTTATCTTTTAAAATGATGTTTTTATTTGCTTGCTTATGATATGCATGTTCACACTTAACCATCCATATGCAACCTCACTATCTACTAGAATAAAAAATCAGGGTTTAAATTGGTGCTGTTCCTTCAACTGAACTTTTTCCATATGATATATAGATTTTCCACTGAAATTATCTTAACATGCATAATTGGGCTACCATAATAATCTGCCATAACAGATTAGCTCCATCAATCTTAAACAAGAATTATTTAAATGCATTCTTGTAAAGTTTTACAAGATAAAATTCAATCCATTTTGAAAAAGAAGTGTTTTCAATGATTTATTTATTTATTATCACATAGATCTCATTTTTTTGTAATTTATTTTAAAAGTTTGGAAAAAGCATGTTTCTATCTTCTAGTAAATTGCTTTAAGAAGGGAATGTCATAACTGCTTAGACCAGTCAGGAATGACAAAGATAAGCAAATAATTCAACTAGTTATTAAATATTACTATATAATTATAATTTAACAAAATAAACTCTAAAGTCTGATATAGTATATATATCACTGCGAAAATATAAATCACTATATGAAATTATTTATTACACTGAATTATGTAAAGTGACTTACAGATAACATGTACATTTAGTATTGTTCTCATTTTCCATTGCATACTGTTGTCAGTCAACATGTAATCGCATGTGTAAGTACCATTATCTTTATCATATACAGAACGCAGCACTAGTTTATCGTGGTAGAATTGTAGGCCAGGTCTTTTCTTTTTACGTTCTACTTGTATTCCATTCTAAAAAAAGATAAAGATGAACAACTCAAATATTATGATAGGTTGAAATGTGCAAATTTACAAATTCTCAAGTTAACCGCCAGATACTTCATAGCAACTGGTATTCATAAGTGTATGATTTCTGATCCTCAAATGAATTACAAAACTATCATGAGTATTAGCCATGAAAGGTATAATTAAAGAACTCTGGGTAAAAATAAGGAGTTTTAATTTGCTTTTATTTCTGCGATAGCCTTCCCGTACCAGTGCACTCCAGATATGTGGTATTCCAGTTCATATGAATCCCTTTCTGGTTTTGACCATGCTGGCTGGGAAATGCAGAAAGTGTGATCCATTACAGCCAAAGAGTGCCAGGTTGTGAAATCCTACTCTATATGAAACCAGATTCTACAACCTTCCCCATCCCACTTTTCCAATGGCAATTAGCAATACCACTTCACAATGCTTTACAGCCCTCTCTAAGCACTTTACAGAGTCAGCATATTGCCCCCAACATTCTGGGTCCTTATTTTACCAATCTCGGAAGGATGGAAGTCAATCTTGAGCTGGTGAGGATCGAACTGCTGGCAGTTGGAAGAATTAGCCTGCAATACTGCATTCTAACCACTGCTCCACCATAGCTCTTAAAATTAAATTAAAATTAAAACCAAATGGCGTTGTGTTTGCCAACCAGTAGCAGCACCTACTCGACTTTGGCTAATTTTGAATGTACATCCAAGTACTCACAAGATCCAAACTTGCTTAGATTCTCAAGAAACCAGGGAATATTAGGGTAAAAGGTTAAATTGGGAGGTCAAAGAAAATATTCCAGTAGAAATAAGGACAAACAATATCTCTATTATTTTTCAAACAAATCAACGCTATTTCAATGTTTTGTGAAATGCACAGCAATTGAATGGATTCAAGGGAGTGGTTACCTTAAAAAAAACTTACTTTGTACCATTTCACTGATGATTGTGGAAAATTAGAATAACAGTTTTTTCCTGGGCAACCAATAGATGTTCCTTGGTCCACAAATAGATAAATGTCATTTCTGTTGTTAACTGAACAATTAGCCATAATTTTTGTTTGAACAGCTATTAAAATATTGACACATGGTGATATGCTATCCCTGTGTGACACAAAAAGAAACTTCAGGAGAAATTATTCAGAGACTAATTCTGTGCAGGAAGAGAAAAAATGAATTCAATACATTGCTGAACCTGAAATGTACAGTAGTACCCCAGTACTCATTGTTAATTGGTTCCGGAAGGTGCGATGTGTACCAGAATTTTTTTCCCATAAGGAATAATGTAGTGAGTCACAAACAGCTGACACTGACAAGTTCTAGCTTGTGTATTAAGTACCAAACAACTGATGAGTTCTGGACATTTTTGCATGAAAATGAATTGAGTACCAAATTTGATGGGTTTCAAAACAGTTGCATACCAAGGTACCACTGTATTATTAAAATCTTTGGAAAAAAAAAGTTATAATGTCCCAGTATATCCTACGATTGTAAAGGAGATTTTATTTATGGAAGAAATTGACAAAGAGGTTTGAAGATTTAATATGCTACAAAACTGTATGGAAATTGTGAGCCTCCCAGTTGCTTGAGTAAAAGTTCCTGTTCACGGTAGCTTTGTAACCTGGCTTAATTTAACATGTTCCAAAATTATATTATACAGTATCATATCATTCATGAAGTTATGTGGCTATGATCACACTACACAGCATCTGGGTATACTCTTAGTAGTTTCCATTCTTTTTCTGACTTACGATTAATATGAAAATGTTGTTTAAATAAAAACATATTTTACAAAGAATTAGGTGCAGATCATATCAGATTTTTTAAAAAGTGATTGTTGGGATGGTAAAACACTAGCAAACTAGAAGTTTACTCACACTACCAACCTTTTCATACAGATGTATGTTCCAGAATGTTCAGTTTTTATTGGGCTAAACCAAAGTGAGTTCCCCCAAGGAGTAGGATTGGCGGTTTTATCACTGACGATCATAGTGGCTCCTCCACCACTGGATTGACGGAACCACATTACATGATTTTCATAAAGAGGAGAATGGTTGTAAATTGATGTGGTGTCTTCAGATGGCAGGTCACATGATACAATAAATTTGTGGTTGCTGATGGCTCTGTACCTCATATTGGTATGCTTTTTAAGGCAATCTGAAAATAATTTTAAAAGTCAGTACTATCTTTTTTTTTAAAAAAAGGACATTTTAGTTATTATAAGCATCTAGGTACATATACAACAAGCCATCAGTTTGCCAGTGTGTGATATTTTATGAATTTCATTGCCAGCACTAGTTCTACATCCATTAATAAGATAACAAGCCTCATTCCTTGGATCTTCTAAAAGACAACCCATGAAGACCTCTGATATCAAAACACTGAAACATTGCATGTCCCAAGCATCCATAGATCCTGAAATAGCAGAAGTCTATTTACCCTCACTCTACTGGAAAAGAAAAGAAAATGCTTACACACACACACACGCGCGCACACACACACACACACACACACACAAGCATGCACATGTCTTATTTCATACTAGATGAATTTGGCAACATATAAAAGGGGGGAAAACTAATTAAGTCCCCTCCCCAATTCCTATAAGGGGAAGCCTAAAAACCACAATTTGCCTGGTAGATCTATTTGAGGAGATTAAAAAAAAATTTGGCACCAAGGGCTGGGTTGAGGACAGTGTTCATACTAATGAGGAAATTGACTCCCCATAAACTATATAGAGCAGCAGCATTTCAAAAAAATTTCTGCAGTTTAATTACTGTACGTCAGAAAAAAAATAGCTGAGTTCCTGAATACAGATGTTGGACTAAGATTACAGAGTCTCTACCTGATTCAGCATTAGTTCAAAGATTCCATAGAGTCAACGTATATTAAAGACATATTCAATATGTCTTTAATATACATTGAATTTATCAATCTCAGTACAATCAGCACTGATAACATTTCTCCAGGATTTCCAAGAGGAACTTCCAGAATGATCAGGAACAGGAACTGTTGGGAATTGAACCCAGAATCTTTTTTCATACAAAGTGTGTTTTTTGCATTGAATCTTTGAATTGAAATCTTTTTTATCTTCAGAAGCTGAAAAACTATGTAGATAACACATTTAACAAAAAGATAACCCTTGTTTGCTATTCAAGACCGACCTGTGATATATTCAGAAGAGGATGGAGTTTTGAAGGATGAGTAATGGACAAAAATGTATGTATTCTTGAAAAGCCTTATATTGTTTATTGACACGCACAATAGACTTTTATAGCTAACAAAAATATGTCTATTCCTGCCCACCGATCTATGAAGCCCTCCCTATCTAGAAATCATTAAAATCTGCCTCTGTGAAAGATATAAGATCACACTTTAGATAGGAAAATATCTTTAAAAACACAACCCCTTATAGCAGGGGTCCCCAACTCCCAACCCACGGCCAGCTACTGGGCCATGAGCTGTTTGGAACCAGCCACAGAAGCGATGGCCGAGCACACACGCATCTCCACTTGCTTGAGCAGCAGACAAGCATAAATTGAGTCAGGCATGCTTGCTGGCCATTTGAGCGGAACCATCGCCTCTCCCCCCCCATCAATCCATAAAGCTGGAAAGGTTGGGGAACTCTGCCTTATAGGAAAACTGAGAAAGAAACATCAACCAATGAAGATTTGCAGTAATCTTGAAATAGCTTACCAGTAACAGTAATATCACCAGCTTCTGCTCTTGTCACAAACAATAGAAAGCACCAGAAAAACAAAAGCATTGTTGTCTAAGATTTCATTTCTGCAGGGTTGAATCTTTGGCAGTAAGCCACAGTGGCAGACACTGAAACTCTTTTCATTACTGTGAAAAAAATCAAATGTAGTTATCTGAAAATAATTTATTCCAGACAGAAGCTACAAGGAAAGTGTATAGAGGAAAGCAGAAAATCTTTGTGATATATTTCATAATATGTTACTTTACTTCTAAAACACCTTCTTTAAACATGGGCCCTGTAAGGCTCATAAAATCATAGACTCATAGGACTGGAAGGAACCTTGGAGGTCTTATAATCCAACCTCCTGCCCAGGGCAGAAGTCCTTATTCCATCGTGGACAAATTGTTGTCCAATCTTGTCTTGAAAACCTCCAGGGATGGAACACCCATGACTTTAGGAGCAAGCTGTTCCACTGACTAATTGTTCTCATTGTCAGAAAATTTCTTCTTAGTTTAAGGTTGGATTTTCCTCTAATAAGCTTGCATCCATTGCTTGTTGTCCTGCTCTCAGGTGCTTTGAAGAATAAATCAATCCCCTTTTCCCTGTGACAGCTCTTCACGTATGGGAAGACAACTATTATGCCCCTCCTAAGCCTTCTCTATAGTTCCTTTAGCCGTTCATCATATGGTTTAGCCTCCAGACCTCTTAAAATGATCTTTATTGTTCTTTTCTGCACTGATTCATAAGTACAACTCACTATTATATTAATTTTTATTAAGAAAAAATGAGGGATTATAACTGCTATAAATAAGAAATTATAAAAATGCCAAATACATCTGACTATGTGACAACCCAACCATCATCATAATAATAATAAAATAATAATAATAATAATAATAATAATAATAATAATAATAATAATAATAATAATAATAATAATAATAATAATAATAATAATAAATGCATCCATTCTCTTCTATACTATCTGTTTAAGGAAAATTTCAAAAGAAACATATGGGAAAATATGGTTGAGTTATAACTGTATGTCATATTTTCCATACTATTCCATGAAGCTTCTATGAATGAGACAGCATAGCTAGCACAACACAAGCTTCATTTGAACTGATTTCATTTGGAACCTAAGAAATAAAAACTACTACATTAGTCTATACCAATTAACACAGAAAACTTACTGAGTGGAGATAATAGATTTATAGATATATTTAGTGAAAGAAATCCAAAGGCTTTTTAAGCCAACTACTTTCATTCAAATAAAAAATTAATTCAAATAAATTAAGGAATTCAAAGGAAAGGATACAAATATGTACATATTATTTGCCAAATTAAAAAAAAATCCTTAAATATTATTTGAGGTAATGAATCTGAGAAATTGTAATTTGAAAAGGGATTATTTTCTGAACGACAAATCTTACCTTTCAACCTTATCAGAAGCAGTAAATGTTGTGTTTCCTTCTAAACGGAATTTCATATGCATGTTTCCTTTTAATAATCTTCCTTGACCTCAATGTCATCATTTGTTCCTCTTTTAGTAAGTCATGTTTCCGGCTTCATTTTGTGAGTAAGAAGTGAATCTGTATTTTCTTATTATACACTAAGAGTAGGCAAATATTCCTTTCCCAGATTTGCATTGATAGAAACTAACATACTTCAGTACTGCCTATGATAATAAAGTCTCCTTCCTTTATATGTGTCCTCTCTATCTGCCCACAATGCCCTAGAGTACTCCTTACTTTTTCTGGCAGATCACCTGAGTAATTTATTTTTTAGATCTAGGTCTGGGGTAGGAAACCACAGTCATTGCTACCATTGGTTAAATCTAGTTCACAATTGTGTTCATAGTGACATAACAGATACTGCCAATAAACCACAAACAGAACACACTGTCTTTAAACAAAGCATTATAGCTAGTCTTAAATTTTTCACCCTATTTAATAACTCAAATGTCTTAGGCTAGTTAGGTGATACTCTGAAACATTCACAATTTTTGAAAAAATAAACCCAAACCTGGTTAATAATCCCAATAGCCCAGGCTAGACTGAGAAAGAAAAGGGAGAGAAAAAACAGGAAAAAGGCATTGATAAATCATTTCCCTGCTATCATGAAATACAGTGATATATCCTAGCAGTTAAGGCAGTTGTTATTTGGGTTCTTATCACCAGAGAGTGGTGATATACTTTCTCCTGGCAAATAAAGTCAAAAGATTGATTGATTTATAAAATTTATTGGCCACCCATCTTACCATAGAGTAATTCTGGGTGGCTTACAATTACTTCTCAGTTAAAACATAAAATGTTAAAATCAAACCTTACAGCCATAGTCACATGGGTCGGGTGGGGGCAGAGGGGGGAGGGGGATCTGTTATTACTCAATCAGCCACTTCCATTGTGCTGATCCCCCACGGGGGCCCCAAGCCAACCTGCATAGCCATGTCTTTAGGCCCTTACAAAAAGATAGAAGGGTTGGGGCCAACCTCACATTGGGGAACAAGATGTTCCAGAAAGCAGGAGGAACAGCATAGAAGATTGTTTCATGAGAACAAGAATAGTCCATTTAGAAATCACTCTGGGATTATACATATATTTTTCTTTATTAGATGCAAATCATTATAGCTGAAAAAAAGCAGGAAATCCATAATTCATATCTAATCAAACAAGATTTAGTTAACTTGTAAGGAGATGAGGATGGTGAAATAAAACAGAATAATACTATATGTATGTCTAATTAGCTAGTTACCTAGAATCCTGAAATTGTCAGCAAAGAAAATATGCATATTTGCTAATTAATATATTGAAGTTGATTTTTTACCATTAGGGATGGAGAAAAACACTTACACATTCACCCTGAGCAAGCCAAAAGTACTATATATGTCAGATCACACAATTGAAGCTAGGCTAGTTTTGTTTCAATTGACTGACTCATTTTTTTCCATTACCTTGGACTGTTTCCTGTTGATGTCTTACTTTTCAGTTTCAGAGGCTTCAGATCTCTTTCCTAAGAGGCTTCATGGAACTACCTACACTACAGGGCAAACAATATTGTGTACCTTCTTTAAAGCAAATAATACTGTGCTATGTGCACATGTTTAAGGCTAGAGGGTTAAAGATTTTATCCTTCCCTGTGTTGCAGGCTGGATGAAAATCATCTTGCTTTCTAGGCATGTTATCATGGACACCACAGGCATTTGTCCATATCTAAGTAGCTAAAGGTACTGAGACTGAAGTCAGGAAAACCAAGATGACACTTTTAAAAAACGAGTAGGGCTTCAGTCATGCCATTGTGACTGCTGGTTTGTCGTTTTGGACTCCCTGGACATCTCTAATTGATTATTAAAGAATCAAACAAAGCCAAGATATCTATGTAACTACTTTTGAAAAGAATAATTGTAATACATTTTTCTGTATTTTTTAAAACAAAAAATTCAACAGTCAGTAGATATTTAAATCAAGTCATACTGCAACTGAACACATTGCAGTCGTTAGACTTCAACATTTGGATGTAACTGAAATTTTAATATAACAAAAAGTCAGTCAGCTTATTTAACAAATGTCTAACATATAAATCATAGCAAAGCAATGTCTAGCACACATTTACTCTTAAAGGGGCTTTATTCCACCTAGACTTACGTTCCCTTGGTTGTCTCCATGCTCCATGCATTCAGGATAAAGAAGTGGGGAAAGTCAGGACCAACCTAAATTTAATTCAGTGTTTATGACTTTAACATTATTTTCTTTCTGACACAGAAAAAACAATCTTTAAGGATTTGAAGGCTCTAGAGGTTATGTACCCTTTTATTAAAGAATTCTATCCTGGAAAGAAATATTTTATGTAAAGAGAAATTATACTACTAAAAGCATCCATCAAATTTAATGTGTTGTCACATACAACCCTGGTGAGTTCCAGGCTAATAAGTTATTATATATTATAAATGTGTTTAGTGACCTTGTAGCAGCATTATGTTAGATGTATTTTCTCAAGCTGATGCCAGCCCGATTTGATAATCTAGTTGTGAATGATAGATCTATACAGTACTGCATATTTGAAAGCAGAAAGATGCTTCAGTGCACATATGGGGTACATAGGCAGCACCAGACACCAACTTCTTAAAGCAGCCATTCTCAGAATTCGTTGGCAACATTAGGACCTCAGGGAAGTCACCAGAGTTATACACAGAGCTAGGTTCACACTAATGGACACTTAAGGATAGTGACAGCATGAAGTTTCTGTAAAAGAGGAGTATTGCCACTGCAGCTGGTCCTTTTAAACATATTTCATATATGCAATACCCAAATGAAAATTAAAACTATAACTGAACCAGGTCACTTATTCCTGCCCAAGTTAAATAACACAAGACCCAATGAATTTGAATGTATTTGGTATCTTTCAGTGCTTTCTTTCCAGTGTCTCTCACACACATACATAAACAGAGCAGAACTCCATATATAGTTATTGTTATTAATTGGGGATAATGTAAACAGTAAGTCAACCATCTTTCAACAAATGCTTGCATTTTCTGCATCGTTCTAGTTCTAATTGTCTCTCTTGGCTTCTTATTCTTTGTCAGCATGTGCTGCATTTAGATTCAAACAGCAATAAAATACAAAAAAAAAAACCACAGTTGTTGTTGACATGTTGACATTGGACCCCCCTTGCAAATAAATCTGTAAGGCAGAAGTCTGGGATTTTGACATACTTTGTAAAAAAAACAGACAACAATATGGAATATACATACTGAATAAAACAATATATAAAGATATTACTGAAACTAAGCCTAATGACACAGGTGGGACAACCTGAAGCCTGCAGCCTCAATTCTGCTGCTCCCAAGTATCTGTGGACACTTTCTTACATTTCAAGTTTTGCTTCCAGCACTTAGCCATTTCAAGCAACAGTGATGAAGACCTAGTAGCAGGCAAGTGATGGCTCAGAAGTGATACCAAAAGTACTTGTTCTTTTTCTTTTGTCCTGCAACGTTACCCCTTGACAAGCAGCTGAAATAGTTGGCTTGGCAGGCATGGCATAGCGAAGCTTTTTCCAAAATTTAGACTTTAAAGGCAGTGATTTTTCTTCTTTCCATTTCACCACTTGGCTGGAAGAAAGAAGTTCCAAAGACTTGGGCAAGAAATCAAAATAGTTTTTTGGCATGTATTCTATTAATATGACTTTCATCTTTCTTTCAACCAAGGCTTTATGCAGTCCAACTTCTAGCTCGAACATGACTTGGTTGGAGACATAGTTTCGGCTCAGAATAATAATTAATCTTCGACTTCTATCAATGGATGATTGGATGTCATCAATAATAGCTGTAAGTAAAAGAGGTTATGGTTAGCTAAAGAAAGAAGGAAAAGTTGCATATTCATAATATATACTTTGAAATAACCATGTGTGACCTCCAAGAAATAATGTGATTCTCAGCTTGTCTGCCATTAAGAAGTTTGAAAAATAATAATAAACCTACTTATTTTTTCATCAGGAGTTTCAGCACTTTTCTCCAAAATCACAGCAAACACAGATACAGACACATAAACACACACACACACACACACACACACACTATACATGTATACACACACACACACACATATGAATGCATACAAACATACATACTGTCCATGTACACATACACAAACAGTATATAATATAAGAAAGAGAAGCAAGGTGTTCTCAAATATCAGTGGTGCTATTTCTAGGAAACTAAGTGGATGGTATATTTTAAATTTAAGCAAAAGAAAAAGATATTTTATCAGTGTTGTAATGTATTGAGTTAAAATTAAGAAATTGGGTACTTGAGCTGTATAGTAATGGTTAGCAGGCCATGTGGCCTGCAAGCCAGACTTTCTGTCTGCAGCCTACTTGTTATGCATTTAAGCAGGAGAATACTGTGATCTTATTGGTTGCTGCCTCCTAAGCTGAATCTATAAATAGGGGTGGAGCATGTGCTTTCCAGTTTCGGTTTTGCCTTTGCAATAAAGAGAGTTGTGTTTCACCTGCTGCTTCTTCAATGCCGCAATGAACAGCAAACATAACATTGGCGACGAAGGTGGGATCTCATGCTGCCTTAGATCCGAAGAGCTGAGTCACTACGGGGGTTAGGCCTAGGAGTTGCTGGGTCAGAATGGCAGTCCCCCCCTCACTCTAGCCTGCCAGTATGGAAATGCTGGAGGAGAGTGCTTCCAAGGATCCACCCTGGAAGTTCCACAGAAACCTATGCAGCACGAGGCATTGAAGGGCCCACGAAAAACTTACTATAGAGAAGGTAGGAAAACTCTCCGAATTTGACGTCGCTCATCCAGAGAGGTGGAGTTCCTACATCGTGAGAGTTGAAAACTACCTGCAGGTTAACCAAATTCAAGATGACGGTTTGAAGGCCATGATGCTGTTGTGTGTGTGTGGCCAGGCGACTTTGATATCGCCGAGAACTTGGTTGAGGTGGTCAATATTCCTATCAGCTTACAATTATTGTCTGGTTCACAAACCGGGTAAAGAAATGGGCCACAAAGACAGCCTTAGTAGGTTGCCTCTACAGCTATTAGAACCAGCTCCAGCTCCAATTAACCATATCCTGGCTATCCAGGATTTGCCAGAGTCTCCCCTTAATGCAGGGGATGTAGCTGCTGAAACAGCATGTTGAACTGGGTGTTCACAGGATGGCTTGAAACGTGTCCAGGCCCTAACTTTCAGAGTTTTGTGAAAAAGAAGAACGAGTTATCCACTCATAAGGATTGTATTTTGTGGGGCAGCCGGTTTGTAATCCCGACCTCACTGAGGGCTAGAATCCTTGATTCTCTGCATGAGGGACATCTGGGAATAGTCTGGATGAAGGCACTCTCACGCAGCTACTTTTGGTGGCCTGGGCTCGATAAAGATATCGAGGCCCAGGTCACAGCTGCCTCATTTGCCAGCAGTCGAGGCCAGAAATGCCACATGCCCCAGTCCACAGATGGGAAACCACTCAAGTCCCATGGTCGAGGATTCATATTGATTTTGCAGGCCCCTTTCAGGGGCAACTCTTCCTCATTGTCGTGGACAGCCACTCCAAGTGGTTAAAGGTTGCTCCAGTTTCCACTATGACTACTGCCAGGACCATCCAGGTTCTGCGCAGCATCTTTGCAATGCATGGGCTCCCAGATGTCATAGTCTCAGACAATGGGGCTCAATTTACTTCTGCAGAGTTTCAGTCCTTTCTAAGGGCGAATATGATTAGGCATGTCATTTCGGCTCCTTTCCACCTGGCCTCTAACGGCCAAGCAGAGCGCATGGTCAGAACGAACAAGGAATCCTTGAAGAGGATTGCAACTGGCAACTAGCACCATAGGTTGGCAGATTTCTTACTCTGCCAACGCACAACACCCTGCACTTCTATGGGCAAAAGGCCAGCTGAGTTAAGTTAGTGGCGACGTTTGATCACGAAGGTGGACCGTTTACATCCAGGCAGCGTTGCTTCACAAGTGCAGCAGCCTAAGGCACCGAGGCACTTGCAAGTGGGTGATCCAGTGTGGGTGTGGAACTATGGGCAAGGGGCACTGTGGGTGGTAGTTGTGGTTTGCAAGGTGTCAGGGCCGTTCTCATACGAAGTGGCCCTGGAAGATGGTCGAGTGCTTTGAAGGCACATTGACCAGCTGCGACGGAGGTTACCAAATCACCCTTCTGCTCATGACTCTGCTCAGGGGGAGGAGGAGGAACATGATTGCGATCATGAATTTGGGTGTCCCAGCAGAAATGAGACCTTGTGATTGCCAAATGGGGGTTTTGCAAACAAGGCTGTTCCTAACTCAGGCACTGTGTCCACGGGACATTGCCGACAATTGGCTCCTCAAAAGGCTTTTCATGCTGATCCGGTGGATTCTACCTCACCGAGGAACACTGGCTCAGGCCTACCAGAACAGGCCAGCCACAGAGAAATAGACACAGACTTGGGTCTAACGGAACAGACCAGCCTTCAAGAATCGGCTCTACCCATGTCGGATGGGTCACAAAACCCTGTCTGCCGAGTCTGGCAGGCGAGCTTGCAGATTGGGAGCTAGCAGCAGCTCTGAGATGTTCGGAGCGGGCAAAGGGCCGCTGAAATACTTAAAAGACTACATAAGATTTTTGTCGTTGCAAACTTGAATGCTTATGTATTTTCCATTGCAAACTTAAATGCTTATGTATTGTCCTTGCAATCTTGAATGCTTATGTGTTTTCTTGAAAACTTAAATGCTTAAGTATTCTTGTTACTGGAATAGTGTAATGTCATGCTTATGTACATTATTATGCCTTGATTATCTGTAATGTTACACAAACAAGCAAGGTTTGTAAGTGTAAATGATCCAGGGGGAAGGGATGTAATGTATTGAGTTAAAATTAAGAAATTGGGTGCTTGAACTGTGTAGTAACCGTTAGCAGGCCACGTGGCCAGCAAGCCAGACTTGCTGTCTGCAGCCTACTTGTTATGCAATTGAGCGGGAGAATACTGTGATGTTATTGGTTGCCACCTCCTACGCTGAATGTATAAATAGGGGTGGAACATGTGCTTTCCAGTTTCAGTTTTGCCTTTGCAATAGAGTTCTGTTTCACCTGCTGCCTCTTCAATGCCGCAATGAACAGCAAACATAACAAGTGTATTCAGTGATTATTTATCCCATCTACCTACCTCCTCCAGGAGAAATATCTCGTTCAAAAATGCATAGCTTATATCCAAAATGATCTTCTAATGTTTTAGGTAGTATCTCCAGAGCAAATTTTCTCTCTTCACCACATATTGGTGTACAGTCTTTCAGGTAAGACACAAAAGCATCATACAGTTTTCCATCTATAAATAAATAATACACAGAGTATTAATACACATATAATACACACTTCTCTGACATAATTACTCATAGGAATAACATTCAGGCAGGGTCTCCTATTCCCTTGTACAATTGGCTAAACAGCATTTATTTATTCTGTATTTATTTTATTTATCAAACAATCAAATAAAGATTGTTTACTTCATATTAAATGGTGAGCTAAAGGAAGGCAGAAACAAAGTGAACAGAAGCAATAATTTCTAATTTTGGAGACCTGTAAAACAATTATGTATCTGTGTTACTTCCAAAAAACAACTCTATATCCTTAATTTCTATCTTCTTTCAGAACAGAGAAAGACTGTAATAATGAAAAGTGAAGAAGTTATAATTTCTTCTTTCTTCCCCTTTGATATTTATGGATTTAAATCAACACTATTTTTTATTAAGTCAAACCAATCGTTTTACCTCCCAGTGTTTCATCTTTTCCCGTTATATGTCTGAACAATAAAATAAGCTCAACCTTGAATATTACACAGAGAATCACCATCATTACAGCAATAAAGGAAAATATTACGGCCATTATCATTCCAGCAGTAAAAGCATGAACTGGTAAATCTGGATTACATCCTAGGAAGAAAAAAAAAAGATTATTTATTTATTTATTTATTTATTTATTTTTCGGATTTGTATGCCGCTCCTCTCCGCAGACTCATAATAAATTATTGCTCATGGAGGCAAGCTTCTCTAATAATCACAAGAAAAAGTTAAAATATTTTCTAGTCAAATGCCTGTCTGGTATGCTTTGGGACAGAAATATAAGTAATAATATTTTGTACTTCTATCTTAAAATAGAAAAAAAGGAAAAATATTCTTACCGCCTAAAATAGAAAAATATTCTTACAGCCTATAAAGGTATGAAATAATTCATACCTTAACATAACTTACAAATTCAGAACTAGAAAATCCATCTGCTTTCACTCACTTAAGGTCACTATTTGGCATTAAAGAAGCAACTAAATGTTGTCAAATTCAAATAGAGGTGCAGAGCACTTTTAGGGGATACTTAGAAGGCTTTATCCATTCTCAATTATCCTCTATACAGTGAAGTATCAAGCCAATTTTTTGCCAGCTGGAGTTCAAATTGTCTAAGAACATAAGAACATAAGAAGAGCCATGCTGAATCAGGCCAAAGCCCATCGAGTCCAGCATTCTGTGTCACACAGTGGCCCACCAATTGTACATGGGGATCTTGAGCAGAAAGAGAAGGCAAAACCCTCCCTTTCCCTTGACCCCCAACAAATGGTACTCAAGGGAATCCTGCCTGCCTCAACCAACATAGAGGCGGCACATGGACATCCGTTTTAATAACCACCGATACACTTTGCATCCATGAATCTATAAGTCAATCAGCCTTTCCAGGGAGACCAAACAGAAAACATGACAGATGAGTTAATTTAATTGTAAGGCTATATTAACAAAATCTTGCAAGTGAGAAAGTAGAAATCTTCGACCATCTCCTTTACAGCCTGGGAAGCTAGGGAAGATCACTTCTGGGCATCTTTCTCCACCCACTCTCCATTATGCCCTCTCTTATCTGACCATTCCCCCGGCAACATTTCTTCACCCTGTCTCTCAAGATCTCCTTCTCACAGACCACTTCCCAGCCTCATTTATGTAAAATGATCCTTAAAAACAGAACCAGAAAGGAGGATTATTCATAGTATATTATTATACATTATGCAGTTTTATCTTTTAATATTGTAAGCTGCTCAGAGTACCGTTTGGCAAGAAGGGCAGCTAATAAATTTTACAAATAAATAAATGAATTATAGGGACATTGACAGATAACTGGAGGCAAACAAGTACACTCATTCTAGATAGTATAGAATAAAAATCAATTTTAGGCAATTTTGAATTTTATATATAAGTACAAGAATACTAGTCCTAAATTAGAAACCAGCTATTTTTTTGTCTACTAAGAAAGAAATTCACAGAAAGACCTTTTTTATTATTTCCAAGAATTATCAACAAATATGTTTATATCTTCTCTTCCAGCCTGTATTGCCCACCTGAATAACTTTGAAAATTAAGGTTGGGTTTATAGATATTGCTGATGAATAACTGATTTACAAACAGCAAATTATAATCTCTTATTGTTATTCTATATAAATATGTCAACTTGATAAAGTAGATGAATATAAAATATTTTGAACTATGTAGTGTTTACATCCAAAGTTGGCCTGAGAATGCCATTAGTTTTTTAAAAAGAAATACTTAAAAATATAATCAATTAACCAAAGATGCTGGTCTTTTTAGGTGCCAAGTATGGATGTCTTTCCCATTTTTTAGAAATCTGAATGCTCAACTTATTAAAATAATTCATAAATGACAATTCCAAAATAGTATTGCCCTTTTAAAAATATATGTTTTATTTCATTAGGAGATGGGTCTGAGTATATGAGACTATTATCGAGAGATACCATAAATGTTTGATATTAATGGGCATTAACTTGCTATCTCTGAAACAATTACATCTACAAAAACTCAAATTTAGATTAAAATAGAATTCAACTAGTAATTAGCCTTGCATAATTTTCAAGTTCTATGATCAGCTACATCCAAAATTATCTGTTCACTTTCTAAGAATTCTTTTTAGGCTTTACAGTTTATTTTTTCCCATATCAGTTTAAACTTAGTACCACTTCTGGGTCATATGTAGACACCTGTATTTACATAAATTAATTTTTATACTAGATTAAATTGTACAATACCTTTTTGCAATATAAATGTTTGCTTTTCAAAACCATTTTCAGAAAAGATGCATTTGTATGAACAATTGATGTTCTCTTCTTTCACACGTTTAAACCAAAGTTGTCTCATAACATATTTTTTCCCATTTTCATTACTGTTAAGAAAGTGGAAATTATACAATAACAATCCTATTAGCATTTACTCTGGAGAAAACCTCAAAGAATTCAAGGGATTTTTACTTTTAAATAAACTAAAGAAGAGAGCTTATTGAATGCAATTAATTGATTTGGTCTTCAGTCATAAAAGGTAGTCTGACTCCTGCTCTCTTTTTCAGGCATTTGATGTATCTGGAAGGATTTTGGAAGTTCCCAATTATGTGAAGGGCAGTTCTTCTGTTGACCAGTTTGTTAATCTTGGAAATATATACCTTAATTTATTTTCTTTATACAGGAACTTTCTCTTAGAAAGCTGTACTACTGACAATTTAAAGTTTACTACTTAAACTTTTCATTACTTAAAGTTCTAACACCCATAGTATGAATTCCAGAGATTGCAATTCCAATATATGTGCAAAGTATTTGAAGAAAGTTGTCAGGAAATTGAAGCATAGAAAGATTAGTTTAAATAACTATATTATTCCCATCTATTAAAAATGGCTGGTTTATATTTTATGAATGAATATAATGGGAACAATTTCATCTGTCCATAAAGTCCCATTCCTATGTTATGGAATTTTCATTTGGCAAAAATGAGGAAAGAGTTGTAATTTCCTCTCCAAAGAATAGGACTGACTATTAAGTATTTTTGTATAGTGCAAAATACACCGTTTGATTATATTGGATCTCAGTCATAGTAGATCACGTTGCAAGACTTACCAAAGAAAATTAAAATACAAGTAGTCCTCAACTTACCACAGTTCATGTAGTGACCATTAGAAGTAATAATGGCACTGAAAAAGTCAGAGTCATGTGATCACCTTTTGCAAACTTCTGACAAGCAAAGTCAATGGGGAAACCAGATTCACTTAACAATCATGTTACTAACTTAACAACTGCGCTGATTCACTTAACAATTGTGGCAAGAAAGATCACAAAATGGGGCAACACTCACTTGACAAATGTCTCACCAACAAAAATTTTGGGCTCAGTTGTGGTCATAAGTCAAGGAACTGCATGCATATCTAATTATCAAACAAGTGTAACAACATATTGTAGGTACATAATGTTTGGTTATGTATAGTACTTACTATTTGCATTCCTCCTTTTGACACGGGGAACTATTATTCTGACATATTTCTATAATATCATCATGCACGATCCAATAAAGGTCATACTGGACTTCAACAAAGTTCGAATAACCTAAAAATGCTGTGCAATTGAGGATTTCCTCTTTACCTAGCAGAAATATTTGTTTAAAATTAATAATTTTAATGAAAGAAATATTCTCTCTTTTAATCCTCTTCAGAATTAAATTTGAAATCATTAACAGCCTTGCTTCAATACATATTTCCTACCTGCAAGAATTCCTGACTTGCTGATATATTTTAATATAATTTAACAACTACAAATAACAACAAATAAGAATTTGGAAATTTGAAAAAATATTCACTTCAGCGGCACTTCAAACTGAAAATATTAGAATTCTATTTCTATAATCATTAGTTATGAAATACATTTATCTATGTACCATAGGACTTGCCAACAATGTTTTGATACCACTTTTTCTTCTATTTGACTCTTTTATTCTAAAAGAGGAAAGGTACTGAAGGGTATTGGGGTACATTAAGTTTTATAAAATTCAGAAAAATATTTTCTTATAGTACAACTACAACAGAGTAGCTATAAATTGTTGTATACCACTATCCTGCACATTACACCTTAAACATGAATATGGTAAAAAAAATAGTTTACATGCTATGGACAACAGAACTATAAAACTGTTAGAAAGCTAAAGCTCCTGAATGACCTGAAATCCCAGAAACCAGCTGCTTTAAAAATTGACAGTAGATACAGGCATGTTCTTTGACAAGAAAAATAACTAATTCTTTAAATTAAAGTATCATTAATTATTTCTCTTTACAATTCTTTCAAAGGCATTCCAACCAGTTGTTTCTAAATGCTCTGTTCTTACTCTACTCTTTTAGAAGCAGTGTGGAGTCTGAGGAATAAATGCTGGATTTAAATATAAACTAAGAAATATCATTGCTTGGTTTGCATTTAGTAATATAATATAGTAATATCATTCTAGCCCATAGGTCCCCAACCTTTTGGGCACCAGGGACCAGTTATGTGGAGAGAGATTTTTCTGCAGACTGGAGGGGGTGTGGTTTTGTATGCTACCTGCATCCCACGGATGGGGCTTTGCTTGTTTGTGCGGACCAGTTGCTGGCATGCCGTGGCCTCGTATCAATCCACGGACCGGGGGTTGGGGACTCCTGTTCTAGCCCAAGTACAGAAATATCTATGATGTTTTAAAGGCAATATATACAGCCAGCTTTTGAAAAGGCCCACTTGTTGATAATATAGTCAAATATCATCACAGATTAATTATAAAGAGAAGTACCTATTTCAGTTTTGAAAACATTATAAGCAGATCCAATTAGCTTTGGGATGTTTTCTTCAGTACCTTAAGAAGAGAAAATAGTATTACTTAAACTAATTTTCCTAAAGGCCAGCATGATGATAAATGCAAACATGTTGTCCTTACACAAAACATTTTTTTCAGTTTTTAAGTGAATTGGCCAATTAATCAAAGATTATTTTTCATTTAAAAACATGATTTTGGACTGTCCAAAGCCAATAAAGGGAGTGATGTGAAATGGAAAAGCACAATGAGGTTTACATAGAATCCTTTTTAAACATTCTCTGATGTGCTCAGTGAAAAATATTATTTTGTGTATTTACCTCCAATATTAAGATAATGAAACATATCAAATATTTTAAGATCCCTAGCCATTCATTTGCTAACATGGGATGTCTCAATTCTTTACTTCAAGCTTCTTACCAATAATTACAAAATTCTTATATTGGTCCTTGAAGACAGTTTTTAAATTAATTGGACTTAAGATATACTACAGCACTACTATTTCAATATCCTCACATCTACTCCATATAAAAGGAAAGAAGACACAGGGAACTGCTCCCTTCTATATTTTTAGTTATATGATAGCACAGAGGTCTCCAAACATCACAACTTCAAGACTTGTAGACTTTAACTCCCAGAATTCCTCAGCCAGCCATGTTGGCTAGGGAATTCTAGGAGTTAAAGTTCATAACTCTCAAAATTGCCAAGTTTGGAGACCCTTGTGATAACATATTAGTTATATGGATTACCAGCTAAGCTGCCAAACTATAATTCTCCTTTTGCCTTGAAAACAATGATTGTCAGCTTGAGGGAAACTGAGGCAAATACTCCAGTCAATATAAAGACAGTTTCCCACAAACCATGCTAGGGATCAGTATTCAAATGGGAGATCCCTTTTCTGAGATTTCATAACTGAGGCAGAGATAAATAAATCAATCGGCCACCAGAAAGTGATGATGTCATGTTTTCATATTGATTCTGCCAAAGGCAACAGTCATCTGTGAAAATGTTCTTCTGTCATTGGGAGGTATTCTCAGAATTATATAGCTGATTTTTCCTTTCTAAGGAGAGGAGTATCCAGTACAGCAGAATGATTTTCAGTATGATGGTCTTCTAATACCATATGCAAAATAGAAGTATGATACATTGCATATAATGTAAAAACCAAGCTGATATCAGGGAGTCCTCAACTTATGAATGGTTGCTTAGCAACCATTCAAGCTTATGGCAGACCCCCCCCAGCAAAGCTACTTAAGATCCACTTTGACCAGTTCTAATGTTGTGACAATGCCCACCTATGTCACATGATTACATTTCAGCCACTTGGGAATAATTTAGGACAATTTGCAGTGTCCCATGGTCACATGACCATGATTTATGATGGTTATTTTTTTCCAAAAACCAATATTTACTTCAATTTTTCAGTAGAAATGCCTATAGTAAACACTGGGTTCACTTAACAACCACGGTGTTCATTTTACAACTACCACATTTGCTTAATGAGCGCTGCAAAGAAGGTTGTAACATTGGGACCAATCACATGATGACCCATTTTATGACATTCACTTGACAGTAATGGGCAGACTTCATTATGGTCATAAGTCAAGGACTACCTGTATCAAGCAATAAGACTTATTTTGTCCAGTTATACAACCAACAAGCATGAAGGACTTGAAGTAGAGATAATTTCTGATAGAGAGCTGCTGGCATGAGATAAAAATGAAGGATTGTACAGAGGACTTGTTAGAAGACCCTATGTGTGTGCACAGTCATCTATCGGGCTTCTGTTCTCTCCAGCACAGCTTTCATTACTAGCCAATACATATATAAGCATGGACAGCTTAAACAACTGTAATCCATAAACATAAGAGAATTGAAAGTCTTTCTCTGTGTTGTGTTTTCTTGAGTTCTCCATTACTTCATAATATACTAAAATTCAAACATGCCACATTAGAGCAAGAACACCACTGATTGTGGTACCAAGTCATTTAACAATTTTACACATCCTCACCTTTAACATTTAAATTGGTGGTACTTGTGCTGTTATATTTCTTTCCTGCATGAAGAATTGTTTTTACACATGTATATTTTCCACCATCCTTTTCTGTTAACTGATCAATGTGCCATTCTTCTTCACCTCTCTTATTAATATTCTCTATGCAGTCCTATTTTAATGAAGATGTTTACAAAACAGCTTATTATAAACATAAAATATACTGATTTTTAAAAGGGGACATATTGTAAGATAAAGCTCCCAATCCTGTTGGGAAAAAAAGTATCAATTACCTTTTTTCTGATCACTTGGATAAACATGATTGCATTCAGCTTTCATTTGTTATATCTAAAAAATTATTCTGTCTACAACTCTTGATCTAGGAATAAACTCTATAGAATCCAAGGAGACTAATATGCATAGATTTAGATGATTAAACTAAATCCTCAGACTTAGTTGCTTCAAATAAATTCTTTGTGTTAAATCCACTCCAGAAAAATGCAAGAATTTTTGGAAAGAATGAATGCAATGCAGAAACAACCTGCTTATGTCAATATTCACTCTTTTTCAATGAAATATGTAGTTATTACTAGAATGTATTACCAACAGAAGTTTATATTATAAATCAGTATTCATGAAATTAACAAATTAAACCATCTGTAAAATATCAATAAAATGCTCCCCTTATACAAAGCTCTATTCAAAAAACATGTAAAGAGGGATTGATTAAAAAGAAATTATTTTTCAACAACAGATAAGTTGAATAGAAGTTGCTATCCAGATGTAGAAGACACTGGAAGTGAAGTTTAAAACTCTAATTAGCTTCAGGCTAGGATCCTTGATGTATTTATTTCCACTATGCATGGAAACAAGGATATGAACTTTAGCTACACTGAGAGGTTTTTGAATAAGTGTGTAACTCCTTGAATGAGTAGTGGTTGACAAAAGTCCTCACTTTGTACACCAATTCTACAACCACAGTGGAAATGTTTACATCTGGGAAGCTTCACTAGAATGAAAGGTTCATGAACTGCTATCCAAATAATGCAGCATTTAGTAGTGTCTAGAAGTTTCTATATATCTATCTTTATAGGTGATGGACCCTGTTGAACACCATTATGCTGTACTCATAGAGACTGAGTTTTTATTGAAGCCACCAGGATCACTAAACAAAGAGTAGGACAATGTTCTCTGCAACTCAGATGATCATTTGTATTTTTATTGTTGCAGTGGATGAATGCAGTGATGACAATTTCCATTATGGTATATTATCTCCCTCTTCCTGACTCAATTTATAAACAAAAAATAGTTTTAAAAGTACCTTATACCACTTTATGTTGATAACATTTGTACTATCATTTGTGTCACTGCATGTGAAAGAATAGCCTGTCCCAATTATTCCATCTCTTCCAGTAAGCAAATGCTCTTCAGTGAAACAATTGTTTTTATTTCTCTTGATGACATTTAAGGACCATTCCTTGCAGGGTCTTTTCCAGGTTCCATTTCTGCATGGGAACAAGAAATGTGACATTTAAAGCAGAATAGTTGTTTCAAGGAGGAGATATATATCCAACTTCTTCTCATCATAAAAATAAATTTACAAAATCTATATGAAGAAATTAAGGGTATAGATCTCAAAAGTTAAAGAACATACCCTTATTTTTGTTATGTGGCCACACTTTTAATAAGTGCTTAAAACTTGGATAAACCCAGCTATTTCAAAGGTTGAACTAGACTGCCAATCATAGCTACTACCATGATTGGCAGTTACCACCAGGATCAATTCAGTGTCACTCAGAAGTCCGAAAAGTCAGACCAAATTAGCATCCATGTATAACTTTTTTTACGTCTTTCTCTTGTAATAATTTATAATCACAGTTTAGCTAGACAAATATATACATAAAGATGTATACTTATTCATTTTAAAATTGAACTATGGATAATCCTTGTTTAATGACCACATTCAGTGACCATTCAAAGTTTTGATGATGCTGAATGAGTGGGATTTATGACTGGTCATCATATTTGTAGCCATCACACATCCCTATAGTCATATGATCACAGTTCACGAACTTGGTGACCAGCTCAGAATTATGAGGTCACGATATCCCAGACACATGATCACCTTCACTGTGGACTCCAACAAGCAAAGTCAGTGGGCAAGCCAGCAGGAGATTGCAAATGGCAACAATGTGACATTGCACTTAATTATTCTGCAGGATTTGCTTAACAATGGCAACCATAAGTTCTAGAATTGCCATCTTAAGTCAGCACAGTCAACATGACATCATGCTTTATGACTGTGTTTTTTGGCAACAGAATTGTTACCATTGTTAAATGAGCACTTTTATCTTTTTCTAAACAAAGCAGTGTTTACTTCCAATTAAATATGTTTAATATCACAGCATAATATTCTTGAATACACATGATTAAAACAGAAGAATGACATTTTTGGTGGCTGTAAACCACATAGTGTTTGGAATACAAGGAATAAGGGTATCATAGGTTATACAAAGCAGGTTATAGATTTATTTTATCTGTTTTTCCTCCATTTATTATTGGTATCCTCCATTTATTATTGATATCCACACATGTTCTTGTTTCATTCTTTTTAGAGGTCTATATAAACGATACTAATAAAAGTACAATGAATGGTGCTAAATATAAAAGACTATTATTTTCCCTGTTATCATTAAAAGGAAGAAAGGAAAGTATTTTTTTTATTTGGGGGCATACTCTATTTCAGAATTGGAAAGAAACTATGCTATTTAGTTTTGATTAGAGGCCTTAGAAAACAGATGTATAATGCCTGATTCCTTAAAATGTGTGTGTGGGGGGGGGTGTTTAGAGAACTTACTTTTTCTTGATTGTCAAAAGTTTGGGTTTGGTTTATCAGGAAAGTAGAAGCAACTTAAGAAATTGGATGACTAGAGAAAATAATGTCTCCATTATAAAACAATTAATACACGTAAGAATATTTGGAAATTCCACTTTAAAATAAGGAAAGGTTGAATTCATCATTTTCTAAAATGCAATTGCTGAAATATTTATGTAGATCATAGCAGTGAAGTGCTTAAGTACCATTTAAGTGACAGACTTACTCATAATTTTTGTAACATTCTTCCTGTTGTAGACATGCTGAGAAAAATTTAATTTGCAATACCCTTCCTGTTATACACACACATTGAGATTGAAAACTGTGTCATCACCTTTGGAGCTAAGAAAATGGAACAAACAAACCACAATTTCTGAAGCAACAGGGTTATTATATATCTGTGCTCTGCCACAGAATTTACTGATATCATATTCAAAGCTTCTTAATGCTTTAAAGTTTTAAAGACTAGTTGCACCAAGAAGATGATGATATCTAGAAGACTTTGGCTATCTTTCTTTTTCATAAATTCTAAAAGATTTTGGAAGCTCTATACTGTTGTTTGGGCATAGGCAAGTGGCTGAGAAAGAATGAATAAACTGAAATAAAAAATCATGTCAATCAAGTCAATCCTGGATGAAGTCATGTGAAAAGCTTAGATGAAGGGGCTTATGGAATTAATGTTTCTCTTGGAAGGTTAAGAAGCAGCGGTAGCCTCTCAAAATGCTTTCTCCCAGATTTCTCTGGAGATCACTTCTCCTGCAGACTATCGTTAAACACTCCAAGTAGGGCTTTTTTGAAAATGCAAATATTTGACCACTCATTATCACTTCCCTAATTCAGATTTGGACATTATCTAAGGGACCTCTTGGACTTTCAGCTCCTGCTCAAAGATATATCCACATATATATCTAGTGAACCAATTGTGCCCTTTCCTGCATTGGGAGGTCCTACATATCATTGTTCGTACAGTAGTCATCTCACAATAGGATTGCAGTAATGTGGTCTTGAAAACTTGAAAACTATCTGGAAACTACCACAGGTCCAAAATTGGCGGGTTGGGCAGTGATAGGGGCACTGCATTATGCATGCATGATCCTGCTGTTCAAGAGCTCCAATGGTCAGGACATCCAGATATAATTCAAGGTCCTGGTAATCACATTTAAAGTCATTTATGGCATAGGGCTGGTTATATGAGGTATTGCTTGTCTCCAGTTGTCCCTGCCATCTGTTTTGATCCAGCAGGGTGGGCATGTTCCAAATCCTTTCAGTTAAAGAATGTCATCTGGCAGGACACAGGAGAGGCAATTACTCTGCTACAATTTCTGACTTCTGGAATTAGCTTCCTCCCATAGATTTTTGTGGTTCCCAAACTTATGTCATTTAGAAAACTGCTAAAGATATGATTATTCTCCCAGGCCTTGGTGACAGTTGATTTTAGAGCCGCTATTTTGTTTTGTTTTGATTTTCAATTTTACTTTCTATACACTGGTTTTTTTAGTTGTAAATTGCCCAAGAGTCATTTAAGAATAGGGCAATCTAAAAATAAAATAAAATTAATACTGTAAGCTGAGTGCTGGGACACAATGTAGCAGCTAAGATTCTAACAGGAATCTCTTTTGCAGATCATATTACACTGATCTTGAAAAAAAGATCATTGATACTGAGTTGGAAACTGGACACACATCAAACAATTGCTTTTGATCTAAAACCTAAATGCTTGGAGATACACTAGCATAAAGATTGGTCTTCTTTACACATAATTTATAGTGCTCATTAAATGTCCAGTTATATGTCCATTCATTTAGTGACTTCGATGAGTTGGGTTTTGAAATACAGCCCTTTACAGTAATAGCAAACTAACTCTGAAAAATTACTCCAAAGGCACAGGTGACTGACCACTTACATGTATTACATGAACAGGATAATTTTGTAATAATGAAATTTTAATATGTGTAAACATTTTGTCATACTTTAACTTTAAATGCTACAAATGCTGAATGGATTTCTTGCTTTTACATTACTGTTGAGGAGGAAATGATTACTAAATTTACCTTGGGAACATGAAGAATTCTCACCATAGCAAAAGAGATGGTTTATTTCAAATTATTAAACTGGGTAAATGAATATTACTTAAATGTAACATCTGGAACAAAATATATACTTTATAAAGGAATGCTTTACCATGAAGAATTTATATCTTTTATAGTGCATATAGCTAACATGTTATTTTTAAAAAATGCAATACACTATTTCAGAAGTTTACTTAGGATAAAATGCCTTTTTTGATTCAGGAAGCTTCTACTGTTAATTAAAGAAGGAAGTTTGATTTTCATATTAAGTTTATTTTATAGGGTGCATTTTCTTTTTCTGGTTCATGGATGGCAAGTTTTACTGTTGCAAACTTTTTCCCAGTAGTTATATTGGAATTGTTGCTTAAGTAGGACAACATTAATGTTCAACTGTCTTGGAACATATGGGGTTCTCCTTCCATTTGTTTTATTTACTAGGGTTTGATCCTTCTGATAATGCTACATTAATATCAAACTCAAACTTGGTAACAAGACAACCTTTGGGGGGGGAGAGAATCTATGTAGCATGTGAAGCCTATACCTTAAATAGCATTAAACTGTGTTTGTTTTGTTGTTATTTGAGGAATTGGAACATAAATATTTACCGACACGTGCAAAATAGAAATATATTCCGTTAACAATCTTTTAATATGGGCCAACACTCAAAACTCCCTCCAGTAATAAGTGATTTACCATTTAATTCTCAGATTAATAAAATAAATTATTAAACAGTTGTTAGAAAACATTAAATCAGTTGTTCAAATGAACATGTTGCCCTGGTTGACTTTTGACTTGCTGAAAATCTCATTTCTACTTTTCTCATCAACCAGAGTTTAGTCACAAGCCGACTTCTTTACCACGATTCTGCTGCTACCCAGGTATTCAGCCATGTGACCATCAGAGGACAACCAGCTGCCATTTTAGAGACTTCTCTCTTTGCTTGGCTAACTTGTGCCCACTTTTCAGCTAACTGGCCATGAATTTAGGGAGGTGACATCCAGGAAAATGAGAATGGACCATAAGGTTGGAGAACAGAGACAATTATGAATATAACTTCCTTTTAAAACACATAATCCTTGTATCTATGTATATAGTGTACCTACTTGAGACAGCATTGATAGATTCCAGTATCATTCAGTAAAATTGGCCAAAATCGCAAATTAGACCCATTCAAATCAATTCTGCTGTCTCCATGAATTAACATTTCTTCTCCTTTTTTTTCTTTATACCAATAGATAACTTGTCCTTCATGCTGTGGTTTCTTAGGGCAGCAAAAAGAAAAATATTCTTCTTCTAGCACATTAATAGGTGAGTGCCTTTTGCAAAGATTTCCTTCAGAAAATGAAAACATATAGAAAATAGAAAGAATATTTGCTATTAGAAATATGGTAATGCTTGGGCTAGTATAGTGCATCTTTATAGCACAACTTGTTGATGGCAGTTTTTATTTGGTTAAAAAAGTAGTTCTTATATATACTAGAAAGAAAAGTATAAAATAGCAACATTTCTCATTTTGACTTCCTGTCCTACCTGCTTCCCATTCCAATTTAAATACTGTATCTGTCAACAATTTCATTACATCTTGTGATGTGATGCTAACGGCCATTTGTCTGAAATGGTATAGGGTTTCCTGCCTGAGCAGGGGGTTGGACCAGATGACCTCCAAGATCCCTTCCAACTTTATTATTATTATTATTATTATTATTATTATTATTATTATTATTATTATTATTATTATTATTATTATTATTATTATTATAACATGTGTTGCAAAGAGAATTTGCTATCAGACACCTTTTGATTGTGCTTTCCACTCACAAATACAACGGTATTTCTCAACCTTCTCAACCTTGGCAATTTGAAGAGATGTGGACTTCAATTCCCAGAACTTCCCCAAGGCGCTAGGGAATTCTGGGAGTTGAAGTCCACACCTCTTCAAGTTGCCAAGGTTGAGAAACACTGGTCTATAACATTTAGAATTTTAGAACATTTAGAATTCCAGAATCACCAGCTAACAAAGCTGTTTGTTTGTTTGTTTTTATTGGGGTCACCTCTGGAAGTTTGGGGACATATTTTTGGACAGTTGGTGCCAAAAAGCCAAGAAGCAACTGAGTGATGCAAGGCCTGTCCTAATTTTACACATGTTGCAGCTGCCATTTTGACTTTTTAATATCTTTATTCTGCCCATCTTCCAGATCCCCTAGGAGGCCTATCATATTCATACTATTTATTGGTATCTTTCAAGGTACCTCATGAATATTTCATGATTCTGAAACAGAACACTAAACCTTAAAAGGATTTATGCATTTAAGCATTTGTGTCACAAAATCTTGCAGACCACTGGTATGGTAGGAAGGAGAAATAGATCTTATTGATAATGATGCCACAACAACAAACAAACTTTGGTTCATGTTATATTCTTGCCTTAATATAATTAAGAAAAAGAAGTTAATGACAAATTGCTGTATTTTAAACTGTGTACGAAAAATGCTATAAAACAGAGGACCCCAACCTTTTGGGCACCAGGGACTGGTTCCGTGGAGAAAGGTTTTCCCGTGGATCGGACAGTGTGTGGTTTTGTATCCCATGAATGGGGCTTTGCTTTTCTGTGTGGACCAGTTGCTAGCATGCTGCGGCCTGGCACCGGTCCACAAACCAGGGTTTGGGGACCCCTGCTATAAGATATTGTCATTCGAGTAGGGGAGAAATGTTGTTTGTCTTAAATGACTCAAATCCTTGATGATATAGCAGTGACATTTATTTTTCATTAGCATTAGATCATTTTCATTCCTTGGAAATATTTAAATGCTGAACCTCCAATCACTTTTATTTATTATCCTGCTGTATGGTGTATTTTTACATGAAGTTCACAACAGATTATGTTGAAAAGAAAACATGCAACTTCACAACGCCCAGCTTATCTTGCCCGATCAAACATGCCTTTCTCAAATGTTACCCATAACAACTTTCCATTGTTTCAATGTTTATGTATCATCTGCATATGATATCCAGCATTCAATAGCATAGACAGTCTTAAAATGATCAACCCAATATGGCATGTTTTAAGATAAAGAGAGAAAGCAAAAAGGATTATACTTACCTAAGCTGATAAAGCAAAGGATCAGTGTTAGTAGAACTGCCAGATTTTCAGAACACATTTTAAAATTTGTTTATCTTTAGCTTCTCCTCTAGAGAAAAACAACAACAGAGTTTTTAATTATTTTTAAATGTAATTCTAATAGTATAATTCACTAGTCTTTACTATGGAGATGTGAATAAGACACACATGAAAATTAAGTCTGAATATAAGATTTGAACTAGGAATCCAATTTAAGAAAAGAAAGTGAACATTTACATAACAGATGTGGTGAGCCATTCTTCTAGTAAAGCTCATTCTTATAAACATGGTTACCCACAGGCTAAAAAGTCAACATACAAAAAAGTCAAGATGGTGGCAATGATAATATAATTAAAGCTTCACCCATTTTTATGTGTGGCACATTAAAAATAGGCAAAGCTTTGATTGCATCATCAAGACTACCATATTAACTTATTTTTAACCATATCTTATGGATTTCCTTGCCTATAGTAGATTTTTTCATATTATACCTAATTGGCTATTATTGTAGAATTATTGGGCAATCAAAAATACTTGATGTCTTTTCTAGACTAAAGATGTTATCGTCCAATGGAAGTGCCAGTGAGGTCTCTGGACATTATTTCCAAGTAATTCTGGGTATTTTATTCTTGAATCAGCCAGACCTGCCACAGTTAACAGAGAATTTATTTTTATATATTTGAATACAATCCAGCTCCCATTCTGTTTCATTCATATATCTTATTTATGCCAATATATATACTGTCCAACTGGATAGAGAATATTCATGATCTATCACAATTCAATCACTGATATTTCTGACATGAAATAATATTGCATCTTTTCAACACAGCACTTAAGGCCTCTGTAATCATCACAGAAACAAAAAAATATGAGATCGCTGTCTTGTAGTATTGCCTAAAAGCTTGTACCACTTAGTATATAGAAACGCCAATGTTATGTAGTAGTTTCAGTCCTGGACTAGGATATAAGAAAACCAGGCTCAAGCTCACCTTTAGCCTTGGCTGTTCTCTGGATGACTTTGGGCATTCACTCTTCCTCAGCCAATCTCCTGACAGGATTGTCTCTTGGATGCTGAAGGAAAAGCAAGACAATAAATCTAATGAATAGAAGCCCTAAACTTCTAAAAGCACATGTAGTCCACGACTTATTAATACAATTGAGCCCAAAATTTCTGTTGCAAGAAACTGTTAAGTGACTTTTACAAACTTTCTTGCTACAGTTGTTAAATGAATCACTGGAGCGGTTAAGTCAGTAGCATGGTGATTAAGTGAATCTGGCTTCCCCATTGACCTTGTTGGTCAGAAGGTTGCCCATGGGGATCATGTGACCTCAGGATATCCTGCAACCATCATAAATACATGCATCTGAATTTTGATGACATAAGCATGACGGGTCATGTGAAAAACAGTTACAAATCACTTTTTCTAATACTGTTCTTACTTCGAACAGTCACTATATGAATGGGTTGTAAGTCAAGGACCACCTGTACTTGACCCCACTGCAGATTAACTTACGATTGGAAACCCATTCTACTATTCAACCAAATTCATTGGGGTGCAATTTAAGATTATTAGCTTATGTTTTCTGAGGTAGCAGACAAAGTGGGGGGGAAGTATCTGAGGAATTAGAGGTGGTCTTTACATAATAAACAGTCATTCAGCAACCATATGAACATACAAGGATACTGAATAAGTGGTACTTATGATCAGTCTTTGTACCTAAGTAGCCACAACATCTTGGACATCACATGATTGCCATTTGAGACCCTCAGTGCCAGCCAAATCAAAGGGGAAGCTGGCAGGAGGTTGCAAATAGTGAATGTGACATCTTGCTTAATGATAGTGTGGGGGTTCGCTTTAGGATGGCAACCAGAAATGCATGAACTGCTGTTGCTAAGTGGTGGTGTCACATGACATCATCCTTTATGACTTTGTGGCTTAGTGATGGGAACGATGGTCTCAAATAGTATTGTTAAGTGAGGACTATCTGTACAGTCATTAATATTTGGAAAGATTCTAGAGTAGATCATAACAATCACAATCTGAAAGCATCTTAAAAACAATGTGATAACTACCAGAAGTCAGCATGAATTAGTCAACAAAACTGAACTAATTTTTAATTGCTACTTTGGTGATAGATTAAATAAAGAATTATATATTCCTTATGGCAGCACTTAACAGTTTGAAAATTGCATTCATGAAGCTTTTGTTAAAGGTTCCTCATCAAATCAGAGAGGAATGTCTCAAGATTTAAGCTCAAGTATTTATCTTTTTAAAAATGTAATGACTTTGCTGATGTTGAATACAGATCAATGCAGAATATTTATCAAATTTGCAGATGATACATGTTGGATGAGATTATATGTCATAAGAGAAAAACAAAATTCAATATGACATTTTTAGGGAAATTTGCATAAAGTTACAATGATATATAACAAAATGCTATTCACAGAACCAAAAAGTTATAGTATGGGGATACCTGTCTTGGTAACGGACTTGAGAAAAAGTGTTTGCAATAATACTTTATTGCAAAAGAAAGCAGGTGAACCTTGTGATGTGGCACAAACATTCCACAATCTTTCCAAATCATGAAATTAACAGTTCTTTTTTATTCTTTTTTTGGTTAGAACTATATAAAGTATTTAACCTGCTCTGTGGCCTGAAGGTTAATTTGGGACCTAATTGAGAAGAAGGTCCATTTATGTTTCATTTAGGAAGATGATTCTCCAATTGTAATTGGAGCAAGTGACCCATCCAGCCTCCTCATGTTAACCACCAGTAGCATAACCACTTGTTGTTGACTGCCACAACCTTAACAAAAAAAGGATTCGGGTCTGAAAAGTTGTTTACTGAAGCACAGAAGTCAAAGTATAAGTACTATACCAGTAGAGTAGTAAAACTCAGAAAAAACTGACAAAAGTGAACAGCTCTCAGTTGCCATTATTATGAGTCCACGTGTGCTATCCTGAGGGGAACCATGATCTCAGACAAACAGGAAATATATTTATGGGATTTCAGGGGGATGAAGACCCAAATACCCCTTAATAAAGATTTCTACTGAAGAAAATTTTGAGCAGCAAGTTTCTGCTTCAGAAATTGTTATTACTCTGCACCATGAGGTATACACAATTACTCAAATAATAAATGGATCAACATTTTTGTGGCAACATTTAGTTTCAAGATGTCTCCAAAAATAGAAGGGAGGAGAAAGCATACAAAAGCACAACTATAATCATCTAATACATCAAGAAGAATGAACCACAATGGTTTTTTTAAAGACAAACATAGAGAGGAAGTATTTGTTTAACTGTGCGGTCTCTGCAACTTAACTTACTGATCCCTGTCAGGGAAACACTGATTCAGAAAAGCCAAATTTTGGCTGAAACATCCACTATTACTACTACTACCACTACCACTACTACTACAAGGTAACAGAGAATTTTCAGTCTCTTTTTGCTGCCATCTAGTGGCCCTCCGATTTTTTGCAGCCCAAATCTAGGAAACCCAGAATGCTGAATTAACCACGGCTCTCCCGATTTTCCAAACCCAGCCCGAGAATTCTGGAAGTTGTAGTCCCAGCATCTTTTATGAAAGTTGCATTGTGGGAAAGATAGTTTTTACCTTAAGCCAGATGCAGGTGCGATGACAGTGAGATGAGGCTGAGAGATGGGCTGCCAATTCAGATACTTTGGAGGCGAAGATTTTTCTCTGACATTTCCCAAAGCGAAGATTTTATGCTTCTGCAGCTGAGAGCGATCGCATCAGGGCCAGACAAGGAAACAAAGGAGCACCATGTTTCTTCCAGCAGATGTTTTCGATCGACCGGGATTGACTTACTGATGGTAACTCAAAAGAGAAAGAGGAGTGTCACCGGAAGCCCCACCTTCCACCTGTAAAACTCCCCCTCCTGCCCTGCCCCACTGTTGAGACGAGAGAACGTGAGCTGATTCAGGTGTTTCGCGAGACGTGCCCCAAATCCGGGGAAATTGGGCTTTGGTTACTGCAGTCAAGGGGGGTAATTGGGGAATTTTCAAAGCAAGAAAGTGGTGCAAACATTAAAAAAAAAAAAGTTAAACGCCATCGTTTACACATCGTCACCCAGGCAAAAAACCTTACGAAATCTTTGGGAAGTGCTTCTGATTTAGAGCGTATGAGAGCCGGTAGTAACGTTCCCGGTGGAGAAATAAGGAAGTGATGTGATGTAATCCATTTTTAAACACGTGGGTGAATAAATTGCTCTCGCCCCTTTCCCAAACAGTTGTCCTGCCACATCATATTGTTTGACTGTCCTTATTGGTGGTGTACAGAACACATTCAGGAATTGAAGGATTCCTTAGTTTTTCCCTCACTTCCCCCCAAACATTACTGAGCAGCAGGAAATATTTACCAATAGTTTAAATTATTTAAAAGAAACGGACCAAATAAAAGAGGAGGTGGAGTTGCTCTCTATATAAGAAATAACTATATCTCTACAGAAATAGAGCACAACGATGAAAACTGTCCTGGATGCATTTGGGTCAATATAAAAGGGGGGAGGATGACATTGCCATAGGTGTATACTATAGGCCACCCAACCAAACACAGGAAATAGATAAAGTTTTTGCTAGTCAGCTAAGGTATGTAGGAAGCACATCACAATAGTAATGGGGGACTTTAACTAACCTGACGTTAACTGGGAGACAAACTCTGCACTAAGTGGAAGATCAAACAGATTCCTGACAAACCTAGCAGACAAATTTGTCTCCCAAAAAGTAGAAAAGGGAACTAGGGGATTAGCCATTTTGGACCTAATTCTCACTAACAAAGATGAAATGATAGAACATAAGAACATAAGAACATAAGAAGAGCCATGCTGAATCAGGCCAAAGCCCATCGAGTCCAGCATTCTGTGTCACACAGTGGCCCACCAAATGTACATGGGGATCTTGAGCAGAAAGAGAAGGCAAAACCCTCCCTTTCCCTTGACCCCCAAACAAATGGTACTCAAGGGAATCCTGCCTGCCTCAACCAACATAGAGGCGGCACATGGACATCCGTTTTAATAACCACCGATACACTTTGCATCCATGAATCTATCTAGCCCTGCCTTGAAGCTGTCAAGGCTGACAGCTGTCACGACCCCTTCAGGAAGTGAATTCCATAAATCAACGACCCTCTGGGTGAAGAAATATTTCCCTTTATTTGTCCTCACTTTCTTAGCTATAAGCTTTAGGGAGTGCCCCCTTGTCCTGGTATTGTGTGATAGAGAAAAGAATTTTTCTCTATCCACATTTTCTATCCCATGCATGAAGGTGTTGAAGCCATAGGAACCTTGGGAAGAAGTGATCATGCAATATTGGAATTCAACATTATGGAAGCACAAGCAATAGAACACAGTCAAACTAGAGTCTTGGACTTCAAGAGAGCTAATTTCAATAAACTTAGAGAGGGTTTGGGAAGGATTTCATGGATGAGAATCCTCCAGGGGAAAACAACTCAAGAGGCTTGGGAAAATTTGAAAAGTGAGATAATAAAGGCCCAGTCTAGCACAATACCAACAAAGAGGAAAAATAACAGCTCTCAAAAGAAACCAGCATGGCTGCATAAAGAACTCTCTGATCAATTGAAAGATAAAAAGGACAAGTATAGAAAGTGGAAAGAGGGACACATAACTAAGTCAGAATATCAGCAAATAGCCCGAGCCTGCAAAGACGAAGTGAGGAAAGCTAAGGCTCAAAATGAACTAAGGCTTGCAACCAAAGTCAAAAATAACAAAAAATGCTTCTTTCAACATGTAAAAAACAAAAAAGTGAAGGAAACGATTGGTCCATTAGTGGGTGAAAGTGGCAAGAAGGTGACAAACAACAGGGAGAAAGCAGAACTATTTAACTCATTTTTCGCATCTGTCTTTACACAAAGGGAAAAAACAGACCAACCTATCAAAAATAGTACCATAAAAAACAAAATAGAAATACAAGTTAAGATAGGCAAGAAAATGGTAAGTGAACACCTGTCCAGCCTAGACGAGTTCAAATCACCAGGACCAGATGGATTACACCCCAAGGTTCTTAAGGAACTGGCAGATGTGATCTCAGAACCACTTAACTATATTTTTCAAAAATCCTGGAACATTGGAAAACTACCAGAGGACTGGAAAAGAGCTGATATAGTTCCCATCTTCAAAAAAGGGGGGAAAAGGGACCCAGGAAATTACAGACCTAACAGCCTGACTTCAATACCTGGGAAGATTCTGGAAAAGATAATCAAACAATGAATCAGCGAACACCTAGAGGCAAACAAAGTCATTACTAAAAGCCAACATGGGTTTGTCAAAAACAGATCATGCCAGACAAATCTTATTGCTTTCTTTGACCAAGTGACAAAATTAGTGGACCAGAGGAATGCTGTGGATATAATTTACTTGGACTTCAGTAAGGCATTTGACAAAGTAGACCGCAACCTACTACTTGAGAAGATAGAAAAATGCTGGTTAGACAGCATCACCACCAGATGGATCCATAGCTGGCTGACCAGCCGTACTCAGTGTGTGATCCTCAATGTAGTGGGGTGCCCCAGAGCTCTGTTCTGGACCCAGTGCTCTTCAACATCTTCATCAATGATCTGGATGAGGGGATAGATGGGGAACTCATCAAATTTGCAGACAACACCAAGCTGGCAGGAATAGCCAACACTCCAGAAGACAGGCTTAGGATACAGGAGGATCTGGACAAACTTGAACACTGGGTGCTATCTAACAGAATGAAATTCAATGGTGAGAAAAGCAAGGTTCTACATTTAGGCAAGAAAAACCAAATGTACAGGTATAGTATAGGGGGTACCTTGCTCAATAGTAGTAACTGTGAGAGGGATCTCAGAGTCCTAGTGGACAATCATTTAAATATGAGCCAGCAGTGTGCTGCAGCTGCCAAAAAAGCCAACACAGTGCTGGGCTGCATTAACAGAGGGATAGAATCAAGATCAAGTGAAGTATTAATACCACTTTACAATGCCTTGGTAAGGCCACACTTGGAATACTGCATCCAGTTTTGGTCACCATGATGTAAAAAAGATGTTGAGACTCTAGAAAGAGTACAGAGAAGAGCAACAAAGATGATTAGGGGACTGGAGGGTAAAACATATAAGGAATGGTTGCTGGAATTGGGTTTGTCTAGTTTAACAAAGAGAAGGACAAGGGGGGACATGATAGCAGTGTTCCAATATCTCAGGGGCTGCCGCAAAGAAGAGGGAGTCAAGCTATTTTCCAAAGCGCCTGAAGGCAGGACAAGGAGCAACAGGTGGAAACTAACCAAAGAGAGAAGCAACCTAGAACTAAGGAGAAACTTCCTGACAGTTAGAACAATTAACCAGTGGAAAAACCTGCCTCCAGAAGTGGTGAATGCGCCAACACTGGAAGTTTTTAAGAAGAAACTGGACAGCCATTTGTCCGAAATTGTATAGGGTTTCCTGCCTGAGCAGGGGGTTGGACTAGATGATCTCCAAGGTCCCTTCCAACTTTATCATCATCATCATTATTATTATTATTAGTTGACAAGAACTTGGACTATAAAGGAGGAGAGCTTTGAGACCAGCAAAAACAAAGCTGTTCCAGTTTTGCACAAGTTATATAAAGGGTATGTTCAAAGGAAAATCTGCGTCTGATAGCCCAGCTCACTTTAGATACAGATATAGTATTGATTCAGAGCAGTTCAAAAACCACCCAAGTAACAGATGTTGAGAGAACTGTGAAGTGAATAGCAAAGAGAGTCCATCCCTCCTGGTCAGCTGTTCTAAAGGTGTGAATATCTGCGGATCAGCTTGGAGGCTTAGACCAAGCAGTTAATAGCCACTGTGCTATCCCACTTTTTGGGAGTGAAGAAATGGTAGAACACAGCAGATCATATCCGTAGACAGCAAAATTGCTGCAGCTTGTGGCCTGCATAAAGAAGAAAATACCACTTTAAAACAAGAACAACTAAGTGTCTATGGAGATTCTCAATCATCTAGGTAATGGTTGTCTCAAGGGTGCTTTTCCAAAAAGCAACTGGATTTTTTTGACTTTTTTCCTTTCTCAGCCAAGAAACTTCTACAGTTCTGACTGGATGGTGGGGAATTTAGAACTAAGGATCCCTTAAGGCTCCCTGAGATTGCAGCTGTGATTAAATGAAAGTAGCAGCAACATGAGGATATTACAGGAAAAAGAGGTTGCTAAGGTTGGTTAAGTGGGAATGGGAAACAATTCACTGGCATTGGTCATCTGATGTTCCTTTTTTACTCCAAGATTGTCATCATTTTAGAGAGTGAATGAGGAGTACCTGTTGAGTGTCCCCTCTTATCAGGGAGATAAAACAGAAGAAGGTATGCTGCTTGGGAATTCTGAGAGTGGAAGTTCATACATCTTAAAGTTGAGAAACATTCCATTTAAAGCATATTTGACAGATAACTCTGCCATAACTCTGGAAGTCCTCTAATATAGAAGTAGAGTTTGGTGTAGCGATTAAGGCATCAGTCTAGAAAATGGGAAACCATGGATTCTAGTCCCATTTAACACAAAGCCAGTTGGGTGACTTTGGACTAGTCACTCTGTCATGGTGCTGGGAAGCAGGTGCTGGCACACCACCTCCAAAAAACCTTGTCGCCAGAAGTCAAAGGCACAAAAGACAGAAGAGTTCACCACTTTATATCTTCCAAATTTTCCTGATGTCCAGCCTTAACCTTTTATTTTAGTCCATCAGTTCTGGTCATTTCCTTTGGGATAATAGAAAACATTTCCACTTCCTTTCTTATGCTACCTTTCAGTTTCATATTTCACCACATCTTTTTTTGTAAGTTAAATAATGTATACCCAGATAATTTAACGCTTTCTCATGGGGCTTGGTTTCTGTATCTTTACCATCCTATAGCCTTTCGCTAAACTTGTTCCAATTTGTCACTGTCCTTTTTGGACTGTGGCGCTCAGAACAAGCATGAACTCAGATAGACTTCTTTATCATTTAATAAAAGGGTCAGCAGGCAGGTATGTGTGTCTGTGAAAATGTTTGTGGTGTGGTTCAAGTATAATTTCAGGGACAAGCTTGCTTTCTTGAAAAAAAAATCATATTTTCACAGAAACAAAACAACTGTATGAAAGGACAAGAAATATAGATGTCTAGGGACTTCCGGTGGCTCCGCCGGCGTCGCTAGAGTCTCCTCTGTGAGGCTCCGTTCCCTGGGTCTGTAAAGCCGCAAAAAACAGCGCACATCAGCTGTTTTTTTTGCGGTGAAAAATCCCCTCTTCGGGCAAAGAAGAGGTGTAGAGCATCAGGAGCAGGGTTGAGCACCTCTTAAATCCCTGAAAAAGTTTTCAGGGATCAAGAGTGATAGCTCCCTAAGCTCCTGAGGATGCTCCTGCCCAGAGACGCTTCTGTCATCAGACAGAGAAAGACGCCGCGACCGCTTCTGCTTATAAAAATAGAACACAAGAGAGACTGTAAGCAGACTGAGTGAATACAGGAGTTCTTATTGGATTGCAAGTATTTTTTTATTGTTTTTCTGGCTATATATTTCTAACGTCTACAATCAACATAATGCTTTCAAAATGGCGTATAGCTTTCACTGCTTTCACTGTTAAAGGAAAGTGTTTGAAAGTGAAAGTGAATTCTCCATTTTTTTCCTCTCTCCTTGTTCTCGTAAGCGAAGCTAGAGAGACGGCGGTAGGAATTGTATTAAAGCCAGAGTGATTGTTTTAAATTTAAAATGGAGTGGAATTTACATTCAAATGTTAAACTTATTTTGGATCGTATTGATGAATCTCAAGAAGAAAGGCGTGCAATAGTGAAAGAGATTAAAGCAATACTGAAAGAGACCATTACAGAAATATTAACCAGATTCTTTCTTCCAAATGAAACTGATTTACAACCGACTGCTGAATATTTTATAGTGCAATCTAAACAAGAAGAAGAACAAGAACAAGAAGAAGACAGTACTGAGAATAAAGAGAATAAAGGGAAATGGATCTTGCTTGATAAACAGTTCATCTATGGAGTGGAGGAAGAGGATTTGTTTCAAGAAAGGAGGGGATGGTTATTCCTTTTAGATAAGCAGCAAGAAGAGGATTTAATTGAGAAAAAAGAGACATTGATTCAGTTTAAGAAGCAACTTACTTATGGGCCTGAGGATCGGGAAAAGCAAAGACAGAGATTTGAATTGTTATCTCAACAAAAGTTTATGGCTAAGAGTAACAGAGGACTAATGCAAAGGTTAAGACAGTTTATTTGGACTCAAATGATATTGCAAGTAAAGAAGAGAGACTTATTATTTGGAAGGGAGGCGTCGTTATGGAGGTTTACCTGGTTGAAGAAAAAACCTAGAATTCGACTGAAGGAGTGAAATTTAAAACTGTATGCAGGAATTATGGGTAATTCAAAATTATGGACTGATTTAAGGACTAAGATTATGAGTAAGATGTAAGAGAAGATGATTAATGGAAGATATAATTAAATTGATGAAGAATGTATTTGCTCTGAAATGATCTAGGTTTGACATTAGATTGATTGATTGATTGATTGATTGATGGGATAGATAAGCATTATGTGATTTGATAAGGTTGAAGGAATGTAAGTTAGAAATGGAATAAATAGATTGTATTTGTTATGGAGGTTTATCTGACAGATGAGAAAGCCCTGAAGTCGATTGAAGAAGTGAAATTTAAAATTAAATGTAAGGAATTAAGGCTAATCTAAGATTATGGGCTGAATTAAAGACCAATTTTATAAGTAAGATGTAAGAGAGGATGTTTAATGGAAGATATATTAAATTGATTAAGAATATATTTTTTTTTAATTGAGGGGTTTATTGATATTATTTGTTTATTTTTTTAAAAAGATGAATTTTTTTTTATTTGATGTTCAATGGTTTGAAAGAGGTTGATTACTGGAAGATGTATATAAAACTTGATTGTTTGGGCGATTTTATATAACCTCTCAATGGATTGAAGTGATTTAAGGTTTGACTTAGATTGGTGGTTTAGATATGTAAATGAAAATTATTATTCTTAACAAGATGATTTGTTTGTTTTGTTTAATGGATTGAAATGATTTAGAGATTGTATATAGTATATAGTTTAAAATTCTTGTTAGGATTATATAATAATTTTGTTTGATGTAGTGGGTTTTCTTTTGTTTTACCCTGTACTCACTCTGGGAAGTCGGGAGGGAGGGTTAGGGAGGGTTTATAATTTTATATATGATGTTTTCTCAACTGTAATTGGGGTGGATGTAAGAATATGTAATTACTGTCATTAAGGGGTTGCTCGGGTGGCCTCTGGGCACCACATCTGTTGGAAAGAGGAAGGAGGAGTGAAGGCTGATGTAAGTGGAAGTTGATAAGAAGGGGGAAGAGTAGGATGGAGATATAGAAGGAGGGAGGAAAGTAGAAAGAAAGTAGAAAGAAAGTTGGTAAGAGGGGGGATGAGTAAGGAGGGTGGAGTATAGAGAAGTAGAGAAGGAGGGAGGAAAGTAGGTAGTTAGTTGGTAAGTGAGGGGGGAAGGTTAGGGTCGGGGGGGATGTGGTGGTGGGGGTACCGAGCAGTAATGTTAATTGTTTGGTATGATTATTTTCAGTTGAGTTATTAGTATTAGATGTATTGAAAAATGTACTTATGTTTTGTTTATGGATGATTGTTTATTTTAACACTATGATTTGATTTGAGTAGTTTCTTCTTTCTGTAAAAATTTAAAAAACTAATAAAATATATTTTCAAAAAAAGAAAAAAAGAAATATAGATGTCTTTATCTACAGAACACTTGACATGTGGAGGATTAACTCTTTGATTATAGCAGGTGGCAGCCTATTTTTGCCAAATTCCAGTTCTTTTTGCAGTTGATATCATACCAGAGCAAATAATGTGATAAGAAGAGAATAAGCAAATTAAATCTACATTGTTGAATTAAAATGAAACCCACCCAAACAAGTATTCTGTGTCCTATAATGCTACCACTCAGAGATCTACTAGCGCTTTCTTGCTGTTAGAGTTCATGGTTTTCTTACGCAAGTAACAATTCAGTCATTGTGGTAAATAGCGGTTATGTTTATGATGAACTTTGATGTGAACACAACCCACAGATGACATGAAAAGCCAGAAAAAGCACAGCAAAGCTTGTCTTCCTGTAAAGGATGAGAGGAATGCTGAGTCTATCAATAAGACTATAATCATGGGTGGGAGGGGTATTCCCATGCAGTGTTTTTCCAATGAAATATTTTCTTTAAAAAAACATCTATTTTGGTTTGCAAGCAGTTAAAGCCTATAGCAGCCTTACAGCAATTGACAAAAAGAAAAAATATTTCCTTTCTAAACGAAAGTGTAAAAAACCAACTGATGCAATGTGAAGCACAAGCCCTTTTTCCAAACTACTAATCTTTCATGCTTTCATATAGAAAATGAAGGGAAAGTGTCCCCTGCAAAAATTCTTCTTTCGTGCAGCTTTTAACAGACAACAGATATCTCATCTCCTCATACAGAAAATGCTAATTCCCTCTGTTTCTCATATTCTGAGGACAGTGGCAAATAGGCAAATTGTAGCTAATAGCTACTGTAACAATTAAAAATAACTCACACTGAAAATACATTAATCATGTAGTCATTTTTGCCTATCAATTTTGTTGGGGGTTTTTTGAGGAAAATTTGCTGTCAAATATACAGTACAGTATAGCTATAAAAAGTTAATAATATTTTTTGTAGGGCTTTCATCTTTCACCAAGGACTCAAATGAGCAATTTATACTGCTTCAACTATTTTTTCAAGATAGTTTAATTTTTTTAAATTTTTCATTGTTTTTCTAACACAAACACAATACTGGAAGAGGAAATCTACAGATAATTTGCAGCAGTGGTTTGTTCATTTGCATTGCTCTCAGCCTTTGATTTAGTTTTTTTTTCAGCCAATACAATCATGTTTTTGAGAATATTGTATGATGACATTTATTCTGCCCCACATTTTTATCTTTTAAAAAAATGTTCAGTGCTGATTAATTCTGAAGATGTATAGTTCCTCAAGGCAGTTGTATACATTTATACTTTTTAATTAATTTAGATAAAAAGAAAAAGAGTGCAACCTTGACTCGTACCTTGGTATAAATTGAATTAAAGAGGAAGCACTTCACAAATAATCACCCATGATTTAGAAGTTGGATAATTCATATGAATCAAAATAAAGAACTTTACAGAACACCCAATATATTTCTCAACATCCATTTTAAAAAATGGCTAAGGTTCATCCATTTAAGTATCCATTCACTTCAAAAATCCCTAATCAAAAGTCATAAAATGTTTTCATTGTCCAAAGATATTATAGGTGTTCAGATTTAAATATGAAATCAATAATATCAATTAAAAATCTGATAACATCAGAAGCTTTATACAGCTCGATATATTAGACTCAGCTTAGTGTAGCACAGCTGAAGACATATTCTGTAATCTGTGTGTTGAAACTAGATGAAATCTTATCATCTACCACAGTGTTTTTCAACTTTGGCATCTGAAGAGGTGAGGACTTCAGCTCCCAGAATTTTCCAGCAAACAAGGCTGGCTGAAGAATTCTGGGAGTTGAAGTCCACACCTCTTCAAGTTGCCAAGGTTGAGAAACACAGATATTCTACCATCTTCATCCAGCTGTATCCCTTAGATACTCATAATAGCAAGATACTAAAAAAGCAAAACTTGAAAAAGAAACTTAAAGATCATTTTCAGCTTCCATATGAAATCACCTGAGATCCATTTGATAATTTCAGAATGGCCAGAAATCTAATATTATTTTCTTAAGAGTTATTTATTGTAATATTAAACATTTTTCTGCATTGTTTGCTTTGTAAAAACATAAAAATGTATCATGATTTTTTTATCTCTCATGTTTAAATAATAAATCAAAAGAACCTCATAATATAAAGTAGGGCCATGTGAGCTATATGAAAAGGAGAATCCAGCATGTGGATTGCCTAGTTTATTATCTTCAGTGAACTAATAACTTTTCAAATCAAAACTTTGTCAACATTTTGAAGATACCTGGATTAATGTACAAAACTGAAATGTTTGAAAGAAAGCGTAAAAGGGCTTGAGACTCTTGTCAGTCATTATTCCAAAAATTAAACATAATGGGGTCAAATTTAGAAGGGTGAGGATAGCAAAAGGAGCATCCAATTTGAAAATGGGTTGAATCAAACTGTGAATTACAAATAAAATATACAGAAAAATACAGAAATATCTGGCAGATAGTTGGCAATTGCTCATCAATTCCTCTATTTTGAACCCAGGAAGGATCCCTCCAGGTCCAGTGCCTCAAAATGTGGTATCCTACCCTTTGCATCAGCAACCAGCAACAAATTTCTGCCCTTTCTTCAATATCATTTTAATATAATTGTCAATTTTAGAAGAATGTTCACTTCCATGACCCCAACTTATTTAAATTCAGCTTCACATCAATTCATCTGAAAATTAGCTTTAAAAAAAATCTAGTCCACTTCTGAAGGTTTTATTTGTAACTATTGCTATTCTTATAAATATGCAACTACATTAAGTGAAATTTTCATGAAAAATGGATAGAAAATATTTGATGTGACAATTATATTATATGATAGGCCTGGCTGCCCAAAAATTATCTGTCCATAGTGCAGCTTTGATATAAATGATAAATCTCCCAAATGGTTATGCTACAATATTCTAACACACAAGATCATCTTTGCCATTTTAAAAGTATGATGGACGAGGGAATCAATACTCACAGAATTTCCAACTTGTCAAGCCTATTATTAGATACAAGCATATAAAGATCAGCATTTAATCAAGCCAACTTTTAGACAGAGTTGGAAATCCAACAGCTAACAGTGACATCTTATGGGAAATAATGATGCTGCAAGACATTCTCATAAATCATAGCTGATCAAGTGCAGCTCCTCCCATTTCATTCATCAGACAGAATCACAATTTGTCCAGAAATGGATTCCCAAGCTGACTTTGTATGAGGCCAGACAAGATGAAAACCAACATCTCTCTAAGCATTGACCTGATCTAATTCACTGCCATGAAGACAGGGTGGGTAATTCCTACTTTTGATTCAACCCTGGAGACAGGGAAATCATGGCAGATGCATCAGGAGATCACACATGGGCAGGGGTGACATTTGTAGCCAATTTTTAAGCTTTGGGAGGTTTATGGGGAGAAATCAGTACAGCTTCTGTCAGAAGCTTAATGTAAAAAAATGTTCCTTATACGCGCATGTCTAAAGTTAGAACAGCTGGTCTTACTCTTGGTATTTTTTAAAGGTCTTATGATACAGATCGTCCTTGACTTACAACCACAACTGAGTCCAAAAAATTTTGGTTGCTAAGTGAGATAGTTGTTAAGTGGATTTTGCCCCATTTTACTATCTTTCTTGTCACAGTTAAGTGAATCACTGCAGTTGATAAGTTAGTAACTCAGTTAAGTGAATTCAGCTTCCCTATTGACTTTGCTTGATGGAAGGTCGTGAAAGGTGACCCTGGCACACTGCAAGTCTTATAAATATGAGTCAGTTGCCAAGCACCTGAATTTTGAACACATGACTATGGGGATCTGCAATGGTCATAAGTAGGAACAACGGTCATAAGTCATTTTTTCAGTGCTGTTGTAACTTCAAATGGCCACTAAACGAACTGTTGTAAGTTGAGGACAATCTGTATGCAGTGAATGATTTAAACCTTTGCACAGTATTCATTTTGCAGCTCGCTCAAAATTGTTGAATAAAGCTAGGATACTTAACTGGGTAGGCGAGGCAAAATAAGCTACTAAGGGGGCCATACAGCCTGTGATCTCTCTCTAGTCAATACACTATACATTTGCATTGTTATTATTACAGATTTCTAGAAGATATGCAAAATCTTCTGAAAATACTTCTGAATGGTGGAAGAATTTTATTTATTTATTAAATTTATATGCTGCTCATCTTTCAATCAAGCAATTCTGGGTGGCATATAAATTTAATAAAGAAATAAAATGCGAGAGATTTGAGAGAAAAATCAACCTAAGATCACCAGGAAAAGCAGCATGCTAATATATATTCTGAATAGACTGTCATTGCCTATCATTAGGCAGAATCGTGCAAGTGGAATCATAGTCATGTCTAGAATAGATGCTACTCTGAAGTTAAAGTGGAGCAGTCAGAGTATATTATAAAAGCACAGGTAATAGATAACTTGAAAATGCGGAGTTACTGCATCACTCTCTGTGAAACTTCCTGCTGCTTTCTTAGAAAAACCCATTGTGCTTTCCCCCTATTCATAGAAATTGCAGACCTTAAACCACAGCTGATAAACATTGGTAACAAGGACTTAAAAGGCACAGTCAGCTCAATAGTTGTGCTAGTAGGCAGATGTCAACAACTACCAGTATCAGGACAATTTTGGGAAGGGTTATGAAAATATTAAGTGGTGGTATTTCATTGCTTATTAAATGTATGTTGCCTCTAATAAGTCAATTCTGGGCAGCTTACAAACCATAAAAAGATAAACATGAAAATTATAAAAAATATAATTACAACATCATATAAAAACTAGAACCAATGAGATTGGTGGCATGGCAACCACTTCCAGCAGTGCACACTCCCCTCAGGTCCCCAAGTCAACCAGCAAAACCAGGTTTTAGTACACTTCCGGAAGCCTGGAAGGATGGAAGCAGTTTTCACTTTGAGTGGTAGAATATTCCACAGGGCCAGGCCACAACAGAAAAGGCTCTTTTCCTTGCTTCTGCCAGCTAGAATTCCTTGGCTGACAGGGTCCGTAGCAGGCCTCTTTCTCTGGTGCCAATGGGGCAGACTAGTCTCATTGGAGCCAAATGGCTCCTCAGATACTCTGCCTTATGCATCTGGAAGGCTAAACATATATGTTTTCGCCTTAAAACTGGGCCCTCGGGATCCATCCACTATGGCCAAAATCTGGGCCAAAAGAGAGTCAGATACATTCCAATGAATATTTTGTACCAGTGAGATCTTTTTAAAATGGGAACAGTGAGCTGAGAGTACAACAGAAATATAAAGGGATAGAGGAATTGCAAAAACAACAGCAATTCTAAAGCTCTAACCTTCAAAGCATTCAGATTTTATATAATGAAGTCTACAATTTTGCTAAATTTCAAACCAATACAGTAAAAATCTACAGAAAGTAATTTTATTATTTCAGTTTTGATCATATTATTATTATTATTTGTTAAATTTATTTGCCTCCTATCTCACCAGGGGGCTTCTCTAGGTGACTTTTAACAGTAAAAACAGAGAAATGAAAAGAAATGTAAATATAACAGTAACAAAATAATGAAACAATAAAATGACAATGAAAATACAGTAATATAATAAAAGATGGGTGAGGGAAGCAGGAAATGCAGGGGAGAGGTGGGGTCTGTGGTATGGTTCTCTCTCATTGATTCTCCAGACCAATTGGCAATGCCAGGCCTTCAGACTCTTGTTGAAGGATTGGCAAGGCAGATCTCATCCTGGCTGGATAAGTAGCCTGGACCCATGCCATTAAGGGCTTTAAACGTCATAGCCACCTCAAACTTCATTTGGAAGCAGACCAGCATCCTGTGTAATTTGTGGAGCAGAGGTGTAATATGGAACATTCTAGGGGCCCCAAAGATTGCTCAAGCTGCCACACTTTGTACCAGCCGAAGCTTCCGAATGGATTTCAGAGGTAGCCCCATATAGAGCCCATTGTAGTAGTCCAGATGAGAGATGACTAGGACTTGAGTGACTGAGCGCATGGAGTCCAGATCAAGGAAAGGACACAGCTGGTGCACAAAGTAAAGCTGTGCAAAGGGTCTCCTAGCCATATTTGCCACCTGCTCTTTGAGTTCATGAGATTCCCTAAGTTGTGAACTGGATTTGAACAGGGTAGTGCAACCCCATCCAGAAGTAAAGATGACCAACAGATGATCTGACTCAAAGGCTTCATGTAGACATTAAACAGTAGCAGAGAGACAAGATTTCAACATGACCAACAATTCAAGACAAATTACATCTAGTCTTGGTTTCTTCCAAAAGCGTGAACTAGAAAGGCCTTCTGTAGACATGTGGAAATTCTCCACCACTTTCCACATGTCTATGAGAAGCACCATCTACAAGTTATCAATCAGAATGCCTGAAAAAGTTGTTTTGCTATCTTGGGTTAGAAGGTATTTTTTCATTTAAATAATGATACTCTTAATATTGAGAGCAGGGATCTGGACCAATACACCCATCCTTACCTAAAGACGTAGACTGGAGTATAGACCTTTTAGCTTTACTATTGGCCACAAAGCTCTAATTTAAAGCTCTAATTTGTTTAAGATGTGCAAATCTAAAGAAGACACATGTATATAGGTTGCTCTTATTCTTATCTATGGCCTTAGTCCCTCATGTATTTAGAGGCTATGCATTAAGTTTGTCAAGAGGATAGTCAAAGGGTGTCAGTAACACTTTCTTTTAGAATGGCAAAACAAGACCTGCTTGGCTATTTTTTAGTGTCAAGGTAAGACAGAAGTGAACCTTTGCAGTTAAACCATAAATGCTAGCAGAATTTAGCAAGCTGCTAAATGCCAAAGGAATAGAAGCCAACTCAGATACTTCATCATCCTTATAGTGCCATTTCTCAGGAAAAATTGCTTAACCAACTTATTACTATTTACCAATTTCCAGCATGTGAGAGCAATGTTTCAACGTCTCTAGCAAAAACCTTAAATAAGGTTTGTAAAAAATGCCTAGCCCTTCTTTTAAAATTTGGTTAAATAAATGGCATGGAGAAAAGGATTCATGTTGCATTTGCCTTGAACAAAGAACAGAAATCCAATGTTGAGCAATAAAAAAAAGTTCTGTAATACTTGCGCAATACACCCTATGGATCAGAGCTGCCTTTCTGACACCCCACCCATAATTATGAATAGTTTGCATCATTACATATTTATTATAAACTCAATCAGCAATATATTATGTACATTGTTGAATATAATAAACTAACTTGAGAAATTGTTTCATGATAATTATAGAGTCAATTAAGCAATACTTTGTTGTAATTTTGTTCATGATGGTATCACGCCTTTTTCATTTTTTACAACCATCTATGGCTTAAACAATAAAAATTATTGTTTCATCATACACATTATTTAATTCTGGCTAGTTTCTTACACTTTAATATATTGCCAAATGTAACTGATATTACATCTTAATGTTTTAATTTACAACCAATGTGTAGATCACTAATTTGAGTTATCACTAAAATAAAATAATTTTTAAAAATTGACTCTGTTATTTTTATTTGGAAAAAATAATTTTTGAGCATATATTAATAGCAAATTGATTAGGTTGCAGTATAACTTATTCCTAATGTGAGCACATTTGTCAATCTATAGTAAACACATACACATACACATTTCTGCCTAGAAGGAGAAATAGTATTGATTTATTTAATTCTATTTAGGCACCATGTGGTTTTAATCAATTCTAGACAGTTCACATCATAAAAATAATATATACACATTACAATATATTTACAAACAAAAAAAGAGCATGTTACAAATATACTGTTAAAACTTCCAGCTGTGTTAAAAATTTAAATGTATATTAAATAAGAACATTGAGTGCTTAAAAAGCAGGGTTGGTATTGATATGGTCAGCTATTTATATCTTATATAAGAAGAACTCATAAAAATGGTCTGCAAAATGGCATTTTGCAGTTGTTGAGGATACACCCAAAATAGCCCAGTCATTTTGCGCATCAGTGACTACAATTGTGCAAGGCAGCCCAAAGAGGTGCTTTATGCCGCACAGGAGTGTAAGGAAGCAACTCTCTTCAAATTGTGAATGCCTGTTTCCAGCTTATGTAGTTCTTTTCAGAAGTTGCTCCTGGCTGTATCTATCTTTGTCTCTTCACAAAGCACAATGGTTGTGCATACCCATGCATAGGAAAGGCAGCTGGAAAAATCTTCCGCAGGTTTGAAGAGAAATATTTTCATTTTCACACATGGTGTAGGGCCTCTTTCTAATGCTTTATACAGCTAATGAAAGGGAATATTAATGACAGGGAATTCAAAATATTTCAAGCTGCCAAGCAGTCTGCAAAAACAGGACTGGATTATATCAACGGCTTATCTAACTCATTACTTAGTCTTCACTAAGGGGAGTAGAGGTTCAAAAGCAAAATGCCAGCAGAAATGCAACCTCCCACATGTGTATGTGTGCACATGTGAGTTTTCTCTCTTGAAAATGAGAAAAATGTATTAAAAAACTGAGCAAGTCAGAATGAAATATTTGAGACACTGAGAGTGGGGTCCGGTCATTTAAAGGATACATCAAAAATAAAAATAAAAACCTGTAAAATGCTTATGAAAATCTAGAAAATATAAAAAATATACTGTAAGGTAAAAACAATGAAAAGCATATTTTAAAAAAAAGAATCTAAAAGAAGTGGTAGGAGCATTACATGTTTGCAGGAGAGCATAAAAGGCAAATATGTGGAAAACTGGATCTACCAAGTAACAAAGCACTTTAATAACATGGTAAACTAGGTGGTCAAGAAATCTAGTTTATTGGAACAGGTCATCATCGGATGAATTTTGAGTGCTGCTGCACAGAGCCTGGAAATATATATATTGAGGCAGGATTGGTATCTAAAACTAACACGGTGATATAAAATTGGTCAGTAAATCCTGGGTATTTGTACCAAAGTTGTAAGCAAGAATTCTTTATCAAAAAATCCCTCTTCGCATTACATTTTTTAAAAGCACAGATGAAATCCTGAACAGTTTGGCTTGTGGGAGTACCATTAAATTACCTTAATCTGGTGAATAAGAAAGAAAATCAGTTCGAACATGACATGTAAATTTAGGAGTCCATCTCCTCCGCACAGCACATGTTGCATCAGCCTCAATGCAAACATCCTTCCAGAGGGATTCCGAAATAAATTCAAGACTATGCTTCTATCATCTGGGAGATGCTGCAAGGAACTGGCATCAAAGCTAGTTCTTGGAAGACCTGACGTTCTGGTGGCATTCGGTATCTGACCTTTTTCCAGAAGGAACTATTTGCAGAAGAAGAGTCTTTCTTTGTGATGTCCCCTTTCCATCTGATAGCTCCTTGCTTTTGCTTGATGTATCTAATGGACTCTGGCATGTGGCTGTAATCCTTTATCTTACTCATTTCGATCAGGATAGTTTTCATTCCATCGGGTATAAGAGCGTGATACACTGCTATATTCTGCTCAGGAACCTCTTCTGAGCTGGACAACCCAGGTACTAGAATCATTATCAGCCTCCTGCTTTGCCCAATGGTTTCATCAACAACGTTGACTAATGCTATAAATCACCACAGATAAAGATTGCATCAGATATTAACATCCACAAACATATTCTCTTGTTTTGGATACACATGAATTTTAAATGACACAATAATGAACCAAAAACAAAGCCTAGAATTAAGATAATTTCTATAATACTGGTGCCTGAAATATAGCCTTCTTAAAAAATATAAAACAGAAAATTAATCACTGAATGCTTTCATGTGCTTTCAAAATGTTATTACATAAGGGCTAAACAAGGCACTATAAAAATGAATACATCTCACACTCCTTGTTATGTAATTCAACAGTAGGCACATAAGATATTTGTGTAAGGGTATGTCCTCCACTTACAACAGTTCATTTAGTAACCATTCAAAGTTACAATGGCACTGAAAAACGTGACTAATGACAATTTTTCACACTTATGACCAATGCAGGACTATATACTTCATCGAAACGTCGCCAAGACACTTCAAATTCTACGTGGGAGAAAACCCGAAGAACCAAAGACCTACATACAAACACCCGCGAAAACCTCAGAAAACAAACACACACACACACACACATAGTGCTTTCGGCTTCGTGCTTCTAGGAGCAATGTGTGATCGTAGCTGTTTCTTCCTTTTAACTGCCAGTGGGGGTTTGAACTGATTGGCTGGGAGCTCGGCTGTGTTCTGATTGGGTGTAGGTGTGTTCTGATTGGTTAGGGGCTTGGCTGTGCTCTGATTGGATGGGGGTTGGCTGTGCTCTGATTGGCTGGGGGAGTGTTCTGTTTGGGTGGGGGCTTTGTTGTGCTCAAGTTAGTCTGAGTTACAGGGGGATTAGAGATGGTGAGCTGCATGGCCGTTTGGCTTCGCGTTCGTGGTCGTGCCTCATCTTCATGGTGGGTGTCAGTTTGCTTCGTGTATGGATTGGAGGGGTTTAAGGTGGCTAATGATGCAGCTGTGGTCTGGCTTCTGGTTTGTGGTCGTGCCTCATCATCGGTGTGGGTTTGGGTTTGCTTTTTGCCTGGATGTGTGGTGGTGACATCCTGTGTGGTTTTTGTGAGTGTAGGTCTGGTGTCATTCTTTGTGTTATGGACTCGTTTGTCAATAAGGGCGGGTTTCCAAATGGCTGGTAGGCGGGAGGTATCATCTTGTTTGTTCATGCTGTGAGGGCATTTTTCTATCTCGATGGCTTCTCTGATCATTCTGTTATTAAAGTGTTCAGTTTTGGCAATAGTTCTGGTCTTTTTGAAATCAATTTCATGTCCTGTGGCTTTAAGGTGTTGGACCAGGGAAGAAGTTGGTTCCTCTTTTTTGACTGAGTTTTTTTGTTCTTCAATGCGTGCACTTATTCTTCTGTTGGTTTGTCCGATGTATGTGGTGGGGCAAGCAGTACATGGGATTTCATATACTCCTTGATTTTCTAACTCAGTTTTGTCTTTGGGGTTTCTTAGGATGGTGGATATTTTTCCGTTTGTGCAGAATGCTGTTTTGATATTATGTTTGTGCAGGATCTTGCTGATTCTGTCTGTGGTGCCTTTTATGTATGGGAGGAGGGCTTTGCTGTTTTCTTGTTCTCTGTCTTGGATTTTAGTGGGAGTTTCTTTTTGGATTAAGTTGGAAATCTTATTTCTTTGGAATCCGTTGGATGTTAGTACATTAGTGAGAGTGTGTAGTTCAGTTTTTAGGTGTTGTTCGTCAGCTAGGCATTTGGTTCTGGAGATGAGTGTCTTGGCTACGGAGTTGATCTGTGCTGGGTGGTGGTGTGAGAGTGCGTGCAGATAGCGGTTTGTGTGTGTTTTCTTCTGGTAGATGGTGTGTCCTAGGGAGCCATTGGATTTCTTGTAGAGTAAGACATCCAGGAAGGGAAGTTGGTTATTAGCTTCTGTTTCCATGGTGAACTGTATTTTGGGGTGTAGGCTGTTGAGGTGTGTGAGGAAGTTGTCCAGTTTTTCTTTCCCATGTGGCCAGATTATGAAGGTGTCATCTACGTATCTGAGCCAGAGTTTGGGTTTGTGATCAGATTTTTCTAGGGCTTGGGTTTCAAAGTGTTCCATGTAGAGGTTTGCAATGACAGGTGAGAGGGGTGATCCCATGGGTGCTCCTTTTATTTGTTTGTATTTTTGTCCGTTATAGATGAAGTATGTGTTGGATAGACAGTGGTTGGTCAGATCTAGGATGTATTTGGGGGGGTTATATTTGTTTTGGATAGCTGTTAAGGCTTCTTTGATTGGCACTTGGGTGAAGAGGGATATGACATCGAAGCTAACGAGTAGGTCGCTGGGCTGTAAGTTTTGTTTATGATCTCTATGAACTGGAATGAGTTTTTTACATGAGGTGATGGATTCTGCATAGGGCTGTAGTGGTTTGGCGAGAAATTTGGCTAGGTTTTGTAGAGGTGAGCCTATGGAGCTGACTATGGGTCTAAGTGGGGTTCCTTCTTTGTGTATCTTGGGGAGACCATAGAGCTTAGGGCATCTGGATGATTTCTCTCTGGGAATGATTCTTTGCTGGACCTCTTCGCTAATGGGGGAGGCTTTTATTTTGGATCTAGTGGTTTTTTCCAGGTAGGTGGTGGGATCTGTGTTTAGGGGTTTGTATGTGGAGTCTTGGAGTAGGCTGGTTAATTTGGTTTGGTAGTCAGATGTATTCATGACCACCGTGGCGTTGCCCTTGTCTGCTGGTAGGATGGTGTCTTGTTTCAGGTTAAGTAGTGCTGTCTGCTCCTCTTTGGGTAAGTTGCTTTTGGGTGGCTTGCTGGTGCAGAGTATGTTGGTGATTTCGAGTCTGATTCTGTTAGCGTCGTCGGGGTTGATTTTGGTCAGGCTGGTTTCAACTCCGCATATAATGGTTTCAGTGGGGATGTGTTTGGGAGCGACTGCAAAGTTGAATCCTTTGGAAAGGACACTGGTTTCAGCTTTGGTGAGGATCCTATCTGAGATGTTATGCTCTGTTTGTTTCATGTGTGGCTTGAGGGAGGAGGGGTTTGTTTCTGGTGATCTTGTAGTCTTCGGAGTTTGTTGGTGTATGTGTCTGTCTTGAGGGTGGTCTGTGTTTTGGCTCTCCAGACGGTGAGTTGTTTGGATTTGTCCCAAAGTGCGGGGTGGATCTTGTTGCTGAGTTTGAAGTGAAGTGTGAGGAGATCTTTCTTGATTCGGTCTAGGAGAAATCTTTTAATCATTCTGCCCATCATCCCCATTTTTGTTTTTTAAAAAATCTGCCTTTGTTTTCATATGGTATAAAATGCTGCATGAATGGAAAAGGACTTTAAGATTTTGGACTACATAAATAATTATTTCATTGTATCTGACTATGTGCATAGACCACTTGACAATTTGTATAGTTGCTATCAGTGAGATGGGCAGTCTCGAAATTCAATACATAAATAAAATAAATAGTAAATAAGGAACATCAGATTGAAAGTTACATTTTACCTTTTCCTGGCAAATCATCCCTGCCGGGTATAAAGAGACTGTATCCACACTGTTTTTCCAGAACATCAGGAAGTACTTTCAGTACAAAGTCAACTTGGCTGCTGAATTTTGGATATAACACATATGCATCATAGATTTTTCCATCTGAAACTGACAATATAAGACAAAACTGCTTCAGAAATTATTAACAACCTCTATCCCCAATACATGAAACGGCTGCAAGTAAGATTTATTCCAAAACAAACCATGTCTGGTTTTATATCGGATGACTGATGAATGTAACAAATGGGCATCTATATCAGTGTTTCTCAACTATGGCAATTTTAAGATGTGTGGACTTTAACTTCCAAGACTCTCAAGTTTAAGCTGAGAAATACTGGGAGTTGAAGTCTAATATCTTAAACTTGTCAATGCTCAGAGCTTGAGCAATGCAATAGAAATGAATTACAAAGAAATAGCAATTCCTATATTTTAAATAACCGTTATATACAAATGTTAAATTGCAATTACCAGTTCTTCAGCTGCTATTGGTCTTCATATGCATTGAGTTTTTCCTAACCTAGGATATCATAATGTATCACCTAGTATAAATGTGCATCCAAGCAGTGTGGCTTTTGTAAATGACAGATGGACATGTTGTCAATGCAGGGATTTTTTAAAGTGCTGTCTAAGACTTTTCCGTATGATACCCAATGTCCCAATAATCACTGATTATCATCATCATCATTATGGCAATACATTGTGCTTTGTGAAGCCCTTTATGGCATGGGACCAGGATACTTACAGGACCGTCTTCTGCCACATACTTCCCTACAACCGGTGAGAGCGCACAGGGTCGGCCTCCTCTAGGTCCCGTCAGCGAAACAATGTTGTCTGGCGGGCCTTAGGGGGAGGGCTTTCTCTGTTGTGGCGCCCGCCCTCTGGAACCAACTGCCTCCTGAAGTCCGCGTTTCTCCCACTCTCCCGGCCTTCCGAAAGAATCTTAAAACCTATCTTTGCCGGCAGGCCTGGGGATGATTGTGGATTATTGTGTGACTGATAAATATGTGTGGGGTTTTATTTTTAAATATTTTTTGCTTGGACTTAGATTGTAATTGTTGTTTTATATATATGTTGTAAGCCGCTCCGAGTCTTCCGAGAGGAGCGGCATGTAAGTCCAAACAAAATAAATAAATAAATAAATAAATAAAATTATTAAAAAGATTTCAGAAGTTAGAACTTGCCCTGTCATCTTTCCTATCTTCAGAAGTTAAGGCTATCAACCTTGTTTAACCACAATTATTTATTTGTCAGCATTCTTTTTTTCAGTCCAAGGAATTTTCATTTGAGGTACAAATGAACAGCTTCAAGTTACCCTACTTTGGTCATATTACAATAAAGACCTAGTCTCAGGAAAAGGCTCCAAGTCTAAAAAAAGAGGATGGAAAGAAGAAGAGGACAACAACATAAAGCAATAAGGTGGATGGACTCAGGTATAGCAATTATGAGTCACTATTGGAATATCTGAATGACCAGGCTGGGATCAGATAGTCATGGAGAAAACTATCTATATGATATCTAAGAGTCAATACTGACTTGATGACATGTAATAAATCAATATGACTTTACAAACAGAGTGTTACCTTTTTTATGAAGAAAAGAGCAACATGATTTCCGATACCAAAGGACAATTTCAATCTTGAACAAGATGCAGATTAATACAGGTATAATCAGTAGTAATATCAACAAAACAAAAGCTGTATGGTTTTTAGCTAAATCAGAAAAAAAAATAGTTATATTAAACGAGTATTCCATGAAATGGTTAGAATAATGATTAGCACTTGGAAATCACTGAGCCAAATTTGTCTTTCCTCAGGAAGTATTATTGTCTTGATTTCTAGTTCAAAGAAGATTAGATAAAAATCATGTGTGGTATGTTAAGGAAAGTAATTGTGGTATTGGCCAACCAAGAAATATATTTGTATCAAAGGGCTAATCCAGATTCAGTTTTCTACAAATTTAAAGTCATTAAGTATTAGGATTCTATATGGTCTTAAATTACATCGGACACAAAATCAGCAGTGTTTTACACAGAGGAAATATCACCCCCTTCTACTCTGCTAATGCCTTTGATGGTTCATAGATCTACTCTATGAAAGGAACAAGGAAACTTTGGCATCGTATTCCATCACTCTTTGAGTTGCAGTCACTGGCATTCGTTCAGGACAGCTCCTTTAAGATCTTAGTACAGGTAGTCCTTGACTTAAAACAGTTCATTTAGTGACTGTTACTTATGACCATTTTTCACGCTTATGACCGTTGCAGCATCCCCAGGCTCACGTGCTCAAAATTCAGACGCTTGGCAAATGGATCATATTTATGACAGTTAAAGTGGATTATATGATCCCCTTTTCTGACCGTCTGACAAGCAAAGTCAACGGGGAAGCCAGATTCACTTAACAACTGTGTGATTAACTTAATAACTGCAGTGATTCACTTAGCAACTGTGGCAAGAAAGATTGCAAAATGGAGGAAAATTCACTTAACAACTGTCTAACTTAGCAACAGAAATTTTGGACTCAGTTGTGGTCATAAGTCAAGGTCTACCTGTAACTTAGAAGACTTTCCATTTTTATCCCTGCTTTGGTTTGATGTGTTTGCTATATTCTATGTGGTAAAATTGCAGCAGGCTAAATGAAAAAAGGAAACACGTCTTAAGCCTTTGGGTGTAATCCGCCCCGAGTCTTGTGAGAGGGGCGGCATATAAATTAAATAAAATAAATAAATAAATCCAAGCAATTTAAGTACAACTTGAATTGAATAGAATTCCCTAAGGTTGAAATTCTATGCATACGAGAACACATTTTATAACAGTGTGGCTTGCTTTCCAATAAATGCACAGAATGTCTCCATTTCATTCTATTTCTCACTTCCATATTCAATATTTCAGAGGCTGAAATGCTGCAGCAATATTTCATTATTTGTAGTTGTATCTTTTCCCTTTCTTCTGTTCTAGATTTGCATTCTTCACAGTAAGACTCATTTAGATATCACATATAAAATGGCATACTTGGACGCTGTATTTTGATGTATGCTGCAACTTCCCCTGCATGGCAAATAAAGTGCTGATCATAATCTTCATTTTTCAACTTTGTGATGTTCAGAGACACCGTAAAAATCTCTATTCCTTCCTTTGGAGTATTTGTTCTGTATTAAAATTGAAGTATATTAGAAGTTCAGATTTAAGTTAGGCTGTAAAGAATTGTTGTGTATTTATTCAGCGTAAAGATTCAGGTTCAAAATCTCAATGTTTTATGCCAGAAAGACTACCTACTGTATATCATCTACTCTTTGGACTGTTTCACATGTGCCAAGAATTGATATCATATAGTGCTATGCCGTATACAGTGCCCATTTAAATTGCTTATGCCTTATGTGGTTAATTGCAAAGACGTTGTGTCTGAATTTCATTATTGATACAGTAGACAGAATATTAAATAGTTAATAGTGGTGAACATCTGTAGCTCAGATATAGGATGAGGGTGAAGGTTCGTTCTCTGAGCTTGGGGGTTGGTTTCCAAACATTTTGTTACCAGGCTAGGTAACATCTTCAGCAGAATTTAGGGAATGTCAGTGTCAATGTTCTTCTTTTCATAAGGACTTCAGGTGTGGGTGTGTCAATGCTACCACCCGTCACGCTTTTGAGTTCATGGAAGCCTGACACTCCATAAGCAATTCCATCAACAGACACATCGGTCTACAACCAACCTACAAACCCTCAAAATCGAAATCAACCACAAAGCCAATCAAAGACAGCACTGACCCTCAACCAACCCACGCAAGCTCCCTTCCCTCAACAGCAGTTCACCTCCCAATAACCCTGACCTGATGTAACCCCCCCATCAACTGAAGCCCTTATGAACAGAAGAACACTGACGCTGACATCCCCCAAACTCTGCTGTACCTAGCCTAGTAATGAAACATTCAGAAACCAACCCACAAGCTTGGAGAACAAACCTTCACCCTCATATTTAGTATCTATAATACAAGATATTCTGAAGTAATCATTGTGTGGTTTGTCAAAGTTGTTGAAGTTTGTCTTTGCAGCAGTTAATTGGTATATGAGCATTAACTCTATTACAAAAGGAAAATAAATTGTACTTGATTATTTTATGCATTAAAATATATATTATACTTACTGATTTCCTTCTTGAATTCTACCTTTAAATAGATCGTCAACTAGTTTATTATTGACTCTCCATGATATAGAAATAAAAGTGTCTTTGAAACTTGATACATTACACTCTGTAAAGACATTGGATCCTAAAAATCAATATTAGAAAATAGTATAAATAAATATATTTATAAGTAAATAAATTTATATCTGTGTAATATAATGAGATCATATCATTTTTTTCTTCTCACCCACTCTGGATGCCATTGCATATTGAGATTAAAATGTGTACAGACTGAAAATGATCACATGTTTTTATTGTCTTTCTTAATAATAACAATAATAACAACAACAATAACAATAATATAATGGTAGAGAACTTACCAATATCAGCTTCGATAGTATTGTTTATGGGGTACAGAATCTCAGGTCTTTTCCTCGTATATAAGCCTTTATGTTATAAATTCAAACATATGCAAAGGTCACATATTTAGCATTCATTTAGGCCAAAATATTGGTATGTAAGTTTTAGAATGTCAAAACACATTACAAAGATTCTGTTAGATGTACATAAACCCACAGTTAACTTGATATATATAAATTCAATATCTGTAGCATTTTTATTCCAAGAAACATCCCAGTGGCTTTCATACAGTTCCTTAAAAAAATAAAATATATATTTTTTTAAAACATATCACATAGCAAAAGGAATAGAGAAGGAAGAAAAGACAAAAGACATTCAGGCCCCAGAAATCAATTTTAAATACTATCCAGATGAACATTGGGACTATAAAAAAAGAAACTACTTTATTGATTAGCAAAGGGGGGCTGTGCTTCTCTGAGATCCAAACTAATGGCAACACAATGGAGCAGGTAACAAAAGAAACATAGCATTGCAAACTCTGCCTCTATCCTATTGAACATGCACTTGATATCACAACAGAAGTAGGAAATGGTGAAAATGGCATTGTGCCATCCTAATGTCACATTGGTGTCACTGTGGTTAGGAAGAGATGCCTATGGCCTAAAGCAATTCTTATGAATCATTTTGATGCGTGAACAGCTTGGATGCAACTCATGAATATCATGATGGATTTAGTCTTTTAATAAGGCTGATTTAATAGCTGTCACTACTTTCTTTCCCTTTGAGCTGAGATGGCACAGTGGTTAGAATGCAGTACTGCAGGCTATTTCTGCTGACTGCCGGCTGCCAGCACTTAGAGTCTCATCGGATCAAGGTTGATTCAGCCTTCCATCCTTCCGAGGTCGGTAAAATGAGGACCCAGATTGTTGGGGGCAATATGCTGATTCTGTAAACCCCTTAAAGAGGGCTGTAAAGCACTGTGAAGTGGTATATAAGTAAGTGCTATTGCTACAACCTAATGAAGGGCAGACTGATAGAAGAATCAGTACTGTTATTTCCAATATTTAAATGGATAATAGTGCTTGCCCCTAAACTACTGTCCCTAAGGCATTAAAGAAATCAGCTTCTTCATATTCTTCAGTGCAGGAGCATAGGTTTTACAATAAATGGAGAGATTGTAAAAACCCTTTGTATTAGAAGTACGTTTGGAACATGAAATTGTTTGCATTGTTGATAATTACACACACACATACACAAACACACCACACATTCTGTATATGGTGTATATGGTGTATATAAACTCTGTGTGTGCGTGTATAGATATATAGATATAATTACATGGTCATCCATCTCAAAACAATGATTTTGGGTGGCATACAAAAATTAAAACCAAATTTTTCAAACAATAATCCAGGATGTCTAATTGTTGTAAGTCCCAATCATCAACCAGAGCAATAGAAGGTAACACTTATAATACAGCTTGATTTATCTAACTACATTATTATCTCAGATTATAAAAAGAACCAACTAATTTTATTTATTTAAAGAATGCTGGCATGGCAATTGAACTTCTAATACTTTAAGTTGGAATAAAAAAAAGAATTAATCAGTTGTAAACCATATTTAATTTTGAATTCTCCCCTCCAATTGCATTCATTCTATACACTAACACCGATTAAAAGGACATTTGGAATATTAAATGTTGTCTGAGATTATGTGTATAATAACAATGGCACAACACGTGTCCCAATTGCTAGATAGATGAATATATAACATGATCATTTTGAAAATGGCATTAAATCTCTTTTGAAATATGGTAAAATAAATATAAGTAAGCAGACAGAAAAAGGAGTGGAAAACATTAGTTGTCCAGATAATATAGGAGGAAATTACAATAACACAAATACTTACCTAATAATGTCACCAAAATACTATTTGAAAAATTGTATTTATTTCCCTTAAAAGTATAGGTTCCTTTGCATACATATTTTCCCCCATCATCTTTTTTTATATCTTTCATAATAAGATGGTTTCTGAAGAACTCAAATCGTTCTCCTTGTATTGGCTTACATTCCTAAATATAACAAAGTAAAACATTTTTAATGACAAAAAAGGGGAAAAATGGTCCTTAAATTGTAGCATACTTCAATAGGCCTGCCAACCACACCCACACATACATATCAGTATATAAATTTGATTACTCTGTGTATATATACCTCCACATACATGCACCTAGCTGTTCTTTGTTCATGATCTGGGTTACTGGACATCCAGATAATAACAGTGACAAGTGGAGCCTTTCCCCAGCTTTTGATGATTAACTGATTATGTCTCTACCTAAAACAGGAAACTTGCTTTCAATGATACATGTGCTAATAACCTTAAGATTTGGTTTCTAGACTTCTGGTTCTGGATCACGGCGCTGGCAGTCATGCAAAGAGAGTCATCTCTTCACCGGCCGTTTTTCCTTCACCGGTAAACCCTGAATAGGGTTGAAGGTCGCCCTGGAGGGGCGACCACAGTTGAGGAGGACTCTCGTCTGACCGTGGAAAGAGTCACCCTTCCGCGGTCCGAGGCAGCTCCTTAGGGCTGATGGAGGAAAAATCGGCCATTAACATGGCCGACCACTGATCCGCACCAGCCGAAAGTCACAAGAACATCTAAGTGTAAAGTACCACCATGGAAGTTCCAGGTGAGACCTTTCCCTCTCTTTCTTTCTTTACCCTACTTTCTCCTGTGAAAAGCCCCCTTGGAATTATTTCCCTGCTTTGATAGAGCAGTGTTCACTCGGGAAGACAAGCTTTGGAACAAAGGAAAGAATAATTAATTCTAACTTTAATGATAGTCAATTTTTGGATACTCTGGGGTCCCGAAAAAAAACCACAATTATAGAATTTTTTTATTCTATTTACTTGAAGAATATTGTTTCTTTTATCCATTTAACTGGAGGGGGAAAACTTTATTGGCGTCTGGAAAAAGATTCTATAGCCTACTGGGGACATCTTGTGGTGAAGTTTGACACTGCAATTGCTTTTTTTCAAATTATCATAAAAGGGAAAAGATAAAAAAGCTGAAACAGCTGGGTGGTGAAACTAACTTTTAGAAATTGTGGAGGTGGATATTGGCTGACTGTTATTAAATATAGCCTCCACTAAAAGATTAAAGGACTACTTTTAATCACCACTGAAATGGAGGAACCCTACCCACAACCCATACTGGAAAAATTCTTGAAGCCACTGAGCAAATGGACTCCAGAATGAAAGAGGTTATTTCAGAATTACAAATTAAAGCTCAAACCTTAACTGATCAAGCTACAGGCCAAGGAATAGTAGAGGAGGAACAGATCAACATTCAAGAGGCTTCTATGCAACATTATGTTCAACTCAATGAGATGGAGGAATCTTATCTACATCTTGATTATAAACTAAAACAGGAAAAAAGTTTTGAAGTTACTGAGTAAATGAATTCCAGAATGGAAACCAAAGATGTTGCTCCAAAACTGCAAACTGATTTCCAGACTCCAATTGATTATTCTACAGGCCAAAAAACAACAGAAGAGGAACAAACCAACACCAACGAGAACTTTACATCATTCTATATACAATCCACTGAGATTTTTGATGATCAAAGAGTGACTTTAATTAAACCATATGCAACTTCAAAAGCAACAGGAATTGATCTTCAAATACGATTTATTGAAATCTGTGACAACTTTGATAACCAACTTCCAATTACAACATTGGATGCAACCGGTTGTGCTACTCAACTCAACCAAACATTGAGATTTGAATTTTTAGGGCAACAATGGAATAATTACAAAGGAGCCAGCTCTTAAAAATTGATAATGGGATGCTCTCCCTTGATTCAAATGGTATCTCGAGGAATGAAGGAAGACCTATTTGTTGATATAGAGGCTCGGTTATGGAAACCTGCTTGGCACAAAAAGAAGGCTAGAGTAAGATTCAAAAATGATTTAAAATTGTACTTAATGGGTTAAAAAGGCTTTTTAGGGACATGGACTGATTTAATGTTTAAGACTTAGACCTATAAATGAGATGAAAATGATTGGTCAGATTATAGTTTGGAATTGTAATACGAAAAAGGTTTTAAATGAAGAACTATTAGGATAAGAAACATAATTTATATGTGAAATAGAGTAAGAATGTATTTTTGGAATAATGTTTATTTTAGGTATGATAATCATCTTCTAATGGAATGAGAACAAGGAAACAGATTGTGACAAGGGAAGGCATGGTATTAGCATGTCTGAATAGCAATAAAACACTTTGAGAAAGAACAGAAGACCTCAGAGCCTGAACTGAAAGGAATCTCGGAAGCTGAACGAACTGAAAGGAATCTCGGAAGCTGAACCATACTTGCAGGAACCCTTATATCAAAAAGTTTCTGTAGCAAGACGGGGGGATGCCAAGCAAGATATCAGCTAACATCAAGCTAACATCATATCAGCTAACATCAAGCTAGCATCAAGTCCTGCTGCGTTTCAGCATAGAATCCATTGGCAGAAAGCAAGAAATATTAACCCTGAAGCAAAGTCTGCTGCTGCTACCGGATTGCTGCCTGTTGTAATCTTTCAGAGGGCTGTCTGAATAGCAATAAAACACTTTGAGAAAGAACAGAAGACCTCAGAGCCTGAACTGAAAGGAATCTCGGAAGCTGAACGAACTGAAAGGAATCTCGGAAGCTGAACCATACTTGCAGGAACCCTTATATCAAAAAGTTTCTGTAGCAAGACGGGGGGACGCCGAGCAAGATATCAGCTAACATCAAGCTAACATCATATCAGCTAACATCAAGCTAGCATCAAGTCCTGTTGCGTTTCAGCATAGAGACGCTATAGCGAGGGTGTAATTGGACATTGGAAAGAAGTGACTAGAGGAAAAAACTAGAAAAAAAAACCCTGAAACAGACCTGAGGGTAGTGAAGATCTGAAAACCCTATCGGAGTGTGGCTGGCTGTGGGAGAGATGCCGAAGTAACAGAGGAGAACTGACTGAGGTTCTGGAGTTTGTGAGAAGCTGAGTGTGAAGGAACGGAGAGACGTTTGGGGGGGGATAGTGACAGCTGAAAAGGATTGATTGAAAAAGGACTGACTGATGGTGAAAGAGCGGAATGAAGTTTGGAATTTGAATTTGGAAGGACTGCTTGATGGTGAGAGAGATAGGCTGAGAATGAAGTGGGAGTGTTAAACAGACCCAGCAGTTTTTCTTTGCCAGAAGAGAGTTTTGGTATTGAGAGAACTTGGTTCTTTGCTTTGAGTTTGTTTTGAGATATGATGGCAAGAAGTGGACTAATGGACATTTTTCTTCAGTACTAAGCCTAAATATGAGCAAAGACAGTTTATTGGCTTTGGGAGCAGAAGGAGGGGAGCTTATACTTTGGAATGCTGATGGAAATCCATCAGAATGTGTATGGCTTCAAAAAGCAGATGATGTTACTAGCGTTATATTTTCTCCCACTCGTTCTAGAAGACTCTATGCTTCTCATGGGGAAATTATTAGCATGCTGGATATCAGGTGCTTCAAGGAGCCAGTTAAATGTTTCCATGTAAATATAGGCATAGCTATAATCACTGCGGCAGGATTAACATCTGGCATGCCTGTTTTTGTTATTATGTTCTTGAGCTGTTTTTTAACTGTTGTTTGTCCAAATTTTAAATAGTTAATTTGTTTAATACCATTTTAAATTGATTTGTTAGATGTTGAATGATGTGGGGGGGATTGAATGTTTGTGGAATGAATCGGGTTGAATGGATGGTTAGCTTATTGTTTTAATTTGTTTGTTTAAAGGGCGGTTTTTTGTGGGTGGGATAAATTAATGATATGGATGGAGTTGTGGTTGAGTGGAATGAATGGGATGGACTGGCTAGCCTGCCTGGCGCGGCAGAGGCGGAGGGGGAGGGGGGCGCTGGCTCTGGGGTGATAGAGGGCCAAAGTATACCGGTCTTGCTGGGGAGAGGCAGATATGGCGGGGGCCACAGGGTAGGCCATTCCCGGGGAACAAGAGCTCGCTGTTTAAAAGCGATCCCTTGCTCCGACCCTGTGAGTTCAGCCCGAAGTACTGGTGATGGGGGAAATCCAGACCCTGGGCTCAGGCTGCTGCTGCTCAATGCCAGGTCAGTTGTAAATAAAGCTCCCCTCATCCATGATCTTCTCCTGGATGAGGAGGCCGACCTCGCATGTGTGACCGAGACCTAGCTGGGCCCAGAGGGAGGAGTTCCTCTCTCTGAGATGTGTCCAGCCGGGTTTCAGGTATGGCATCAACCACGACCCCAGGGAAGGGGGGGAGGAGTGGCTATTATAGCCAAGAAGACCTTTAGCCTACGCAGGCTTGCTGTTTCTGAGATTGCGGGTTGTGAGTTGCTCCTTGTGAAGTTGGACCTACGGGTTCAGGTGGGCTTGTTGCTCGCGTACCTGCCTCCCAGCTGCGTGTCAACAGTCCTGCCTGCGCTACTTGAGGAGGTTGCTGGGCTGGCGGTTGAGTTCCCCAGGCTTATTGTCTTGGGGGACTTAAATCTTCCGTCGCTCGGCGAATCCTCTGGGTTGGCGCAGGAGTTCATGGCCACCATGGCAACCATGAACCTGACTCAGGTAGTTCAGGGTCCGACTCACGAGAGGGGACACACTCCCGACATGGTATTCCTCTCAGAACAGTTGAGCAATGATCTGAATTTAAGGGGCTTAGATATTTTGCCTATGTCATGGTCAGATCATTTTCTGCTACGGCTTGTTTTTAAGGCTCCACTCCTCCCCTGCAGGGAGGCGGAACCGATTAGGTGGTTCCGCCCCAGACGTCTGATGGATCCAGAGAGTTTTCAGAGGACGCTTGGGGAAATACCGGATTCTCTCATTCACAGTTCGGCAGAGTCCCTGGTTATGGCCTGGAATATGGCTGCAAAGGGGGCTCTTGACCGGATTGTGCCGCTGTGACCTCTCTGTGGTAGCAGACCCAGGAGATCTCCTTGGTTTACTGAGGAACTCAGGGGGATGAAGCGCCAGAAGAGACGCGTAGAGAAGCGATGGAGGAAAAGTAAATCCGTATCTGACCGAACACTTGTAAGATCTTATATCAAGACTTATCAGGTGGTGCTCAAGGCGGCAAGATGCGCGTATCATTCCGCCTTTATTGCATCTGCAGAATCTCGCCCAGCCGCCCTGTTCAGGGTAACTCGCTCCCTCCTTAATCAGGGGGGGGTTGATGCACCCTTGCAGGGTAGTGCTGAGGACTTTAATAAGTTTTTCGCGGATAGAATCGCCCAGATTCGGATGGACCTTGACTCCAATTGGAATGCAGTATCGGCTGATAATGATTCAGTCGAGATGACAGGGACTCGTCTTGATCCTGTTGTGTGGGAGGAGTTTGACCCGGTAACACCTGATGAAGTCGACAAGGCCACTGGAGCTGTGAGCTCCGCCACCTGTTTATTGGACCCGTGCCCCTCCTGGCTGGTTTCGGCCAGCAGGGAGGTGACGCGGGGCTGGGTTCAGGAGATTGTCAACGCTTCTTTGAGGGAGGGGTCCTTTCCGGCTCCCTGCAAGGAGGCAATTGTGCGCCCCCTCCTCAAGAAGCCTTCCCTGGACCCAGCTGTTTTAAACAACTACCGTCCTGTCTCCAATCTTCCCTTTATAGGGAAGGTTGTTGAGAAGGTGGTGTCACTCCAGCTCCAATGGTCCTTGGATGAGGCCGATTATCTGGGCCCTCAACAGTCAGGATTCAGGCTCGGCTACTCCACGGAAACTGCTTTGGTCGCGCTGACAGATGATCTCTGGCGGGCCCGGGATAAGGGATTATCCACTATCCTGGTGCTACTTGACCTCTCAGCAGCTTTCGATACCATTGACCATGGTATCCTTCTGCACCGACTGGAGGGGTTGGGGGCACTGTTTTGCGGTGGTTCACCTACCTCGCTGGTCGGTCGCAGTCGGTGTTGGCAGGGGGTCAGAGGTCGACCCCTAGGTTCCTCCCTTGTGGGGTCCCTCAGGGATCGGTCCTCTCCCCTCTGCTGTTTAATATCTACATGAAACCGCTGGGCGAGATCATCCGACAACACGGGGTGAGATATCATCAGTATGCTGATGATACTCAGCTTTATATCTCCACCCCGTGTCATTTCAGTGAAGCAGCGGAAGTGATGTGCCGATGTCTGGAGGCTGTTAGGGTTTGGATGGGTGCCAACAGGCTCAAACTCAACCCCGACAAGACGGAGTGGCTATGGGTTCTGCCTCCCAAAGATATTTCAATCTATCCGTCCATTAGCCTGGGGGGGAGCTTTTGACCCCTCGGAGAAGGTCCGCAACTTGGGCGTCGTCCTCGATCCACAGCTAAATTTGGAACATCATCTTTCGGCTGTGGCAAGGAGGACATTTGCCCAGGTTCGCCTGGTACACCAGTTGCGGCCCTATTTGGACCGGGAGTCTCTTCTCACAGTCACTCATGCCCTTATCACCTCGAGGTTCGACTACTGCAATGCTCTCTACATGGGGCTACCTTTGAAAAATGTTCGGAGACTTCAGGTAATGCAGAATGCAGCCGCGCGAGCAGTGTTGGGCTTGCCTAGAAATGCCCACATTTCGGCATCATTCCGCGAGCTGCATTGGCTGCCAATTGGTCTCCGAACCCAATTCAAAGTGTTGGTTATGACCTATAAAGCCCTACATGGCATCGGACCAGGTTATTTACGGGACTGTCTGATGCCTCATGAATCCCAGCAGCCGGTTAGGGCCCACAGAGTCGGCCTTCTCCAGGTCCCATCAGCCAGACAGTGTCGCCTGGCGGGGCCTAGGGGAAGAGCCTTCTCTGTTGCGGCCCCGGGGATCTTATAATTTCCTCAACTGTAATATGGTATTGGTATTACATAAGAATGATATATTTTTTTGATAAAAGACGGGTTGCTCGGGCGGCACCTCGGCACCACATCTGAGGGGGGAAGTCTGAGGAGTGAAGGTTGCAGGGAAGTAGGGAGGTGGTAGGAGGAGGGAGGAGAGGGAGGGAGGTAGAGAGGGTGGGGGGATAGAAGTTGAGACAGGGAGGAAGGAAGAGGGGGATGTGGTGGGGGGTGCCGTCGAGCAATACCTATAGTTATTTTAGCTACTTTAGCTAAGTTTTTATGCTTTGTTTCTTTTTTTTTCTTCTTTCTGGAAAAAGTTGTAAACGATTGTACTCAGTTGAGTTGTTTTTAAATTGATTTTGTGTTATATTTATAATTATAAAATTAATAAAAACTTTAAAAAAAATTACAGAAGGAGGAATTTTAAAAGATCTGTACCTTATACCAATGGATAGACGAATAATCTACTTCCTGTCCAAACTCATTCACTTGATGACACACAATCCTGGATGGTGCTCTTGGAAACAAATAATGCTTAAGGTAGTATTCTTTGTTAAAACAAAGACTAGCGCTGTTATTGAGAACTGCAATTTGGATGCTGTACTTATAACATCTTTCTGAATTCCTATAATTAAACATTAAAATGTTAAAATTATTTTTTGTACAGTACAATTCTAATTTCTGTCAAAAGCTTGTCTTTTTTTTTTTTATATACATTATTGCCACCATGTACAAAACTATTAACCTGGGCAACTAGTGAATCATCCTTTAGTCCAAGTTTGAGATTTAAATCATTCCCATTTATATCAATATCTATAAAAATAGATACAAAATATACATGTTTTTTTCTGTTTATTGTTATTTTTAGTCCTTTAAAACAGAGGTCCCCAACCTTTTGGGCACCAGGGACCGGTTCCGTGGAGAGACTTTTCCGCGGACCAGAGGATGCATGGCTTTGTGTGCTGCTTGCATCTGGCGGATGGGGCTTTGCTTGCTTGTGCAGACCAATTGCTGGCATGCTGCGGCCTGGTACTGGTCCATGGACCAGGGGTTGGGGACCTCTGCTTTAAAACATAAGCTCTGCCAGGTTGTTTTGGAATCGGGAAGACTTTAAATATAATAAAAAAAATAAAAGCAAATAAACAAAAAAAATATTCATGGGTATCTCAAATGCTGTTGGAGAAAAATGCTCATGATTTAGGAAGAATGTAAACTTTAAATAAAATTACTGTAAGTCCTTCCACTATCAAATTCACTACCTTAGCCATGGATGGAGGCAGGGGGCAAAAGTGTATTTTTTTAATGGGCCATCTTCCTTGATTCATTAGTACTTTTAATAAGGAGTATTAAAAGTATAGTACAATGGGACTATGCTGGAATTTTGCATTATATTTAAAGTCCATCTTCTACGTATGGGTTGCTTATTTCTTGCCTGGGAATGGAAGTTTATCTGTGGTCTGAGGATCTTCTGATTCAGAGATCAGAGGCATAGCTCTTTTCCTGTTTTCTTTAAGCTTAAGTTCCTCATTTACAAGATGAGTTCTTTTTTTCCTCAAAGAACAATAGATGTTTTAACTTTCTTGAAATGTTGGAAAGCTATTAGAAGATTGCAGCAGCAGGTACGGAAGTTAAAACAGAGTGTAACCCTCAGTGCTAATGATGAATGAGATAGTTCATCAATGAAGCTGGAGATGACCAGTTCTACATTCTGCTGGCGAACTATCTGTGATCAAGTAAGAACACAACCCAGTATATGCTATGGTACCCACTTTATGGAACAATCTCCCCCCCCCAAAAAAAAATTAGATTAGCTCCACCCCTTTTTTACATTCTGGAAGTCCATGTAGACCTGGTTATATAATCAATTTATATTTGTTTTATAATCCTCGCTTTTATATTTGTTGTTGTTCAATTATTTAATGTTGAACAGAGTTGTGTGAGATGGGTGGCTATACAAATTTGAAGAAAGAAAGAAAGAAAGAAAGAAAGAAAGAAAGAAAGAAAGAAAGAAAGAAAGAAAGAAAGAAAGAAAGAAAGAAAGAAAGAAAGAAAGAAAGATCACCCTGTAATTTGTGGGGTTGTGACAGGGTATTCTCTGTATTATCCAGGTTGAAATAAGTTATTAGCTCCACTGTTTTACATAATAGAAAGAGCTTACAATATATGTGTGGCTCATTTTGTTTCTAATATGTTTTCTAGTAGCTCTTAGGCATACAGTAGTCCTCAACTTACAATCATTTGTTTAGTGACTATTCAAAGTTACAACAGCACTGAAAAAAGTGACTTATGACTGGTTTTTACACTTACAACCATTGTAGCACATGATCAAAATTTGGGCACTTGGCAAGTGGCATATTTTTATGATAGTTGCAGTGTCCCAGGGTCACGTGATCTCCATTTGTAACCTTTCCAGCCCGATTCCAACAAGTAAAGTCAATGGAGGAAGCCAGATTTGCTTAATGACTGCATGATTCACTTAACACTGCAATGATTTGGATCACAACTATGGAAAAAAAGTCATAAAATGGGGCAAAACTCACTTAACAAATGTCTTGCTTATCAATGGGATTTTGGGGCTCAATTGTGGTCATAAGTCGAAGACTATCTGTATTAAGCAGTATTACTCAAAAGCTCATCTGAAAACTCTTGTGAGTATGAATGTAGAGGCATTGATTCTTCCCATCTCATCACCTACTGACCACAATGGGGAAGTACAGTATAGGAAGAAAGTTAAGGATTTACTCCCTCTTTGGCATTAACTTTGTTTGCAGTTGCCTAACAGACTGCTATTTCTGGGTCACTTCCTTTCACCTTCTCAAGCTACAACAAGAACTAAGAATGTTGTGGGTTTTTTTCAAGAAAATTTATTTAGTCAAAAGCAGCATAGATTTAGAAGGGTGGTCACGGAATTTTAAAGAAGGTTTGATGGTAGCATGAAACATAGCATTGATATCCCAAATGTCATCTCCCCAAAACATCTCAGTTTGATATTATAACATCTCAGTACTAATGCACAATGCCCTTCCATCAAGAAAGAAACATCTGGCAAGGGTATATTTCAAATTCTCAATAAACTATGACTCTATGTGGCTCAGTGATTAGAATGGAGTATTGCAGGCTAATTCTGCCAACTGCCAGCAGTTCGATCCTGACAGGCTTAAGGTCGACTCATCCTTCAATCCTTCCAAGTGGGTAACTGAGGACCCAGGTTGTTGGGGGCGATATGCTGACTCTATAAACTGGTTAGAAAGGGCTGTAAAGCACTATTAAGTGATATATATGTCTCAGTGCTACTGTTATTGCTAAACTATTGTCCCCTGTAGAAATTGTTGTCAACAGTCCTGAGGGCTTTATATCCAACAATAAAATGATATGAAACATCATTGGCCTATAGAAAGTGCTGGGACTGCTGAAAAAAAATCCTATAGAAAAGCATCTTCTACCTACAGGAAAGCTATGGCTTTTCTGTTGTTTATGTGATCAATTGTTTCCCTCATTTTGGTGCTCCAATAAAGGAGCCATCAACAGATTGATGGAATTTTGTTATGATCTATCACACAGTCAATTGCCTGATTCACACTATACACTACAGACTAAAGGAGACCAATTAAAATAGAGCTGGCACCATTTCCAACCACCGGTTAAGTGATAATCCCCAAGGACCCTTCAATCATGAACCAATCCCACAAAATTCAAATTCCACACAATTATAAATACTGCAAGGTGATCCCCATTTCTCAATCCTTGCTCTGAGGAAGCCTTGCCAGAATGTAAGGGGCACTTCTGCACAAAAACCCTGGTATCTACTTTGGTATATATCTTGCTAAGATTAGATAACCCCAACTACAGTTTATATTTCCAATGATGTATCAGAATACAACCACCCCCTCCACTCCCAGAACCAGTAAATGCAATTCCTTACCTTATAATACATTGATACAATCCTGAATCTTGAGCTATGGCAGGCATAAACCAGAGGTGGGTTTTCTGTTGGAATACTCTTGAAAGAGGCTGTGTAATTAAAGGTGTGTCATTTCCATTCACGTACCAGTTCAGGGTAGAGTTTGGAATTCTATCCAATGGACAGTCAAGCCTAAAAGGATTGTTTTCTTCAAACACCTTCTGCTTTCCAATATCTTCCTGGACAACACATTTCTCTACATGGAGAGGGGGAAATCATTGGGTTTCAAACTATACATACACTAAATCCACTGTTTAGAAAAAACCTCCGCATAGAAAGATTTACTTCACTATTATGACTACTTTGTGACCCATGATATAAATTAGAACTGTGCAAAAAGAATAGATCAAGTCAGCATTGCAAAGCTAACTACAATAAGGATCTAAAGACAAATCTAAAGTTACCTTTCTCTTCATGAAATAGCATATCAGAAATCCACTTTGAAATTGATTCTATTAGCTAGACCTATGTTTCTCAAACTTGGCAATTTTAAAATGTGTGGAATTCAACTACCACGCTGGCTGGGGGATTTTAGGAGTTAAAGTCCCTGTATTATAAACTGTCATGTTTGAGAAACACTGAGATAAACTCTTTAATAAACCCCTGCTTACAAAAATAGCATAGCTCATTTTACACTTATTTTATACAACTGTACCAGAGTTTGTAATTCAAATCAATTTTAAAAGAAATGTAAAAGCTTACATCTAATAACCAGGGTAATTATCATAAATACAATCACTCCTTTTTTCTGATTGAACATTCTCTCTCACTGAGTATTTGAAAAAGCTGTTTACAAGAAACTTACCTGATTTGAATACACAGATAAATGAGAGGACTAGAATACAGTAATCAGCTAAAGCAGGTTTCATGTTTTACTGCACAAAAAGGAAAGAAGCAAAAGACTCAATACATTCAAGCCATAGCTGATACGTTTCTCTTTTCAATTCTTACCGTATCATTTACAAGAAACCTTGCTGTTTCTTCATTTCCCCCTCCGAACAAAAACACATCCCCCCAAAATGCCAGTAACAGAATTAAATAAAACATCTCTGGATAATTTATTTTGTCAGGGAACTTAAATGTTTTCTTTTAGTATTTTCTTCCTTTTATTGAATTTATTCAAGATTTAAAAAAATAAACAAAAAGAAATTTAAAAAATAAACAAAAAAGATATAAAATTGTATCTTACGAAAGTATATGGAGTCTTAATTCAGCTGTTATAATTTGCCTGATGATTAAAGACAAGTTACAGCTTATTATTATTAATTTATTTAAATATACTAGCTGCCCAACTCCCATATCTTTACTAGCTGCTCAAAAGTAAGTCAATTCAAAAAAGTTACTCTCTCTGTTAATTAACTAAAATGTTGCTGTTTTGAATGTATAATACTCTTTTATTATCTGTTATCTTATTTTATGTTCAGGTAATATAACAAACCAGCGTTTGAGTGTCTAGTTTCATTTAAAACTAAATATTGTCTACTTGCTGAAAGTTATTAGTCACAGAGGATTTATAGACAATGCCAAATCTCCTGCATTCCTAAAATATACACTACTACTGGTAAAATGTATAATACTCCTAAAATGAACTGGACACATTTCTATAATTTGTACAAATTGTCTAGAAAACTGGAATATTATTATGTTCAGACATCAGTTAAAAACAAAGATTAACATGAAGTCTATTTAAATAAAAACCTATGAATTTTAAAATATAGCAATATATCTAATTATGCAATTATTTTGGAAAAATAGGCAATCCCATTACTGTATAAGAAAATCTATGTTTGAAAACTCTATACAGTCAATGGGATTTATATAGATACAGCACAATAGGATTGTAGCCTATTGTGAAAGCTATTTTCTAAATACTGTGGTTTATTAGGCTGCTGTTTGATAGATAACGATAAACTGATGTATAATATTAAAATCCACTAACCTGAGAAGCAAGAAAGCCACAAAATAGTTTTTAAAAAATCGTGGCTATTTATGGTGAAACCTCGTAGTCTTCCCCCTTCCCCGGAAATGCCCTGATAATTCGAAATAAAATTTCCATATGGAAATGCAAGAGGATAGGTAATACTTTGAAACAACAGTGCGCATGCTTGTTTCCGAGTAAGTGAGCCGCTTTTCGCTTTTTAATTTTGGGCGGAAAATATGACTGCCCTGATTTGCATAATTCTTTATCTCTGTAAAAAGAGCTTTTCGGAGACACAGAAACCTATAGAGTTTCTGCTGGCAAACTTTCCCACCGGAAGGAAGCTCTCTAAACCAGCATCTGTCAGGAAAGAGGTAGAAACCTAGAAGAGGGAGCGCGGAACAGCTGCTTCTTTTCCTACTAAACCGGCGCCACCAGTTTTCCTGGTAAAGAAAGCATATGAGCTCAGCGCACAGACAAATTCAGTGTTGCGGAAGCAGAAAAAAAGGTTTGCGCTAAATCTCCCTCTCTCTCACTCCCTCTCCCTCTCTGTATCATCTATCTATCCATCCATCATCCATCCTCTTGAAGACGCCCTCAATACGTTTGCAGAAGATTGGAAGTTTCATACCTGATGTGTGCCAGAACATGAAATGGGCCGCATATAAATTTAAACAAACAATTGTTTGAAGGACCCCACCCACCACCCCTCGATTCCCAGCCCCAAGTATTTCAGACACACGTCCTGAACAAGAACAATCTTAAGGTACCATGAAGATGGATAAATAGATAAGGATTTCCTCAAGTGGAATTTAGCTGTAAATTCCATGGGTATGTCCACTCTGATTTTCAGGTAACACAAAGGAAGTGTTTTGCCATTGCCTCCTTCTTGGGTGATTTCTCGACTTCCACTGGGTGATTTTCTGGCGGTCTCCCATCCAAACGGTAATCGGCACTGACCTTCTGGATTTTGAGCAGCCTGCCAAGATCGGCCCAGTGCGCCGCCTCGAGCGGTATGAACGCGAGCGCTTGACTAGGAGCTGGCTAGGCTTGCATGACGACTTGGTTATAACGCACCAAGAAGCCATAAGACATGTGTGGGTGACATGTCATGATTCAACCTTTCGGCTAAGAGATAACCCTGCTATCTCTCTCTGGCAGCTGTAACTGGAATCAAGAATCCACCAGAGCTGGAAAGTGGGTCGGGCCGGAAGGCGGGGGTGAAAGACAGGAATGAAGAGGAAGCTCAGCCTCGCTCTCAATGCCGGAGACGCAGCGCTTGAGAGCACCGAGAAATAGCAGTAAGAAAGCAAAAGATCGTTTTGCCCAACATTTGGGTTGGGAGGGGGAGGATTTTCGTGAGCCACCTAGCGTTGCGGAAGACGTTTTTCTGAGTTCTTTGATGGGAAATTGCGCCATATTGCGCACACAGAAGTTGCTGTTGCAACACCTGCGCTCCAAGGACTAACAACTTCCGCGGCTCCTCTTTACAGCGACTCGCCCCGCCTCCGCCCGGCCCAGAGCAGCGGCGCAGAAGCGGCGGCGGAAGGAGGCCCGCCAGTCGCGGCTTTGGCGAAAACGAAAATCGACTCCACTCGGAAGCTCGCCTTCCTTGCGATCAAGTTAAGCCCTGGGCAAGGCTGTCAGTTGGCGCGCAGTAGAAATTACGCGCGCAAAACGGGGAGGGGGAGAGGGTAAAATTTCACTTAACCCAAGGTGGTATTTAGAGAAAAATACCGCCGTCGATAACATCGCAGGAGCCCTACCGCTCTACTTCGCTTAAATAACGCATATTATTCCGAAATATTGTAAGCAGTTTCGTTCCATGCTAGCTATTCCGCACATCCGTTGATAAAGAAAGTGGAGCGTAGCCAGAAGTTCATAATTATGCTGCACTGTGAAGGTTCCTGTTGGATCCCCTGCTTGATTAAGCTGTTTAGGCTTGCAAGCGCTGTCTTGAGTTAAAAATGCCTTTTAAATCAAGTCAGATAGACAACTCAATAGAAATAATTTCATAACAAAAATATATTTTTAATCAGAAAGATTACTTGCATTCATTTCATTTCATTTTATTTGGGTTTGTATGCCGCTCCTTTCCGGAGACTCGGAGCAGCTAACAACATATAAACAACAAAAAAGTATAGTATAAAAAAAATAACCCAAACAAAGCTATCTAAAAAGTCAATAAAAAACACACATTCAATACAACAATCAACTACAATCATCCCCAGGCCTGCCGGCAAAGATGAGTTTTTAAATTTTTCCGGAAGGCTGGGAGAGTCGGAGAGACGCGGACTTCAGGAGGCAGTTGGTTCCAGAGGACGGGCGCCACAACAGAGAAAGCCCTCCCCCTAGGGCCCACCAGACGACATTGTTTCGCTGACGGGATCCGGAGGAGGCTGATCCTGTGCTCTCTCACTGGTCGTAGGGAAGTATGTGGCAAAAGGCGGCCGCGTGGCTGTGGCTTCTGGGAAATACATCTTTTGTCCATTTCTATAGGTAAATGAATGATGCTCTCTTCCACACCATCTTTATAACGGCGCAGGCTCATTGTGGTGACATGTGATAGCCCATGCTTCTTTCAGACCAGTGGTTCTCAACTGGTCGGGGTCGCGGCGCGCATGGGCGGGGCAAGTGGGGTCTCAACCTCAGAAAGGTTGAGAACCACTGCATTAAGGCATGCAATACTCATTGTTAACTAACGTGACTAAATAGGTAAAAACTTGATATCAAACATGCATAACTATTGGTAAATATAAAACATGCACAATTATGCAAAAAAAACAACAAGCAAGTATTACATCAAACAATGCATAAAGACAATACATAATTTGAGGTTTGATCTTCTGGTTCAGTCTTAGTCAGCAACGGAACCAAATCGGTGATCAGCCTGGTACAAGTGTCTTTGAGTCAGGACCTGATTCACGTGGCTTCACGATCTGGACCACGACTGGGCAAACTAGTTCATCAAGTGGGTGGGCCCAGTGCGTAAGTCCCATGGGCCAATAGTTCTGGTATGCAGTCTTGTCTCCCAGCGAGACAAGGTCTTCTTCCTGTAAAGGAAACGAACCAAATCTGGAACAGAAAAACTGGAACCCAAAATTTTTCAGGAACAAAGGGAACTGGATTCACAGGATACTGAAGAACCTGGAAAAACATGAACAGCTGGATCTGGAAACATAGGAACAGCTGGGGCTGAAGAATCAGGATCAGGAACATCTGGAAACTCAGAAACAGCTGGCGCTGGAAACTCAGGAACAGCTGGAACTGAAGAATCAGGAACAACCGCTGGAACTGAAGAATCAGGAACAGCTGGAACTGAAGAATCAGGAACAACAGCAGCTGCAGGAAACTCAGGATACTCAAGAACCAACGGATCTGGAACCACCGATGGAGTATTGAAGAGGGCTGCTACTGTTGTCATCAGGGTGGTGAGGACTTCATGTGTGGGTGTGGGTGTCTTTAACGACATGGAGTCCATGAAAGCCAGTAAGTCCTTGCAGGCTCCTACAAGGCTAATTCTTGGGATGCTAAGACAAATGATCAAGACGATCAAAACTATGCCTAATCTCAGGTGCTTCCGCTTAAATAGGGGTTTGAAGCGGATTGGTTGATGCTTACTGGGTGTCTGAGGTTGAAGGTTGGCACGTTAATCTGAAGCTGGAAGTGCATACCGTTTTGGTCTCTGTGGCATCTGTCTGTTTGGACAGGCCAAGAACTCAAGACCTTCTAGCCAGATCAATTCTGTTAACTGTGTGGCAAGGTTGGGCCACTTCACTTGGTTAACAAAGTTCTTATTTGTTGGCACATGTTGCCATTGTTTAGGGCTTAAAGATGTTTTAATCCTTTTCATTCTGTTGCCTACATAGACGTAGAAATGTCTGCTTTGTTTGCAGATGTAACTTGACATCACCTTGCTGTCTGTGTAGAAGGTGGTAGACTGTAGCTCAAGGCACAACATTTTCGCTGTCAAGTTGGTGAGCTTTACAACAAAGGTGGTACCACATAGTTCTAACCTTGGTACTGTGTGGCCTTCTTGCATTGTTAGTCTCGCTTTTCCAAAGAAGACACTGAGACTGTAGCACTCCCTGCTATAGACTCTGATGTATCTTATGGTTGCAAATAAAACGACGTAAGTGTGGCTCTCCCCGCTGTGGACTTTGAAGCATCTTAAGGCTACATTTACCTTTGTAAACACATCTAAGGAAGTGTACAATTCTTTCTTCTGCACTGTGGTGAGTGAACTGGAGCCATACATGTGCTGTACTTGCATGTTTTGGAAACATCTTGGGAGTACGCTCCATGACTCCCAGTCTTGGAGATGTTGTTTGTCTTGTTTGTCCACTATGGACAAAGCTAAGTTGTTGTAATTCTTGCTTGTCTGGAACACTGTTGCTTCCAAAACGGGTTTGGTTGTCACAAGCGTGCAGTGTTCTAGGTGTGGTTTTAGGTGAGGTGCTGTTCCATTACTGGGAATGGAGATTTTTGAGATGCTCACCTGGGTTGGGGTTTGCGATTGATCAACACAAACCGTCCCTCCTATGGCCATCCGAGTTCCGTCTTAATGGCTACTGGGGTTCCTGGTGGATTTTTGATTCTTTCATTGGAGCCAATGGACTCTGGGGCATCTCTTCCCACCATGAGTAGGATTTCAGCTTCAGGATCTAGAGGAGTGATTAAATCGGCTATGTGTGCTAAGTGAGGTATTTTTCTTGCTGCCTCTGGTGTTGAGATTTCGCTGCGAACATCTGGTAAGGTCTCCCATTCTAACACTGATGGTAACCGGAAATGTGAACTTCCATCTATCGCTTCTATTCGTAGACCAGTGATTTTCCTCCCTGCCATGCGCATTGGTACTGTGCACGTATTTATTGCAAAATGCTTCAGTTCACTCGGGAGGTCAAAGAGGTCAAAAAAGGTGGGCTTAGCTATAGTAACTTTGCTGTGTGGGTCTAGTATGGTGTACATCTTTATGGCCCTTTCAGGTTGCCTGTCGAGGTAGACTTTTGCAAGACAGACGGGTGAGCATGAAGGAGGGCATGGTGAGTCACTGCATATATCTGTGTAGTACGTTCTGTACTGTTTTGGCTGCTCTTTGGAGTCAGTTTGAGTCTCCGTCGTTGAAGTCGCTTGTTGTGTCCCCTCAGAGGGCTTCTTAGTTTCTAGATGTAAGGCTGCTGGGTGCTTGTTACTGTCACACAGGTGGCATTTCACCCTAGCTGTGCAGTCTTTGGCCATGTGCTCTATAGAGTCACAGCATTTGAAACATATCCTATTCTCTTTGAGTAGGGTCTTTCTGTCATCTAGGGTTTTTTTCCTAAATTCTCTGCAATTGTTTAGAGAGTGAGAGGACTTGTGCATTGGACAAGTCAGGCCTTTTTTAGCTGGACGAGGGTTTGAATGAGCTCTCCTCAGTATTCGTTCATCTGGTGACTTCTTTGGGTGAGGTGTGATGCATGTTTTGTACATTGAAACGGTGGTTCTGTCCTTCGTAGCTTGGATGGGTCCCTTGACTACATCAGGGTTTTGACTGCTTCGCTTGGTTGTTGGGAAGTGTGCTTCTCTGGTGGAGAGGTATAGGGGGTCGTTCTAGAGGTTAGTCTGGTCACTGATAAATTTAGTGAGAACCGCAAAGGGGGGAATTTTGTTTTGGTTGCTTTTCCTGTAAGCTCAAGAAAGCTCGATCCATTGTTCACATATCAACCATGGTAGTTTTTGGATGATAGGATTTTGTGTCCTAAACAGGTCAAGGCAAGCCAATCCCGGCAAGGTAGGATCCTGTTGTGCTGTCTATAGTTGAGTAATGAGCGACGAGAAAGTAGATTCTTATGTCGGGGAAACTGAGAATGTGGTCCAGAAGCGAGGATTCCATCACTGTGGGTTCACCGTAGTCCTTGTCAAGTGTGGCCCAAGTTTTTGCAAGGCCAATGTCAGGGTCGCCCAAATGGGATGCGAAGATGTTCACAGTGATTATGGATTTTGGGCCTAGCCAGGCTGTCAGCTGGACGAGTTCCTCATCTGGTCCAGCCCTTTTTCATTGATGGCGCGCTTGATGTGCTTCCACAATAAGTAGTCTTTACCAGGTTTGTCGGAGAACCTTCGTACACCTCTGGCTGCCAAGTCCAACCTTCTTCCAACATACATTGGGGGATGCGTCGATCCCGTGTGTGGGCTGTAGCTTGGTGGAGGTGGTGCATCCCTTCTGGGAGTGGGGGTGTGCACCATGGCTGGCTGGTAACTTCCTTTGGCATATTGTTGGCTGAGGGTATTTTGCCATGTCACGTACAAGGGACCTTGTTGACTTGGTCTGAACTCCTCTGCTCTGGCGTTGAGATGAGGGAACCCAGGTTCCTGCTTGCTTACTTGTTAGAGGGTCTGTCTTTCTGGTAGAGTGTAGCTAGCTCCCAGGTGGGCTGACACGGCTGGTGCTCGAGATTCTCTGTGGTCAGGTCTGGTGGCAGTTCCTTGGGACACTGCCTCCTGTTGGCGCAGCAGGGACTCTAGTGTCGCTTGAGCTCTTTCAATCTCTTCTCCGAGTGATGGCTGGTTCTGCTGTAGGGCCGTTGGCACTGCAGGTGGACCCATCCGATTGCCATCAGTGGTATGATTCGGCGGGTTCCACAACAGTGGAAAGATCTTGTGGCACTGCCCGCTGTGTAGCCGTTGCCGTTGCTGGTGGACCCATCTGGTTGCCATCAAGGGTGTGGTTCAGTGGGTTCAATGGGGCAGCAACGGGAAGATCTCGTGACCTAGGTGTCGCAACATCAACTCTGTGGCTGACCGGCGCATCTGGTCATTGAGATTCTTCTGTTCGTCTACTCGGTCTTGGGGGGCTTGTGGCCAGCTGTGACGCTCTCACCTGCCCACACTGAAATGTGCTTTGGTTGTCTACGTAGGCCTGTATGCAGCTATGCCGCTCTTCATTTTCCAGTTGTTCCCTATTGGGCAGGAAAATGGTGTGCTGGAGTGTTCTCTGAAGGCCTTCTGCTTTAGACGTTTTGTCTGCCATATCTCTTTGGCTTTGAACAAGTTCAAGCTCTTCTTGGGTGTCTTTTCTTTTGGCCGTCATTATAGCTGCTATAGCCTTTCGTTTGGCTTCCATTGAGCTTGCTTCTTCTATTTCCATCGCTTCCAATTCCTTCTTCTTCAGCTGCTCCTCTTGTGCTATGCGAAAGACTGCTTTGGCAGCGTTAGCATCGATGATTACTTGCTCTGCATGTGAAATTCTGGATGCTCAGCTATGACGAGAAGATGCTTTCAAAAGGCGGGAGGCGCCTGTGACGTGAGATTGTTGTGACACGCTGGAATACGCCTTGGAGATATGGCGAAAGGATGAGGCCTTTTCAGACACGTGAAATGGAGCCACATGTGCCCATTGTGATGGTGCATGTGAGGAGCGGGAATCTTCGGACTCAGCCCTGTCAACCGGTCTGCCTCTTGGGCTTTGGGGAACCCTATGAGCTCTCTACAAGCTTCTTACATTCCTCATTTAGTAGCTTGAGGCTTTGCATCTTGCTATCGACTCTTGAGTCTCTTAATTGTTCCTGAATGTCCTTTACTTGCCGTTCAGAGTCCATCCATTGCGCATAGGCATCTTCCTTATCTCCTTCCACTGCGTGCGCACGTTCGGGGGAAAGTTCCTCTTTCTGTTCTTGGTAGAGTCTGTATAATCTCTCCCAGCATCTTTCATGGTGTTTGTAGACGGTGTCCCATTTCTCCATCAGATGTGAGTGCATGGCTTCTGTGGGCTTTCTTTCTTTGTTGTTTCAGATCATAGTGACCCTGAGATGTCTTTGGCTTCACTAAGGCTTGAGCTATAGCCTCTGTGTGCAGATCAAGGTTGGCTGTTTGCAGCATCTCTCCTTGACCGGCTGGTTGGGGTGTCTCATCTAGGCTGGTTGGTTGAACCCCTTCAACTAAATCAGTGGGACACTCTGCCATGGCTAGGATAAATTCAGTGTTCTTCCCAGCTATTTTTAGGCAAATTAGATGAACTTTTCTTTTTGACCACTAGGGGTCACTGCTTGCAGATCAGCTGCTGGAGTGCTGTCTGTGGGTGGAGGCGCCACTGAGTGTGTTCTCCTGCATTTATGGGTACTTCAGCGCAGTTCACCCCTTCACCACTAGGGGTCACTTGCTGCAGGTCAGCTATCAGGATGCTCTTCCTTCGAGGTTCACCCTTTGTCCACTAGAGGGCTGGCTCTGGGCGTGATTAACGACTTCCGTGTAGTTCCTCCTTTAACCACTAGGGGGCATCTGAAGAAAGGCCAGCATAATTCTTCTTATTACCATGTTACTTCTAGTGGCCACTGAGAGAATGTAGAGCTACAAAACTCCCACCTGGCCATTAAGTTGCAGGCTGGAACCCCTTGGTCATCAGCTTGTGATAATAAGCAAGGACAATTGGCTCTCCTTTCTACTCCTTAAATTCCCTCAAACTGGAACAACTTGGTCTTCAGCTTGAGTGAGTGAATACTTTGGCGAAGTTCACTCTGTGCCCTCTAGTGGGTGTTGGTAGCTTGGGATAAATTTAAGTAACTTGCTCTTTAACTAACAGGTTCACTCTGCGTAGTTAGTGATGTGAGCAGTGAAGGGGGTGCTCTTAGCTTGGCTTGGTATGAGCCTGTTATGTGCCAAATTAATTGTCAAGTTGTTGTAACCCAGCATTTAGATTGCAAAAGCAAGAAATCGCATAAGGGTGTCATGTATAAATTGACCACCAGGGGGTGCTACTGTAATGCTATTGGTGTTGGTTTTGCCTCTAAAACCAGATGCCTTCTTATTCCATTGACATTGGCTGAAATTCCAAGCATTCCTAAGGGAGAGGGGAGTTTAGCTTTTCCATCAGTGCTGTATCTGTGAGAGGAGCTTAATTGCTTAATTGCCTTCTTTAGTGCCGAGGAATTTGGCCTGGTTGCTAAGGTATCAAATGGCTCTATTGCTTGTAATAGAAAGGTTTCTTGCAACCGAATAACATCTCCGAACAAAACACAGAGCACTTTACAACCTTTACTTTTCTTTAAAACATTGGCTAGCATGCAGAGTTTGACTAGTAATGAATCTTTGCCAGCAGAGGTTTGTCAATATGCAGATAAACTTTGTCATGCAGTGGCTACTTGCAGAGTTAACAGCGAATTAACAAAACAATGCATCTGAATCACACCTTCTTTGAAAAGCTGTCTGCCAAACAGACACACTGACTTTGCTTTGCAGGCGTTTAGTGGGAGACTGACCCCAGAGATTATTGTTGCAGGCAATTGAAGGAATTAGCCACATCCAAATTACTATTTGCCTTTGTAAAGCTGATATGAGTTCTGAGCATTCATTTATTATTCTGACTCTGAGTTAAAAACGCCTTCTTTTAAATCAAGTCAGATAGACAACTCAATAGAAATAATTTCATAACAAAAATATATTTTTAATCAGAAAGATTACTTGCATTCATACTGTGACTTCTGGGAAATACATCTTTTGTCCATTTCTATAGGTAAATGAATGATGCTCTCTTCCACACCTTTATAATGGCGCAGGCTCATCGTGGTGACATCTGATGGCCCATGCTTCTTTCAGACAAAGACATTCCAATCTGGCTTGTGTCCAGGAAGTCTCCCAATGCCCTTTAGAAACTCCTTCCACTGACCCATCAACATACCCAGCATTTAACTCAATAACTGCCAGATATTCTAACATACTGATACATGCTTACTATTTAGGGTTACACAGAGCTATACGAGGTTACATAGAGCTATATGAGGTTACACAGAGCTATACGGTCCAGAATACTTCTTCTGTCCCACCCTCCCTTTCAACTGGATTCTCTTCTTCCCCCTTTGCGCTGTCAGATCTGGGAGAGCAACCTACTTGTCTGCTTCGGCCTCCTGGAAAATGAAGCCCTCGGCAAGGCTGCTGAGAAAATTTTGGAGCCCTGTAGAAGCGACTGGATCGTTTTTCCAACAGACGTCCAGATAGCTGCCATTCTATTACTTTGGATCCAAGCATATGTGTTCCGATGAAGTGGCATTGTCAATCAGTTCTAGAGTAGAAGCCTAAATAGTCCCCAAAAACTAATTGATGGCATATTGTGATGCTCTTAAGATTCCAAAATGCCTTCCTGGATTCTATAGACACATTCATTGGTATTGTAGATACAGTGCTTGTTGACTGATGGGAAATATGCTTGGAATTTGTCCATTTTGCAGACAAATTCTTTGTACAAAGTAATCAAAGACCTTTTATAAACATTGGCCTGGCTGTTTTCACCAAACGAACTTGATGTTTATGATGGCTGAATCTTCCACAAGCTGTTTTACAAAAACTAATTTTCCCAACACACTGTGTACATTATTTCTGCTTTCAATTAGATTTGCAGGAATCAATTTGATTTGAATAATTAAACTTGATTTTTATTAAACTATTAACAATTAAATTACTCAATGGTATTGGCAGTTACATAGATGCAGGCACTTTCTGACTGCCTTTTTACAAAATGTTTTTAAGATTTACAAATTGAGCCTGCTTAGCTTTTGGAGATCTGCCAGGATTACCTAGAGATTGCCTAGAGGTGCCAGGATATCAAGCATAATTCCTGTGAATTTTGTAGTTCCTGATTATTCTTCAGTAATGGTTTGGATTTGTTTAATTTGCTTTTTCTGCACTTTTCTGATATTCTTTCAAGGTAAAATCATTATAAACAGTTGCCCAAATATTACAATATAGCAATAGCAATAGCACTTAAGACTTATATACCGCTTCAAGCGCTTTATGGTCCTCTCTAAGAGTCAGCGTATTGCCTCCAACAATTTGGATCCTCATTTTACCAACCTCAGAAGGATGGAAGGCTGAGTTAACCTTGAGCCAGTCAGGATCAAATTGCTGGCAGTCAGCAAAGTTAGCCTGCAATATTGCATTCTAACTACCACTTAGAGAGTGCTATAAGGCATGTGAAGAAAGGGTTAAGATACAAAATGTTGAAAATTATTATACCAGATCACTTCTATTCCTTTTCTAAGACAACGCCACAGCTTAAACAATAACACAGGAAAAATTCTCCTATCTCCCTCACATTCTTCACAACCAAAGAACTTTTAGAATCAAGTCCACATAAAGCATGAAGTAGCTTTTATGTAAAGTATTGGGATGAGCATTAATAATGACAAAGGTTTCAACTGACAGGTGTCTTATATCCAAAATCTTGTAGATCTTTTCAGATGGATACATAATTTAGTACATAAAGATACTATTTATGAAAATTTCATATAACAGTATTTTCTCATTCAGGTTTTCAAAAGCCTCTGATACGGTGGTTTTAATTTTTTTTATATCTTTCTCAGTTGATTTTATTCTTCAGGTACCTTTCTCAGGTCACTTGTGAGTGTTGCAGCACATTATCCAACAAAGTCACAAAGATTTCATAGGAATAACTTTATTTTGTGGTTATAAGATTTATTTATTTGTTTATATTTATATTTCACATTTCTGAACTGCTTATCTCCCTCAAGGAGAGACTGAGCAATGTACAATAAAATATCAATATACAAAATAGTATATAAATATTAAAATGTTAAAATTTAAAATTTAAAATTATAAAAAAATTTAAGCCGGCAAGAATAATTAAACTGTTATATATTAGTTGACAAAGGCAAAACTCCCATGGCACCAATCAACCCCATGACACAAGGCCTCAGAACCATGTTTTGATCCCTTTTATCATAAAATAGTATGAGAGCCAATGTAATATATTTGTTAAGGCATCAGGCTAGATATCAGGAGATTGTGAGTTCTAGTCCCATCTTAGCCACAGAGCCAACGTGACTTTGGCCAGTCACTTTATCTCAACCTGAGGCAGTGGCAAACCACTTCAAAAACCTTGCAAGAAAACTGCAGAAACTTATCCAGGCAGTGTCCAAAAACTGGGCAGGACAAGTACAGAATAATTTGTACAATTGTACACAAATTATACAAAAAGTAGCTATATATTTGGCCAAATTACTAAATCTGGGCTCCCATACTACAAAATACAATTTCTAAAAATAAGGTAAAATGATTGTATTGCATATATTTAGTGACTTGAAATATAACAATTGTTTCTGAACTACTGACAAATCACTCAATTCAAAATAGTACATTTAATTACAAAAGTGTTTAATTTAAAAAGTCAAACTAAAATTAAAAAAGCACGCTTTGCCCTTGCTTCCTGATATGGCAATTTATTTAAATATGTCTTTTCTATTTTTCTCCCTGGGAGATACTATAGTAATTTCCCCTAGTATATGGATTGTGCCAGATTCCACATGTAGTGAATTTGGAATATACAGTAACTCTATATAGAGAGTAAGTACATCCTGGAATAGTTTTTGGCAACTATCCTGAATCTTCCATTTAACTAAGGCAGTACAAGCAAAGGAGTATTGTATAGACACTGTTGTTCAAAAAGCAGAAAGCAAAGAACCCCACTTGGGATATGCCCATCTCATCAACCCCCAGCCATACAGGCTGTTTTTCAATGGAAATTCTAGGAAGGATACCAGTTAAAGGAAGGACCAGAACTCACTCTTAAAAAGCTTGAGATACAAGGATTAAATCCTTGCTAATAGCTATAATGAACTTCAGTGCTGGATCAGTATTTACTATTTTGCTCAAACCCTTGGGGTTTAGATTAAAACTCTTTCATATAAAGTTTTCATATAAAAATAGCTCCCTACATACTCACTTGTTTTGCATGTAAAATAATAGTATGCAAGAACAATTTCAACTTCTCCCTTGTCAAGCATTCACATTATTTTGCCACTTGCCCAAGTAGCTCATGCACCTCACGGTGAATAGTCTTTCAGAAAATACTGCTCTGAATTGTGTTTTTGATGATCTCAGAATTGGAACAATCTCTAGCAGGTGCACATTTTGTGTATCCATAAGGATCTACTGGAATAGATTTCAGGTAAACACTGCAGGTGTGGCTTTTGACGTCATCCATCTGATATCTGAGAAGAGTGGAAAGGTATTGGCAAAAAATGCAAGTCTGAGGAAAGTGGGCTTGGGCTGGCTGGCATCTGGTATCTCACATTCTTCCAAAACCTTGTAGTTGCCATTTCAGTGGTTTCTGTAAAAGTTCCCCTCCATGTGAGTATGCCATGCTTTTGCTTAAGATATCTGAGGGATTCTGGCATACTATTGAAATCTTTTATTTTGTCTAGCTGAATCAGTATAACTTTGGTTTCCTCCTGGATAAGAGCACTGTAGACTGCAAGTTCCTGTTCAGAGAACAAACTCTGCATGCCACCACAATATAGATCTGGCATTAAAATAATGATCACTCTTCTGCTTAGTTTGACCATTTTATCCACAGTAGTAATGACAGCTATAAATAAAAAAAAACCTGAATCAATGTGGGCCAGAAAAGACATACATTTTAATCAGGTACCAATTAGAAAAATTGCTTAATTTTATATACATGGATAGTATTTCTTGAATCTAAAGAAGTGAACTGAATTGAATTGAATCATCTCAATTCCTAATGACTTCATGGACACCTCTCCCAAGTTTTCTTGATAACAGCATGGAAATGGTTTGCAATTGCTTTCTTCTGAAAAATTTAATTTCCCCTATTGTCTAGTCTACACAGACAAATGAGTAATCCATTATTACCTAGTAATGCATCACATCTAACTTTCCTTGTTTGGCCAAAAATATCATAGCAGATAGAACATACAAAGAACCCAAATACAATGGCAAGGCAGATGTCTCCAAGGAAAAAAGGCTAGTCATTTCTAATGATACTTTTTCAAAATCACCCAGAGACATTAGGAGACATTTCTCCAGGTAGACATGTTGTTTAAACAATTAAGCAATAGTGTGGAAAAGAAAGGGACACAGCCAGACTAGTGTCCTCATTTAATTTTTTTATCCTTCTACACATCATTTATTAATTTCTTTTTTACTACAGTATATACAATTCTAAATAATGCAATGTTGGTCTTATAATCAATATTCCCGTTTCCATTTTGGGCCTTCTGTACTAGCATTAGGCAAAGTTCTCAACAGATTGAAGATGGGAAGTTTGTCTAGCCAGATTGAATCAACCAAAGATAACTAAAGTTTTGAGAACGATACAAGAATTATCTGTGCAAATTGTCATTCTGTCCAAAGATAATCTACCTAGAAAATCACCACTGCAGATGAATACAATATTGGCAAACATTGCTCATAAGCTGCTAACTTTCCTATAAATTAGGGCAAACTCATAATTTAGCTTCAATGAGGGCAAGCCATCACTTTCATGAACACAAGATATTTTTTGTGCAACAATTTAACTTCTTATTGTCCAGGTATTTTTAAATCAATGGCAAGAAGACTACAACTCCTAATTTTGTTTGTAAACTGCACTATCCCTGGGTAGTCTCACTAAAGTCAATTCTATTTTATCAAATACAATTTTGGAAATCTATCCATTTCCACAGAAGTCATTTTCCACCAATAATTATGCCCTAATCCTTGAATGTATCTGAAGTTCTAACTCATTGTAACTGGAATCCTTTCTTATCCATATATTCCCCAAGGGACACAACTGTATTTGTTCTCAAAGTAGAGCACGTTTTAAACCCCAGTCAGAAATGCTATAATACAAGCTCTGCCACCAGATCAACATTTCAAAGCATTTACATAAGTAAATTGCCCTTTAAGTAACAATTTACAAATTCTAAACACGGATATTAAAATTACATACCTTGCCCTGGCACATCATCCCTTCCAAGAATAAAAAGCTTATAGCCACACTGCTTTTCTAGGATTTCAGGTAATAATTTGAAGACAAAAGTTTCAGTCAAATATACATAGCCTGATATATTGTGAGGATATAACACATATGCATCATAGACTTTGTCATCTGAAACTAGAAGGAAAGAGAAAAACCAACTCTAACCAAGACATTTATAGGGATAATTTATTATAGAAATTTACATTTCATGTACCTGAATTACTAGCTAAGGCAATAAATACATTCAGCTAAAAGACATAAAAAGACATCAGCATAGATCAACCAATACTTTAATACTGCTAATTAAAAAGATGGAGCTCAGCATGAATATTATTATTATACAAGTTAAAGGTTATGGTGAAAAAAACATGCCATAATGTAAGCTTATTAATCAAACATTCTTTGACATTTTTTATGATTTAACATCTAACTTGTGGAGATTAATATTAGATCAATGATTATAGGTATTTGGGAAGTCAATTTCAGGCTGGTTGGAATGGGTTACGCCTGGCAATTGAAACACCAGAATTAAAACATCAGGTCAGCAGCACTTCAAAATTTGAAACTTACTAAAGCTTCCTGAATAATCTAGTATTAATACTATCTTGGTTTAGTCTACTGGGTTGTTAGAAAGTTAATAGGTAAGAATGCTGTATGTATGTTATGGCTAAAATTCTTTACAGGAAAGCCAAGACACTAATGAACATCCAATACAGTATCGCATTTTTCAGACTACAGCTTAAACAAAGTATAACTATTCAAATAATTTTCTCCATTCCTTTCATTCCTGACATAACACTAATGTCACTTAGTGCCATTTTGGAGCACAGAAATATCTGCAATAAGTAAGTAAGTAAATCATCAATATTTTATGCCTTTAAGTCAGTGTTAACTTCCAATGATTGCCTGGGGAAGTATTGCAGAGTTTACAAGGTAATATACAAAGGCTATATCAGTTGATTGGTATCAGTACACAGTACAATATTTTATAGAAGTTTTATTTTCTTATATTTTTCTGCCAGAGAACTGATTTGAAAGAGGAGTCAAAGAGACCATCTATGTTAAAACAGACCTCCCAACAGAGGGGGAGGGATATAACACCACCTATCTCCTATTTATAACACAGTTCTTTCAGCAGTGCCAAGAAGATTCCACACCCATTTGCACTCTAACTCAGGTGATTCCGAGTGGCCTCAATGACTTGGATGAGAAATGTATCAAGGAAAAAACCCAAGAAAGTCCAAGTGCCTTTTGGAAAAGTAATTTTGGGACAACCATGATCTGGATGATTTAGAATCTCCACAGACACTCAAGAGATTAAATTCCACAAGAATTATCATCAACAATTCAATATTGGAGCACTTAAGGGAACCCACAATTCTTAATTCATCAATGCAATCACAAACATTAAAGTTACAAAAGTATGTTCTTTGTATTTACAAAAAGTTGTAATCTAGTCACTCGGAGCAGAAATGGTAGGACAAAAAGTGAAAGAAAAGTTGCAAACTGTTTAGAAAGCAATAAAACCTTTATTCTTTATCACAGAGCATCAAATGACTGAAACTGAACTTACTTCCTTTCCTGAGATGTTGGCAAGAATCCCGGTACCAAAGGACAATGTCAACTTTGAAAAATTTGTAAGTAAGCAGTGATGCTACTATAATAAACAATGCTGAAATCAATCCTCCGATCACATAATACTGAGTGTTTGGAGCTGTATTGGCAAAGAAAAAAGAAAGGAAAGGAAAGGAAAGGAAAACAACAGGGAACATTCTTACCACAGTAAGTCCCATAAGATGTTTATAAGATGAGTACAATTTCTACTTTACTTTCATTTTTCTAAGCAAATTCTCATAAAATATTTTATTCTTTTGAAAAGAGGCTTCTGATGTCTGAAGATTATCCAAGTAACACCTTTTATTTCCAAATAGAAGATGATTAAGCTGATGATGCTTGGCATTACTTTTCATCACAGCTTTTAAAGTTTATTTATTCCTCTAAATGATAGGTCATTCAGTCTCAAAAATATTTATATATGATACAAAAATAAAATAACAAAGCATAATAATACTACAAAGTCAATAGCAAAATAAACTTTTCAGTCCATTAGCAGTTGTATCAATTGCTTTCTATAGGAAGGAAACCCCTGATACCATCAAACTCCAAAAAGCTTTCTAGGTTGATATTGATCTGACCTTAGGTGGAGCATTGATTCAAAAAGGCATATGCAGCCATCTTCTTCATTTAATCTTTCCTCTGGATGTTTTCATGGGCATTATCTTCTTACAGAAGAGAAGCCAATTGAATATCACTTGTGGAAAGCACTAGCAATAACATCTAGCAACGTTATCCAACTCTGACTTACCTGGCCTTCCTAATGAACCCCAAGTATTTCTAGATAAAACAAGTGTTAACGCTTGCCTCCTTTTTTTTTGAGATAGTGACATTTTTCTCCATTAGGCTATGGAACTAAGCAGACCTTTACAAGATGAAAATACCTCTGCAAACAATGTTTTTTTTAATTTATACACAATTCAGTATCCATAATGTAATGAAATATGATGCATTATTTTAACTGGTTATGTGGCTATCATTTGCAAACAGCCCCCTCCCTTACCATTTGGATTCAATGACTGTTTCTAGAGTAGAATAAGTACAAGTTTACTGCGATCACACCCAGAGTACGATCTAATATTATGTGAAACTTCGGAATCTCAGCCTCATCAAAAAGAAAAGAAATGTGTTTATAACAGAGTACATAAAAAATATCATAGATGTTTGTTTGTCTTTATAACCAAGCAAAGCACCTTTTCTTTCTATTATGTAAACATACTTTTAGGTAGATAAAAAATATACAGAACTATAGACTTATACATAAAGTTACCTGGATAGTTTAGCATTACATATGCTACTTGTGTCACATGTTTAGACCATACTTCACATAAATATTTTCCATAATCTCTGTATTTCACTTTGGAAATGTTTAACTTTGCTTCTATTATTCGCTTTCCAGAAAGAACCCTAACAACACCAAAATATAAACAGAAAAAGAAAAGAAGAAAAAAAAATAAGGAAAATTATTTTGATTTATATGAAATTGGGTCATGCTCAGCTTCTTAATTTAAATACATTTAAGTTAAATGTATTCAAAATAGAAATTTAGATCTTGTCATTTGCTCAGTATTAAAGCAAAGCCTCAGCTTCTGTTTCCCTCACATACAGCACCTAGTTACCAAGATTTACTGTGGCATAACAATATCCGGATAATGTAATATAAGAAAAATGAAATATTTTTCATTAAATATATCTGTATAATACTATCTATTCTTGTGCAACAGTGCACCTATTGTCTAAAACTAAATAACTTCACTTATCTAAAATTTATCTGTTTATTCTCTCTTAAGTTGGCACTGTGGACATAAAACTTCTATTTGTCACTGGGAGTCAGGCAATATAAAAATTTAATAATTGTTATTTTATTATTATTACTATTAATACTTATAAAACATTTATAAGCTGAATCAGGCCTGGTACAGTTAAGAATGTGATCATAATAATATATTCTTCTTTTTTAGCGACATCATTGCTGTTGCTTTTAATTTTTCTGTCTTGTCCAATTCTAATGACTGAAGGACCCTGATTTTCTTAGGATCTAGTTCACAGGTCGGCAACCTGCGGCCCCGGAGCCACCTGAGGCTCTTTGAGCCTTCTTCTGCGGCGCCCAGCCTCCTCTGCCATTTGCAGAGACAGAGACAGAGAGAGGCACTTGCGCTTCCCTGCTTTCCCCCCCCTCTCTCTGTGTGTGTGTGTGTGTGTAAAAAAGAGAGTGGCCTCATGCTGTTCCAATGAACTGACAAGCTTATTGGGCGGGGCTCCTTCCTTTGCTGCGTCTCTGCAGGAAGGACAGGAGACAGCCAGCCCAATAATGTGTATCAGCTTGTTGGATAAGAGCCTGAAGCCAGTTTGCCAGGTGAGCAGAAGATCGGAGAGAGAGAGAGGGGAGAGAGAGAGAGGGGAAGAGAGAAAGAGAGAGGGGAGAGAGAGAGAAAGAAAGGGAGGGAGAGAAAGAGAGAGAGAAAAAGAGAGAGGGAGAGAAAAAAGAGAGGGGGAGAGGAAAGAGAAAGAGGGAGAGAGAGAGGGAGAGAAAAAGAGGGAGAGAGGGAGGGAGAGAGGGAGGGGAGGAAAGAGAAAGAGAGGGAGAGAAAGAGAAAGAGAGGGAGAGAGAGGAAAGAGAGAAAAAGAGGGAGGAAAGAGAAAGAGAGGGAGAGGAAAGAGAGAGGGAGGGAAAGAGGAAAGAGAAAGAGGGAGAGGAAAGAGAAAGAGAGAGGGAGGTAGAGGGAGAGGAAAGAGAGAGAGAGAGGGAGATTAAGAGGGAGAGGGGGGAGAGGAAAGAGAGAGGAAAGAGAAAGGGAGAGGGAGAGGAAAGAGAGAGAGAGAGAGAGAGAGAGAACTCATGCACAGCAGCCTCTATTTCTTTTTAATTAAACTCTTCAATCAAGGTCTCCACCCCTCGTGTGTGTGTGCGTGGCACACACACAAGTTTTGCGGCTCCCAGTGTTTTCTTTTCTCTGGGAAACGGGTCCAAGTGGCTCTTTGAGTGTTTAAGGTTGAAGACCCCGATCTAGTTTATGTTCCTTTATTTTTATTTTATTTTATTTATCAAATGTATAAGGGTACCCATCTCACAAGAAGTACTTTTGTACTGAATGACTGGGTTGGATCAAAAATACTGGAAATTCACAGAAATATGCAGATTTCAATTGAAAGAAAACATACCAGATGCACAGTTTAAAAATACAATTCCAGTTAGCTATTGGAATAAATACTCATATCCCCAAGATAGGTAGCTCCATTTTACTATAAAATGTCTGCAAAGCACTAAGAAGTACATTTTAGGAATTCTTATTGGTGTTGTACATTGGTACACTATTACTAAATCAACAAGCTATTGCAGCTAAATGAATTTATTTCACAATGAGGCTTGCTTCATATTTATATAGATATCTAACCCACAGCATGGAATGAAAATGTAATAATTTGAAATCCCCCAGAAAATGACATATTGTACTTACTTATCATTTTCATCTGTGTTTAATATCTCATTATTGAATTTCCAGGTTACAATTACCATATAATCCAGAGGATCAGCTGAGACATTACAAACCAGGTCAAATCTGGAACCTGCAAATCACAAATAATGATAGTGGGTGAATAATCATAACATTTTACAGTTTGCCTAGGACTGTTAAAAACAGTTTCTTTTTCAAATGAAGTAATTACTTACCTGGTTTTACTTCAACTGAGTTGTTATTTGGGTAAATTATATCTGGAATATTTTTCTTTGCTATTTCTAAAACAATAAAAATACTGAAAGTAAGTAACTATAAAATCTATTGCAATGCTACTTTAATTTTTAGGAATGAATTTTATTACCACAGAGCTTTTAGTTACTAAAATGTTGTGCCAATACCTCATAGTTATATAATTGGAAAGCAATGATAGGATGAAAATGAAAACATGTACCGGTACTTTGTTCTGAACATACTTAGATTCTTTTAATGTAAATCTAATCATTTACATCAGGGGTCTCCAACCTGTTGGCCATTGGGCTGCAGGAATGGCTGGGGAGTGTGTGCACACACACACACACACTCATGCTAGCGTCCCTGTTTACGCATGCGCAGGAATGCTAGCACCACTGCCAGTGTCACGCGGGTGCTAGCGACCTGTTTGAGCATGTGCACAGGCAATAGAAGCCCATTTGTGCACACGTGTGGGCACTAGCAGCCCATTTGCAGGCACTAGTGGTCTGCCACCATCGTGCGCATACACATTTCCATGCTCGACCTTTTCCCTCTGGGCCGCCAACCAGGAAAGATTGGGGAGCTCTGATTTACATGATAACTGGTAGTACTGACAATTTTTTTTCTGCTAAAATATTGGCAATATAATATGCTGAGAAGAATCTCAACCAAATATGTAGTATATAGTATCTCAGATAGCAGGAATAATGTAACAAGGCTATATTACAAATTTAGGTTGCAGATTCCACAGATTAAAAAAAAATCAATTTAATTTATAAAATAAATTCTATTCTGCGATATACCAAGATGAAAATTACATACCAAAAGTAGTTAGATTAATAGCCCGTGAAATATTATATTCTTTTCCCATATATATATGTTTAGCCCTGCATATATAAATTCCTTCATCTTCCTTAGTTACATTTTTAATGAGAAGATAGTCTCCAGAACTCCTAAATTTCCAGTCTTCATATAAATGCAAATGGCATTCCTAAAACAAATAAGCAAATATTATAAGAATAGTTAATACCAAACTAAATTCTTTTATCAAACACATACTGTATAACCAAAAAAGAAAAATTAAATCAGTCCATTCCAGATCCGCAAGCTAAAGACAATTTTTCTAGAAGACTAGTGAGCTGCAAGTAACAAAAAATTCATAAATGTAAATTATGTACCGAAAGAGTCTTGACATTTCTCAGGATATCATATTTATAGATTGATTTGATTTGAGTGCCACCTATCTCGTCTAGAGGTGACTCTGGATGGCTAAAAATCAGTAAGTATTAAAATGATAAAATAATCATAATCACATGCTACACCTCAAATATTATCTTAATTATAATGGCAGTGTAGTACAGATGCCAGTGCCAAATGCTGTGTACTAAGGGCAGTAATTATTTTATAAATATTTCATGTAACAATATCAGATGGAAAAAAGTAATTGTAGGGAACAATAAAGATTTAGAAGTAAGGAGAAATTTTCTGATGGTGAGAACAATTAATCAATGGAGCAGCTTGTCTCCCAGAGCTGTCGGGGTTTCATCACCATAGGTTTCCAAAAATAGACTGGATAGCCATTTGACTGGGGTGGTATAAAGCTCCTGCCTTGAACCAGGGGCTGGATTAGAAGACATCTGAGGTCCTTTTCAGCATTATGATTCTATGTTCTATATTCTATTATGATGGATGTAAACGAATGTAACAGTAGAATATTTGAGATAAAGTTGGAAATGATTTATATTTACAATTCACACCAGCTTGTTCTTAGAGTGTGATTGCAGACGGAGAATAGTTAAGCCTAGCTTTTGGTATATATCTATTAATTTGAAGACTAGAGAGACGATAGCTGAGAAAGGTAAGCAATTAGATGATGTTAACCAAAATAACTCATAGCTAAAAATGAAGTTGAATGGGTACAATATTTGTTCCAAAAGGCAATAACAACCCAATAAATATTCCAAAGGAATAACAGCAGCTAAAACATTAAAACTAAATCACTGATGATGTTACCTATTTGTGTAATAGTTCAGAGACCACCAAGAACCCCACAATAAAACAGATTTAAATTTAAATAATGTTAAAGATTATTATTTTATAACAGAAACAAAGTTTGGAATTACAATCAATACAATATTGCCTGAAAAATACATCAAAGATGAAGTGTCAGTATGATAAAAAGAGGGCCAACAGATTCTTGACATGACTTGCAGACAATTTGATCATATAAAAGGTGGAGGAGGAAATTAGATAATCAGCTACAGTGGACTTAATACTTACTCATGGTGAAAAAAATATTTTGGATGTGGAAGTTGCAGGAACCTTCTGAGAATATCCATGTCACCTTGGAATTTACCCTACCATATTATCATACCATAGGCAGAGCAAAATGAAGGCACTCATATTAGTGTTATGAATTAAAAGAACTTACTCCCATAGGTAGAGGGAAAGCATTGGAAAGATTCCATAGATAGAAATCCTGAATTGTAAAAATTGTAAAAAATCTGAGTTGAAAAATTCTGCAATACACAATACCAGAGAAGAAAAAGGAGAGGCACCCAGTGAAAACAATGAACTATTAGATAGAAACCTCATCTGAAATATTTGTTTATATATATTTTTGTTAAATAAGGATGAGAACGTTTATAGCTATTTACAGAGCCATTATGTAAGGGTAGGATAATTTATCAAGGTTTTTTCATTTTTATTTTCAGAATCCAGCTAGGATAGATCTTTTTTATGTTTAATGTTAGATGTTTATCTTTAATGTTAGGTTTTTAGTACACATTTCTTGTTGTTACTGTTGTATGTTTTTTGTTTTTTTCTGTTTTGTATTTTATTCCCATTGGTAAAACATTATATATATATATAATGAACTGAAAAACAAAATGGTCAAGTCTTTAGAAAAACATAAGGAGAGGCTTATAATAAAAGAAATAAATCATAGAATAAACAGTGTATGTAAGAATGAGTCTGGAAAGCTAAAACTCAGAATGTCCTGAGGCTGCAGTGAACACCATAGTTAACAAAAAAGGTTATTTGGTTATGCATGGAGTAAGAGGAAATTCAAGTAAACAGCTGATTCAAAAGTTGTAGAACATGGTAGGATAGTGATTGCAAAATGGAAAAGATAAACAGCTTAATTGCTATTTTGCTTCTGTCTTGTGGAAAAGGACTTACCTTATACCATTGTAAAGTAAGAGGAGCATTGTCATAATTTCTGAAATTATGAAGATCTGGACAAGTCAGCTTCCCATTGTATTTTAGTAGAACTTTCTGTTTAAAAACCATTCCTTTATTAAAACACAATCCAACACTGTTCTCAAACACTATTAGAGTTTTGTTAACTCTTGTGGAATTACTGTAATAAAAATGGTATCAGTACTTCAGTTATTGTTATAAAATATATACATCCACAAAGAGAGTGACTGGCATCAAGTTATCATTTAATATTTAGGAAAAAAAACAATAAAATCAATTAAGAGTTGAATACACTTCTAAAAATATGAGTAGATCTTGGGCCAAGATACATTAGAGCAGAGATTAACAACTTTTTGTACTAATACAATTTCTTATATTTAATTTTCTAGTTTCAGGAAGATGTATATATATCAGGAAAGATATACAAACAAATGAATAATAAATAGAACCAATAAACTTCTATTGTTCTAAAAAAATTAGCTAGAAATAAGATTCAAATCATTCAGAAGTGATTCCTCTCATTTAAGCATGTAAACTATTAGAGAGGCATGACCTACCAAGCATTGTTTGAACTCAAACTTTACACAGTTAAAGCTAAAAATTAGTATCAATAAACATGGTAAAAATATTAACTTTATATTTTCTTCTCATTATTGAATTGTCTTCAATCACGTTATAAATTCTTTCCATTTTCTAAATGCTAGAAGCAATGTGATTACTACTGTAATTATAATGTTAGAGTGAGATCAAATTATGTCTTTTCTTGTCAGTGGAGTTCATCGGAAATCATAGTTTTTCACTTGGCTCAATCTCTATTTTAGAATTGTTCATATGGTGTACATCCTTGATCTCCCACAGAAAAAGTGAGATATATAGGTAGTCCTTGACTTACGACCATAACTGAGCCCAACATTTCCATCCCCATTTTATGACCTTTCTTGTTAAATGAATCACAGTTGTTAAATTAGTAAAACGGTTAGTGAATCTGCCTTCCCCATTGACTTTGCTTCTCAGAAGGTCACAAAATGTAACATGATCCAGGGACATTGAGCGTCATAAATACATGCCAGTTGCCAAGCAACCGAATTTTGATCACATGATCATGGGGATGCTGCAACAGTCGTAACTGTGAAAAATGGTCCTAAGTCAAAAATGGTCTTTCTGTGCCATTGTAACTTTGAATGGTCACTAAATGAACTATTGTAAATTGCGCACTACCTGTAAATGCAATGAATAAATAAAGCGACTTACTAAATGCACTGATACATTCCAGAATCTTCTAGTTTTGCAGGATAAAACCAAAGCAAGTTTGCTTGCTGATAAACCCGGGAGCAGTTATCTGTACTTATGGGTGTCTCAATATCATTTCTATACCAAGTCACAACATGGTTAGATTGGCTACCTCGTAGACAAGAGGCAGTTCCGGGCTCTCCTTTAGGGAAAGAACTAATAAGGTTCTCACCTAACAAATAAATAAATATACATTACTATTTGTACAACTATAAATATACATTAGTATTTGTATAATAGTGATTACAATAGTATAATTGCTATCTGGGTAGATTATTTGAAATATATAAACAGATCTACAATTATGGCAAATATTTTTCGAATGTTCAAGCAGATTTGAGTTATTCATTACTATAAAGGAAATATTTTGTTTACCAAAATTAAGCTACACAATTATACAAGTAACACTTTTTGAAGAACAATCACTGAATTGCTATGCAACATTCTCTTCTACTGTTTCTCACATAATTTCATAATTTCAAATATTTCTAGAATGTATGATATGAATATTTAGCCTTATTTAGCTCATATTATTCATTTGTCTAACTTAATACTAAAATTTAAAGCAAACATCCTGTTCAAACTCAGAACGTTGAGATTATCTCCTAAGCATAAGCATGAAGTAGAAGAGTTCTGCAAAGATTAGTTAGCACTGGAATTGTGATACAGTATATAATACATATTAGGATGAGAAATAATTTATAATAATGCCATAAAAATATATTGCAGAATAATGCATAAAATCATATTAATAATAAAGAAAAGCCCAAATATGGACAATCATATTTATCATGTACCAAACTGAGTCAGTAGGGATATGTTCTAGGTTTTTAAATCAGCTGTATTCAAAACATAAAAATATCCCCTTAAAGAAAGGTGGGATTATTGAAATTGAGGATGCAGTGGAAGATTTGACCAGAATATGACTACAGTATGGCATCTATAGAAGACCAACAAAATTTGAGAAATCTGGATAACAATTGTCCTGGGACAATGATTCTCTGTGCTGGGTGAGAATGAGAAAGCAACTATGTAGGACTTGATTTCAGATAAGCCTGTGGATTTGAATCACTGTATTTGATTACAAGGAAGAATATATATAACCTTTTTCCTACCTTCATTTTCAATGAAGTAGCAGGAAAAAGATTATTTAGGCAGTGGAAAGAAATTAGGAGTGGCCTGTGATGATCTTATTCTCTAGAGCAGGGGTCCCCAACCCCCAGTCCATGGACCAGTACCGGACCACCGCATGCCAGCAACCAGGCCGCACAAACAAGCAAAGCCCCATCCGCAATATGCAGGCAGCACACAAAACCATGCACCCTCTGGTCTGCGGAGAAACCTCTCTCCATGGAACCAGTCCCTGGTGCCCAAAAGGTTGGGGACCTCTGCTTTAGAGTAGGCAGCCTATCTGACAGCCTTCCAATAGGGGCAATAAACATCAGGACACCCCATGGCAGTGGTTCTCAACCTTTTTCAGGTTGAGACCCCACTTGCCCTGCCCATGCGTGGCACGCGCGACGAAAAAAAAAAGGCGGACCGCGACGGGCTGATCCGTCCATGCACGGCGTGCGTGCGATGGCCCGAACTGCGCATGCGCGGCGTGCGTGCGATGAGAAAAAAAACAAAATGGCAGACCGCGATGGGCCGATCTGCGTATGCGCGGCGCGTGCACGACAAAAAAAACAAAAACAAACAAAAAAGCAAACAAAATGGCGGACCGCGGTGTCCGGTGACCCCCGCAAAACGGTCGTTCGACCCCAAATGGGGTTGCGATCCATAGGTTGAGAACCGTTGCCCTATGGGCTTTGTCCAATATATCACCTGTCCCTCTGCCCAATAAACTCAATTTATGAATAATCAGGAAGGCTTCTTAAATGATACTGAAATTCCCCTTTGCAAACCCATACTGGCTACTTTGTTGGCACAGCAACCTTGAATCAGTTCAAATTACTCTCTGCCCTCATTCATTGACCAGAAGTCAAGGTGAAGAGATTGTGTCAATCTGAATGGGGAGGCACAGTTTATATTTCAGCTGCAACAAATCACCACTTGGTGACATTTAGATTTACTGGGATACAGGACTGTGGAGGAGGAAAATGTTGATTAACTTTAGTCCAATTTTTTGAAATGTTTCCTTGATAACATTTAGAGTTTTCCTTTAATCACAGCATGGGAACCCGGTAAAACATTGTTGGCTTCTGAAATAGGAAAAATGGTTGGAAGAGCTGACATAATGAACAAAGCAAAAAAAAAAAAAGCTCCCTAATTTTCAAGTATGAAGCAAGTGGAAGAACAGATCATGTAATTGGCAGAAAACATAGAATGGGAACTGATTATATATAGTTTAGAGAAAAGATGGCGGTAATTAAAATGGTAAGTTCTTCATTGAAGAAGCAGAGAGACATACTAGTGTAGGGGTGTCAAACTGCTGACTCACAGGCCGGTTGCATTATATGGAGGCTGTGCCCACCCCAGCTCTGGCAATGCAAAAAAAAAATTGTGATATATCACAATATGTCACGTGATGTGGCGAGTTGACACCCGTGCACTAGTGGATCCTACAATGACTGGATGACTTCTAAGATCCCCAACAACTCCTTAATTCTACAGGCTAATGGCCATTTCAAAATCTATGTTATCATGGCATAACAATGAAAATTTAAGAGCAAGCCATTCTTTCAGCCCCATCACCTTTAGACAATCATCAGCATATCTGATTTTGTCAGTCAGAATTCCCTACCAAAAAAGGGAAAAGATGAAGATAAAACTAGCCTTTCCCTTCTATTGTACATCTTGGCACAAATGATCTGTCCCAAAAGGATGTACTCTCTATGCAGAATGATTTCCAGAGAATTGGGGCAGGAACTTAGCAGGAGAGGCTGCAGGCTTACTTTTTCAGAGGTTTTACCAGTGTATAAGGATCAAACTGGAAAAGGCCAGCATATAGCAGAATTCAATATTTGGCTTGGTGTAAAAGGGAAGGCTTTGGTTATACAGTATTAGTCACGATATCTGCAATTGTTCCAATGAAAAACTGTACAAAAGAGATGGTTTGCATCCATCAAAGAAAGGGACTGAGTTACTTGGCATTAAATTCACAGATTTTCTGGAGAAATATTTAAACTGAACAACAGGGACAGTGAGTTCCAATGGATGGAAACTAATCAAAGAGAGAAGCAACCTAGAACTAAGGAGAAATTAATCAGAAGTTCTGAATGCTCTAACACTGGAAGTTTTAAGAAGAGACTGGACAGCCATTTGTCTGAAATGGTATATGGCAGTGGTGTTGAACCTATGGCACAGGTGCCAGAGGTGAAACTCAGAGCCTTCTCTGTGGGCATGCATGCCATCACCCTAGTCCTAGGCCTTCAGCTGGGTTTTATAAAATCTTTTTGCTTTAGGCCTCTGCTGCCATGTGCAAACAAAAAAAAAGGTTCAATAAATCAATCTATTTCAACTTCTCGCGGGGAAAAAAAGATCTTGCAAAGTTGGAATTGATTGATTGAACTGTTTAGTCCCACCCAGTCTGCCGTTACCACCGCAGCCATGCCCACCCAATTGGCCACACCCACCCAATGGGCCACAGCCAGCCAATGGGCCACACCCACCCGGCACTCGACGATTCATAAGTGGGGTTTGGGTTACAGTTTGGACACTCAGTCTCTAAAAGGTTTGCCATCACTGGTATAGGGTAAGGGCCGCCAACCCCAGTCCATGGACCAGTACCGGGCTGCGGCATGCCAGCAACTGGTCTGCACAAACAAGCAAAGCCCCATCTGCGGGATGCAGGCAGCACACAAAAGCATGCACCCTCCAATCCGCGGAAAAGCCTCTCTCCATGGAACTAGTCCCTGCCCAAAAGATTGGGGACCTCTGGTAGAGGGTTTCCTGCCTGAGCAGAGGGTTGGACTAGAAGACCTCCAAGGTGTCTTCCAACTTTTATTACTACTACTACTACTACTACTACTACTACTACTACTACTACTATTACTATTACTATTATTATTATTATTATTATAATATATAGAACATTCCTGTCACCAGCAATCTAAAACAAATAGAGTTATCAGTGCATGTAATATAGATGTGTATGCAGATAAGATTATCAACCTTGCTGTCAAGCAAAATCAAGCTTTTAATAGTGAGTGCCATACCAAGTGCACTAATGAAACAAGTGGTAAGGAAGTAGGGAAACTCAGACACCACACATGTTATATAGAAAGTAAACACCAATGCACAGAGTATGAGGAATAAACAGGGTGAATTAGAAATTCAGGTAAATGAGGGCAGATATGATATTGTTACCATTACGGAAACTTGGTGGAATAAAACCCACAAATGGAACATACAGCTAGAGGGATTTAAATTATTTAAAAGAAACAGACCAAATAAAAGAGGACGTGGAGTTGCATTATACAAAAGAAACAACTACATCTCTACAGAAATAGAACACAACAATGATAAAAACTGTATTGAATGTATTTGGGTCAATATAAAAGGGGGAAAATGATATTGCCATAGGTGTATACTATAGGCCACCCAACCAAACAGAGGAAATAGTTGAAGTTTTTGCTAGTCAGTTAACTAAGGTATGTAGGAAGCACATCACAATAGTAATGGCGGACTTTAATTAACCTGACATCAACTGGGAGACAAACTCTGCACCAAGTGGAAGATCAAACAGATTCCTGACAAACCTAGCAGACAACTTTGTCTCCCAAAAAGTAGAGAAGGGAACTAGGAGATCAGCCATATTGGACCTAATTTTCACTAACAGAGATGAAATGATAGAAGGTGTTGAAGCCACAGGAACCTTAGGAGGGAGTGATCATGCAATATTGGTATTCAACATTATACAAGCACAAGCAATAGAACACAGTCAAACTAGAGTCTCGGACTTTAAGAGAGCTAATTTCAATAAACTTATAGAGAGATTGGGAAGGATTCCATGGATGAGAATCGTCAAGGGGAAAACAACTCAGAAATTAGAATCAAATAACAGAGTTGGAAGAGACCTTGTAGGTCATCTAGTTCAACTGCCCGACCAAGCAGGAGACCCTAGACCATTTCTGACAGATGGCAGTCCAGTCTGTTCTTGAAAGCTTTCAGTGAAGCTCCCACAACATCTGAAGGCAAACTATTCCATTAGTTGATTGTTCTCCTGTCAGAAAATTTCTCCTAATTTCTAGGTTGAATCTCTCCTTGATCAGTTTCCACCCATTATTCCTTGTCTGGCCTTCAGGTGCTTTGGAAAATAGGCTGACCCCCTCCTCTCTGTGACAGCCCCTCAGATATTGGAACACTGCTCATGTCTCCCCTGGTTTGTCTCTTCACTAGACTAGCCATGGCCAGTTTCTGTAACTATTCTTCATATGTTGTAGCCTCCAGTCCCCTAATCAAGTGCTCTTCTCTGCACTTTTTCTAGAGTCTCAATATCTTTTTTATAATGTGGAGACCAAAATTGGTTGCAGTATTCTAGGTGTGGTCTTACTAAGGCTTTATAGAGTAGTATTAGTACCTCACGTGATCTTGATTGAATCCTCCTGTTAATGCAACTTAGGATTCCATTGGCTTTTTTGGCTGCCACCACACACTGTTGACTTATATTTAATTGATTGTCCACTGAGACTCCAAGATCCCTCTCACAGTTACTGCTATTAAGCCTGGTTTCACCCAATCTATATGTATACATTTGGTTTTTCTTGCCTAGGTGTAAGACTTTACTTTTCTCCACATTGAATTTCATTTTGTTATATAGGCCCCAGTATTCAAGTCTGCAAGATCCATCTGGATCTTGAGCCTATCATCTAGGCTGTTGGCTATTCCTGGCATCTTTGTATCATCTGCAAATTTGATAAGTTCCCCTTCTATTCACTCATCTAAGTCGTTTATGAAGATGTTGAAGAGTACTGGGCCTAGGACAGAACCTTGTGGTATCCCACTGCTTAAGGACTACTCATTGAATACGCTATGTTAACCAATTAAAAATCCATCTGATGGTGGTACTGTCTATCCCACTTTTTTTAGCTTTCCAAGAAGTAGGTTGTGGTCTACTTTGTCAAATCCCTTGCTGACGTCTAAATATACTATGTCCACAGCATTTCGCTGGTCTACTAATTTAGTTACTTGGTCAAAAAATGAAATAGGATTGGTTTGGTATGATATGGTTTTAACAAACCTCTGCTGGCTTCTAGTTATAACTTTGTTTCTAGATGTTTGCAGATCTGTTTTTTAATTATCTTTTCCAGAATCTTCCCAGGTATTGATGTTAGGCTGATTGATCTGTGGTTTCCTGGGTCTATTTTTTTTCTTTTTTTTTGAAGATGGGAACCACATCAGCTCTTTTCCAATCCTCTGGCAGTTGCTCAGTGTTCCAGGATTTTTGAAAAATATGGTACAGTGGTTCTGAGATGACATCTACCAGCTCCTTCAGAACTCTGGGACATAATCCATCAAGCCCAGGTGATTTATGTTCATCAAGATCAGACAGGTGTTTTTGTTTATTTTAATTTTTATTTCTAGTCTGTTCTTTTTCATTTATGTTTTTGGTAGATTGAGCTATAATTCCTTTTTGTGTGAAGACCAATGCAAAGAATAAGTCAAGCAGCTCTGCTTTCTCTCCGCTGCCTGTTACTTCCTTGCCATCTTCTCTCTTTAATGGACCGACTGTTTCCTTGATTTTTTTCTTATTTATATGCTGAAAGAAACTTTTTTTTAAAATTATCTTTGACTTTTGTTCAAAGTCTTTGTTCATTCTGACCCTTTGCTTTCCTGACTTCTTTGCAGATTCTGGCAGGAATAGCCAACACTCCAGAAGATAGGCTTAAGATAAAGAAGGATCTTGACAGACGTGAAAAGTGGGCACTATCTAACAAAATGAAATTCATTGGTGAAAAAGTAAGGTTCTACATTTAGGCAAGAAAAACCAAATGCATACATTCAGTATAGGTGATTACTATTAGTTGTGAAGTCGTGTCCGACCCATCATGACCCCATGGACAACATTCCTCCAGGCCTTCCTGTCCTCTGCCATCTTCTGGAATTCATTTAAGCTCACGCCTACTACCTTGCTCAATAGTAGCAACTGTGAGAGGGATCTTGGAGTCCTAGTGGACAATCACTTAAATATGAGTTAGCAGTGTGCTACAGCTGCCAAAATAGCCAATACAATCCTAGGCTGCATTAACAGGGATAGAATCAAGATCATCTGAAGTGTTACTATCATTGTGTAGTGCCTTGGTAAGGCCACACTTGGAATACTGCATCCAGTTTTGGTCACTATGATGTAAAAAAGATGTTGAGATTCTAGAAAGAATACAGAGAAGAGCAACAAAGATGATCAGAGGACTGGAGGCTAAAACATATAATAAATAGTTGCTGGAATTGGGTATTTTTTAATTTAATGAAGAGAAGGACTAGTGGTGACATGATATCAGTGTTCCAATATCTCAGGGGTTGCCACAAAGAAGTGGGAGTCAGGCTATTCTCCACAGCATCTGAAGGCAGGACAAGAAGCAATGGATGGAAACTAATCAAGGAGAGAAGCAACCTAGAACTAAGGAGAAATTTCCTGACAGTTAGAACAATTAACCAGTAGAACAACTTGTCTCCATAAGTTGTGAATGCTCCAACACTGGAAGTTTTTAAGAAGAGACTGGATGACTTCCTGTTCCGGTCGCATGGCGGCTGAGTCTTCTCCGGGGAGCTCCGAGACAGATCTCTGCTTATCAGCTATTATCTCGGTCGCCAAGAGCAACTGCTGCCTGGAGGCAGCGGCACTTTGGAGGAGACCTCCTGGTGTTTCGGCAGAGGTCGGAGGCTGGGAGAGAGACCCTCAGCCGGCAGTGGAATCCCCAACGAGCAGATAGAGGTGAAAATCGCAGAGAAGGAAGCCGGAAGAGACGCACGCAGGGGGAAGAGAGGCCGGCTGTGGCCGGCCTGAAGACACGACGAGCCGGCTCCAGCACGAACAATAGAGGCGAGGGAAGAAGAAAACACAGACACAGTAAGGAAGGAGACGGCTGGAAAAGACCCAAGACCCAAGAAAGAAGTACCCTGGATGGCTGAGAGACTCGGAAAAGAAGGAGGCGGCAAAGAAGCAGACAATGGGGCAAGGCTCAGGCAGAGGGACTGGTGAGTGTTACCCCACGCACAGTGCCCCAGACCCACCAGAAAGGGAGCCCCAGGGACCCAGAAGAGGGCAGGACTTACCAGGGAAGAAGGTGGGAGGAAGAAGAAAGTTGGAAGGCAACCTGGAGCGCTACAAAGGAAAGGCAGAAGGGATCTGTAAACACAGGCTGCCAGAAGACAGGAGAAAGTGACCTGGGCAAGACAGCAGAGAAAGAGGGGCAAGAAAGAGCCAGAAAAGAACAAAGAGAAGGAACAGGCTGGCAGAGGGGAGTGAAGAGGAAGCCAAGGCAAAGGCACTGAATAGGCTCCCTGAACACAGAACTGCCTGAATATAGGCTCTTACCCCTACACTGCCTAAACCCTGAAGCCCCCCCCCTTGAAAGGCTAGACTACTGGATCATCATCAGATCACAACCTAGTGTCCAATTTGGTCCAATTTGGAAACCAAAACAGTGCCAGGACAACAGGAGGATAACCTCAAGATGGCCTCCAAACAGACCAAACTGACACAAACGATGGGAGTTGTATCCTCCCCTGCCCAGCCTACTAAACCACCAGGAAGCACCTTACCCATCCCCACACCCTCCCAGCCAACGGCAGATCCCCAGACCCATCAATGCACACAAGCCAGCCCAACAGCACACATGATACAAGAATTAAAAGAAGTAATAGGGATGCTGGTAATAAGGATGGATGGAATGGACAAAAAGTTGGAGGAAAGTTGCAAAGACATAAAACAAATGGTGATAAACCAAGGTAGGGAGCTGGAGAGAAAATGGGAAGAGCAACGCAGGGCGATGGCCGCAGATCTGGACCAAATGAAGGAGGCGATGCAAGCACACTACAAGGGAATAAGGGAGGAAATGGAGAAAATTTTCAGGGAGATCAGGGAGAAGGTGGACAAGCAGATGGAAGAAGTGGAGAACCATGTAGAGGGACAGATAGCAGAAATGAAAGGGGTGGCTCAAGACCAGTCCACCATGATGCAATACTGGCAAACGGCGTCTGCAATCAGGTTTAGAGGCTGGAAAGAGGAGCCAAACGAAACCCAAGGAGGCCTGCTTGGAACCTTTATAGAAGCCCTGGCAACATTTCTGGGAAAAAGCACCACAGAGATCGCATGGCAATTCGACAGAATCTACAGAGTGGGCGCATGGAAGGCAACGGACAGGCGTCGACCAAGGGACGTGGTTATCCATTTTGTGACGCAGGGGTTCCGGAACCTCATCTCAGTCACATCTTACAACAAGAAATTATACATAGAGGGGCAGGAAGTGAAAGTACTGAAAGAGATCCCCCCAACGATGCTGCGAGACAGAAAGGACTACAAATTTTTGGTCGACGAACTGAGATTACGCGCCATGCGATTTCGCTGGGAAGCCCCAACGGGGATGTCACTTCTCTATAAGAATAAAAGATGCTACCTGAACTCGGTCCAGAAAGCCAGAGAATTTCTTGCAAAGGAACTGACGTCAGGTGGGCCTCAGCACATCACGAGAGAAGAAGCAGAAGGGCCACTGGAACGCGGAAGGGACCGAGAACAACGAGCAAACCACCCAGAAATACAGACCGACGCAGTAGCAAGAGAAAGGAAAGGACCAACTCGAGACACGACAACACAGAGAACAGAAAGCAACAACAACAAGGAAACAGGACAGACTGCAGAGAGCAGAATACTAAGATCCACTACCAAATGCACGGAGCAGCAAGGCACGACCCCTCTACACAACATGAGCACCAACTTGGATACCATGGGAACGAGACCAAAGAAGAACACAAGAGATAGAACAGAAGCGGTCTTGCAAGAGTATTCCGAAACTGACAATGACAACTAAATACTTGACATGGAATGTTAACGGACTAAATTCCCCACAGAAAAGGAGAAAGATATTTCATTATCTGTATCAAGGAAGAAACGACATAATTTGCCTACAAGAAACACACATCAGAGCAGCGGACCAGAAATACTTAATCAACAACAGACTAGGCACACATTTTGTCGCAGCGGCGCCACAAAAGAAGAACGGGATTGTTATATACGTGAAGAAACATGTAATAGCTAAGCTAATAGAGTCGGACTCCCAGGGTAGATACCTAGCAATCGAAGTGACACAGGACGACAAGAAAATTCTAGTGATGGGCATATATGCACCAAATCAACAACAAGGAAAATTCTACAAAAAGATACACAAGAAGTTAATACAACTCAACTACAGATCATGTATTATTCTGGGAGATTGGAACGGGGTCATAGAGATTGCCCTAGACAAGAAGAAAACAAAACCTAACCCACAGAAGCACTCCAAATTGCCTAAATCTTTCTTCGACATGAAGGAAGACCTTGTACTGACAGACGTCTGGAGGGAACGGCACGGCAAAGAGCAAGAATTCACCTTTTTCTCCGACAGGCATCAATTATTTTCCAGAATTGACTTCATCCTGGCATCTAGTGACTTGCTACTCCGCCTAAACACTGTGTCAATTCTACCCAAAGTACTGACAGACCATAACCCGGTAGGGATGGAATTGAGACAGGATCGGAAATCGAGGAGATCCTGGAGAATTAATGAAAACCTGTTTAGACACGAGAAAGAGGTGGCTGAATGCAAAAGTGCCATGAAGGAATTCTTTAGTATAAATATGAACAATGAAACACCCATTGAAATGATTTGGGACGCTAGCAAGGCATTTATGCGCGGGATCCTCATGAACATGAACGCCAGGCACCGACGCAAACAAGAACGAAAAAGAAAGGAACTAGAGGAGGAGATAAAGAAACAGGAACAATTATTAATAAAAAGACCAGAGGACAAAGCCACAAAAGAAGGAATTAAGATACTAAGAAAACAATTTGACATGCTGATGGCGGATCAATATGAAAAACACAAGACATTCTGTAGCGCCAACAAACTGGGTCGGTGGCTGGCTTACACCATAAGAAAGAAACAGAAAGCCCGCATAATTGAAAAGATAGAGTACAAAGGCAAGGAAGAATTCAAACAGGAAACCATTAAGAAAGCTTTCACCGAGTTCTACTCAAAGCTATACGCCGAGGAGAAGGTACAGGACAAAGAGATAGAAAAGTTTCTACAAAACGAAAAATTAATGGTACTCACCGATACACAACGAGATGCCCTGAACACCCCAATCACGAAGGAGGAAATACACTCAGCGATCAAACAACTGAAAAAAGGAAAATCACCCGGGACGGATGGGATAACGGCTACCTATTACAAGCATCTCCAAGAGGAAATGATAGAACCCCTCAGAAAGCTATTTGTCAACATACAAGAAGGAGGCCAAGTCCCACCCTCCTGGAAAACAGCCTACATTTCTATAATCCCCAAAGAGGGAAAAGATAATGCACAACCGGCAAACTATAGGCCCATCTCACTATTGAACACAGACTACAAACTCTTCACAAAAGTGCTGGCCAACAGATTAATGACTGTATTACAAAAAATAATTCACCCGGATCAAACAGGGTTTATACAGGGACGTCAAATGAAAACCAACGTGAGACAGCTGTTGAACATAATAGAGTACTTGGAAAGGCACAACCAGGTACCTGCTACCCTCATGTTTGTGGACGCAGAAAAAGCCTTTGACAGACTGAATTGGCCATTCCTGACGAACCTAGCCCGGGGGATGAAAATGGGAAAGCAGTTCCTCAACTCCATAATAGCAATCTACCAGAAACAAATGGGCCAGATCATTGTGAACGGCGAACTAACAGACCCATTCAACATAGAAAGAGGCACGAGACAGGGCTGTCCGCTGTCACCACTGTTATTTGTCTTAACGATGGAGATTCTGCTGAACAAGATAAGAGCAGCAGAGGACATAAAGGGCATACAGATTGGACAACAGGACTACAGACTGTGCGCCTTCGCAGACGACCTACTGGTGACAGTATCGCAACCAGTACAATCAGCAAGGAGTTTGATGGAGATAATGAAAGACTATGGCAAGGTATCAGGTTTTAAAGTTAATATATCAAAAACGAAGATGCTAGTTAAAAATCTAGACAACAAAGCAAAACAGGACTTGGAAAGAATAACGGGTTGTGAAATAGTTAAGAAAGTTAAATACCTGGGAGTGGAGATAGAAACAACGAATGCGAAATTATACAAAAATAACTACGAGGTGCTGTGGAACAAGATACAAGCAGATCTGGAAAGGTGGAAAACACTACGACTATCCTTGCTGGGCAGGATAGCAGCAGTAAAGATGAACGTCTTGCCAAGATTTCTATTTCTCTTTCAAATGCTACCCATACTCAAAAAGGATGAGGACTTGGACAATTGGCAGAAGGGCATCAACAGATTTATTTGGGATGACAAGAGACCGAGAGTGAAACTAAAAATCATCCAGGACACGAGGAAGAGAGGGGGACTAAAAATGCCTAATCTAAAGCTATACTACTATGCAGCGACATTGGTGGCGTTGAGTGACTGGATCAATATGACGAATGATAGAATACTGAATGTGGAAGGGCATGGTCTACTATTCGGCTGGCACGCATACTTGGTATACGACAAAAAGGCAGACAGGAACTTCAAGGAGAACCCACTACGAATCCCATTGTTATGGGTCTGGAAGAAATATAAACACCTTCTACATGACAAGATTCCCATCTGGACGATCCCCGGACACGCAATAGGGGATGTAAACATATCCCAAGGGCAAGAAGTGATGCCCTACAGTAAACTTGTACTGGAAGAAGAAAATGGGTTCTCCTTGAAACCCCAAACAACGCTAGCAGAGGAAGGAATAGGAGGTACCTGGCTATCATATTTACAACTGCAATCACGGTGGCATAAAGACAAGAAGAAGGGTTTATCCCAGACTGACGAGAATCTAATCAAACAGATTAGAGAGCAGGGGATCATGCACATCAAACGAGTGTATAGCATTCTGATAGAAATGGACTCTGAAACCGTGCTAGTCAAGAACTGTATGGTAAAGTGGGAACAAGACTTTGGGCATCCTATCACCATGGACACGTGGGAGAAAATCTGGGTGAGAAATGTAGAATTTACGAAATCGCAACACTTAAGGGAAAACTTCTACAAGATGTTCTATAGATGGCACCTAGACCTGAAAAAAATATCACTCATCTATCCAGACTCCCAACCCAAATGCTGGAGGTGTGGTGATGGGGAGGCTACCTACTTTCATGTATGGTGGACATGCAGAAAAATCAAAGCCTTCTGGAGGAAGATATGGTGGACACTCCAAACCATTTTCAAAAAGCATATTGAATTTCTACCTCAGGTTTTTTTGTTAGGGATCACAAAAGATTGCACTACCTCAGAGACGAACTTATTTCTGAACTTGATCACAGCAGCAAGACTGTTGGTGGGACAATACTGGAAGAATCCAGAAATACCGCCTATGGAAGAATGGACTTTGAAAGTAACAAATTTGGCGAAAATGGCGAAAATATCAGCATACTTGAAGGATCGCTCCAATGAACAATATTTGACAGACTGGAAACAGTGGATAGACTATATACAAGAGAAACACCAATCAAACAAAATGTATCTGGCGTTTAGTTGAGGCTCGACGTGAGGAGGGAAGAATGTTTACCAAATCAAACATTTACAAAAACTAACACCTAATGTATGTTTATGTTCTATGACGAATGCCTCTTAACATGAGCTTATGCCTAATGTTGTTTGCTTTAATATTGATAAAGCGGATTGAATTTCTATCTCAGGTTATGAAACTTCTACCTCAGGATCTTTGGTTAGGGACTATAAAAGATTGCACTATTACTGAGACGAAGTTAATTCAGAAGCGCGAATGAATAATATGTGATAGACTAGATATAGTAGATAGTCCATATATAAGATTTACCTCAGGTCATTAAACTTTTACCTCAGGATTTTTGGTTAGGGATCCTAAAAGATTGTACTAATACTGAGATGAATAATATGTGATAGACTAGAAACTGTGGATAAACTATAGAAAAGAGAAACACCAATCAAATAAAAGTGTAACAGACGTATAGTTGAAGCTTGATGTGAGGAGTGAAAAATGTTTACCAAACCAGACGTTTACAAAGATTAATACTTAGTGTTGTATACCAGGTGCTATGATGATTGATGCATACTAAGATTTTATGTTCAATGCTGATTGTTTTAATAAAAGAATAAAAAAAAGAAGAGACTGGACAGCCATTTGTCTGAAATGGTATAGGGTTTCCTGCCTGAGCAGGGGGTTGGACTGGAGGACTTTCAAGGTCCCTTACAACTCTATAATTATTGTTATCGTATCCACAGGCAAAATATTTTTAATTAGGTATATTACAATACACATTATGTTATCTGATTCAAATGTTTTTGTTTTTAATTTATTATTTTAATGGCCTTTTAAATGGCGATTATCAGAAAACAATGGATATAAATTAAATACATGCACGAAAAATGGGTCATTATACCAGCAAGGGCAAAAGTATAGTACGTATTCAAATGTGAATCATGTATCCAAAGTATTTAAAGAAGAAATGTCTTTTAACAATTAATTACTATAAGATCATCCTCTTACTCTTTCCTACTTTTGTTTAAATAAAGAGTTCACTTTATATTTCAGAATTGTGAGGATTATTCCAGGAAAAGGAAACCTGCATCTTATTTTAAATACAGAAGAAACTCAAAATGAGACAAAATGAACTTTAAATTTTCTCTCATATGCATTGGTTTTCAACTGTACATCTCTGTTGCTATATTGCCAGAATAACCACACTTCATGAGACATGAAGGGTGGGTGTGCATGTGAAAGTGAAAATAAACAGCCATATAGGAGACTGGTTAATTGTAGGGAAAAACCCAACTACTGTTATGTGACACTCACTGTGATATAAGACAGAAAGAAATACAGTATACTTACAACAGCTGAAAACACAATGAATGAGATAAATCCAAGAAGTAAGCCACAGTGTAGAAAACATCTCCTAAAGAAATGAAAATACATTTAAACTTGTGTTGATTACACATACACACACACACACACACACACACACACACCCCATACCTTAAGGACCTTATATTGGATCTGTTAAATATTTGAACAGGAAATACCAGGGAATTGTAGGACTAGTGGTTGTGGGGGGTATTCTTTTTTGGGGCGGAGGAGATTGCAAGAAAACAACCAAGCTCAGAGAGTATCAAGGACTCCACACCTCAACCCTGAGCTACAAATATTATCTTCTATCAGTAACTAACTCTGCTCACCTCCTATATGATTAACCATACTACTTTACCATTTGAAAATGATGCGGGCAGAGATATTCTATTAATATTCTTCCAATTAACTACTGCATCATATTGGGCACATGCAACAAAATAAGAGTGTCATAGATTTATTTGCACATTCACAAGAAAAAGTAATACTACAGGTTAGTTGGCCCTAGGGTATTTAGGGCTTTAAAGATTGTATCGATGCTAAATGAAGGTGTCCCAGTAATGGGAAAGTTCAAACCAAAGAACTACTTTCATGTTACCTACTTCATAGGACTAAGAGGACAAAATGTAGCCAAACTAGAGAAAAAGCCATTTGCAAAAGTCAAGGTAAACGCTGTACTACTACATCATTATCAATATTTCCACTCTGGACTTCCAGTTGGGATTTCCTGGTGATGCAGACGCTTGAGGACGAGGCTCCATCTCTTGCGTCTGGTTTCCCCCTGCTGGGGGACCCTGGAAAGGGTCGAAAGTCGCCCCGTAGAGGTGGCAAGTGAGGAGGGGATGCTCATTGATTGCAGAGGGGTCGCAGCCCCCTTATTTGATCCGAGGAAGCCCTCCAAACCGGCAGGGGAAAGACTGGCTGCATTCATTCAAGCTGTGGACTACGGAAGTCAACAAGCACTACCAAGCATTTTTACAGCAATGTGGATGAAACTGGGTGAGACCTGATCCTTTCTTTATGATCTTGAGACCTCTTCCTGAAAAGCTGCCCAAAGCACTTCCCCCGATGAAAGAGGGAAAGGAAATTTTTGCCCCACTACCTCAGAAAAGAAAAGCGGCAAGTTAATACTTGGGATACTGGCGAACCTATAAGATTCAACTGGAAATATACTTACAGTTTGAAAATTTGGGGACTAAAAGTGTTTTTAAGACCTTTTTATTTTTATTTCCTCTAAAGAAAAAGACTTCAAAAGTTTAACACTATGTTTTGGATTTAAAAACCAGAAAGTGGCATTGATGACATCTAGTGGTGAATTACAGCACCACAACTTATTTATGCCTAAAAGAAATCTGGCTTGAAGTCCAGAATTAGATAAGGTTTTGACTGGCCTTGGGATTATTTTATTATTAAAAATTACAGTTGAGAAAAAAAAGGAACAGGCTTGGGGGCTGCTTACCTATGTGGCAGAGATGATAAACATTTTAAACTTGGTCTGTCTGAATTTTGAACGTAAATACTGATTCCAGAACTGTGTTGTGGATTTTTTTTTTTTGTAAAAGAAATATATGGAACACTTTGGATTATAAATTTTGGCTGTTAAGCAACACTCAATGATTCTTTTTTCTCCCTGGACAGAAAGGATCTATTTCTTATTTGACAGGAAAAAAAATTGAACTTATATCTGCTTAGGGGAGATTCAGGAACAGACAGTCGGTTGGATAAATCTATAAAGGCTACTTATAAAGCTAAAATAAAATACAACAAAATAAAATGGATATTTCAGACTCAGCGTTAAATAGTAAAACATCATCTTTAACATCTGTTCCCAGCAGCCTTAACTTATCATATCAGTAAGAAAATACTGATGAAACACAGAAAGAAATACTCTCCATGCTGAAATCAATACAAAAAACAATTATTCTAGCTTGTGAACAGGTTACTAATAACACAAAGGAGATAAAAGAACAACTCTCTAACTCAAATCTACAAACTCAGAAGACAACCACAGAGAAGGAACCAGCAACCCAGAAAATAGAAGGAAAACTAGAGAATGCCGATGCAAACATTGATGATTTAAAGGAGGAAATATATTGTCAGACTCAGATAAATGAAAACTCAGAAGATATAACAATAATATTGAAAATGGAAAAGACTTTTTATAAACCAAGTTTTCAGAACATACTGTATAATAAGAAAGGAGAGCTGATGGAATGGAAGATAAAGTCATTAACAGAACTGTGGGGAACCAGAGAAGAATATCAATGGGCTAGCTCTTCTAAAAGCATTTTAACCAAATTGTTTTTCTTGTTCCAAATAATATATATAAAAATAGAGGAACAATTTTTTGATGACCTAAATGCACTAACTTGGAAAATTAGTTGGCAAAGAAAGAAAGCTAGAATAAGACTGAAGGAAATAGAAGCTTTGACCTATTAGAGGGGATGCTATATTATTGATTAGAGGTTTGAATATGGTTAAGAATAGATCATTAGAAACAGAAGTATTATCATAACCAGACAGTTAAGATTTGTAATCAGAATATTATATCTTGGTATGAAAAGGGAAATAAGAATATGGTTAAGAACTTTGAATAAGGGATTCTTTTGGTTACCCAAATAGAACTTGTTTGAAATTATAAATGATTGGATACTTTGAACATGGATGGGGAATTAAAATTGGGGGAAAAAAAGCAAAAATAGGATATGGACTAAATATGTGGAAATTGAATGCAAATGCAATTAAGATATGTTTTGGCTAGGAAACATATTTTAAACTGATATTGATATGATTAGAAAAATGTAATAAATGTTGATATGCAATTGGATGTTTTCTAACAATAATAAGAAATGTATTTGCCTAATGTGAAAAATTGTTATTACCAGAAGAAGAGAGGATGTATTGGTGGGTGTAACATTGGACTTAGTTGAAAAAACTTATATGCATCACTGAATTATTAATGAACTCAGTCACCACATTGTTTATGGAGCACTTATTTGTGAAAATAGAAAATCAATAAAATATTTATTTTAAAAAAATATTTGCACTCTGAATCTGGGAGATTTTCATGGAGATCTCTCATTAAAAAACAGTCCAAGAAGTTCTTTTGCAATAAGTAGTAGTGAAACTTTTCATCAACCCAACATCTGATAGGAAAAACATTCTGTTGAGCATAGACCTTTAAGGAAATTTCTGACTTTTTTTGATAACAAGTTTCTTCTTTAGAAAAAGGCACAAGAAGATTGAATATATAACATTGGAATTTTCAAAGTAAATAAAAACTAAAATGTGTGGTTGAATTCTGGAATTTAAGAAATTAATGAACTCAGTGTAGTAATAAGCAGAATTGTAAGATTGGAGAAGCTAATGAGAAAAGGCTCTCCAAATTTGTAGAGGATACTAAAATGAGGGTCAATAAAAGCACAACTGAAAACAAAACAAAAACTGAAGTATTTCTACAAAAACAGTAATGAGGTAGTGGGAAAAGAACTAAAGAAGAAGACACAGAAATAACCTGGAACTCTAGAGATGGTGTCAGAATGTTGAAAGAACTTCTTTAAATATGCTAAAACTAAATATTGGAAATATTATTCCAGCTGCTCAACAGAAGTAGCAAAACATAAATATATAAATATAACAGAGAAAAGACAGATATACTGAATTTTGCCTTGAGCTGCTACAAAAGCAGCAACAACTTTATTACAGTTTTAGTCCAGAACAGAAATGTTACAAAACAACTTAGCATATGTCAACTACTGTATTCTAGACATAGTTCAATATATTTTTAAAAATAACAGAATATATACATTAACTAGAAAAGCAAAAAGAATGCTGGTTTCCTGCAAGGATGCATCAATATAAATTTCAGCAGTAAATAATGTTTTGGATTCATTGATCTACATGACTCCTTCTTAATGCACATTTTTGGTGTGTCAAAGAATATATAGAATTGGCATAAAACAGAAAGATTCAGTGAGTTATTTTTGACAAAAAAAACCCCATAGAGAATCCAAGAAAGGATACATGGAGCAGACATAAATTAACAGGAACACACTCCTGTGTGAAAGAATGTGGGTGAAATCCAATTCCTTAGCTAAAACTTAAAAGATGATTTAAAAAAAAAAAATCCGGGAAGGCATCAGAGGGAAAGTGTTGTAACAATGGAAAAATTTAATTACTCTCATAGTTATCAGAAAAGGACTGTTGGTAACTACAAAGATACAGTAAGTAGTTGTGGTCTGATGCAAAAGTTATTACCTAATCAAGAATAATCACACCAGTGCACTTAAATCTAATACCTCTGGAGAAAATTGTCCAGAAGGAGAAGATTTATTATAATGAAAAAATTAAAAATGAAGATCAATCTATAATCATCTATAATTTAAAAGCAAAATGATTAAAAGCAAAATTCAGCTAGAATATATACTACAGATTAGGAACAAGTCCAGAAAAATAGCCCAAATAGTATTTGTGTTTCAGAAGGTTTATGCTGATTCCCCTTTTTAAGGAAATGCTTCATTTCTCCAAAGTCTTCCTATATATGATAAAACTAAAAACTAAATACTACCTAGATTTTTTTATGTTTCTTCCATTCATAATCTCTTTCACTATAGTATTTGTCATGCATATGAGTACAGTAGCTATTTCTTTTCCATGTTTGTTTGTGTTTTAGATTTTTTTTCATCCCCTCTATATTATTTTTATAAATGTAGCAGAGCTGGGGTGAGATTGGGGCCAGCTGAGAGGCTTTGCTGAAGTCCTGCTGATCTGGCAGGGAAATGAGGAGCTCCGGCAGCTGCTGTTGGTCTGGCAGTGGGATGTGGCCCTTGGGAGGGATCAAAAAGGAGGAAGAGGTTGATTGAAGGGAGGAAAAAGGAACTGAAGGTGGCGATTCTTGGACGTCAGGTGGAGCAAGCAGGACAAAAAGGGAGAGAGAGGGAGAGAGAGAGAGAGAGAGAGAGAGAGAGAGAGAGTAGCTTGCTGGAGTTTTTTTTTCTGTTAAGAGCAAGCCGGGCGAAGAGAGAGAGAAAGTAAGAAAGTGGGATTTTTGTGTCCTTTTCTTTTGCTTCATTGCGGGAAGCCGGGCAGAGGGGGGGACATGAAGTTTTTATTGTTTTTCTTTGTTGCAGGCAAGCCGGACGAAGAGAGGAAGAGAGGGGGAATTTTATTTCTTTTTCTTCATTGGGGCAATTGGACAGAGGGAGAGTGAGGGAAGAGCTGGACCGTATAGCTCTATGTAACCTCGTATAGCTCTATGTAACCCTAACTAGAGAGCATGTATCACTATGTTAGAATATCTGGCAGTTATTGCGTTAAATGCTGATTTGTTAATGGGTCAGTGGGACGAGTCTCTAAAGGGCATTGGGAGACTTCCTGGACATAAGCCAGATTGGAATGTCTGTCTGAAAGAAGCATGGGCCATCAGATGTCACCCGATGAGCCTGAGCCGTTATAAAGATGGTATGGAAGAGAGCATCATCCTTTTACCTATGGGAATGGACAAAAGATGTATTTTCCAGAAGTAACAGCCACATGAATGCAAGTAATCTTTCTGATTAAAATATATTTTTGTTATGAAATCATTTCTATTGAGTTATCTATCTGACCTGATTTTAAAGAAGGCGTTTTAACTCAGAGTCAGAATAGTAAAAGGATGCTCAAAGTTCATATCAACTTTGTAAAGGCAAATAGTAAATTGATACGATTAATTTTTCTCTGATCTGCAACAGTTTAAAGAAGCAAAGTAAAGATTCTCTAGCTTTATAAAGGCAAGTAGTAATTGGATGTGGCTAAATTCCTTCAAATGCCTGCAACAGTAATCTCTGGGATCAGTCTCCCACTAAATGCCTGCAAAGTAAAGTCAGTGTGTCTGTTTGGCAGACAGTGTTTCAAAGGAAGGTGTGATTCAGATGCATTGTTTTGTTGATTCGCTGTTAACTCTGCAAGTAGCCACTGCATGATAAAGTTTATCTGCATACTGACAAGCATCTGCTGGCAAGGAATCATTGCTAGTCAAACTCTGCATGCTAGCCAACGTTTTAAAGTAAAGTTATAGAGTGCCTTGTGTTTGTTTGGATGCTTCTGCTAGAATTACCTTTGGATCTGTTTACAAACTAACATTTAAAGCAAAGAGATATTATGATGTCTATCTTATTAAGCAGAAGAGAGAAGTCTGCACAGCCTGCCTAATGCAAATTAAGGATCTGGAATTTAAGTGTTTATAAATATGTTGATTCTTTATGCGTGAAGAGAGACAAAGCTACAAAACCTCTGTTTCTTCATGATTCTGCTAGCCAAGAAATAAAGCAGCAAGGGGCCCCTTCGAGGGCAATAAAAGGTCAATTAACTCTCAACCGAATACTGTTTCTTAGTCCACTTGCCATAGTAACAGGTCACTAAGGAACGCAATTAAGGCAATTAACCTCTTCACCCAGCCACAGCTCTGGTGAAAGAAGCCAAACTCCCCCCTCTCTTAGGAATGCTTGGAATTTCAGCCAATGTCAATGGAATAAGAAGGCATCTGGTTTCAGAGGTAGAAAGAAACCCCAATAGCAATGCAGTAGCACCCCCTAGTGGCCAATCTGCACATGACACCTGCTAAATTTGATCATGTTAGATTGCAACAACTTCATAATTAATTCTGCACATAGCAGGCTTATACCAAGCCAAGCTAAGAGAACCCCATAGAGGGAAAGAAGGTACTTCACTGCACGCTTCACTAACTATGCAGAGTAAATCTGATAGTTAAAGAGCAAGCTACTTAAATTTATCCCAAGCTACCAACAACCCCTAGAGGGCACAGAGTGAACTTCGCCAAAGTATTCACTCACTCAAGCTAAAGACCAAGTTGTTCCAGTTTGAGGGAAATTAAGGAGAAGAAAGCAGAGCCAATTGTCCTTGCTTATTATCACAAGCTGATGACCAAGGGGTTCCAGCCTGCAACTTAATGGTCAGGTGGGAGTTTTGTAGCTCTACAATCTCTCAGTGGCCACTAGCAGTAATGTGGTAATAGGAAGAATTTGGCTGGCCTTTCTTCAGACACCCCATAGTGGTTAAAGGAGGAACTACATGGAAGCCTTTAATCACGCCCAGAGCCAGCCCTCTAGTGGACAAAGGGTGAACCTCGAAGGAAGAGCATCCTGGTAGCCGACCTGCAGCAAGTGACCCCTAGTGGTGAAGGGGTGAACTGCACTGAAGTACTCACAAACGCAGGAGAACACACCCAGTGGCATCTCCACCCACAGACAGCACCCCTGAAGCTGATCTACAAGCAGCGACCCCTAGTGGTCAAAAAGAAAAGTTCATCCAATTTGCTTTAAAATAGCTAGGAAGTATACTGAACCTGTCCTAGCAATGGCAGAGTGATTGATTTAGATGAAGGGGCTCAACCAACCAGCGTAGTTAAGACACGCCAACCAGCCGATCAAGGAGAGATGCTGCAAACAGCCAACCTTGACCTGTACACAGAGGCTGTAGCTCAAGCCTCAACAAAGCCAAAAACATCTCAGGGTCACTATGATCTAAGACAACAAAGAAAGCCCACAGAAGCCGTGCACTCACATCTGATGGAGAAATGGGACACCGTCCACAAGTGCCATGAAAGATGCTGGGAGAGATTATACAAACTCTACCAAGAACAGAAGGAGGAACTCTCCCCAGAACATGTGCACACAGTGGATGGACTCTGAACAGCAACTCCAGGACATTCAGGAACAATTAAGAGACTCGAGAGTCAATAGTGAGATGCAAAGCCTCAAACTACTAAACGAGGAATGTAAGAAGCTTCTAGAGAGTTCACAGGGTTTCCCACAGCCTGAGCCTCGCCAGAGAGGCAGACTGGTCGACAGGGCCGACTCCGAAGTTTCCCGCTCCTCACATGCACCATCACAACGGGCACATGTGGCTCCATCCCACGTGTCTGAAAAGGCCTCATCCTTTCGCCATATCTCCAAAACACATTCCAGCATATCTCTCCCTCCGGGAGAGGGGCGGTATAGAAATTTGAAATAATAATAATAATAATGATAATAATAATAATAATAATAATAACAACAACAACAACAACAACAACAATCTCACGTCACAGGCGCCTCCCACCTTTCGAAAGCATCTTCTCATCATAGCCGAGCATCCAGAATTTCCCATGTCATCAATGCTAAAGCTGCTGAAGCAGTCTTTCGTGTGGCACAAGAGGAGCAGCTGAAGAAGAAGGAATTGGAAGCGATGGAAATAGAAGAAGCTCAAATGAAGGCCAAAAGAAAGACTGAAGCAGCTAAAAGGAAGACTGAGGCATCCAAAAGAGAAGCTGATGCAGCTAAAAGAAAGGCTGATGCAGACGCGGAAGCAGCTCAAAGAGAAGCTGAAGCAGAAGCCAACACAGAAGCCAAAGCAGATATAAGGAAGGCTAAAATGAAGGGCACTCTCAAGACGAGCTTGAGTTCATAAGAAGCTAGCGAAAAGTAGAAGACAAAATGGCAAGAGCAAAAGGCTTTCAGAGTACACTTCAGCACACCAACTTCTCACCAAATGGGAACAACTGGAGAATGAAGAACGGTGCAGTCGTGTGCAGGCCTACGTGGACAACCAAAGTGCATTTCAGTGTGCCCAGGTGAGAGTGCCACAGCCAGCCACAAGCCCCCAAGACTGAGTAGACAAACAGAGGAATCTCAATGACCAGATGAGCAGGTCAGCCACAGAGTTGATGTCGCGACACCTAGGTCACGAGATCTATCCACCGTCACTGCCCCATTGAACCCACTGAACCACACCCTTGATGGCAACCGGATGGGTCCACCAGCAGTGGCAACAGCTACACAGCGGACAGTGCCACAAGATCTTTCCAACGTTGCTGCCCCACGTAACCCACCAAACCATACCACTGATGGCAATCGGATGGGTCCACCTGCAGTGGCCCCACAGAAGAACCAGCTGCCACTCGGGGACAAGATTGAAAGAACTCGAGTCAGACTAGAGTCCGTACTGCACCAACAGGAGACAGCGTCCCAAGAAACCACTACCAGACCTGATCACAGAGGAGAGTCTCGAACATCAGCCGTGCCAACCTACCAGGGAGCTAGCTACACTCTACCAGAAAGACAGACCCTCCAACAAGTAAGCAAGCAGGAACCTGGGTTCCCTCAGCTTAACGCCAGAGCAGAGGAGTTCAGACCAAGCCAACAAGGTCCCTTGCATGTGACATGGCAAAATACCCTCAGCCAACAATACACTGAAGAAAGTTACCCTCCAGTCATGGCGCACACCCCTGCTCCCAGAAGGGATGCACCATCTCCACCAAGCTACAGCCCACACACGGAATCGACGCATCACCCAATGTACATTGGAAGAAGTTTGGACTTGGCAGCCAGAGGCGTACAAAGATTCTCCGACAAACCTGGAAAAGACTACTTATTGTGGAAGCAGATCTTCAAGCGCGCTGTCAACGAAGAAAGGGCTGGACCAGATGAGGTACTCGTCCAGCTGACAGCCTGGCTAGGCCCAAAATCTGTAATCACTGTGAACAACATCTTCAAATCCCATTTGTGCAATCCTGACGTTGGCCTTGCAAAGACTTGGGCCACACTTAACAAGGACTACGGTGAACCCACAGTGATGGAATCCTCGCTTCTGGACCACGTTCTCAGTTTCCCCGACATAAGAATCTATGAACGTCAACAGCTGAAGACTTTCTCGTCGCTCATTACTCAACTACAGATAGCACAACAGGATCCTACCTTGCTGGGATTAGCTTGCCTTGCCTTGTTTAGGACACAAAATCATATCATCCAAAAACTACCACAGTTGATATGTGAACAATGGATTGAGCTTTCTTGAGCTTAACAGGAAAAGCAACCAAAACAAAATTCCCCCCTTTGCGGTTCTTGCTGAATTTATCAGTGACCAGGCTGACCTCTACAACGACCCTCTATACCTCTCCATCAGAGAAGCACACTTCCCAATGACCAAGCAAAGCGGTCAAAACTCTGATGTAGTCAAGGGACCCATCCAAGCTACAAAGGGCAGAACCACCTTTTCAGTGTACAAAACAGACATCACACCTCATCCAAAGAAGATTCCCAATGAACGAACACCGAGGAGTTCTTATTCGAATCCTCATCCAGCTAAAAAAGGCCTGACTTGTCCAATGCACAAGTCCTCTCACTCTCTAAACAACTGCAGAGAATTTAGGAAAAAATCCCTAGATGATTGAAAGACCCTACTCAAAGAGCATAGGGTATGCTTCAAATGCTGTGACTCTATGGAGCACATGGCCAAAGACTGGACAGCTAGGGTGAAATGCCACCTGTGTGACAGTAACAAGCACCTAGCAGCCTTACATCTAGAAACTAAGAAGCCCTCTGAGGGGACACAACAAGCGACTTCAACGACGGAGACTCAAACTGACTCCGAAGAGCAGCCAAAACAGTACGGGACATACTACACAGATATATGCGGCGACTCACCATGCCCTCCTTCATGCTCACCCGTCTGTCTTGCAAAAGTCTACCCTGATGGGCAACCTGAAAGGGCCATAAAGATGTACGCTATACTAGACCCACACAGCAAAGTTACTATAGCTAAGCCCGCCTTTTTTGACCTCTTTAACCTCCCGAGTGAACTGAAGCATTTTGCAATAAATACGTGCACAGTACCAATGCGCATGGTGGGGAGGAAAATCACTGGTCTACGAATAGAAGCGATAGATGGAAGTTCACATTTCCGGTTACCATCAGTGTTAGAATGGGAGACCTTACCAGATGTTCACAGCAAAATCTCTTTTTCTTTTAAAGTATTTTTATTAATTTTTATAAATTTTTTAACAAAAGATAAAACAATAATTCAACTGTAAACAACCATGTACATATACAATTACCAAACAATCAAACAAAACTGCTCAGTACCCCCTCCCCACCACATCCTCCTAAAACAAAACTAACCCCCTCTTCTTCCCCTCTAACAACCTACTTACACCTTTCTCTACTTCCATCCCCTCCTCCCACCTCCATCCTCTCTCCCTCATACCTTCTTCCTACTTGCCTAGCCTTCACTCCTCCTTCTTCTTCCAACCAATGTGATGCCCAGAGGCCACCCAAGCAACCCCTTGCTACCTAAAAAGAAAAAAGAAAATATCCATCCCCAAAACAGTTGAAAAGACATAAGATAACAATTATTAAAACCCTCCCACCTCCCCCCCCAGGCTTCCCAGAGTGAATACAGGGTAAAAACGCAAGAAACCCCGCTAAACTACTTATACATAATTATTTAACTATAAAACAAATATAATTCCTTCAATTGATATTTCTTCTGTATATAATCTATCCATTTTTTCCACTCCATCAAAAATTGTTCATTTGAGTGGTTTTTCAAATATGCAGATATCTTAGCCATTTCCGCCAAGTTCACAACTTTTAACGTCCATTCTTCAATAGATGGTGTTTCAGATGTCTTCCAATATTGTCCCACCAACAGTCTTGCCACCGTAATCAAATTCAAAATCAACTTAGTCTCTATGGTGGTACAGTCTTTTATAATACCTAACAAAAATAACTGTGGTGAAAATTCAATACGCTTTTTCAATATATTTTGAAGAATCCACCATATTTTTATCCAAAAAGCCTTAATTTTTTTACAAGTCCACCAAATGTGAAAATAAGTAGCGTCCATGGAATCACATCTCCAACATTTGGGTTGCATATTTGGATACATAAGTGATAATTTTTTTGGGTCTAAATGCCATCTATAAAACATTTTATAAAAATTTTCTCTTAAATGCTGAGCTTGTGTAAATTTTACATTTTTCATCCATATCCTTTTCCAAGTTTCCATCATAATTGGATGTCCAAAATTACATTCCCATTTAATCATACAATCTTTAACTAATTCATTTCCAGAATCAATTTCAATTAAAACATCGTATAATCTTTTAATATGCATAATTCTTTGATCTCTAACTTGTTGGATTAATTTTCCATCCTTTAAAGAAAAACCCATTTTAACATCTTTTTGCCATCTAGCCTGAAATTGCATATGTGAATACCAATTATGGGCTATTCCTTCTTCCCTTAACCTATCTAGTGATTTCAGTTCTAAACTATTCCCCTCTTTAATTAAAAGCTTCTCATAGGGCACCACATCCTGGATTTGTTGTCTATTCATACTCTCTATTGCATGCCTGGGGACTGTCCATAAAGGAATTTTACCATTTAACTTATAAGAATACTTTTTCCAGACACGCAACAGTGAATTTCTCAATAAATGTTCTTTAAAACCCCTATCCAACTTTTTATCATAAACTAAATACGCATGAAACCCATACAATAGTCCGTACCCTTCTATATTCAATATTCTTTCATTAGTTAAATTAATCCAATCACTTATTGCTACTAGAACTGCTGCATAATAATATAGCTTAAAGTTAGGCACTTTCAAACCACCTCTCTCTCTTATATCTTGAATAATTTTTAATTTAACCCTTGGTTTCTTGCCATTCCAAATAAATCTATTAATACCTTTCTGCCACTCCTCCAAATTCCCATCCTTTTTAAGTATTGGTAACATTTGAAATAGAAATAAAAATTTCGGCAATACATTCATTTTGACTGCAGCTATCCTTCCCAACATTGATAATTGTAATTTTTTCCAATTCTCCAACTCTAATTGTACTTTGTTCCATAAAAGTTCATAATTATTCTTATACAATTTCCCATTTGAAGCTTCTATGTAAATTCCTAAATATTTAACTTTCTTAACTATCTCACACCCTGTTATTCTTTCCAAATCCTGTTTTAATTTATCACCTAGATTTTTAACCAACATTTTTGTCTTGGATATATTTAATTTAAAACCTGATACTCTTCCATAATTTTGAATAATCTCCATCAACCTCTGAGCTGACTGTATTAGTTGCGTTAATGTCACAAGTAAATCATCTGCAAAAGCGCATAATCTATAATCATGTTGCCTAATCTGAACTCCTTTTAATTCATCTGAAGCTCTGATCTTGTTCAGTAGAACCTCTAAGGTTAACACAAACAATAAAGGGGATAGAGGACAACCCTGCCTGGTACCTTTCTCTATATTAAATGAATCTGTTAGTTGACCATTCACAATAATCTGCCCTGTTTGTTTCTGATATACTGCTGATATAGAGTTGATAAACTGGTCCCCCATTCCCATCTTGACTACAAGTCTTTTCAAAAATAACCAGTTCAATCTATCAAAGGCTTTTTCGGCATCCAAAAACATAAGAACTGCCGGCACTTGAATATGTTTATCCAGATGTTCTAATATATTAACAAGTTGTCTAACATTAGTTTTCATCTGTCGCCCTTGTAGAAAACCAGTTTGGTCCGGATGAATTATTTGAGTTAAAACTGTCATTAATCTATTAGCCAAAATTTTTGCAAAAATCTTATAGTCAGTATTCAACAGCGAAATAGGTCTAAAGTTTTCCACTTGAACATTGTCTTTACCCTCTTTAGGAATCAAGGAGACATAAGCCGTTTTCCATGAAGGTGGTACCCGACCCCCCTCTTGGATATTTACAAATAACTCTCTCAGAGGTTTAACCATTTCTTCCTGTAGAGACTTATAATAAATCGCTGTAAAACCGTCAGTTCCAGGAGATTTTCCCATTTTCAATTGCTTAATTGCAGCAATAATTTCTTCTGATGTAATCAGTGCATTTAATCTATCTCTTTGTTCCAGTGTCACTTTCAAAACATTTTGATTTTCTAAAAAGGCATCTATCTCTTTCTCTTGAACCTTCTCTTCAGAGTATAATTTGGTGTAGAACTCTAGGAAAGCTTTTTTGATAATTTCTTATTGAAATACTTCTTGCCCCTTATATTCTACCTTCTCAATTATACGGGATTTTTGTTTTTCCCTTAATGTATAAGCCAACCATCTGCCAGGTTTATTAGCATTAAAAAATGTATTGTGTTTAGCATATTGTAGATTCCTGGCAACTTGGTCAGCCATCAGCATATCAAATTGTTTCCGTAAAATCTTTAACCCTTCTTTAATATTACTATCATCTGGTTTCTTTATTAATAATAACTCCTTTTTCCTTATTTCCGCTTCTAACACTCTCCTTTTTTCCTCTTGTTTACGTCTATGCCTTATATTCATTTCAATTAAAATTCCACGCATATGAGCTTTACTAGAGTCCCACACAGTTTCTATTGCCGTTTCCCTGTTCATATTTAACATAAAAAATTCCTTCATGGCCTTTTTACATTCTTCCACATTTGCCTCATATTTAAACAAATTTTCATTAATTCTCCAAGATCTTCTAGTAAACTGACCAGTCATTAATTCCATCATAACCGGGTTATGGTCTGACAATACATTAGGTAAAATTTTTACTTTCTTTAAACTTAATATAAAATCACTAGTAGTTAAAATAAAATCAATTCTGGAGAATGATTGGTGTCTATCAGAAAAGAAAGTAAACTCTTGATCCCTACCATGTCTTTCTCTCCATATGTCTGACAGATTAAAATCATCCTTAATATCAAAAAAAGATTTAGGCAAGATAGAGCGCGATTGAGGAACAGATGAGATCTTTTTCTTATCCAAACCAACATCAAGAATACCGTTCCAATCTCCCATCAAAATACAAGATCTGTAATCCAATTGTATTAGTTTTTTATGTAATAACTTATAAAATGTACCTTGTTGCTGGTTTGGAGCATATATACCCATCAAGAGAACTTTCTTCCCATCTAGTAAAATTTCAATAGCTAAAAATCTACCTTGATTATCTGCTTCTATTAATTTAGCTTTTATATGATTTTTAACATAAATAACAATTCCATTTTTCTTCTCTAGAGATGCTGCCACAAAATGTGTACCCAACCTATTATTTATCAAATATTTCTGATCAGAAATTCTAATATGAGTTTCTTGTAAACAAATTACATCATTTTTACATTGCTTCAAATAGTGAAATATCTTCTTCCTTTTCTGTGGAGAATTTAAACCATTCACATTCCACGTCAAATATTTATTTGACATGACCTTTTTGTGAAAGCTTCTGCAAAGCCGAAACCACCTCCTCCTTCCTCTTAGGCCTTGCTCCCATAAGTGAGAAAAATATCTCACTTAGCACACATAGCCGATTTAATCACTCCTCTAGATCCTGAAGCTGAAATCCTACTCATGGTGGGAAGAGACGCCCCAGAGTCCATTGGCTCCTATGAAAAAATCAAAGGTTCACCAGGAACCCCAGTAGCCATTAAGACGCAACTCAGATGGGCCATAGGAGGGACGGTTTGTGTTGATCAATCGCAAACCCCAACCCAGGTGAGCATCTCAAAAATCTCCATTCCCAGTAATGGAACAGCACCTCACCTAAAACCACACCTAGAACACTGCACGCTTGTGATAACCAAACCTGTTTTGGAAGCAACAGTGTTCCAACCATACCTAGAACACTGCACTCTTGTGACAACCAAACCTGTTTTGGAAGCAACAGTGTTCCAGACAATCAAGAATTACAACAACTTAGCTTTGTCCATAGAATACAAACAAGACAAACAACGTCTCCAAGACTGGGAGTCATAGAGCGTACTCCCAAGATGTCTCCAAAGCATGCAAGTGCAGCACACATATGTCTCCAGTTCACTCACCACAGTGCAGAAGAAAGAATTGTACACTTCCTTAGATGTGTTTACAAAGGTAAATGTAGCCTTAAGATGCTTCAAAGTCCACAGCGGGGAGAGCCACACTTACGTCGTTTTATTTGCAACCATAAGATACATTAGAGTCCACAGCAGGGAGTGCTACAGTCTCAGTGTCTTCTTTGGAAAAGCGAGACTAACAATGCAAGAAGGCCACACAGTACCAAGGTTAGAACTATGTGGTACCGCCTTGGCTGTAAAGCTCACCAATTTGACAGCGAAGATGTTGTGCCTTGAACTACAGTCTATCACCTTCTACGCAGACAGCAAGGTGATGTCAAGTTACATCTGCAAACAAAGCAGACATTACTACGTCTATATAGGCAACAGAGTGAAAAGGATTGAAACATCTTTAAGCCCTGAACAATGGCAACATGTGCCAACAAATAAGAACTTTGTTAACCAAGTGAAGTGGCCCAACCTTGCCACATAGTTAACAGAATTGATCTGGCTAGAAAGTCTTGGAGTTCTTGGCCTGTCCAAACAGACAGATGCCATGAAGACCAAAACGGTATGCACTTCCAGCTTCAGATCAACGTGCCAACCTTCAACCTCAAACATCCAGTAAGCGTCAACCAATCTGCTTCAAACCCCTATCTAAGCTGAAGCATCTGAGATTAGGCATAGTTTTGATCGTCTTGATCGCTTGTCTTAGCATCCCAAGAATTAGCCTTGTAGGAGCCTGCAAGGACTTACTGGCTTTCATGGACTCCATGTCGTTAAAGACACCCACACCCACACATGAAGTCCTCACCACCCTGATGACAATAGTAGCAGCCCTCTTCAATACTCCATCGGTGGTTCCAGACCCATCGATTCTTGAGTATCCTGAGTTTCTTGCAGCTGCTGTTGTTCCTGATTCTTCAGTTCCAGTGGTTGTTCCTGATTCTTCAGTTCCAGCTGTTGTTCCTGATTCTTCCGTTCCAGCTGATGTTCCTGATCCTGATTCTTCAGTCCCAGCTGTTGCTCCTGTTTCTCCAGCTCCAGCTGTTCCTGAGTTTCCAGATGTTCCTGATCCTGATTCTTCAGCCCCAGCTGTTCCTGTGTTTCCAGATCCAGCTGTTCCTGAGAAATTCAATTCTTCAATTCCTGAGTATCCTGTGAATCCAGTTCCCTTTGTTCCTGAGAAATTTTGGGTTCCAGTTTTCCAGTTCCAGATTTGGTTCCAGTTTCCTTTACAGGAAGAAGACCTTGTCTCGCTGGGAGACAAGAATGCACACCAGAACTATTGGCCCATGGGAGTTGTGCATCGGGCCCACCCAGTTGATGAACTATTTTGCCAAGCTGAGGTCCAGATCATGAAGCCACGTGAGTCAGGTCCTGACTCAAAGACACTTGTACCAGGCCGATCACAGATTTGGTCCCGTTGCTGATGAAGACTGAACCAGAAGATCAAACCTCAAATTATGTATTGTCTTATGCATTGTTTGATGTAACACTTGCTTGGTTTTCTTTTGCATAATTGTGCATGTTTACCAATAGTTATGCATGCTTGATACCAAGTTTTTACTTATTTAGTCACAAGTTAGTTAACAATGAATATTGCATGCCTTAATGCTATGTTTTTTGCTATTTCAGTTAGTTAGTAGTGGAAATATAAATTTCCAAGCAGGGAGTATTCTGGACCGTATAGCTCTATGTAACCTCGTATAGCTCTATGTAACCCTAACTATAAAAATCGTAAAATAAATAAATAAATAAAAAACTACAGAGCATGTATCAGTATGTTAGAATATCTGGCAGTTATTGGGTTAAATGCTGATTTGTTAATGCGTCAGTGGGAGAGTCTCTAAAGGGCATTGGGAGACTTCCTGGACACGAGCCAGATTGGAATGTCTTTGTCTGAAAGAAGCATGGGCCATCAGATGTCACCCGATGAGCCTGAGCCGTTATAAAGATGGTATGGAAGAGAGCATCATCCTTTTACCTATAGGAATGGACAAAAGATTTTTTTTCCAGAAGTAACAGCCACATGAATGCAAGTAATCTTCTTTCTGATTAAAATATATTTTTGTTATGAAATCATTTCTATTGAATTATCTATCTGACTTGATTTAAAAGAAGGCATTTGTAACTCAGAGTCAGAATAGTGTAAAGTAATTTTTTAGTAGGGAAGAGTTAGAGAAGGGGTGTCAAACTGCCAGCCCATGGGCCGGACACATCATCTGGAAGCCGCACCCACCCCATTGCTGGCAATGGCAAAACAGGCCCAATACATTGCATGACATCACGTGATGTCATGAGTTTGACATGCCTGAGTTAGAGGGAGAGAGGGGGGAGGACTAGAGAGGTTTTTGGAGGATCAACTGGAAGAGGCAAAGGGGACAGAGAAGGGAGGATTACGTGGAGTGAGGGCAAAGAGAGATGAGTGGAGAAGGAAGGTCCCTGCAAGCTCGAGAGAGATTGACTACCATCGTCCACGCAAGCTGTTGTTACCAAGGGCTGACTACCATCGTCTTACACAAGTTGCTGTTACCAGAGACTGATTACCATCGTCTTACACAAGCTGCTTTTACCAGGGGCTGACTATCTTCGTCCACACAAGCTGCTGTTACCAGGGGCTGACTACCATCATCGTAAACAAGTTGCTGTTCCCAGAGACTGATTACCATCATCTTACACAAGCTGCTGTTACCAGGGACTGACTACCATAGTCGTATGCTAGCTTCTGTTACCGGGACTGACTACCATTGTCGTATGCAAGTTGCTGTTACCAAGGACTGACTACCATCATCCCCTGTAAGCTCTTACTGCCTGAGATCGACCATCATTATTCCATATGAGTTACCGCCGAGAGAGCTCAACCATCACCACCCGAAGTGAGTAGCTGCCGACTGTGACTGAGTATCATTGCACTACGTGCCCCTGTCAACCAGAGGTACCAAAGTGAGAGACACTTTGGGCCGGCAGCCAGGTCAAGAGGAGGCCAGGAGGGCCCAGACTTCAGTGGTCCCTACAGGGGTGGTGCTACATAAATAAAGCAGAAAACCTAATAATGCTCCTCCTTCTATTTCCCTACATCCCTACAAGGTGAGTTGGTTTAACAGAGTGACTGTCACCCAGCCAGCTTTCATACCTAAGGCAGAACTAGAACTCCTGATATATAGCCTGGTGCCTTAATCAGTAGATCAACTTTGTTGATTTGTTTTCTTTTTTCTATCATTATTAATTCTGTGTTTGTAATTTATCATCAAGCAGATTAGCTTCTATAGATTCTCATCTAGAAGATTTAAAAGATACAATAAACTGCTTCACGTTCACCATATATTGTTTATTCGTTTTTGTATACCATTTTTTATAAGACCTTGTTTTTCAACAGTTCACAGACTCTGAGAGAACATAAATTATTTCAGAGTTTGGAAACAAATGTATGTTTTCTATATTCATGATTGCAATAAGCCAGAGGTGTCAAACTCGCCACGTCACATGACGTGTTGCGACATATTGTGACTTTTTCCCCATTGCTGGAGCTGGGGTGGGCTCAGTTTCGGCATGACGCATCCGGCAGTTTGACACCGCTGCAATAAGTGGTCATTGATTCATGCCTCATTATGTAATATCAAAAGCCAGTAAGGCACACAAGCACTCGGTACAAATGCCACTAACACACAACTATTTTTATAACAAACAGGTAGGAAATTTGTATAAATTAGATGAATTTACATTTGCTTTGTTCAATGCATGGAAGCAAACAAATGGTTAATTTAAGTTGGGTTCAAAAATCTCTAAGCCCCACTTTTGATATTAAGTCACAACTGGCTAAGTTCAGAAAATGTGCTACTGTAATGTACACTTACTATAATGGTAGCATAGCAAACTAAGTTAAACACCATACTGTAGATCATACGTAGATAATAATTCATATTATTCTTCAAGATTTGCAGAGGCAGAGCTAAATGCAATCATATTTGTTTTGAGTATCTGTACTTTCTGGTCACTATTCTGATTTTCAATACTATATATGATACCCTTCGGCAAGAACACCAGGATATTTTCTGTTAATTATTGGTCTTGTTAATTAATTGTAAACTTGTTAACTGCTAATAATTGGTTTTGTGGCACTCCAAGTTGACCAATTAATGGTCAACAAGAAGTGACAAGAAAATAACTACTACCCGTGTTTCCCCTAAAGCAAGACAGGGTCACACTTTCTTTTTATCCCCAAAAGCCCCACTATGTCTTACTTTCGGGGTACGGCTTATATTGATTGGAAAACAATTGTCAGTTTTATTTTAAGTATTTTAAGTATATTAAGTATTTTAAGTATTTTAAGTATTTAAGTATTTTAAGCAGGAGGCGGAAGTGGGCAGGAGTAATATGTCTTACTTTCGTGGTACGGCTTATATTAGCCGACCCCCTGAAAACCCCGATACGTCTTACAATCGGGGGTGTCTTACTATCGGGGAAACACGGTAGTACATTCGTGTTGGAAGCACTTACCAAGATATTTCTGGGTTAAAAGGATTTGTCGGTGACATCACCATTGCCTAGAGGATAACCAAAAGGCTCCTTTCAAGTCCCTATTATTTTTTCCTATCAAGGTGGTACCTATTTATCTACTTGCATTTGCATACTTTCGAACTGCTAGGTTGGCAGGAGCTGGGACAAATTGATGGGAACTCATCCATTAAGCAGCCTCTGTTCATGTGTTTCAAACTGCCAAATTGCTGACCGCTCAATGGTCTTCTGACTCATGGTCCTAGCCATGTGAGCCACTGTAGCTCCTAAGATAATAACTTACTGGTCATTTACAATCTATCTTCTACTTTATAATCTGTATATAAAGACGTCTAGAGAAGCGATGGAGACGAAGTAGGTCCGGATCTGATCGAACCAGATTGAGCTCATTTATTAGAGCCTATTTGAAGGCGATTAAGGCGGCAAGATCTTTGTATCTTTCCGCTTTGATCGTGTCTGCGGAATCTCGCCCGGCCGCCCTGTTTAGGGTGACCCGGTCCCTCCTTAACCCAAGGGGTCCGGGGCCTCCCTTGCAGGATAGCGCCGAGGACTTTAACAACTGTTTCGCAAACAAAGTAGCTCAGATCCGGGCCGACCTAGACTCCAATTGTATAGCAGAGTCGACTGATAATGATTCAGTCGAGGGGACAGGGGCATGCTCTTGTCCGGTCATCTGGGGCGAGTTTGAGACTGTTACTCCTGATGAAGTGGACAGGGCCATTGGAGCTGTGAGTTCCGCCACCTGTTTGTTGGACCCGTGTCCCTCCTGGCTGGTTTCTCCTAGCAGGGAGGTGACATACCTGGATCCAGGAGATTGTCAATGCTTCTTTGAGGGAGGGGTCCTTCCCGGCTCCTTTGAAGGAGGCACTTGTGCGCCCCCTCCTCAAGAAGCCTTCCCTGGATCCAGCAATTCTCTAACTATCTATCGTCTAACTATCGTCTGGTCTCTAACCTCCCCTTTGTGGGAAAGGTTATTGAGAAGGTGGTGGCACTTCAACTCCAGCGGTCTCTGGAGGAAGCCGATTATCTGGGGCCTCTGCAGTCTGGGTTCAGGCCTGGTTACAGCACCGAAACTGCTTTGGTCACTCTGATGGATGATCTCTGGCGGGCCCGGGATGGAGGCCAGTCCTCTGTCCTGGTGCTTCTTGACCTCTCAGCGGCGTTCGATACCATCGACCATGGTATCCTTCTGCGCCAGCTGGAGGGATTGGGAGTGGGGGGCACCGTGTTACGGTGGTTCTTCTCCTATCTCTCTGGTCGGTCGCAGTCGGTGTTAGTGGGGGTCAGAGGTCCACCTCTAGGTCACTCCCTTGTGGGGTGCCTCAGGGGTCGGTTCTCTCCCCCCTACTTTTTAACATCTACATGAAGCCACTGGGAGAGATCATTCATCGGCATGGAGTGAGATACCATCAGTATGCTGACAATACTCAGCTGTACATTTCCACTCCTGGCCAAATCAGTGAAGCGGTTGAGGTGATGTGCCAGTGTCTGGAGGCTGTGAGGGTCTGGATGGGTGTTAACAGATTGAGGCTCAACCCTGGCAAGACAGAGTGGCTGTGGGTGATGCCTCCCACAGACATTTCAATCTGTCCTTCCATTACCCTGGGGGGTAAAGTTATAAACCCCTTGGAGAAGGTGTGCAACTTGGGAGTCCTCCTCGATCCACGGCTGACATTGGAACATCATTTGTCGGCTGTGGCGAGGGGGGCATTTGCCCAGGTTCGCCTGGTTCACCAGTTGCGCCCTTATTTGGATCGGGAGTCTCTACTCACAGTCACACATGCCCTTGTCTACTGCATTGCTCTCTACATGGGGCTACCCTTGAAGAGTGTTCAGAGACTACAATTAATGCAAAATGCAGCTACACGAGCAATTGTGGGCCTTCCACGTTGTGCCCACATTTCGTCAACTCTCCGCATGCTGCATTGGTTGCCTATCAGTCTCCGAGCGCAATTCAAAGTGTTGGTTATTACCTATAAAGCCCTTTATGGCATTAGACCAGGATACTTACGGGACCGTCTTCTGCCACATACTTCCCTTCGACCGGTGAGAGCGCACAGGGTCGGCCTCCTCTGGGTCCCGTCAGCGAAACAATGCCGTCTGGCGGGTCCTAGGGGGAGGGCCTTCTCTGTTGTGGTGCCCACCCTCTGGAACCAACTGCCCCCTGAAGTCCGCGTTTCCCCTACTCTCGCGGCCTTCCAGAAGAATCTAAAAACCTATCTATGCCGGCAGGCCTGGGGATGACTGTGATTGTGTGTGAATGATGAATGTGTCTGGGGGTCTTTTTAAATGCTTTTTAGATTTGGTTTTAGATTTTTGAAATGCTGAGATCTTGTTTTTATTTATGTTGTTAGCCGCTCCGAGTCCTTGGAGAGGAGCGGCATAAAAATTTAATAAATAAATAAATAAATAAATAAATAAATAAATAAATAATATACTACAGACACAATGCAAATATTCAGATGAAAGCAAGATGATAAAAAAAACTCCAAAGTTTTTTAGGCAGAAAGGGAAGCATAGCTGAATCTGAGAAAATTAACTCCTTAGATATAACATCTCAGGAGGGCAAAGAAGTGTGTTTGAGAATGTTTAGATGTTTGAAGGTTAGTGTGAATATGGCAGGTTTATGGTACAGAAATGTTTTACTGGCATTATCAAGGCAACCCTTAAATTTTGAGTCAGAGAGATTGGTGGTAAGTAAGACCCCAGGAGGAAATGGTTATATGGCAGCCACACCCTACTCACATGGTACAATTATAGCCTTAAAATTTTAAAATTGAAATGCACAAATTCTCTTGGCCTGATTCACACTTGGCTTTAGTGGTATTCTAGAGGAGAATTCTGCAAAATAAACAGAGCTAAGAGAAGTACTTATAATTAAATATATTTAAACATTTACATTATCTTATCAGTCTCCTTCAAATAAACAAAATGATGCCCCTATACATGGACACCACCAGATGGAGTTTGCTGTATTATTGCTAAAAATAAAAGGATATAGGAACCCAATTACATGGCTAGGTACTGATTGTGGAACAGATCACGAACTGTTCAAGAGGGAGAGGAATATTGTACAGCAAGGTTTTCAAGATCTGAGATATATTAGAAGCTATTCCCTATTTACAAGAACCTCTAATACTACTGGTAGAAGATGTTAGATTAGCACATTGGTCATTACCAAGTCAGAAGGCTACAGGAATTGATACAATACCCACTGAAATATATAGCAAGCAACAACAAAAGAAGAATCCATAAAATTTCTAACCAAGTAACACAGTGGCTAACCAACTGAAAGACTTAAATCAGTATTTCAATGCCATAAAAAGAGAGGCAACAGAGTATGCACACTATCATACAATATCCTTAATTACACATCTATCAAAATAGTGTTTAGGTTAATCCAATACAGATTAAAACTCTACATGGAAAAAGAGACACCGTATGTTCAAACTGGTTTTAGAAAAGATTAAGAAATGTGAAATATTGCTGGTGTATGCTGGATCATTGAGAAAGCCAATGAATATTAAGAAAAGTCACTATATGCTTCAATTATTATAGAAAGGATTTTGATTATGTTGCTCATGGCAAGCTGTGGAATGTACTCAGAAAAAAGCAACTTATTATGCTTGTAAAAAAAATATATACAGGTCAGGAAGCTATAGTATAGAATACAGTGAAACATATTGGCTATACACATTTCAATTATTAATCAATATCTTTGATCACAGTCAAGCATTTCATTGTTGACATAAGAATAAACATTAAATGTGAGTCAATAAACTATCATCATCTCAGCCTGGAGGCATGGAATTTCTATCCTGGGCAACTGCCTGAAAAATAAATAAAAATATTTATTGGCTTTACTAGAACTACTGCAATAATAGATTCTACAGGGCATACTGGCAATACTGTATTTCTAAAAATTATCCATTAATAATGCAATTTTTGGCTTTTCTAGGGTACAATATTCCCAGCTAAGAATAGTTTCTTCCATCTTCAGTTAGTTATTTTTTCTCCCTATTTGCCTTTCATCAGGCAAATGAGAAATGATTTCTCCTTTTCAATGTGCTAAACATTTCAACATTTTTATATAACTTCAGATTGCACATCTGAATTCAAAGAATAAATAAAACAACAAGCCACATGTCATATTAGAAAAAATAAACATGTAAATGATTCTTTCTACAAATACTTCGGCCAACTTTATGAGGACTCTATATCATGAGGTAGAATTAGTCAGAACCTTGCATTCCCCTTTCCCATTTTTTGACCAGAGAGAAACAATTCAAGGAAGATACCCTAGATTTGTCAGGCTGTGACTTTTGGTAGCTCAGAAGTTACTCTTTGACCGTCTGGCAGCACCCTGTAAAGCAAAATCAATAAGCTCCATTTACACTCATGTAAGATCAAAGCTGCAGCAAGGGGACTTTAACCATAAAAAGCAAGAAGTCAATGGGTCGAGAAAATTACATCAATGGCCAGTGTCCGGTGGGAAATACCCATGAGTAAAATAATTATTCCACACTGTTTAAAAACGCTGTTTTAAAGATGCAATGAATCCTCCTTCGAAGAGCCGGAGATGGAACTGGAAATGTGCCCTCCTGGGCACGTCAGGTGCCCCTGTCAAGGCATCGCAGGAATGCAACGAAGGCGCCTTTAGCGCAGAAGCAAAAGGCAGGAGGTGAGGGAAACTCGCTCCAGACGGTCTCTAACAGGCCCGAGCAAGAGAAGGAGAGAAGAGCAGGCATCCGTTGGATGAGTCACTCCTTTCGGGGGGGGGAACCGGGGACGAATTCTCCGCGCGAGTCCCTATCCTCCCTCGCGCTGAAGAAAGGTCCCGGGATTGCTATTGCTCCGCGCTTTTCCCAAGCACTTGAGCCAAATGATCCATTGGCGCGCAAAACGACGCCCCGCTTTCCCCAAAACACTCCAACTCCCCCGCCATCTCCCCGGCCTTACCCGGACTCCAGCGCGAAAACAGACCGAGCAACTCTTCACCTGGGCCACCCCAGGCGGCAACTTTTCCCGGCCTCGCCTCGGGTAGAGAGCCGCGAAGAAGGCTCCACCCCCGGAATGATCTCAGCCTCGCCCCCGCCAGCTTGATCGCGATCGGGAAAGAAGCCACGGAGGTCGGGAGCGCTCGGAGGCGGAGAGGCTGGAGGACGGAGTCAGCGGGGCGGCGATGCCCGAACTTCTGAACCGTCTCTCAGCAGGCGATCCAGGATCAAAATCTCTACTCCTCCCAGATGAGATTTTGGAGAAACTTGCCAAAGCAGGATCGGGTTGTCGTTTGAACCAAGTACAGGTACTCCTCGACTTATAACAGTTTGCTTAGTGACCATTGGAAGTTACAACAGCACTGAAAAAAGTGACTTATGACCATTTTTCACACTTATGACTGTTGCAGCATCCCTGTGGTCACTTGATTTACATTCGGATGCTTGACAACTGGTTCACATTTATGATGGTTGCAGTGTCCCGGGGTCATGTGATCCCCTTTTGCAGCCTTCTGATAAGCAAAGTCAATGGGGAAACCAAATTTATTTAGCAACTGTGTTATTAAGAACTGCAGTGATCCATTTAACAACTGTGGCAAGAAAACTCGTAAAATGGGACAAAACTCACTTAACAAATTTCTCACTTAGCAACATAAATTTTGGGCTCAATTATGGTCATAAGTTGAGGACCACCTATATGCTTTTTATCCCCCACCTTTGTCGAATGGATTGGGCAGACTTTAGTTGCTGGCAAAGAGCTGCTCCCATAAAATAAATACACCTAAGTCTTCAAACCTGTTTGCAAGGTTCAAGATGAAGACAACACAATCAGGCAGGTAGTGGAAAATTGTTTCTGCCCCATAAGCATGGGGGCGTGGGAGGATGATGAGGCATCACATGTCATGGATGCTGTAAGGACCCACCCCACTTTGCATCTTAAGAAGACAGAACTCTTGGAATATTTTTTCAAACAGGCATCCTTTATTAAGAGAAAATGGTTGCAGGCATTCTAGACAGGACCTGGAGCCCAAGCCCTACAGTTCAAGGTTTTAAGGGGTCCCCAGCAGCCCCACCCCACCCCACCCCACCATCTTTCCAGCGACAATCCCAGGCATTACATTTCCATCCCCTTTTTCCTCACTGCCGGTGGAAGGGAGACTTCAGAGAGGAGTAGATGAAAGCTGATGGCCCCATTGTTATGAATTAGTCCTTTTGGTGGTATCCACATTCAATTCCTTTGTAGCTGTACCGAAGGAAGTGAGGGCCATAAAACACCTTTGTTCACCTCCCTTCCCCTTCATTGTATGACAGAATCCAGAGAGGGCAGAAATGGGGTTTTCCATAGTCAATAACTAGAGATGAAATATAATTGGATTCTGACAGATGCAAAGTTTAAGAATAAATCTAAAGCTATGTAACCCTTCAAGTTGCTTTGCAATCATTCTTTCTGTTAATGTGCAGTAAAAAGTTTTGTGTCATCCAAACCAGCGGGGTTTCAAACTTCAGCCTGTGGAACCTGTTAGTTAACAATTTCCCAGAATCTTAAATTAGGAGGCAAAGTGATAGAAAATTGGCTACATTTCTCTGATTTTTTTTTTCTTTTAATTTCTCATTGAATCCATCAAGTTCTCACAAAACCCTGAGGATATTCCAGAACATGATGTCAAGAAGCCTTATCTATTTTTCAGGACAGGTTCTTGCTGTATAACAGGATTGAATTTATGCTGTTTAGATCGCTTTAATACAAAACTTCATCAGCTGCTTAAAAATAAATAAAACTGTACTTTTACATTTTTTCAGACTTAACTATGGATGCTCCAATAGTGAGTGTTCCTGATATTTATTCATAAATGGTTAACTCTTTAATCCTAGGCAAATTTACCTGGGAGACAGTCCTGGGAAAAAAAGTGGTAGAACAAAAGAGAAGTGTTATTTATTTTTGGCCAGTTTCCAAATTGGATGTAGAGTAGCAGAACAACTAGCTGGCCGGCCATTTGAATGGCAAATGTACAGGTTTTAAGTTCAGTGCTGGCATTTCCACTTACAGAAATTATAGGCAATATTTCGGTCTACAAGGAGAAAGCCTCGGAAATGAAAGTGGCCTAATTTTACCAGAATTGGGTCACTAATAAAGGAAAATTAATGTCAGACCCCCAAACCTCTCGCCTATTCTCTTTTGTCTTCTATTCTTTTGGGGCCTGCCATTCTGTTGAGGGGAGGGGGTGCATGGGGGATTATGTTGGTAACTTTTGCTTTCCTCTTTCTTTGTCTGGCCTCCTCCCTTTGAGTGTGGAATGCATCTAGGAGACAGTTGCAAGGAAACGAAAGCTGGAGAAGATCTTAAGATGTGTGCCTACTGTACCAGTCAGCCAGCCATCAAGCCACCTGTGGATTGGCTGGAATTCAAACGGACATTATGACTTTGGTGGGATTTTATTGATACTAATAACGTAACTTTCCATTCATTTATTGGTTTTTCATGTAACATTTACATGCTTTTTGCATGAAAAACTGACAAGCTCTAATATCAGATTAAACCACAAGTTTCCATCTTTTTTGTAATATATTTTATTGATTTTTTAAAACATAAATCACTTAATAATTGGTGAACAGTGTGTTGTCTGGATTTACATTTATAAAACAATCACTAGCAATTGATTTCCATAATCCATAATCCACAATAATCCATAATAGTTTTAGTTGATTTCTTCTTTTCCCACAATATCCTCTTTTGCAAACATTGAGTTAATACAATTCTTATTGTTTTGATAGATAACGATTAAATATATTTTTTTCCAATATTCCTGAAAATAATAGTCACATCAATATAATATTTCTGTTCTATCCAATCATTCTGGTTGCCTTATCATAGATCCTGTTACAGTCCTTATTTTAATTTGTTTCTCTCACCAACTTCTAGGTATTCTTACTGGTTAAGATTTTCTCAAAAACTAATTACATTTAAAAATTTGACTCTATTTTTTCCATATGAACCATTTCACACTTTTACATTTCCTAAGGGATAGATAAAACAGTGAAAAAAAGAAAGGAGAGCAAGAGTAAAGAAACATAAAAAATAACATACTACTTAAAATATATATCCCTCCTAAGCTAATATATATTTGTTTCCAAGATTTTTTGGAAACAAATAAATAATTAAAAATATGTTTAATCTTTAAATATTCCAATTAATACATCTAATCCTTTAATTCTTATTCAAAACATTTTTAATCCATTATAATTTTCTTAAATTCAATCACATTTAAATATCTAAAACATTTCCTTTATCTAAGTCATTTCAACTTTTTTATATTACTCATACCGGTATCAAACAGAGAGAATAAAAAAGGGGGAAAGCATATTATATTATTTAGGATGACATATATATTCCAAATCTTTTCTATTTCTTTAACCATATTCAAACAAATGTATCTTTTTAAAGTGTTCTCTCTGGTAAGTTCTAGCATCTATGTTCTTGGTTTCCACTTTAATCTGTTTCCTTTACCCAATATAGTCAATACAATCCATGTATTGATTTGCCGAATCAAAAGGTTTTTTCCATATGTTCGTAAATATTATTGTATATATAAAAAGTAAATCAAGTGAAGTGTCTTTGTACAGGGCTTCTGCCTTTCCATATTTGTTGAAGATCTTTTTTTTTCTTTCTCTCCACTTCTCTTATCATTTCCTTTCTCTCCGATGTTCCTGACATCTCTACAGTTCATTTTATCCAATCTGTTTTCTTGTCCTCAGATTTATTTTGTAGTCTTATGGGATAACTTGTTTTTTCTAATTCTTGTGAATTTTTTCCACTAGAATTAAATCATGTTTCCTTGTTTTGTTTAGTTCCATCTTTAAGTCTCTATTCTCAATTCTATATCCATTTATCTGTTTTATCTGCTCCTTCTCTGTTGTTGTTTTCTGGGAATTTTTTTGTTGTAGAGTTAATTTTGAAATAGATTGATTTATATTTTCAAAGTTATTTTGGATTTCTTTGTGATTTAAAGTCATTGTTGTTTGAATTAGTTGCAGTATATTATATGTCTCCTCCTGTGAAGTATTTATGTTTTCTTGATATGTTCTTTCTATGTCTCTGATCCATGATGGCCAAGAATTTGAGTTTTTCTCTTCCTTTCTTTTCTCTGTAAATAGCTTTAGACTCCCAATTAAATAGATATTTGTAATCAAAATAGTTAAAAAAAGATTTTTCCTGAAATTTATAATTTTCTCTTTGTCTACAGCCCAGATTATTGTCTTTCTTTTTTTTATCACAGCTGTTCTTTGTTGTTAAAGCTTTGAGGGTCACAGACACAGATTAGCTTTTCCCAGGTTTTGCCAAGTCTTATATTAAAGTCATAGCTGTCATAGTCTTCATCCACCACTAGGTGTCAGCATCATTTCACTTCCATGTATTTTGATCCTCCATAAAAAGATTAATTCGCTGCTTCCGTTAGTATAAGGGTGGGGCGGAAATCCCCCTCCTTCCCTTTCAGAGGTATTTTCCTTCTTGGGGATCTTTTCCAGGAAATTACATATAAAATAGAAAAGAGAAAATCAGATTCCTCACCTAATTTCAAGCATGCTGTTCACAATTGTGCTGGTTAGTGTTTTTGGACTTTGGTTGCTAGTAGCTTGGGCTGGTTGATGCAAAATAGCCAGCCTTTCTCCTGTCGGGTTAGATGGCTTTCCCCAAGTCAAACGGAATGGCTGCTGCCGTTCCAGAATTGCTGGAGCACCTTCTTTCTTCACCGCCTCTACGGACGACCTAGACCCATTTAGGGTCCCCTGGCAGGGTGAAATTAGCCATGGGGGTGCAGAGAATCCTCAAGCCCGCAACTGGTCACTACTTCGCAAAACTGGAAGTCCACAAGTTTCCATCTTTCTTCAGTATCTAAACTGTGCTTTTTGGCTTTTCTCTTGTGAACTTCAGTAGGATCATCCCTGGGGAGATTCCAGTAGTAATTGGCAAGCATGGATGGACTCCATTTCTCTTGGTATCTTTTCTCCATGCCTGCAATATCCTGGTGGAATCTCTCCCCATGCTCATCATTCACTGCCTCACAGTTCAAAGGGAAATAATGTAATTACGAGTGTAAGAAATGAATTTTCAGTGACATGTTTGCACCAAGTGCTTTATCGGGCCTAAGCAATTTTTCCAGGTGTTTTTCATAGTCAACTGCCTTGCTGTTCCTGAGAAACTCCATTGTCATGGACTTGAAGGCTTCCCATGCCTTCTTTTCCTTGCTACGTAACAGATGCTCAAACTTGTCATCCTGAAGTTCTCAAATCTGTGGACTGACAAAGATGCCTTCATTGATTTTGGCTTCACTAAGTCTTGGAAACTTTTCTTAGAGATATTGGAAATCTAGTTTTGTTTTGTCCATAGCCTTTACAAAGTTCTTCATCAGCCCCAGCTTTATATGCAATGGTAGTAACAAAATTTTCTGAGAGTCAACAAGAACTGGATTTTGACCATTTTTCTTTCCTGGCTCCCAGGACTGTCGTGATGGTCAGTCTTTCTTGACATAATGAGAATCTCTGGCTTGACTGTCCCATTCACACAGGAAACAGCAGTACTTCATGTATTCACCCTGCAGGCCAAGTAATAGGGCAACAACTTTCAAATCGCCACAGAGCTGCCACTGATGTTCCTCATATTTTATACACCTCAACAGCTGTTTCAAATTTTTGTATGTTTTTTCATGTGGACTGCATGACTGACAGGAACTGATGTCAAAACATTGCCATTGTGCAATAAAACAGCTTTTAGGCTCATTTTAGATGAATCTATAAACAATCTCCATTCATCTAGGTTGTGGATAATCTTGAGGACTATCATTAAGCCATCGATATTATTGCAATAAACCAAATCACCTTCCACTAAGAAATACTGAATCAGATCTTTTTGGTGATCACGGAAAATGGAGATCCTGACATCACTCTGCAAGAGGTTCCACTGTTGTAATCTGGAGCCCTGTAGCTCTGCCTTACTCTTAGGCAATTCCAAATCCCTGACCAGGTCATTTATTTCACTCTGTGAAATTAGATGTGGTTCAGGAGGAGCATACGGTGGGCTAAAGTTTGGGTCCGCTGACATCAACAACCCTGGATCAGCTGCATCCTGCTAATTATCTTTATCATCATCTGAGTCTAAAGAGTAGGATTCCGGTGGATCTGGAATTGGCAAGTCCTCGCTATGGGGTACAGGATGCAATGCAGATGGAATGTTTGGATATTCCACCGTCCATTTCTTCTTTCTTGAGATCCCTTTTGCAGTTGGGGGAACCATGCAAAAATAGCAGTTGCTACTATGATTGGTGGGTTCCCTCCACACCATTGGGACTGTGAAAGGCATGGATTTTTTCTTCTTGTTTAGCTAATGACACAGATAAGTTGCACATTAATGCAACAATAATGAGATGCCTAACTCTTGTCCTGATCCCCTATTGGCATCATACTACACTGCCGTCATACTACACTTTTGAGATGCAAATATAACCTTGCCGCAAATGTAGCAGAAGTTATCTGCATTGTTTACATGATTCTGAGGCATCTTGATTTCTGAGGGAAAATATCACCCAACTGTTCCTTGGAAATGTTAGACAATGATACTTTCACAAGCCACCAGATGTAATTGTATGATGCGTAGATCTGACCAAGACAAATGTACCTTGCAATAAACAAACAATAAATTACAGCTAGGTAATCATCTTTTGTCTCAAAGTGAAGGTAAATTTATACACTTCCATGTGGTACTATTTTTATTGTTCTAACGTACTTTGTTGAGAAGTTACAAGGGATCATGATCATTAGACACCTCCCTCCCTTGTAGGAAAATATACTCGCCTGTTAATAAATCTTTATTGTGAAATATCTTGAAAACTTTAGCCAACCAGCACCTTTATCACCTGTTTTCTAATTCATCTAAACAAAATATGTAAGAATTAACACATTTTATCTCAGAGGTCAATAATTTCCCAAAATTTGTAGACCAGTATACAACTACTAAGATCAAACTACTCAGTTGGGCAAATGAAACAGACAGTGCCATAAAGGTTGCCAGATTGGAAATATACCTGGAGTAGCCACTTCACTGAGTCTAAGATTACAGTTTTTGGAACAAGCTTTGAAATATCAGTGAGATGGGTGCCAAATAAATTTAATAAATAAATAAACATTTTCAGTTTGAGTGAGACAATATCTGAAGGAATCTCAAGAGTGAATTTATTTGAGAAACAGGGTAAAGCTTGAGTATATTTATTTATTTATATTTTTTTCGAACTTTTATACTGCCCCTCTCCCATAGGACTCGGGGCGGTTAACAGCCAAATTAAAACACATAACAATAATAAATATTTAAAACTGAATTAAATTTATACCTAGGCTGTCACTAAAACCAATTAAAATATTGTCTCTCTTCTTTTATCAGTTCCCAGGGTAGCAGCTCACCCAACCTTCAGTCTTCTAAGTGCTGTCTTTTCCCTTCCCATTGGTATCCTTGGCTTATTCCTAATCTCATCCCACCCACCAAAACCATCTCTTCCCTGTGTGGAACAAAGCACCTTCATTTATTTCTGTATAGAGCAAAATAAAAGGAATGACTACTCAAATCAGCTGTTCTGTGCACAGTAATTTTTGCACATCTCTAATATTTTCTGTTCCGGATAGGGTCCAGAGTGATTTGCAGCAGGCATTAATTTGGATAGGTTCAAATGTTCGCTGGTACATATACCTGATTATGTCCTTCTAATAAAAACCTATTTTATTAAGATATATATATATTTCTTCCTGGCATTTTCCTGCAAGTGCAGGGTCCACTTGTTTTGTATTAACCAAAGGGTTGATTCGTTGATTGTGACAAGAATTTACTGATCAGCTTGTCACCCACTCCTGACATCAGGGACCGAAAGAAAGTGACTGTCCCAGTCATCCAGCTGGCTTTCATGCCTAAGGCACAACTAAAACTCATACCGGTAGTCTCCAGGTTTTTAGCCTGGTGCCTTAACCACTAGACCAATTATTAACCCTGATCTTGACTTAAATAAATAGAGAGCATTATTGGCAATGACAGCTAATATTCAATGCTACAACTGTATATCAAGTCCTTCAAACTACAGCTTCAATTTACAGAAATAAGTGAAACTCAGATTTTATTTCCAAAAGTCTTGAATACCACCTTTGGGCAAATAGACAAGAACAATTTGGTTTTCCAAAAGAGAAATCATATGTCTGTTTTTTTACTTCAGTAAATAAAGGTCCAAAGTATCAGGCTGCATCTGGAAATGTGCCTGATTTGCACACAGTTTTTTGAAAATGTCACAGAGAAATAAAACAAGAGGTTGTGAACTGATTTTAGCTAGTGTCAATTTACAGCACTTCTGGGAATCTTTTTTTATTACAAATGTGCCAGTGTTTTCTTCCTGAAGAATTAAAACTAAGGAAATATACCATCATTTCTATAAGGATATCCAGTTCTTCTGCCAAAGAGGCTCCTGTAAGCAGCATACAAACCTCCATAATTATACAGCTCCTGTCCTGAAGTTTGCAATTTTAAAATGCATGAATCATACTGCAAGAAAAGGGATTGCATGGAGAAAAGCTATGAAGTTTGGATGGGAATATAGGTTCTCACTTGATTGCTTAAAGTTTTCACTGCATGTATTATATGCCTGGCCTGGATTCCTTTTTCCTGACTTGTGGTCCTTTGCAATTATTCGTTTGTTTTTCTTTCCTGTTACGGGAATAAGTAGTAGGTCTGGATTAGAAAATAGTTAATGTTGGTAATTAACATTTTAATAAATTTTGCAAATATGGCTTCAATAGGTTTTGCAAATATGGTCTGATGAACCTTGATTCTGTTACCAAAGTTATTGCCAAAATTTCATATTGAATGATTGATTGATATCTATTGACCATCATTTATATGTGCCATCCAACATCAAACATATTGTAAGGTACAATTTCTTTCAGTAATTTATGCTACTGGATCTCTATAAACCCTAAAAATCCCATTATTTTCTAACTCAACTGTTAATCTATAGTGAATGCTCTGTCACTTTGTTGAATGTTCCAGACACTGAAGATCTATTCTATAATTTCTATTGTCAGTTGTTAAGTCCTGAGATTATAATTTTCCCAGTTCCTTTTCAGCTGCTTTGTCACTTAGTATTGCCACATATATACAGTATGCACTTTTAACTACTATGATGTTTGGCATGTTGCATTCTAAATGTTGTTCCATTATTTTTTTTGCATGGTATTCTGGAGACTTTTTTCAACATATGATCATACCAATACTTTTGGACATGAAATCCATACTTTTTAAAATTCCAATGTATTTTTTTCCTCTTTAATCTTGTCTTGTTTTATCATCTACCTGGACAATTTTGCTACAACTACTTATTATATTATCAATGGTCTCTCTCTTAGACGGAGATGGATGATTCAAAAACATGAAAACAGATAAATAGATAAATAAATTACTGTTATTCTTAGTTCTTTAAATTCTCATTTTTATAGTATTAAATGTCCATATTATTCTGTTGGTAACAATATGGAACTGGTTTGTTATGGTCTTCTTCAAAACATTTTTGGCTAATGGTCTCCCGCCTAAGTACTAACTAGGCCTGGCCTGCTAAACCTTTAAATTTTTGGTTCATGAATTCATTACTCTGGATTATTTCACATTATCTATACCTCTTGTCGGAAGGCCTCCACACCTACACTTGTGTCAGGCTGGCACAACCTTTGACAAATAGCTAAACCAACCAGTCTAGCCATCTGTCAAAACTTATCTTTCCTTGAGTTCCATCATACCTTAAGGAGAGCGACTGAGGAATGTTTTCTGAATGATGTTTTTCAAAAAGCTGTGGAAATCCACTAATTTTATCTTTAATTGCATAAACACACTGTAAGTAAGGATAGTACCATCCTATGGAAAATAGGGGCAGCAAATACTATGTCAAAGGAATTTTCAGCCAGCTCATGCACAGATGGATAGTTCTTTAAACCAGACCTTCTGGAAGAAACCAAGTTATCACATTATTCATTGAAAAGCAAAACACTTCCAAAGAACCTTTTGTTTAAACTTCTTTCTTCTCAGAGCTTTTATTCAGTAACCAGGCAGCTCCTTCACCTATTATCAAAAATCACAATAATTCAGCTTACAACGTAATCACACACTCTTAAAGATGCAGAAAATCTCAATGGATAGCATGAACAAAAAACAGCCATTGAAATCTTTGGAACCATTAGAGATTGAAGCCTTCCTACTGAATTAAAAAGTGTATATCTTAAGATGATGGAGAGAATAAATGTTTTAAGCATATTTTATCACATTCTGTTCCCAAACAACTATACAATCTGAGATGGAACATCTTTACTTAATTTCTATGAGGTTTATCAGAGCGTGCACAGTCTTATTGCATGAAGCAACCCAGGAGTAAACACAGTAAATAGTGTTCCATATTAAATGGTGGTTTATCTTACACTATCTACAATATCATACACCAGGAACAATATATATACACGTGCTAATACAGCAGGTTCCAACACATAGCAGTTACAGCAGGAAATGGAAGAGAGAGAACACAGCAGTAGAGCCTTCCTTTTATACAAAGCTCTTAAAAAGACACAGACACAGCTGGCTCTTAAAGGGACATAGACCCTGCTGAGTCATTCCAAACATTACATCATACATCTCACATTACATTAGCTGGTTAGCTTCTAAAGTATTACCTTGACAAGGTTCAATATGATTTAGCCCCTTGCCTGAAAATTCAATTAAAGTTTAGTGAAAAATAGAAGTGTTTTGCCAATGGAGGTCTGATTTTCCATATCTTCCTCTGAAACCAGGAATTGTCAAGCTGGATTGTTTCTAGAATAAGTTGGATTAAATTGAAGTATTTCTGAATTTCACATCAATACTTTGTATATTTGTGGATCTCAGTTCGTTTCTAAAGGAGGGGAGGGAGAAAGCAATAAGAATATAAAAGGTAAAGTGGGTCACAGGTAGCCAACTTTTACTATACAATTTTTCCAACAGGCATTCTGAGATGTCAAATACTGCAGCAAAATACATGTAGTGTATATATAATAAAACACATGTTCACATCACCTATCTTTTTTCAGAGAAATATATTTCATGTTTAGGATTAAGAAATTGACATTATACATTGGTATCCATGCCTGCATTTCAGCCTACTGAATGTGCCTAGGCCAGACTGTGACAATTTAGGGATATGCATGTATTGCATAAAACTGACTATTGGTATTTAATGTTGCAAGGAGAAATGAGTTTGCCATCATGCATACACTGAAGAAAAACATAATACAGAAGAATAAAATGTTTGTTCAAGTTTCAAAGTAGTCTGTGACGTTCATGGAAAGAATTAAATAAGAATATTTCCTAATATATATTTCACTGCATCCAGAAAGACATCAAATATGACTAATATTTGAGCATATGCCGTCATTGGTAAATAATTCCTAAATCTTTTCTTTGTGTTGTTTTTAGTGGAGCTAACATGAAACTAAGCAAATATTGTATGATTGTATATTTGCAAGGGCCCATATTTACTGTAATTCCTTCCTTATTACAAAACAAGTATCTCATTTGCCAAGTTTGTACAGCATTCTAATTCTCTTTATTTTAAAATATTTAACCCTTAATTTACTAGTAATTTTTTTAAGTATGACAAATTATATCTGCAAATCAAAAGGAAAGACAAAAGCTGGCTTAGGAATTCTGGAAGATGAACTCCACAAGTCCTAAAAGAGCCATGATTCCCCACCCTTGTGCTAGAACACATATGTTAGAGAACATTTCAAAACCTAAAGAAAGAAGCTAAGCAAGAGCCCCAGCATTTTCATTAGCAACCTCCCAAGCATTGAAGATCTTATTTCCTATGATATTAAAGAAAATGTTAGAATCAAAACTGGTTAAATTTATAATGTAGTTGACTCGCTCTGATTCAAAAAAAAAAAAGGTTTTGTTTGGTTTTGGTTTTGGATTTTTTTTCTAGAAATCCGCTAAAGTTGTCCCAGATCCAAAGCAACCCAATACTTAGAAAAAGGGCTTGCATATATGAAAGATTGAGCTGTAAAGCAGCAGACAAACAATACTCTTTTTCCCACTGCATCATTCACCTGTCATTTAATCTTTAGCACTTGAGATGATTTTAATGAAAACCTTTACTAATATTATTATTCAGTAATGTTTTAAACTGTAGTTTTGCAAACCTTTTTCCATAGCATTATGTAACTCTTAGAAACAGGGTTATTATTTTTTTAATTATTGCTTGTTTTAACTGGAAACCATTCTCAGCCATTTGGCTTGCTCAATAGTGTAGTAAAGTTTTCTCTGTTTCCTTAACAATTACTTAAAATAACCAAATAATCCTGTTCCTGTCACATGGAAATATTTCTTGGAACCAACCTAAGGATTAAGCACTTCTCCAAACAGCAATGTTTTAATCAGAAGAATTACAGAACATCAACAGTGAAACTGAAAAAGACTTTTCCTTCCTGCCCTCCAGTTTTACCAAAATGAAATGAAGGAAACAAAAAATTGAAAGGAGGATAATGGTAATGATGATGGTGACAGGAACCCAGCAGTGTGATAATTGGAAAAATATGTTGCCTGGGTTTTCAAAAACAAATGAGTTAATAAATGCTGCCAACAGTAGAGGAAAACTGCTATTGTGAAAGCTGATATAGAAATCTCAGACCTCTTAAACATCCCAAGGGAGTGTCATGGTTCTGACTGATGAACCCAATGAAGTAAATGCAGCTGAGATGATTAGATCTCTAATGCAAAACTTTATTGAGTACACCATTTTGGCATTGATGAAAGTGAAAACCAGCTCTGAGGTTTTCACGCCTAATTTGCCATATTAAAAGAATAGAAACCTCCCTCCCCTCTTCGTGCAGGTCACATTGCCCAATTGCAAGTTAGGCAGTTGTTCTGAGAGAACCCACAATCTTCAATAAACATCATGTGTCCTTGCTTCTCATGATGTAGCTGGCAGGTGCTAACAACTCACACTCCAACCACCCCCTCCCACCAAGCTGTTGACAAGTTACGAAGCAGTTATGTCTGGACCAGCCTGATCACTCTGTGAGGCTTGACAGGCAGTCTCTCCTAAAACTCGGAAGGAAACTGGAAAACAATAAGTTCAAATTTCTGTAATATCCCTTATCCTGGTTCTGGCTTTTGGGGGTACTTAGTGTGGAATTTGGTTACTAAGCGATCTGCTTTAATGTGATGAGCTTTTGTCCATCTCACTTCTGAGATCAGATAGCCTCTCCACTACACTAAGTATTGTAATCTCTCTCTATGTATTCTAGAGACAAAATTCATTTTATTTTGTAACGCTCTTCACCTTCCACCATGATAGGATGGGGGCCTCCCTTTCAACTGGTCTCATCCTGGATCCATGAATTGGCTTTAGCAGGCTACAATGGAAAACTGGATGTACCTTGCCCAGTATCCTAGGTAATTTTAACTCTACTGTAACTGGATTGATCATCTTCACTATTGGGAAAGCCCCTATGTATTTAGGACCTAATTTCTTACATGGCAGCCTCAGGTTTAGATACTTTGTTGAGAGATACCTTCTGTCTCCTACATGAAACACTTCCTGCGGCGCTCATCTGTTGTCTACTTCTTTTGGCTTTCTGTTGCTTTATCCAGGGCTTTCTTTATATTGCCCCAAATGCTTTGGAATGAGTCTACCCAGTTGGCCAAGGCCACTGATAAGGGGGGCTCTTGAGGACATTCTGGTATGGCATGAATTCTACTCCAGCAACCACTTTAAATGAGGTGAATCCTGTGCTACTATGCACTGCGTTGTTGTATGCCACCTCAGCAAACGGCAGGAGTCCTGCCCAGTTAGACTGTTTGTAATTTACATAGCAACCCAGGTACTGTTCCACCATTGCATTGGATCATTCTGTGGCCCCTTTGGTACTCGGATGAAAAGCTGAACTAAGCCCCTGGGAAGACCCAATTATCTTTATGAATGCCCTTCAGAACCTAGCGGCGAACTGAACTTCTCAGTCTGAAATAATGCATTTGGGCACCCCATGCAGGTGGTAGATGTGCTACAGGAACATCTTTGCTAGCTTCTGGGCTGAAGGGAGTCCAGGGCATGCAATAAAATAGGCTTGCTTGGAGAACAGGTCCACAACAGTCCAAATCATGGTATTCCCCCCATTCTTGGGCAATTCCACTATAAAATCCATGGCCTTCTCTTCCCAGGGTCGAGTTGGGTTTACAACTTGCTGCAGCAGCCCTGGATTCTTCCCTGGCATTCTTTTACTGGCAGCACATAGAGCATAGCTTTTCACATAGCATTCAATGTCTTTTTTCCTCTTTGGCCACCAGAATTGGTGGTTAGCCAGATGCAAGGTTTTTAGAAACCCAAAGTGGCCTACTTGCTTGGCATCGTGGTTCCATTGCAAAACTTGCACATGTAAGCGATTGTAGACAAACAGTTTATCCCTCTTCCAGGCTACTCCATCTCTTAGCATCAATTTCCCTCTGTGAGCTCCAAACCATGCATTGGTCTGCAACTCTTGTTTCAGTTGCTCGGTGAAAGCATCACTAGGGGAAGGGCTTTTCCTTTTTGTCTGTTACCTAATGGTGGCTTGGGCTGCTCGCTGGTTAATGGAGATGATGGAATTCCCCACTTCCTCTCGATTGCTTTTGTATTGGGCATGCGGGATAGGGCGTTGGCAACTCAAAATTAAACTGATTGAAGTATTGGGACCACCTGACTTGCTTGGGGGAGAGTTTGCGGGGGGATCCTCAATGCCTTTGGGTTTTTGTGATCAGTCCATACTTCAAAAGGGATTTTACTTCCCCCCAGGAATTGCCTCCAAGTCAACACTGCCCACTGCAAAGGGTTCTTTTTCCCACACTGCTCACCATCTTAAAGTTTCATTCAATTTTAGGGACATATACACATGGCTGCAGCTTCCCCTCTTTGTTCTTTTGGAGGAGGACTGCCCCTGCTACCACATCACTATCATGCACTTGGATTACAAACAGTTCCTCTGGCTTGGGGTGCTTTAGGACTGGCTCGGCAGCAAACAGTCTCTTAATTTCCTTAAATGTCACTTGGCATTCCATTGTCCAATTAAGTGGCTGGCTCGGCCAGGGTTTCTCTCCCACTCCCCCCGTTTTCAACAGTTCTATAATCAGCAGGGTGATCATTGCAAAGGACAGAATAAACTGCCAGTAAAAGCTTGCAAACCTCAGGGAGCTTTGTAGTTGTTTACGAGTTCGTGGGGCTTGCTGTTCTAAGATGGACTTCACTTTCCCTAGGTACATCTCCACTCCTTCACACAACACTCTATAGCCTAGGTCACGGATCAGCAACCCACGGCTCTGGAGCCACATGTGGCTCTTCGAGCCTTCTCCTGCAGCTCCCAGTCCTCCTCTGCCATTTGCAGAGACAGAGACAGAGAGGGGCACTTGTGCTTCCCTTCTCTCTCTCTCTCTCTCTCTCTCTCTCTCTCTCTCTCTCTCTCTCTCTCTCTCTCTCTCTCTCTCTCTCTCCCCTCTCTCTCTCTCTCTCTCTCTCTCTCTCTCTCTCTGTGTGTGTGTGTGTGTGTGTGTAAAAAAGAGAGTGGCCTCACACTGTTCTCCGACAAGCTGACAAGCTTATTGGGCAGGGCTCCTGCCTTTGCTGCATCTCAGCAAGAAGCAGGAAGCAGCAGGAAACAACAGCGCGCTCTCTCTCTCTCTCTTTCTCTCTCTCTCTTTCTCTCTCTCTCTCTCAGACACACATACACACACTCACACTGGGTGGGGGAAGAGGACTGGCAGAGCAAGGGAAGTCCAATAAGAATGTGTGTCAACTTGTCGGAGAACAGATATAAGATTCAACCACTCAACAAATACAGATAATGGGAGATATAGAAAAGAAATTGATAATAGAGAAAAAGGAAAGGACTTTTCTTATAAATCAGAAGGAACCTGAAGATCAAAAAGAAAAACAGATGAAAGAGAAAATAAACACTTTGGGACAACCACATTGAGATGGAAAAACAAGGAAATGACATGTTAGATCAGCTAGTACTCTTTTTAAAAAGCCAATTGGATGGTCTTTTCAACATCAGACAATAGTCACAACAACACAAGGAGATCTGCCTGATGATTTAAAAGCAAAGACACGAAAGATGATTTGGCAAAGAAAGAAAGCTAGAATAAGACTGAAAAGAACTGATGTTTTGATTTACACATGAGATTTAAAATAGAATATACCCAAATAGTATTCTGAATATAAGATATTGTAGCGACTACTAAACTTTGGTTATGTAAAATTAAGTATAATATTAAAATAAGAATATGATATTGTTTTATTAATTTGTTAATGTAGAGGGTAAGAATCTATATATAAGATGTGTATCTTAAACACTAGATTGTGTGAGGAATTGTGATAAAGGAATTGTGGTTAATCAGGAATCTGGAAAAATAAATATTAAGCGTTAAATTTAAATATTAAGGGAAAACTAAAATGGGGAAAAGCTTATCAGGTCACTGATTGGCTAAAAGATTGAATGTTTAAAAACAATTAAGATTTGAATTCAAGATATTGTTATGAGTCAAGACAAAGAAAATTTTTGGTTAAGTAAAACTTAGAAGTAAAATACTAATAATTAAATTTGTATATTGGTTTATGGTATAAATGCTAATAAGTTAAAAATTATTAGTCTCAAATATGAGATAGGAGACATAAAGAGGAAAGAAGAGGAAATATTAAGTGTGGAAATAAAAGAAATCTTGGTTATTAAATTTGAGATTTTAAGATACTGGAGAATTACTAGAAAAACAAGAATATTATTTCGTATTATTAATTGGTTAATGCAGATGGTGAGAACCATGCATAGATCAAAGGTGTAACTGGAACTTTAGACTGTGGGGGAACCATGATAGAAATTGGGGTCATTTAAAATTTGGAAATGAAAAAGATTAAACATTAAATTTAAAATATTAATGGAAAATTAAAATTAAGAAAAATTTATTAGGTCATTGACTGTCTAAAAGATGGAATGTTAAATTTATTAAGATATGTATAAACTGAAGATTATTGATGAATGTTAGAAAGTTATTTTCTGTTTGATTGATAGAATAAGAATTGTGTTGGTCTGAATATGAGACAGTATATATTAAGGGGGAAAGAGAGGGAATTATTTGTTGTAATACTTTGAGATTTGTATAGATGATATTTAAATGTAATGGAATTATTGTACTCAGCTGCCACGTTGCTTTTCAAATATGCAAATGTAATATTAGAAAATTAATACAAAAATTAAAAAAAGGAATTTGACTTCAGCTGCCTTCGACATCCCACCTCTCCACAGCTCAAATTTGGGTTGGCAGAAGGCTCCCATCATTTCAGTTCCTCCTTGCGCGACTAGTAGCTCCTTCTCCACCTTCACTTTTGGGCAGGTTGCTGCTGCCTGGGTGCTGGGATCAACTTGGGCTGTGATCAGAGGTTCCTTCTTTCGCTCCATTCTGGACCTCTTCCCCTGAGTCTTCACAACCCACTCCAGTTTTAGACAGAGGATGTAGATGCTCAGGACTCCACAGGTTAATTTTGTTTTAAAAGGTTGAAATAGAGAGCTGGTTTAATGTCATGGTTCTGACTGATGAACCTAATGAGGTAAACACAGCTGAGATGATTAGTTCTCTAATGCAAAACTTTATTGAGTGCACCATTTGGCACTGATGAAAGTGAAAACGCAGCTGAGGTTTTCACACCTAATTTGCCATATTAAAAGAATAGAAACTTTCCTCTCCTCATCATGCTGGTCATGTTGCCCAGTTGCAAGTTAGGCAGTTGTTATGAGAGAATCCACAAACTTCAATAAACATCTCTCCTTGTGTCCTTGCTTCTCACGATGTAGCCAGCAGGTGCTAACAACTCACATTCCAATCACCCCCTCCCCCATGCCGTTGACAAGCTATGAAGCAGTTATTTCTGGACCAGCCTGGTCACTCTATGAGGCTTGACAGGGAGGGGATCATGTCCCGTCCACTTCATTTATCTTCACAGATAGATGTATGGAGCAGGATGGTAGCTGACATGTTGGTTTTTCTCTTAGCTCACTAGCAAACCCAAACCCTTTTTATTCTCTCTCCTTAAAGACTTCCTGAGCACTTGAGACAGTTATCAGGATACTACAGAAAACTGAAGGGATTTTAAAGCATCTCCACAAAACAGCTTCAGAGAGTAATGGCTTAATGATTGTTAGATTTTCTAACAATCGGACTGGACATGATCTCAGTCTCATATGGTTATTGGCCTGGTACTAAAGAGGAATCTGGCATGCATAAATAATCATTTCTCTGTAATAGTCAGGCTTCCTGTTATGGTGAATGAAACAAATGGCTTTGCTTGCATATTGCTGTTGTTCAAAGAATAGGGTGGAAACTTGCTGGCCTTCAAAAGCTTCTGAGGCTTCACCACCATCCAGCCAAATCTTTCAATATTTGATCTTCACTATGATGAACAAGGGCAGTTATGTACCATGTAAACAGCTATGCAATACATAGCTACATACATAGCAACACAGAAGAATATGGTGAGTACAACCCTCCTTTCCTTTTATCCAGTTGTGCAAGTACCCCTTTTACATTGTATACATTTTGTAGTAAATTAATTGATTTAAGAAATACTACAGATTTCAACAATGCTAGCTAACTAAATATCTAATGTGAAACTATTCTACTTGTATAGCATTAGATAGGGCTGGCCCAGGTACTATCAAAGATAAAGACCAGATAGCCTTTCCTCCATACTATGCCCTAGAAAAGGTCCATGAACTTCATAATTGTAGATCTTACTTCATAACTAACAATTATCTTCTGCATCATAACAGCAGAAGCCTGGTCTGGTATAATAAAGTTTCATAATAGTGTGTCCACAAAGAGTCCCCCATCATATGCTGCCTTACTCTCTAAAATAGTTAGGCTGGAAAGAAGAAGAACTTACAGTTAGAATGATTAAGAAAGTCTGAGTTTTTGTGTCCTGCCCCCCTTCCCCCCTTTTAAAAGCAATAAAACTTTGAATAGCATGTCATGTACAGGAAGCAAAACAGCTTGTTGTTAAAAAGTTGGAGAGAAAAAACTATATGACTCTTTTTGTTACGACCAGGTCATAAGAAACCCGGGATCTAAATACAATTTATCACTCAGTCTTTTAAAATGTTCAGAACAAAACTAAGCAGGATGTGATGAAATTAAAATTTATCACTCAACTTCTTATTATACAATTGTTTTTAATGAGTTAGAATTATATCAGGTTTCAATTTCTCTGGGATTTGTATGAATGTACCAGAAAATATCTGCTAGAAAACCATGCCACAAGATTCAGCAACCAAGAATTCATTGCAGTATAACAAAACTACCATGTATTCTATTTTTTTAATTTATATCCTGCATTCTGCTTAACCAAAAGAAGCTAACAAATTATGAATCCATTTAAATTTCATAACACTTTAGTTAGTACTGTACAGATTATTTTTAAATATGGAAGTTAATACATCTTGGGGAGTTACAAAAATAATACTCATTTAGCGACTACAATTGGGACTGGCAGTTTGGCATTCAGCAAAACAACTGTCCTTAATTTAGCTTTCCTTTGCTTTACAGACCTGCAAAGACTGTAAATGCAAGGATTGGTTATAAAGTTCCTTTTTAATCACTATTGTAACAGTGAACAGTTGTTAAATGAGGCATTTGCTAAACAAGGACTACCTGTAATTCCTTATTAGCTTCTATACATTCATACAAATCTGAAGAACAGTTCTATTGTGTTGTCTTTTAGCCCACAGTTTCCTAAAGGCTGAAAACCAATTTCTTTGTTTTTTCTAAGGTCTGCACAAGCCTTTTTGCCTCAATCGCTATTGGTTTCTAGCAAAGTTTGAGATTAGCTTGTTCTCACACACTCTCCTGCCTATTTAATACTAGCACAATACCAACAAAGAAGAAAAATAACAGCTGTCAAAAGAAATCAGCATAGTTGCATAAAGAACTCTCTGATAAATTGAAAGACAAAAAGGACAAGTATAAAAAGTGGAAAGAAGGGCACATAACTAAGGCAGAATATCAGCAAATAGCCCGAGTCTGCAAAAATGAAGTGAGGAAAGCTAAGGCTCAAAATGAAGTAAGGCTTGCAACAAAAGTCAAAAACAACAAAAAAAGCTTTCAACATATAAAAAACAAGAAAAAAGTTAAGGAAATGATTGGTCCATTTGTGGGAGAAAGTGGCAAGGTGACAAGCAACAGGGAGAAGGCAGAACTAAACTCGTTTTTTGCATCTGTATTTACACAAAGGGAAAAAACAGTCCAACTTATTAAAAACAGTACCATACTAAAGAGATTAGAAACACAAGTTAAGATAGGCAAGAAAATGTTAAGTGAGCATCTGTCCACCCTAGATGAGTTCAAATCACCAGGACCAGATGGATTACACCCCAAGGTTCTCAAGGAACTGGCAGATGTGATCTCAGAACCACTGAACTATATCTTTCAAAGATCCTGGAGCACTGGGGAACTACCAGAGGATTGGAAAAAAGCTGAAGTAGTTCCCATCTTCAAAAAAGGAAAAAAAATGGATCCAGGAAACTACAGACCTATCAGCCTGACCTCAATACCTGGGAAGATCTTGGAAAAAATAATCAAGCAATGAATCAGCGAACACCTAGAGCAGCAGTTCTCAACCTGTGGGTCGCGACCCTTTGGGGGATCGAATGACGCTTTTACAGGAGTCACCTAAGACCATCGGAAAATACATATTTCCGATGGTCTTAGGAACCGAGAAACCGCTCCTCTATCCGGCCGCCACCACTGCCCTCCTCCTCCTCTGGCTCCTCTGCCTCCAGGGCACCCTTCTCCGACACCACCTGCTCCTGCCACCGCAGCGCTATCGCGTGCGCCCCGACACTGCCCTGGGCCGGCTCAGCTGTGTGGGTAGCCAGGCCGAGCCGAGCCGGGTCTGGGCTGCTGCTTATTTCATTCTTTGACCAAGTGACAAAATTAATGGACCAGAGGAATGCTGTGGATATAATTTACTTGGACTTCAGTAAGGCATTTGATAAAGTAGACCACAACCTACTACCAGATGGATTTGTAGCTGGCTGACCGGCCGTATTCAGTGTGTGGTCCTCAATGGAATTACATCTACATGGAAGGAAGTATGTAGTGGGGTGCCCTCGGGCTCTGTTCTGGGCCCAATGCTCTTCAACATCTTCATCAATGATTTGGCTGAGGGGATAGATGAGAAACTCATCAAATTTGCAGACGACACCAAGCTAGCAGGAATAGCCAAGAAAATAGGTTTAAGATAGAGAAGGATCTTGACAGACTTGAACATTGCGTGCTATCTAACAAAATGAAATCCAATGGTGAAAAAAGCAAAGTTCTTCATTTAGGCAAGAAAAACCAAATGCACAGGTATAATGTAGGTGGTACCTTGTTCAATAGTAGCAACTGTGAGTCCTAGTGGACAGTCACTTAAATATGAGCCAGCAGTGTGCTGCAGCTGCCAAAAAAAGCCAACACAGTGCTAGGCTGCATTAACAGAGGGATAGAATCAAGATCATGTTACGTGTTAATACCACTTTACAATGCCTTGGTAAGGCCACACTTGGAATACTGCATCCAGTTTTGGTCACCACGATGTAAAAAAGATGTTGAGACTCTAGAACAGTGTTTCTCAACCTTGACAATTTTAAGGCATGTGGACTTCAGCTCCCAGAATTCCACAGCCAGCAATGGTGGCTGTGGAATTCTGGGAGTTGAAGTCCACATGCCTTAAAATTGTCAAGGTTGAGAAACACTGCTCTAGAAAGAGTACAGAAAAAAGCAACAAAGATGATTAGGGGACTGGAGCCTAAAGCATATAAGGAACGGTTGCTGGAATTGGGAAGAGAAGGACGAGGAGGGACATGATAGCAGTGTTCCAATATCTCAGAGGCTGCCACAAAGAAGAGGGAGTCAAGCTATTCTCCAAAGCACCTGAAGGTAGGACAAGAAGCAACGGAAGGAAACTAACCAAAGAGAGAAGCAACCGAGAACTAAGGAGAAATTTTCTGACAGTTGGAACAATTAATCAGTGGAACAACCTGCCTCCAGAAGCTGTGAATGCTCCAACACTGGAAGTTTTAAAGAAGAGATTGGACAGCCATTTGTCTGAAATGATATAAGGTTTCCTGCGTGAGCAGGGGGTTGGACTAGATGACCTCCAAGGTCCGTTTCAACTTTATCATCATCATCACCACCACCACCACCACCATTACCATGATGATGATGATGATGTTTGAAAGTACAAATCTCCTGCCATGTCTGTTTAGTGCTTGATAAGTTGGGGTGGAAACTTTCTACATTTCTTTCTTGACCCATTATTCAACTGCAGGCTCCTCCGCCTTTTATCTGATTGCTCCCTAGGCAGCATTTCCCCCATGCCCCCACCTCCTTTTTCCAAAGTTGTTCTCACATTCCATTATAAATTCCATTACTTAGAATAGAAATTGGACTAAAGGGCTTGCAGTTCTTGAATGATCCTCGAGTTCCCTTTTGAAGGGGACTGAGTTATTCACTATCATTTAAGAATCAAGAGTTTTATTTAAGGAATAAGTTGTATAGTTGTTTTTTTTTTGGAGGGGGGTGAAGAAATGAAATGTGTCATTTACAAACTTGTATTACCGGTATTTGTTTTTATATATTAAACATTTCCTCAGGTAGCCTTCCTGAGAACCAGTTTAGATATAGGTAAAGATGTCTACAAATAATTTACTTGTTGCATTTTTTTACTAATTGAGAAGAGTGTAGTGATTATAGAACTGATACCATTTTCTGCTTATTCTGGTATCTCCTATCAATATTCCAGGCAATGTTTAAATGAGTACAGACATAGGGAATGTAATGAGAAATTCACAAAAATTCACATTTTAAAAGGTGAATTTATTTTCTAACTGGGAAGATTATTTAAGAAATGTATACAAAGATTTACACAAAATGTAGGCAAACCTATCCATTTTTTTGCAGAACCTTTTCATTAAAAAGTAGTAGTGCAACAATATTAAAAACAGACTAAAATAGTAATTTATAATAATGTCTGCAACTTTTGATTGCTTGGAGAAGTATTCCAGAGATTTTCATTATTTCCACAGCTGATTTTGTGAAGAAAAAAATAGGCAGCAGCCTAGCCAGATGGATTAACCACTGATTTTATCTTGCACGTCACAAGGTGTAGGAGAAGAGCAGGTAGAGCTGGGGGCAGGAGGAGCAGGAATTAAATGCATCAGTATAGAGTTGCCACAAGAAATCCAAGTCCAGCCCCCTCCCAAAATTCTATTGACCCTTATCTATTGCCAATTTAATGTTGAACTTTAATAGATTTGTATATAGGGTGGAATAGATTTTCTATGCTGCAACCTCATGAATAATCCTGATTCTTTATGCCTGATACAAGGAAAAACAGAAGCTATACAGATGGGGATTTGTAAATATTGGTATTGTTTTCTGAAAGCTCAAGGATCATTGGTAGTACATTAATTGAGCTTATATTTATAGGCTCTTATTTTTATACATTTGATTGATTTGGTGCCATCAAGTCAGTGTCAACCCTTAGTCACAACATAGATTTTCTCTAGGAGGGTCTATCTCCAAATTATAGATACTATAGCTAATCTTAACTGGTTGAAATGAATCAATGTTCTCTTACTAGAAGATCTCTCCCAAGAGAAAGACTTCATCAACAAAATGTAAATGGGAGGAAAGTGACTTGAGAATGGATTGTGAGCTTTTTCTGCTCTCAACTCTTAAAACTTTCAGTTTTAGCTTAAATTGCTTTGTTACTTGTACACCTGCTAATATTATATGCAGCTGATGGAGGGAGGTGAGTTGCTTCACAAAGTACTTCAGGAAGAAGAAAAAATATTTGCCACAACCATCTTGTGTTTATAATTAACACAAGACTTTGAAATAGCAAAGCTCATATATCTGAGTGCTGCATGTTTCCAGCTTTGCAATTTGAACAATATTTGTACAGGTAGTCCTCAACATACAACAGTTCATTTAGTGATCATTTGAAGTTACAACAGCACTGAAACTAGTGACATATGACCATTTTTCACACTTATGACCATGGCAACATCCCCATGGTCACAAGATCAAAATTCAGATGCTTGGCAACTAGAATCATAGAATCATAGAATCGTAGAGTTGGAGGGGACCTCCCGGGTCATCGAGTCCAACCCCCTGCCCGAGGCAGGATTCCCTAAACTATCCCAGATAGATGGCCGTCCAGTCTCTGCTTGAAGACCTCCATCGAAGGGGAGCTCACCACCTCCTGTGGCAACCTGTTCCACTGGTTGATCACCCTCACTGTTAGAAATTTTTTTCTAACATCTAATCTGAATCTTTTCCCCTGCAGTTTCATACCATTATTTCTAGTCCTTCCTTGAGCAAGTGAGAACAGGGCTGATCCCTCTGCACTGTAACAGCCCTTCAGGTATTTGTAGACAGCTATCATGTCTCCTCTCAGTCTTCTTTTCTGTAGACTAAACATTCCCAATTCCTTTAACCGTTCCTCATAGGACATGGTTTGTAGACCATTCACCATCTTGGTAGCTCTCCTTTGAACCTGCTCCAGTTTGTCAGTGTCTTCCTTGAACTGGGGTGACCAGAACTGGACACAGTACTCCAGGTGAGGTCGGACCAAGGTAGAGTAGAGGGGAATAATAACTTCACGTGATCTAGACTCTATGCTTCTCTTGATACACCCCAGGATCATGTTTGCCTTTTTTGCAGCTGCTTCACACTGTTGCCTCATGTTCAATCGATGGTCTACTAGGACACCCAGGTCCTTTTCACATGTACTGCTGCTCAGCTGTATTCCTCCCATACTATATGTGCTTTTTTCATTTTTCTTACCCAGGTGTAGTACCTTGCATTTTTCCTTGTTAAATACCATTTTATTAGTTGCAGCCCATTGTTCGAGTTTCTCTAAATCTTTTTGAATCCTTTCTCTCTCTACTCTGGTGTTTGCAATCCCTCCTAGCTTTGTGTCATCTGCAAATTTGATCAATTTCCCTTCAATTCCCTCATCCAGATCATTTATAAAAATATTAAACATAACTGGGCCCAGAACAGAGCCTTGTGGCACTCCGCTTGAGACTTTCTTCCAGTTGGATGTGCAGCCATTTATAGCCACTCTTTGAGTACGATTACTAAGCCAGTTATGAACCCACCTAACAGTCACTCTGTCAATCCCATATTTGATCTTTTTTCAATGAGGATGGTGTGAGATACTTTGTCGAAAGCTTTGCTGAAGTCCAGAAATACTATGTCTACTGTATTTCCCTGATCAACCCATTCCGTGATTTTGTCATAGAATGAAATTAGATTAGTTTGACACGACTTGTTTGTTACAAACCCATGTTGACTGCTGTTAATTATTGAATTCCCATCCAAAAGCTGACATATATGTTGCTTAATAATTTGTTCAAGAATCTTTCCTGGTATTGAAGTCAGGCTAACAGGCCTGTAGTTCCCTGGGTCTGCCTTCTTCCCTTTTTTGAAGATAGGGACAACATTTGCCCTTCTCCAATCATCTGGGACTTCTCCTGTTCTCCATGACTTTTCAAAGATTACAGCAAGTGGTTCAGCAATTACTTCTGCTAATTCCTTCAGTACCCGAGGATGTAATCCATCTGGACCTGGAGACTTAAACTCATTTAAGTTAGCTAAGTGTTCCCTTACCTTCTCTGTGTCGATTACATGCCTTGATTCTCTTAGTCCTTCAATAGCACAGTGAAGGTCAGTTGCAGTTACATTATCTTTCTTAGAAAAAACAGATACAAAATACGGTAGGAGTTTAGAATCTCCGCCTTCTCAAGATCACTTTTGACCACTTCCCCATTCTCGTTCTCTAAACTTCCTATAGCCTCTTTAACTTTTCTTTTACTTTTGACATATCCCCAAAACCCTTTTTATTGTTTTTAGTCTCTCTTGCAAGCCTCAATTCATTATTAACCTTAGCTTTTCTAATACTTGCCCTGCAATTTGTATAGATTACATTATAATCTTCCTTAGATATGTATCCCTCCATCCATTTCTTAAACATTTCTTTTTTTCCTTTTTAGCAAGTTTTTGAGTTCTAGGTTTATCCACCCTGGTCTCTTTAGATGTTTCCCATTCTTCCTTCTTTGAGGAATTGTTAAAGATTGCGCTTCTAGTATTGCATTTCTCAAAATATCCCATCCTTCTTGGACGTTTCTATCCTTTAGTACATTCAGCCATTTGATCCCCCCTACCCTCTTCTTGAGTCCATCAAAATCTGCCCATCTGAAGTCCAACTTTGAAGTCTGAGTCCTCTCAGGCTTTCCTTCCCTTATTATGCAGAATTCAAGGATAACATGATCACTACCTCCCAAGGTCCCAGAAACTCTGATTTCCTCGACCATTTCCTTCCTGTTTGTAAGGATTAGATCGAGGATAGCCAATCCTCTTGTTTTCTCCTCCACCTTTTGGTGGATGAAATTGTCAGCAAGAGAGGATAAGAACTTATTAGACTTCTGGCTTTTGCCTGAGAGAGATTCCCAACAAATGTCTGGATAGTTAAAATCTCCCATAATCACTATATCATGCTTTCTTGATAGTTTAGCCATTTGATCTAGAAAGAGGTCATCCATATCTTCTATTTGTCCAGGGGGCCTATAATAGACTCCTACAATGGTATCCTTTCTGTTATTCTCCCCATGAATTCTTACCCATACAGATTCTACTGAGTTTCCACTCTCTGAAACCTGGATCTCTGAGGAGACAAATGCTTTTTTAACATAAAGTGCAACACCCCCTCCTCTTTTGTTAAGCCTGTTTCACGAAAATAAGTTGTAGCCCTCGATGTCTGTGTTCCATCCATGTGTGTTATCCCACCAGGTTTCAGTAATACCTATGACATCATATTTATCTTCCTGAATTAAGATCTCCAGCTCTCCTTTTTTATTTCTCATGCTTCGTGCATTTGTGTAGAAGCATTTTAGTTTGTGACTGGTACCTATTGCAGACTTGCCTCCTCCACTTTTCTTACAATCTTTTTGCATTTGTTCTTTTGTTCTATTTCTGAGAGGAAGAATATCACCTGGTTTGATTGGCTGAGTATTTTTGTTTAACTTTTTACTTCCCTTCCCCTTTTGTTTTAGTTTAAAGCTCTCCTGATAAGTGAAGCAAGGCACTTGCCAAATACATTCTTTCCTGTCTTTGTAAGGTGCAACCCATCCCTTGCAAGGAGTCCATCATATAGGTAGTTTTCTCCATGGTTCAGAAATCCAAATCCTTGCTGCTTGCACCAATGACGTAGCCAGTTGTTCACCTCAAGAATCCTGTCCCATCTTCTTTCTCCATGACCATCCACTGGAAGGATAGACGAAAAAACTACTTGTGCTCCGAGTTCCTTCACTTTCCGTCCAAGGTCTTCAAAGTCATGGCAGATGGTTTCGAAGTTGTTTCTTGCAGTGTCATTTGTGCCTACATGTATTATTAGGAATGGGTTGTAGTCTGTAGGACTGAAGAGCCTCGTTATGGTATCAATCACATCTTTGATTCGTGCCCCTGGGAGACAGCACACCTCTCGTGAGTTTCTTTCGGGTCTGCAGATAGCTGTCTCTGTTCCTCTCAACAGGAAATCTCCCACAACCACCACTCTCCTGTTCTTCTTTTCAGTATCATTTCTTTCTCTCCGTTCAAGAGGTTTCTGGGGGCATAGTGGAGCTTTCTTTGTGGATTGTGTAGTCAATTCTTGAGATACATCTGTATTGTTCTCCTGACTGAGTGGCTGGAATCGGTTCTTAAGTTGTAAGGATGTAGAATGTCACCCAATTTTCCTGTTCCTTAGTGTCACTTGTCTCCATCCCTCAGCTTCCACAGGTACAGCAAGATTTTCTTCTATTCCGTCTTTTTGAAGAGTTTCTTCAGTTTGAAGAGTTTCTTCAGTTCTGTCAAGGAAGTTCTTGTGTTCCCTAATCTGTTGCAGTGTGGCCATTCTCTCTTCAAGACTTTTCACCTTTTCTTCTAGGAGAGCCACAAGCTTGCATTTGTGGCAGGTGAAGTTTAGTTTATGTTCCGGAAGGCTCATGAACATACAGCATACACTGCAGCAAACAATAGATCTCTTCCCCTCTTCCATATTGTGTGGAGCTGCTTGATGTTTTTCTTTGTGATTCCTTTGATTGTTGATCAGTTGATCAGCCAGTCTCCAGCACTCTTTCAAATTGCAGTGACTTTTAACTTCTTTACGGTATAAACTATAAATTCCTAAGGTATAATTCTTTCTTTTACTACTGTGTTCTTACTTCGTGCGCCGGAGCATGAAGTGCTGGAAAAAAAGCCCCCTACTTCTACTTCTCCCAAGCAGGAACTGACGACGGTGGTCTACAACCAAGTTAAAGTTCTCAAAATTTACAACCAAGTCAAAGTTCTCAAAGTTCCCAAATTCCAGCTCCCACAATACCCACAGTTCTCAAAGTTCTCAACCCAAGTCAAAGTTCTCAACTCAACTCCAGGCACAACAAAAAGCTCTTGCCTCTGCTCCACTCCTGGCCCCCACTGGTCAAGACAATGGCCGCTCGGTGACTCGGCTGCTCGGCTGCTCAGCAACGGCCAGAGTGGTCAGAACGGCGTCTGGGGGCGACGTGTAATTCCTCCAAATCCTGGCTTCTTGCTGGTTAGAGCAATGGCTGCTCGGCGGCTAGGCTCAACTGCTCGGTGGCGGCCAGGGCAGTCAGGGCGGCGTCTGGGGTGGCGTGTGAATTCCTCCAGATCCTGGCTTCTTGCAGTTAAGGTGGCTTTTCCCAATTATAATAACAGTAGGTCTTCTTTCCCTCTATAATAAAACAGGCTGATTCCTTGAATTCAGCTTGAATTCAAAAAGTTTTCAAAACTCTTAAAACTCTTAAAACTCTTCATTCAACTCAAACAACAGATAACTGATAGAACTATGAACTATGGCTTGTTTCATTAGAGGCAGTCGTCCAAGTTTAAGCCAGAGGGTGTTCATGTTTATGACAGTTGCAATGTCCCGGGATCATGTGATCAACTTTTACAACTTTCTGACAAGCAAAGTCAATGGGGAAGCCAGATTCACTTAACAACCATCTTACTAACTTAACAACTACAGTGACTCACTTAACAACTGTGGCAGGAAAGGTCATAAAATGGGGGGAAAACTCATAAAATTTCTGATCACTCATAACAATAGAAATGTTGGGCTCAATTGTGATCCTTAATTACCTGTATACTATTCTCCCACATTTTTTTCCTTTTTTATGGGACCCATTCTAGAATTGCATGTTCTTACCACCTGCCTGTAACTATTGTAGAATTGTACATTGTAACCAAAGTACAAAAATTATGATTAAAATAAACTGGACAAGTTTCATGTTATAAACATAGTTGTTATAGCTCAGGCGTTCCCAACCAGGGTGCTTGCATCCCCCAGGGGTGTGAGACGATATTCCAGGGGGTGCGAAATCTTGGATTTTCAAAATTATAGTGTATATGCATAATTCGTTGCTGTTATTTCAAACTTTTGTAAGGGGTGTGAGAATATATCAGAAGTGTTCTAGGGGTGCGGGGTATAGAAAAGGTTGGTAGCTGCTGTTATAGATGGAGAAGATTCATTCTAGAAAGGAGGAACTTGCCTTGTAGAAGTATCCCATTTACATAAGGGAATAGAATCAAGGAAGCCTCCAACTTTCAGGATCAATCATCCCCAGGTTTCTCATCTTCAGGAATTGCATTATTTCTTCAAGCATCTAAGAAGGAGATTTTCTATCCTTATCATTCTAGAACAATGAGGCTTTCTTTTTGTCCTCTTCGATAACTGCTGTATATACATTGCTGGGGACAATGTTGCCATGTCTTTTGTGTGCAGGTTTAGTATATTTATGTATTTGGTTAATGTATTTGGTTAATTTGGAATGAATTCTTTTGAACTGCATTCTGCATTTCATACGAGCTTCTGTTACTGTGGTTTTATATTCTAAGAAATGTAAATGAGAATACTTTTTTAGCTTCCTTATACTTAATCCTCTTATTTTTTAGAAGTGTTGTCTTTTCTCTTTAAATATAATGGCTTGAACTTCCTGGGCAAGTTTCCATTGCCATTTAAATTGAACTTGTAAATACATATGAATTACCAGCTGGCTCAATAAAACATGCATCTCATATTAATTCTTGAATGCAGTTTGGAATTATATCCACATAGTTATCTACCAAATACTAAGTCCTTTGAATAACTACTCAAAGGCAGGCACTTACTGTATCTTTCTTTCTCCTGAACTTATGTAAATCTAACTGATGATGTAAGGTAAGTTGATTTTTCCCATTATTACAACACTTTCTATCCATTTCTTCATTCCAAGATGAGTTGTCAAGTTTTAGTAAAAGGTACAGGCTACACTTCTGGTGCTAATATATTTTTGGCACTGCTATTTCCTCCCACTGTGATTCTGTGATGTAGTATATTAATGTGATTTCTATCTTATTAGATTCTATGTCTTTCATAGGACTCTGCTTCCTCTTCAAAAACTGTCTCTAGCCTTTCTATAGATCTTATTTTGAAGAGTAACTACAACTTATTCTTTCCTGTGCAACATGTTCTAGAGAACATCTCTATGCCAAATATATGTGTGCATATGTATGATGATATTGCGTAACTTTAATTTCAATTCCTAGCACAGAAATGTTTATACACTTTTTCTTCCATCAACACGAATGGAATGAAAGATCTTGTATCCAGTTCTGTAAACTACTCATCACTGAAGCTTACTAGAAATTGGGTCATTATGACAGTGAATCAGCCATCACTAAGAAGACATATTTGTTGCCTCATAGTCCCTTGGATTGTAGTGACAATGCTGAATATAAGAGAAAGCTCAAGCTAAGAATTGACCTTCTGCCAACAGCATACAGCTTCTTCCAAAGCAGATTAGTCTACAGTGTGTCTGGGTGGAAGAACTATATTTCACAATCATAGTGCTTAGCACCACCAGGAGAAATGAGCCATCTGCAGTCCCAAGTATGAGATGAGTAATTATCTTGCATGCTTCATAGCGCGTTTATATCACAGCATTCTATTATCAAAAGATTCTGTAGGCTTTTGATCTTTGGGAAAGAATTATTTAGATTATATTCCAAGAATGCAATGGAATAACAACTTGCTTTCCTCTCATAATTACTGGCAAAATGTAGGTGAGGTCTTACTCTCTGTGGCTTGTGTGAAACAGAAAAATGATTGGTAGGAACATTTTGAGAGATGAAGAATAGGCACCACTATCTTTCTCCAGGCACTGAAGAGTGATAGACAAGTTATTGCCACAGTGGAATTCAAAAATTAGAAATGAAAACATAGGCTCCTATTTTTGATATAGATCTGCAAAGTGGTGAGAAGAGACAGAACCACCAATAACTTGTTATGCATTTAGTTGAAAAGATAAAACAAGTAAATGAAGCATAGAGACCAGAAATTTTAGATTGCCAGGATAGAGTGGCAATCCTTAAAGAAAATACAATACTTGATCAATGACAAAACATACACCAAACATCCTTGATGTTCCCTAAGCTAATTTGCTTGCACAGGTTTAATTACCCAATTAGGTAACATCAGTGCTAGTGAATGTGGGGTTTACTCCCTGTTTATATATAGTAATTTGCCCTGGCAGTGTGGTTTTCTTTGTGTTAGTTCCTTGATTAGGGTAATGTTTTTTACTTGTTTGCTTGGTGTTAATCACTGATTATCTGGATGTGGGCTGCCATAGAGGTATTTTTGTTACCTTCTTAGTTTTTTTTATTTTGAATGGTATGTAAATGTAGTTTTTGTCTATGTATCTATCAATGCATGAAAGACGGACTTCCAGGAATCCCTAGCATTGTTGGATTTAGCTTGGTCTAAGGATGCTCACTGTTTCTCAGTTGAAACAATGATTGAGTACTGTCCTTATGTTGTGAGATTAAGGCATTTTCATTGTGTCTTCTGACTGCTAGTTGGTGTCCAAGCTCAGAGAGCACCAAGAACTCCACCATTCAATACTGAGCTACATATATTCTCTCCAATTGGAAACTTGCATTTGTTTTGATAGTTTATTATTCCTCAAATTAGAACGTATGAAAATATTTTATGTATTTTATTCTTTAATTTTACTGGTTTACTTCTTTTGATAAGGATCTGGATTTATTATTATTATTATTCAGAGAATTTATAGGCACTAAGGCCCCAAATATATTAATAAACCACTGAAGGATTTCCTGTAAAAATTTATTTCTCTGCTATACTGAACATTAAAAAAAGTTAAGCACTGTGTTGTGACTATCAGGTTCTTCAAGAATGAGTAATACCTAGCAACCAAACAGAAGTTTAACAGGTAAAATCATCTTTTGACATCTCTCTCTCTCTCTCTCTCTCTCTCTCTCTCTCTCTCTCTCTCTCTCTCTCTCTCTCTCTCTCTCTCTCTCTCTCTCTCTCTCTCTCTCTCTCTCTCTGTGTCTAATGTCTAAATTCAGTTATTGGATTATATTTCTTACAAAAGATATTAGTATTATCTTCTGGTTGCTGTCAGGAAAAGCTAAATTACAACTTCAGTTATTATGGGTTATGTCTGATTTATCTGCTAACAAAAACATGTAACACATGCTGTATATAAAAGAAGTTTGTTCAAAAGCTTTGAAGTACCTGGTATAGCTTCTGAAGAGAGCTTCCTTTCGCCCTTGGATGTTGGCCAGGATTGCAGCTGGAGTCTGTTTGGGGCGGAGGAAGCATTCCTGCTGTGCTTGACATTTTCCCATAGCCAGTATTGACAGTTTGTGGTGTACAAAGGTTTCCTTGATAAATAGAGCAGCAGTTGTAGATTTTGGCTGCACTCCTGCTCTGAATAAGAGCATGAATCAACAGAAATGCTTATGTATTATGAGAATCATTTTTTCCTATTTGGTTGGCCTGGTTTGAAAGATTGGTACATAGGAACTATGTAATGCACTGTAAATAACATTAGTCAAAAATACATCTATATACTACCAAAAACTCTTCTATTTGTTAGTTTATACTCTCCAGTTAGCTAAAATGGTGCATTATATTGGAACATTTTTTAAATCAAGGTACCTCAAATCTGCTAACTTAAAAAATGTGTAAAAAAAAACCTCCCTATTCCTCCTATGGAATTGAAATTTCCACTATGTTCAGACCAGTTTTATTCACAAAGTTACGTGGTCATAGGATCATGATTTCTGATGCTCCCTGCCAGTTTTCCACAAACAATATCAGAAGGGAAGCCTACAGGAAGTTGCAAGTTGCTCCCACTCCCAATGCATTATACTGCAACAATTTTTGAATCAAGGCACCTCAAATCCATTATGAATTAAAGAATGTGTAAAAAAAACTGGGACCCATTACTCTTGAACTGAAATTTTCTCCATGTTCAGAGAAGATTTATTCCCACATTTCTGGCCATTGCAGCATCCCTGCAATTATGTGGTATATATTCAGTATTTGGGTGAAAGAAAATATGGCCAGCCCAATTATTCCACATAAAAGGCCATTGATTGTCTAATATATATTAATTGTCAGCTGTGGCTAATTCTGAATATGTAGTAAACTATAGTAATCTATAGATTGCTTGCCATACCTGGAAAGTAATTCAGGATTTAATGATCATCCCCTTGGTGGTTTGTGATACATTTTCAATGTTGTTTAATTGCAGCAGCAGCAGCAATAACAAGAAAACATTTCTGCCATGCTGAAACATAATTTGGGCTTTACATTTGTGTATGTAAAAGCCACTCACTTCTAATTCTCAAACCAAATTCTCAGCCTTGACATCTTCACTTTTAAATATTTATATAAAGTTGATGGATTTCACAACTCCTTTTTTAAAAAAAGAAAATATCCACATGTCCAAGGTCTGCCAATCTTTGCTTTACCAAAAAAGAGTAAGAAGAAAGATGCCCACCATTTGAACAAAGGCAAGATTGATAGATGTAAACTAAAAATGAAGTATGACACCATAGTGATCAGGAATTCATAAACTTTCCCAGGTGCAGTCTTTGGGAATATAGGGGAGGAATGTAGCATTTGGATTTGTTAATCTCATGTACTCCAAATATCTTGAGAAAAGTGTAAAAAATGTCCCATGTAGAAAAACAATAATTTAATAATGTTTAATAATTTATTATTTGTTCTTTAAACTTTTCTTCAATAGAAGAAAATGTCACATATTTTTTAAAAATAATGTCTGAATAGAAGCAAATTGTATTACTGTACATCTTTTCTTTTGGGCATACCAAAGAAAACTAGTTCAGATAGTGGCTTAAAAAGCAAGACTGCCAAAGCATGTCTTCAAAAAGAGCAGAACTAATTTTAGAAGCCATCATACCTTGGGCTGTTTAGCTCCTTTTGTGACACCCAGCAGTGCTACATAACAGCCCTTGACACAACTTTCACAGAATACTATTATATTACTTGGTCTGTTGGGTGGATGTTGGGTGGTTTAGGGGTGGGGAATTGTGGTGGGTGGGAGTGTGTTTGGGGATTATGTGTGTGGGACCTGGTCTTTGGGTGTCATGTAAATTTCGTTGTATGTGTGTATTGCGTATACACACACAATGACAATAAAGTTGTTGTTGTTGTTGTTGTTGTTATACAACATTAGGGTAGATAGGACAATATGACAAATATATATGTCACTGTGCCATTAAGCTAATAACATGTATATGCACCAAGGTTGGCAGGATGTAATCATTATTTCTTTATATATTTATCTGTGTCATTTATAGCTAGGTTGCTAAGTACAGAGAACATATTTAATGAATATGTATTAATATATACAGGTAGTCCTCGACTTATAACCATTCATTTAGTGAGCAAAATTACAATGGCACTGAAAAAGTGACTTACATCCATTTTTCACACTTATAACCATTGCAGCATCCCCATGGTCACATAATCAAAATTTGGACCCGTGGCAACTGGTTCATATTTATGATGGCTGCAGGGTTCCTGGGTCATATGCTTACCTTTTGTGACCGTCTCACAAAGCAAAGTCAATAGGGAAGCCAGATTCACTTAACAATTGTGATGCTAACTGAACAACGGCAGTTATTTAACCTTGACAAGAAAGGTCATTAAATGAGATAAAACTCACTTAACAGCTGTCTCACTTAGCAATAGAAATTTTGGGCTCAGTTGTGGTAGTAAGTTGAGGACTACTTGTATTCATCAGCCTTCTCTGTATTAAAAATATTTAATACAGGCTTCCGGTGGCTCCGCCGGCGCCGCTAGGGTCTCCTCTGTGAGACTCAGTCCTCTGGATTTGTAAAGCCGCGAAAAACAGCGCACACCAGCTGTTTTTTCGCGGTGGAAAATCCCCTCTCCGGGCAAAGGAGAGGTGTAGAGCATCGGGAGCAAGGTTGAACCTTCTTAAATCCCTGGAAAATAAGTTTTCAGGGATTAAGAGTGAGCTCCCTATAGCTCCGGAGAACGCTCCTTTCCAGGGACGCTCCTGTCTTCGGACAGAGAAAGACGCCGCGACCACTTCTGCTTCTTTAAAAATTTAACACTGGAGAGACTGTAAGCAGGCTGAATGATTACAGGAGTTTTAAATGGATTGCAAGTATTTTTATTGTTTCTTTTTGGCTATACATTTCTAACGTTTACAATCAACATAATGCTTCAAAATGGCGCTTAGCTTTCACTGTTTTCATTGCTAGGGAAAGTGCTGGATAGTGAAAGTGGATTTGTTACTTCTCACTCCCTGTTTCTTTAAGTGCAGCTAGAGAGACGGCTGTGATTATTTGAAATTTAAAATGGAGTGGAATTTACAGTCAAATGCTAAACCTATGTTGGATTGTACTGATGAATTTTATGAAAAAAGACCTGATACACAGAAGATTTTTACGCAAGACTTTAAAGAGATTAAAGCACTTTTGAAAGAGGCTTTTACAGAAATATTTACTAAATTCCTTTTTCTAAATGAAGTTGATCTACAACCGACTGCTGAACAATTTATATTACAATCTGAACATGGAGAAGAGTTAGAATATTCAACTGGAATCTTTTCTTCAAATGAAACTGATTTACAATTGTCTGCTGAGTATTATACAACACAAGAGAAATTAGAAGATCAACAGGGAAAAGAAGAAGATAGTTCTGAGAATAAAGACTATAACTGGATTTTGCTTGATGAAAAGTTTATTTATGGAGAGGAAGAGGTTTTGTTTCAAGAAAAGGAATTCTATCCAGCTAACCAGCAAGAAGAGGATTTAATTGACAAAATAGAGACATTGTTTCACTTTAAGAAGCAATCAGACTATAAAGTGAAATGGACTCTGTTTGATGAACAGTTTATTTATGGAAAGCAAGAGGATCTGATTCAAGAAAGGAAGACTCAGTTTAAGAAGCAATTTATTTACGGGGCTGAAGAAATAATGAAGAGAGACTTATTATTTGGAAGGGAGGCCCTGTTATGGCGGTTTATTTGGTTAAGAAAAAAACCTAGAATTCGTTTGAAGTAATGAAATTTAAAATTGTATGTAAGGAATTATGGGTAATTTAAAATTATGGACTGAATTGAGGACCAAGATTATGAGTAAGATGTAAGAGAAGATGATTAATGGTTGACATAATTAAATTGATGAAGGATGTATTTGTTTTGATGATCTAGGTTTGACATTAGATTGATTTAATGATGAGATAGATAAGCATTAACTGATGGGATAAAGTTGAAGTAATGTAAGTTAGAAATGGTATAAATAGTTTGTTTTTATTATGGAGGTTTATTTGTTAGGTGAGAGAGCCCAGAAGTCGATTGATTAAATGAAATTTATAGTTAAATGAGAGGAACTAAGGTCAATCTAAGACTATGGGTTGAATTAAAGATTAAGATTATAAGTAAGTTGTAAGATAGGATGTTTAAAGGATATATTAAGATATATCACTACAAATTAAATTTATTAGATTTGACTTAGATTGACGGTTTAGATGTAAATGATAAATATTATTCTTAATAAGATGAGTTGATTGTTTAATAAGGAATTAAGGTTAATTTAAGATTATGGGTTGAATTAAAGATAAATATTATAAGTAAGGGTTAGGTGAGGATGTTTAAATGAAGATATATTAAGATATATTATGACAAATTAAATTGATTAAGAATGTAATTATTATTATTATTTTTTTCTTTTTTTTGAATTGAGGGATGTATTGATATTGTATTGTTATTAATATTATCTGTTTAATTTTAATAAGATGAGTTTTTTTGTTTTTGTTTTGTTTTGTTTAATGGATTGTTTTGATTTAGAGAATGTATATATTATATAGTTTAAAATTCTTGTTAAGATTATATAATAATTTTGTTTGATGTAGTGGGGTTTTCTTTTTGCTACCCCGTATTCATTCTGGGAAGCCTGGGGGGGGAGGTGGGAGGGTTTTGATAATTATGATTTTATGTTTCTCAGCTGTTTTGGGGGTATTTTTTTACCCCCTTTTTTTCTTATTAGGTAGTAAGGGGTTGCTCGGGTGGCCTCTGTGCACCACATCGGTTGGGAAGAAGAAGGAGGAGTGAGGGTTAGGTAAGTAGGAAGAAAGATGAGAGAGAGGATAGGGGATAGAGGTGAGAGGAAGGGATGGATGGAAGTGTAGAAAGATTAAGTAGGTTGATAGAGGGTAAGAGAGGGGGTTAGTTGTGTTTTAGGGGGATGTGGTGGGGAAGGGGTACCGAGCAGTTTTTTTTTTTATGATTGTTTGGGAATAATATATGAATGTTTAACAGTTGAGTTGTTATTTTTCTTTTGTTGTTAAAATTTTGTAAAACTTAATAAAAATATTCTTATAAAGAAAAATATTTAATACAGAGAAAGCTGATGAAGGAAATGGCTTATAGGGGAGGATTTTCAAAGATGTTGTTGACCTGACATCGCTCAGATTTTTTATTTAGGAGGAGGAGGAGAAAAGGAATATAAATTAAAGGACAGAATTCTATTAATTTGTTTTATTTTCCCACACTTCTGGCTGTTCCATTTGCAAATGTTTCTGAGCAAGCTACATCCCAACCTGGATAAATTGAATTAAAAACAATACAATAAAAAAGAAAAATTAATAATATTACATAGCCGACAGATAGAGCCAGGATCAGTCATCAGTATAACTCCAAGTCAAGAAGATCTAAAGCTGACAACCAGCTGTATACATTGAAGTATAGCTTCATATTGTAGACTGCATGCACTATATGGGATTAATTAATTTTTCATGCAATAATATTACCTGAATTAACTCAGAATTTTTTTCTGAGATGCCATTTGCTTGCATCATTTATTGCTTTGGGGAAAATACCTCACCTAGAATCTTCACAGTTCTCCATGACATAATGCTTGATTAGTTGCCTCCTGTCTTTTATTCCTAATACCTTTCAGCAACTATAGAAATGAAGGGGATTATTTCTTCGTTTTCTGAGTTCAAATGAATAATCATTATGTCAGTACTTGGTGTGCTTCTAATTACTTGTTCTGGTTACAGAACCTGCTACTTAATTATTTCATGATTTCTTCCTTACTAATCTTGAATTTTTTTTAAAAAAAATGTTGATTAGTTGAACTGAATCCAAAATAAACATACTGGATTTTGTTACTTTGTATGGATCCAATATTGATCAAATTTTCTTTGCACACTGATTCTTATTCCTTTCCGCACTTGCCTTACCCCATATCACAATATAGTATGGGCATGTAGGAATGCATTTACCATAACCTAAAATACAATAATAATAAAGAAAAAGAATGACCCAACTTACATCCAGGGTTAATCTTTGCTAAATTTTGACTTCTGCTCTCCTAAGGGGAAATTATTACCTTGGTATGGCTATGAAGCTGTTTTAAAGCCAAATTAAGTTAGAAATGTCATATTTAGTATTGCAATGAACTGAATGTCTATATGAAGTTCCTTCTGTTGTTTTTCCAGTTATGATTAATTACTTTGCACTGTTTAAATAACTGAACATCTATGAGTGAACTAAGTAAAGCAAGACTCAGCAGATTCCCAAAGGATTTTGAGAGGTGGTTGCTCATTGCAGGACTGGGTGTCCCTGTCTGGTATGACCAAAGCTACACTGTGAGCTTACTCAGAGGTCCAAAGGTGAGAACAATCATTGGGTCAGCTCATTGAATGATTGAGTTTTATGACCTGAGATTACTGGATGCTTATTGTTGATACACAATCATCAAGGAAGGTATGCAAAAAATTATTTAAGACAAAGTTTTAAAGAAGCTGGTTATCAGTTCTATGGGAGGTTAAAGGAGGAAAAGAAAGAAGAGGATTCATTGACCTTGTTCAGTTAAATTTGTCACAGTCTAGGCCTCCATCAGTACTACCTAGATCAGGATGTCTTGGCAGTGCTGTAACCACCCATCAGTTAAAAATACAGGAATATTTTATTTTGATTCAGATCTACTGACTGACTTCTATGCTTTTCATAAATTCAAGATGAATTAGCAATCTCAGTTATTAAAAAAAACAAAACTTTCCAGGTAAACTCAGTTCCTTTTTTAGATAAGTAGATGTAAATTACAAAACTCCTTAAAATTATAATAAAATTAATTTAATAAATCCATAATGATTAATAGCATTCTGTGTTAAGGTCACAAACTCTCAGATACTCTACTAGTATTCTTTTAGAAGCATCAGCTTGTATAAGGAAATGGTGGGGGGGAGGTAGAAGAGTAGCTTATCAGAGACTCACACCAGTTCTGGAAGCCTAAAGCATGAGAAGTTCAGTGCTGTTTAATGAGAAATCAGCAATCTGCATTTCAAGACCCCTGCTCTCAAGTGAATCAGCCTATCCTGGAAGAACTTAACCAACCCGCTCTAAAGGAGTTGCAACTGCATTTGTATCTTCCTCAATGGTGTTATCTTTCCTGTAACCACTTGCCCTAGAATATGTAAGCACCACCTCCTTCCTTTCAATTTTCTGCAAAAAGTGAAAAGCTACTCTGGGGGGAGGGAGAGAATTTATGGGGGTGTAAAATTTCTGTTTAACATCTACCCTTGTTGATTAGTTTACTGTCCTATGCTTATCAGACCTATTTCAGAACGGCATGGAAACGGTAGTGATAAAGAACTACAATTAACTGTGGAGTCCTTGGTCCTCTCTGAACTTGGTTGTTTCCTTACAGATGTTTCTTTATGCAATTAAGTAACATCTTCAGTGCTAGAAGAAAGAGGGGTTTGTTCTCTGTTTACATACAAGTGGATTGCCCTGTCAGTGTTGGTGGAACAGTTGTTTTCTTTTTGGTAATTCCTTGCTTAGACTATCATTTACTATTTGATTGTTGGTCTGGTATTAATCCTGCTGTTAATCCCATAATTAAATACATTTCAATTGTTTCTAAAAATAGATCAAAGATAACATCACTAAAAAGTATACGAGGCAGCCCCCTTCCTCACAAAATTTCTGGAAAACATCACCTTGTTATCTTTATCTTATTTCTTGTCTATTTATTTTATAGTTTGTTTATTTAATTTATATTATATTATTTTATTTTATGAATACTCTTGGAAAAACACAGGGGAGAATGTGCACAGAGAGATTTCCCATTAATTTCTTTTTTGCCTTTGCAGACTCATGGATAGATTCATGTAATATTTCTATTTGTTTTACTTAACAGCTTTGTTTTGTAACTGCACAGATATCAAAGAAGTTTCTCAAGCAGAATTCAGTTTCATTTATTTGTTAAAGTGTTCCTATCTTCTAAAAATTATGGGAATAAAATAGGAAACAGCAGCTGAGGTTGCCAGGATGAAGCAATCCGATTCACTGAAAGACGAACAGTGTAAATTCTTTATATAAACAAATCCTTGCCTGAAATATTCACATGTACTGCTCTCCCTTTTGCTCAAAAGGTCAAGAGCATAATCTAGATTAAATTAAATAATAAATCTTATTCCATCCACTTATCTTTTTTTCCCAAGCATTTGGGGAAAGCCCCAGGTTGCCTGTTAGCAGTTACCAATAGTACTTAGACTTATATACTGTTTCTTAGTGCTTTTCAGCCCTCTCTGAGTCCTCATTTTACTGACCTCAGAAGAATGGAAGCTGAGTCAATCTTGAGCTGATCAGAATCAAATTCCTGGCAGTGGGCAGAGTTAGCCTGCAGTACTGCATTCTAACCACTGAGCCACCACAGCTATTCCTCTGGTGTAATCTTTTTATCCTAGCTTTGGATATATTAGTCACGATGTCTATAACTGGTCCAATGAAAAGATGTACAAAAGAGATGGTTTGCATCCATCAAAGAAAGGGACTGAGTTACTCAGCTATAAATTCACAAATTTTCTGGAAGAAAATTTAAACTAAACAGCAGGGACAGTGAGTTAATTGATACAGAACAACCCTGTCCCTGGCAATCTAAAAATTATAGGGCTTTCAGTGCATGTAAGAATACCAACCTTGCTGTCAAGCAAAATCAAGCCTCTAATAGTGAGTGCCACACAAAGTGCACTAACCAATTAGGTGGTAAGACAATAGGGGAACTCAGGCACCACACGGGTTATATAGAAAGTAAACAGAGGGCCGGTCATAAAGGACTCAAATGTCTATATACCAATGCACAGAATATCAACAGCAAACAGGGTGAACTAGAAATTCAGGTTAATGAGGACAGATATGATATTGTTGCCATTACGGAAACATGGTGGGATGAAACCCACACATGGAACACATAGCTAGAGGGATTTAAATTATTTAAAAGAAACAGACCAAATAAAAGAGGAGGTGGAGTTGCTCTCTATATAAGAAATAACTACATCTCTACAGAAATATAGTACAACAATGATAAAAACTTGTCTTGAATGCATTTGGGTCAATATAAAAGGGAGGGGAAATGACATTGCCATAGGTGTATACTACAGGCCACCCAGCCAAACAGAGGAAATAGATAATTTTTTTGCTAGTCAGCTAACTAAAATATGTAGGAAGCACATCACAATAGTAATGGGGGACTTTAACTACCCTGACATCAACTGGGAGACAAACTCTGCACCAAGTGGAAGATCAAATAGGTTCCTGACAAACCTAGCAGACAACTTTGTCTCCCAAAAAGTAGAAAAGGGAACTAGGGGATTAGCCATTTTGGATCTAATTCTCACTAACAGAGATGAAATGATAGAAGGTGTTGAAGCCATAGGAACCCTGGAAGGAAGTGATCATGCAATATTGGAATTCAACATTATGGAAGCACAAGCAATAGAACACAGTCAAACTAGAGTCTTGGACTTCAAGAGAGCTAATTTCAATAAACTTAGAGAGGGCTTGGTAAGGATTCCATGGATGAGAATCCTCAAGGGGAAAACAACTCAAGAAGTTTGGGAAATTTTGAAAAATGACATAATAAAAGCCCAGTCTAGCACAATACCAACAAAGAGGAAAAATAACAGCTCTCAAAAGAAACCAGCATGGCTGCATAAAGAACTCTCTGACAAATTGAAAGATAAAAAGGACAAGTATAGAAAGTGGAAAGAGAGAGACACATAACTAAGTCAGAATATCAGCAAATAGCCCGACCCTCCAAAGATGAAGTGAGCCAAGGCTCAAAATGAACTAAGGCTTGCGACCAAAGTCAAAGATAACAAAAAAAAAGCTTTTTTCAACATGTAAAAAACAAGAAAAAAGTGAAGGAAATTATTGGTCCATTAGTGGGTGAAAGTGGCAAGAAGGTGACAAGCAACAGGGAGAAAGCAGAACTATTTAACTCATTTTTTGCATCTGTCTTTACACAAAGGGAAAAAACAGACCAACCTATCAAAAATAGTGCCATAAAAACAGAATAGAAACGCAAGTTAAGATAGGCAAGAAAATGGTAAGTGAGCACCTATCCAGCCTAGACGAGTTCAAATTGCCAGGACCAGATGGATTACACCCCAAGGTTCTCAAGGAACTGGCAGATGTGATCTCAGAATCACTGAACTATATTTTTCAAAGATCCTGGAGCACAAGGGAACTACCAGAGGACTGGAAAAGAGCTGATGTAGTTCCCATCTACAAAAAAGGAAAAAAATGGACCCAGGAAATTACAGACCTATCAGCCTGACCTCAATACCTGGGAAGATCCCGGAAAAGATAATCAAACAACGAATCAACAAAAACCTAAAGGCAAACAAAGTCATTACTAAAAGCTAACATGGGTTTGTCAAAAATAGATCATGCCAGACAAACCTTATTGCATTCTTTGACCAAGTGACAAAATTAGTGGATCAGAGGAATGCTGTGGACATAATTTACTTCAACTTCAGTAAGGCATTTGATAAAGTAGATCACAACCTACTACTTGACAAGATAGAAAAATGTGGGGTAGAAAGCACCACCACCAGATGGATCTGTAGCTGGCTGACCGGCCGTACTCAGCGTGTGGTCCTCAATGGAACCACACCTACATGGAGGGAAGTGTGTAGTGGGGTGCCCCAGGGCTCTGTTCTGGGCCCAGTGCTCTTCAATATCTATATCAACGATTTGGACGAGGGGATAGATGGGGAACTCATCAAATTTGCAGATGACACCAAGCTGGCAGGAATAGCCAACACTCCAGAAGACAGGCTTAAGATACAGAAGGATCTGGACAGACTTGAACACTGGGTGCTATCTAACAAAATGAAATTCAATGGTGAAAAAAGTAAGGTTCTACATTTAGGCAAGAAAAATCAAATGTTCATGTATGGTATAGGGGGTACCTTGCTCAATAGTAGTAACTGTGAGAGGGAGTCCTAGTGGACAATCACCTAAATATGAGCCAGCAGTGTGCTGCAGCTGCCAAAAAGGCCAACACAGTGCTAGGCTGCATTAACAGGGATAGAATCAAGATCACATGAAGTGTTAATAGCACTTTACAATGCCTTGGTAAGGCCACACTTGGAATACTGCATCCAGTTTTGGTCACCACGATGTAAAAAAGATGTTGAGACTCTAGAAAGAGTACAGAGAAGAGCAACAAAGATGATCAGGGGACTGGAGGCTAAAGCATATAAGGAACGGTTGCTGGAATTGGATATGTCTAGTTTAATGAAGAGAAGGACGAGGGGGGACATGATAGCAACTTTACTATTATTATTATTATTATTATTATTATTATTATTATTATTATTATTATTATTATTATTATTATTATTATTATTATTAATGGCTAAGGCTGAGCCAGAAAATGGTTGGTCATCTCTTTGATTGCATGACTGTGTTGTAGTAGTAAGAGTGGCAAACATTACTTTAGATAAACCTCACTGATTTCCTTCAAAGAAATGAGGATTTTTCATTGTTTGTAAATTGACTTATAAACAAAGCAATTTTATTACATGAATGCATCTCAAATTAAAAATTTTTTAAAAAGTTAAATTTTTCAGAGAAGTGTGTTTTCTCAATGGTTGCTTCGTATTTGGGATTAAGAGAGTAATTCTATGCACAAAGTTATACTTGGAAATGTTTGATAATATTATGGGTGTAATAATTAACCAAGGTGAAATTCAAATGTTGCCATTTGAAATTTTAATTTCACCCAAATTGAAATTCTAGGTTGAATCCAAGTGAATCTGCCTAACAAATTTTAGCAGGAATTAGACATAAAAGTAAGCCAGCAGTCTCTTAAATACTGTAATAATGTCAGCCCTGCAGGATAGTCCAGACAAGAAGCACACTCAGGAGCAATAGCTCCATCTTTATTGTAAGAGTATATTAACAGAATATTGTAATCTAAAAGTATCCTTCTTGTCCCTTACTTTTATTCTTCTGAACACTAGGAAAGGTCTGAGTAGTTTCCCCACCCTCTCCACCTTTGAGATCATTGTCTAGGTGTTTATAGAGATTCAAACATCCAGGTCATGTTTGTTCCAAATGTGATTTTCAGAAGGCAACTGGACTTTGTTTTTTTCCCCTTCAAAACATTTTGCTTCTCACCCAAGAAGCTTCTTCAGTTCTGACTGAATGATGGGGAAATGGTGGGGAACATCATTGCCTAGGGCAGGGGTCCCCAACCTCTGGGCCATGGCCTGGTAGTGGGCCGAGGCCTGCTGGCCACTGAGCCGGGGCTGGCCAGTGTCTTGTGTGTGCACAGAAACTCCCTCACTTGTGCTAGTGCCTCAGCCACGGGGTGCAGAAATGGGCCACTGTGCTTTGGGGTGTGAAAATGGGCCACCGATGCCATGCCTCGGTGGCAAAATGGGATGTCAACGCCGTGCCTTGGGGCGTAAAAACAGGAAGACAATGACACACAATGGGGTGAAAAAATAGGCCGCCACCACGCAGCAAGGCACAAAAATGACTGCCGCCATGCCGCAGAGCACAGAAAAAGGTGCTGTATCACGCAAGAATAGGGCAGGGCTAGTGAATATCATGCGGGCACTAGCCCCTCCCTGTTTGTGGTGCATGCGTGCTTGTGGCCCTGTAAAATGTTTCCCCCTCCCTTTTCCTCCGGTCCGCCACCCGACAAAGGTTGGTTACCTCTGGTCTAGAGTCCTACTCTTCCTCCTGCGTCCCAGGGTTATTCCCACATACGATTACAGTATGTAATATACTATTATATACTATTACTAATTCTGGATAATATAAGGAACCCATCACACTTTAACCCTACCTTGACTTTCTGATTGTGTAGAAGAAACTGCAGCAGTATTTCACACTTGAAAGGTTCATTGTTTACAAATATCTTTGACACATTATAAATCATTTGAGAATGGCTATGGCACTTGGGTTTGGCTAGTCTAAAGAAAAGAAGAAACAGGGGAGAAATGATAGCAGTATCTGAGGGGCTGCCACAAGGCAGAGGGGGCCAGGTTGTTCACCAAAGCACCAAAAGGAAGGACGAGAAACAATGGTTGGACACTGATCAAAGAGAGAAGCAACCTGGAACTAAGAAGAAACTTCCTGACAGTGAGGACAATCAACCAGTGGAACAGCTTGCCTCCAGAAATCGTGGGCGCTCCATCATTGGAGATTTTTAAGAAGAGACTGGACATTCACCTGTCTGAGATGGTATAGGTTCTCCTACTTGAGCAGGAGGCTGGACTAGAAGACCTCCAAGGTCCCTTCCAGCTCTATTCTGTTCTGTTCTGTTCTGTCTGACTTGATTCAATAACTTTAGAGATTTGAATCTTGTTTTGTTAAAAAAGTTCAACTTAGATGGCAACTACTCAATAGAAAGAACAGATATCATAATTCTATATTTTCTTTTTTCTTTCTTTCTTGATATGAAAACAGAAGCAAAGGTTTACTCATGATTCAAAGCAGCATGTGGATTTTGTGATTGTTAAAAGATGACATGTTAAGACAGCTTATGGAAGGATGTTTCCTAATATGTGTTTTATTACATTCAGAAGTTCACAAAAGGTAAACACAAATCTATAAATAACCCTTCTGAATCATTTTCAGTGAGTATATTCTTCTGCTCCGTGTCAATCTAACAGAAAAGTCTGCAAATACCATATGAGAAAACAATTTCTAAAGTTCATATTTACCATCTTTTCTCCCAGATTAGAAGATTACCAATTACACAAGCACCACAGTTTACTCAAAATTCAAAGCAGATTTTGGGTTTCGTGACTGTTAAAAGATGGCTTATTAAGATAGCTTATGCAGGGATGTTTCCTAACATGTTTTACTACATCCAGAAGATCACAAAAGATAAACAGAAAAAACTGCATAACCCTTGGTAGACTTCTGAATCATTTTCAGTAGGTGTTTCCCCCTCCCCTCTTGGATCAAACTAACAAAAAAGTCTCCAAATATTACATGAGAAAATAATTTCTCACATTTATATTTACTCTTTCCTCCCAGATTACAGAAGACCTCTGCCCTTTTATTTAATTTTTATACAGCTATAACTCTATGTAATTCAACATATTTTTAATCCAAAGTTTAAGCATGGACATAACTGGTTAAAATTAGAAATTAAAACCACTAGTTACAATGACATACTAAATCTGACTTTTTGTGAATAAAACTGTTCATTAGAGTTGATTTTTTTCTCAGATATTCCATATCTGGGAATCATAGAATTCAGACGGAAAGAAAGTTAGATCATTTGTATACTGCTTGTATACAAATCAGTGAAGTCTTCTAAGGCTCCTAGGCTGCAGACTCCTATATACAAAACCAATAATAAATATAACACATTATTTTTCAAAGAAAAAAATACAGAATAGAGTTTGTGTTTTATTATCTTTATTTCATGCTCTGTAGCCTTATTGTTCAGATACAGTAACACCAGTTCCTGTTTAATTCTTAGTTCGGAGAGGACATTGCCAAGAATTACAAAAGAAGTTAAAAGCAACCGTTAATCATGTCAAAATAAAAGAATGTTAAAAAGTGCTTTTTTAAAAAACAGATGAGTTCATAGAATTATCCAACCATATGTTGTCACATTAACAATTAGTGAAGTATTCATGTTGGGATAGGGAATGTGAAGATACTGAGTCTGCCTTCTAAACATTGGCTGTTATTTTCGTCTTTCAAACTGCTTAATCAAGAATGTATGTTTCAACACAACCAAAAGTGCCTCCCCTATTTTATCTAACCATGCAGGATCTCAGGCGTTGAGCCTGGCAAAATAAAACCAACAAAATGAAATGTATTGCCTGAAAATAAAGTATTCACTAGCTGCTTTAATTCTGGTAGTGATTTAATTCTCTATCACTTACTATGAAACAGCTATTCTCTCTCCAGACAGAGAAATCATTGCAAAATTTAAAGATATTTGAAGTTATAGCATGGAAAAAGTGGAAGAAGAATAAATATTGGCTTATTTATAGTGACACTGAGTTAAACAGTGTGCTTTTTGAAAAATTGCATTCCAAAATTGTAGTGTAGCTAACAATTATTCATAAAATATATCTCAATAAGGTGATCTGATATTGGAAGAGGAAATTAGAAAAAAAAATACAGCATGATTACAACTTATAGAAAGCATATGGTTTCAAAAATTCAAGAATATAGGAGTTTTATTTCTGTTCTCTATGATGTTGTTATGAAAATAATAGCTGGCCATAATATGAATATTAAAATATTGAATTCTTTATGATGATAGGCAAAAATTATTAAAGACAGCTTAAGCAGTTATGCCTAACTATGGATTTCTATCCATAGTAGAATTTTGAGTCTGGAATTATAATTGTTTAGTAGTAGTAATTATTGTTGGTCACATAGACACATGTTTAAACTGGGTTTGGCATTTTTATCCACTTATTGAATCCTCCCCAAGTTGTTATCTGTTCACAACAATATAAAGTCATAACTGCAATTCTTTTGGTTGGTGTTGGCCTTCATATGCATCAAGTTTTTCTCAAGAACCAAGGATATCATAATGTATATGTGTGTATCCAAGCAGTGTGGCTTGCAAGTGATAGATGCAACTTTTGTTGATGCATAGTTTTACATGCTATCCAAGACTTTTTTGGATGAATTCCAGTGTGGGACCACCATAGTCATTTTTTGCCATAAAGAGGTCATACTTTCTCATTCATAACATAATGCAGTAGTGAAATATCTTTTGTACCAGGTAAAGATGTATCAACTAATTATGTGGATGCATTAACACTTCTGTTACATCACAGTTCTTGTACCATAGTAGTAGCCCAAATAAGTACCAAAGAAACCACCAACAGAATTAAACCAAAGAATCATTTATATACAGGACCATTTTGATGGCTGATGCTTCATATAAGCACTAATAGAACTTGCATTGCTATTATAATTGTCAGAATTTTTTGATGATGCACAGAGGTTGCATGATCAATTCTGTATGGATGTACTGATATTCTGGAGTAGCACTTCTACAACAATTTTTTCTAACTTTATTGTTCTATAATTAGTTGTACCACAGGCCCATATATGAAGAAGCCTTTTGAGGAGGAATGTACAATCGTTTTTGATACAAGGGCTTAACTTCAATTACATGTGGGACACCCACTCCCCATGAAAATGGATGAACAAACTTTAAATGTTATTTTTCATTCCAATAATAAACTTTAAAGGTTATTTTATTTTTCATTCCAATAATATGTTTAATTTATTAGAATTAACCACAATTGAACAACATCCTAGAGCACTTAATTATGAGTTTCATCTGTGATGGCTATTTATTTACATCTAACAAGTAAAGATTTATGAACAGGTGATAAACATGTTTTGGTGTGAACATTGCAGAAAAATAGCTCCAAATTTAGGGACTGAATTTTTAATGTACATTGTATAAGATTCTTTGCAAAATTGTTGTAGTCAGTAAGATAGTGAATTTGGAATAATTAGATTCTGTGTAAAGAAAATCCAAACATGATTAATGCATGCCTCATAAAATAGTCATACCCCAAATTTAATGAATAAAAGTAGATTTTTGGTTTGACAAGAACTGAGTTCTTTATTATGGGAAGCTTTGAAAGTATGACTGTTGATAAAACAGTAATCACAGTGCTTACTGGTATATATGGTTGCTAGGCCAAATCATTTCTGGAAAATAATATTTTGTTTCCTTTCCATACTTCTTCTCAAAAGCAAATCATTCAACAATCATTTGTTTTTCATTCTCTGCCTGTCAACATCTATTGTAAAACAAAAATGACAAACACAATAGCATTTATCTATATGATTAATTATAATTAATAATGCCTTAGTCTACAAATGCATAGTCATGGCATTAATACTTTACAAATGAAACAACTCAGATAGAGATCATCAACAATATAGCAGTTTCTCTAAAGAAACATAGTTTGGTCATTATGACATCAGTAAATGATGCTTGAAAACACAAATGACTAGTTTTAAAATACTTTCTTTTTTAAAACAAAAACATAATTAGTTTCTTGCTTGTGGTGGATTTATAAACCATCATAACTACCAACAATGCAGTAAATGATGGCAAAAGAACAAAAATACAATAATAAAAACTAAAGAATATCTACTCTTATAGACACCAGGAGATTGGTTGTATTGAATACAGTATATTAAACAAATATTCCAATGCCAAAAGAAAAAACATTTAAACATCCCACTCCCAAGGTTTGCTGGAACAGCCAGGTTTCAGCAAACTTTCTATAAACTTATTATAGAAATATAGATTTCTATTAAAAAATACTATTCTACAATGATTGAGAAGACTCACTTCTGTGATCTTTATTATTTGATGCAAGGATATGGAGAGAATCTGCTGTACCAGATCTTAGTGGATGGACAGATAAAATTGGATCTTTAGATAGGTCTAGAGGTCTCAGGTCCTGACTTGTGTAAGGCTTTAAAAGAGACAACCAGCACCTTGAAAGCCAAATGGCAACCACTGCAGTTCTTGAAATAGTGATGTTATATGGATGAATCAAGATGTATCTATGACTATTCAAGTTGCTGAATTCTGGATCAGTTATATTCTCTGACTGCTCTTCAAAGACATCCTCATGGAGAATACATTGCCAAATCCAAGCAAGAGATAAACAAGGCATAACTTGTAATTATCGTAACTTGGTTTCTGTCAGTTCAACAGGACTTGCTCAACAAGTATCTAGCTCTGGATCCTAGCAATGTTTTCCTCCAGATGCCTATACAATTTTGACAGAACATCTTCTGGCCTATCTTTCTCTAATACAGTCTGGGTCAATTTAAGACAGCTCTGGTGACTTGCATTCTGCAGATATAATAACTCAAATAAATAGTAATGCTATTATTACTATGGTGTAGGCTCAAATATAAGTTTTATTTTGTGTCTTCCACTAGCAGCACTCAAGAGGTTTCCTAATTCAGTTCATCTCTCAAATTGCCTTAGGAAACCAAGCTGCCCTAAACTGACAACTGGGAAAGGGCACTCATATGCAATGCTATTTCTTTCCTATTCCTGCAGTAAACTAAAGAATCTGCCCACCATGGTTACAAGAAATTCTCCAATTGCCCTTTGGAAGCCAAAGGATTCTGATAGTGTTTTGGGATGGTAAACTACATATGTCTACCTTTCCTGAAGAGATTGATGGCACTAGTCAACTCAAATGCAATCAGGAATGATATTACCATGACAAGGGACAGATGATAATGTCTCCCAGCTCAGATCATGTCATCTCTGCTCCCAGACAAAAATCAAATCAAATCTAAAAGTGGCCATTTTTTATTTCCAGATAATTTTTGACTGGACTCTTTGAAAACTGAATAATTTAACCTTGAAAATGAGGTCATCTTAGTCATGCTGCTTTTAGAACTTTAAAAGCTCTGATATGGGACAGTTCCATAAATACAGTAAACCTAGAAAGAGCCTTGGGCAAAGAGGATACCAATAGCATGATATAAAATATTTAGAGAATAACTCCTATTTGGTTGGAGATTTAAACAAAGCCTCTGTTAATATAATATTATGAAACGTATATAACACTTATTTTGAAAGCTGGTAAGCATCCTTTGAGCACATCATTGTTAATATGGCTTTTAAATGTTAATGCTAAGACTTCGGCAAAAACATTACAGAAAGTATTACAGTGTATTCAATCATTCATCCAGCACAATTTGGTTTAAATAAAGGATGTTTGATTATATGACACTTTCGGCAGACATGTGAGTTCCCTGTGCAGATAATATGGATCAGTCAGTTTGGCAACATCAGATGCAGCAAAAAAAATTGTTATGGTAAATCAAGTTTCTGATGCTGGTGATATACTGTAGAACATTAAAAGATTATATTAGCCATAATTACTCTTAATCAGTTAATAAATAGTAAATAATAAAAATAGTAAAATTGGAAAGGAATATAATTTATTATATGTTATCAAATATATACATTTGTATACAGTTAATACAATTAACTACATTTGCTATATTCCCTATTCCACTTTAATATCTTACTGGCTTCCAAAATTACAGAAAATCAGACATATTTAAAACATATGCATTAACAAGTATAAACATAAAATAAGGTTTTGGTACCGAAGAAGTGAAAAATTAGAATTATAACTTATCTGGAGGTTCACTATGTAATTTTCTTTCTTTGGAAGATTAATTTCCTTTAATTTTTTAAAAAAGAAATCTGCCTTTTTTATAATCACTCTCAAAGTCTCTCTCTTCCCATCTTTCTGTTTTTCATTTAATCATTTTTTTTAAAAAAAATTCAATATACTTTATAAAACATGCACACATATTCCCATTGCTATAAAACCTAAATAAGATAGTAGCTGATAAGTTAAAGTTACAGTTAAAGTTACTTTTCTGCATCAAGTTTCAGTGGTAAAATTAGAGATAACATTAAAAAAATTACAATTATTATATTTTTGCTATTATAGAAACTTGCATTAGATTTCCTTCAACAAGCATCAAAACAGCAGTTTCATTTCTGTTTACAACCAAAAGGTTTCTAGATATCTTAGGACAGATGAGAAAAATAATTTAGGATGCTAAAATTTAAAAAGTACAAGAAATAAAAGTACGTTCATTAGGAGTTAGCCACAACGTATCCCTTGGTAGATCTTTGCTTCCAGTATTTATTTAAGTACATTCCTCCTATGATGAGAACAGCCAGCGCCACAGGAGTAACTGCCAAGTACCAAGACAACTGGCGGTCTTTTAAAAAAGAAAAAAAACACTCAACGTTAGACATCATACTCTGCACTGTTTAAATCATTGTTTTTCTAAGCTCCCTGGTTCCCACAAACACAAGTTTTATCAGTAGCAGATGGAATACAAAACAACAACATGCCATATCTATGGCAATAAAAAGAAATTTGGTTAAATTTTGTAAGAATATACAATCACTGCAGAGCTTTAAACTAGGGCAAATCAGATGCTTCCAACATGTGTAACTGAATAATAGCCTAACAACTGCAAGCTTTTCTCCCCTTCAATGCAGTCTTTTGCTCTTGAAGGTGTATAATCTTTTTAGCTATCATGTTGCACTAATATAATGTAATTAATCTAATCTATGACTCTTTGGGTGACATTGGGATACATTCCTGAACCTCTGCCAATTCATATGTGGTTATGAAGTTCCCAAGCCACTTTTACATGGAATGAAGAGATACTTCCATTTGCTGCTACAAACTCCCCACTGAAGTAGAATTCCTTGCCCAACAGAACATTAAAGTTCTCACAAAACATTGGATTCAACAAATAATTTCAGAAAACCTCACCAAGCCAGGTTGGGAAAGATATTGGTGGGATGTTTATTTCAATCCAATAAAATTTGGTCAAGAGTAATCTGATTCTTACATCAGTTTCCTGACCACAACCCTTGAAAAGTCAGCCTTGCTCCAGATTCTTTGCAAAGGCAACGGAACATCCCAAATACATGACTTGGGTCAATGTAGATGCTAATTGTATAGCTTATAAAAATCAATGTGATTGGTGTGGAGAAGCTCACCTAAGAAGCTCACCAAATGAGATTTAATGGCTCTAGTAGAGATGTGGCATTTACTGGGAAACTAGTCATGTTATCTGTGTGATGCATAGTAGTTTTGCATATTAGCTACATGTTATGGATTCCAGACAGAATTAAAAAAAACCAATTACATAGCAGTAATAAGCAAAATGTGGGATAGTCTTTGGCAAAACTGGTTAATTTTGTAATTTCTTCTCCTTTTTCTTTGTAAACATGCAAAGAGAAATTGTAATTATTTGAAAGTAAAACAACTTATTAGAAATCATGTAATATACACATGACCTGACCAGAAGTTATTCCAGACCTTTGGCCAATTTATATCTTAACTTTCTTTCCATATTTACAAAATGAGAAAATAAATGGCCAATATCAAAGTCATCCAAAAAAATAATGAGGAAAAGATAGTAATAAACACAATTGAGTTGTTATACAGACCTTTCTTTTTTTCCTTGACTGTCACTGTTTGTACACAATTCCCACCACCATTTTGTGCCACACATCTGAAATCAGTATGAAAATCATCTTCTGTGATAGAGTCAAAAATCAATGGCACCTCAATAGATCTGTTGTTATTTTCTACAAATTTCCTAAGAGGGAATATAATCATTTATATTGTTAGACAGAGATGCAGAAGAGCTCAGAAAGAAAAGGGCAATTGACTGAGGAATGATATAGCCTGATTTTTTTTTTCATTTAGGAGAAAAATAAATCCAAATCCAAAATAAAATAAATAAATATCCTGCTATTTGAGTTTATTTCTTCTCACCTGACCTTTGCTGTTACTATAAAAAAACTTAAACTGAAAAAGAATTAATGTAACCACCTTATCACACATCCAGCTACATATCTCTTTTGCTCTGAAAATTATATAGCTCATCTATAACATTAAACTAGATTAAAGGGAAGACACAGATTTGGAAAAATGATTTTATTGTCATCCAGCATTTTACTTTGACTTTAATTGGCACTAATGTATTCACATATGCAATGTATCTTTGAAAAGTACTCAAGTTACCACCATTTAGATGTCAAACCATTATTCCAAATGAAGTTGGAACAAATGATATTTGAGGTTAAGTAAGTCCACAATCTGGCAACTCTATGGAGATGTTCAAATACATATTCCATAAACACAGAACAGTGGAAATTAAAGTGCAATACATTCAAAAGTTGCATTTGAAGGAAAAGTTGTACAAGGCTTATAGAATACAAATCACAAACTGTTGACTTGTAGGTCTCCTATAAAGATATTACCAGGTATAACTTAGCATAATATTTCAACAATATTTGAATTAGAAGTTTCTATATCATCTAGACAATGGGATACTGTCTTAACCTTTATAGCATGGATATCAATGGACCTTAAACTACAACTCTTACAACTAAAAATAATATTTATAATTTATTGGATTTCATTACTTTTGAACAGAAATGGCTGGTAGGCGGGAGGTATCATCTCGTTTGTTCATGCTGTGTGGGCGTTTTTCTATCTCGATGGCTTCTCTGATTATTCTGTTATTAAAGTGTAAAGAACTATCGCCAAAACTGAACACTTTAATAACAGAATAATCAGAGAAGCCATCGAGATAGAAAAACGCCCACACAGTATGAACAAACAAGATGATACCTCCTGCCTACCAGCCATTTGGAAACCTACCCTTATTGACAAATGAGTCCCTAACACAAAGAATGACACCAGACCCACACTCACAAAAACCACACAGGATGTCACCACCACACATCCAGGCAAAAAGCAAACCCAAACCCACACCGATGATGAGGCATGACCACAAACCAGAAGCCAGACCACAGCTACATCTTTAGCCACTTTAAACCCCTCCAGTCCATACATGAAGCAAACTGACACCCACCATGAAGATGAGGCACGACCACGAACGCAAAGCCAAACAGCTATGCAGCTCACCATCTCTAATCCCCCTGCAACTCAGACTAACCTGAGCACAACAAAGCCACCACCCAAACAGAACACTCCCCCAGCCAACAGAGCACAGCCAACTCCCCATCCAATCAGAGCACAGCCAACCCCCTAACCAATCAGAACACACCTCCACCCAATCAGAACACAGCCAAGCTCCCAGCCAATCAGTTCATACCCCCACTGGCAGTTAAAAGGAAGAAACAGCTACGATCACACATTGCTCCTAGAAGCACGAAGCCGAAAGCACCAGCCTGAAGATGACAAATGGGACTTCGTCGAAATATCGCCAAGACACTTCAAATTTTACGTGGGAGAAAACCCGAATTACCATAGATCTACACACACACACACACACACACACACAGACACATATGTTGTAATTTTCTCACTTATTTTTAAGCACCTGTGTTTTTTCTTTCTTTTTGACAATGTATATATAGCTGGTGTTTTTTCCTGTTAATATTTTAAAAGCAATAAAAATAAATTAAAAAACATTTACCCAGTTTCTCCTTCCTTAATTCTTCTGTCTGGGTAAATGTTTTGTATATAACTGTTGTTAGCCAGCCACCAGACATCAAAATCAGAATGGTCATTTGCTCCAATAAAAACTCTACATGGGATGGTGAGTGGAGAACCTGTTTTGAAATGAAGTATAGAGTTAAGGAAAATAAATAGATATACAACAGGGAATATATGTACACAGGAACAAATCATCCCAACTTTGAATTTTTAAGGTATTTTAAAAAAATCATTCTTCTTTTAGCAACCAGGATTAAGTAACTATGAGGATTTAATTTCACCATACTCACTGTTTTTTGTTTATTTTTTATTAGTCCATGTATTAGCCAAGTATGTACCAGAGAGTACTGATTCTAGCCAGAGAAATAAATAGTTCTGTGATTAATTGCTTTCAGACAGACAGCACAGTTTGCAATTCTCATGCAGTTACTCTGAAATAACTCAAATAGTTATGAGATGCAAATAGGAATCCACTTTAGCAACTTCAAGTATGGAATTGGACAAGTACACCAGTCAAACAGTTTCAACTAATCAGGAAGCCAATGTAAGCCTTTGATTTTCATTTCACCAAAGTATAGGGCATATTCAAAGACCCAGCCTAAAGCCTTCAGGGGGAATAGGGATAATATTGCAGACTGTTCATGACCAGCTGATATAAGTGCAACATTCCCCCCCCCCAAAAAAAAAACCAAAATATGAACAATCATCATTACCAAATGTTGTTGACCATTTGGCATTTGGGGATGGATAATTTGGCCACATTAGTGCAGGCAAGATTGCTCCCTCCCCCACCTCTGAAGTGAGGGAAAGTGAGCTTAAACCTGCTTTCCTTTTAGCAGTTCTAATCAAGGTGACTAATAATATCTATTTAACATTTGAGGTTTTTTTCTTTTTTCCTTTTTTTGTACACCGTTTTTTTTTCTTATTGTTAGTGTGGGATGTTCATTTTTCTGTTTTTCTGTTTTGTATTTTATTCTTGTTGATAAATATATATATATATGTAAAAAGGTGACTAATATTGATCATCATACCATAATGCCTGATAATGGATAGTCACAGGAAGGATGATTTACAGCACTTGAATTATGACTATTCATGACTCCATGTTATGTGTTTTATGCACCATGGAGCATCAGTATTTTTAGCTAACTCATTTTATGCCCAATTTAGAGTTTAATTTAGTTTTACAACTGGCTTATCTTTTTGTAAATAAACAATATTTTACTGTCACATTACTGTTTATAAAATATTTACAGAACTTATTTCTCCCTACAGATTCTTCAGACCAGCACTGAAGTCAAGAGAATTAAAGTATGCTGGTAATATCATTGAGATTTGAACAATTTATTTAGTGTTACAGTGCTTACCCACTATATACAGAATTAAGAAAGTTTCAAAGTTATTTAACTAATCACTCCTTGAACTAGCAATACCACACCCCTCAACCACATTCCTCTTGAGTCATACTTCCATTCCAAGAGTCCAGAACATGTGAGTCAATGCAGTTATTTTTTGCCTTTGTCTTATTCCTGCTGGGACATACACTCAATCCATTCATAAATGAAGTTCTTCATTAGGGTTAATATCTAGCCAGCTTGGTCTGATTCTTGAAAACCAGTTGTTAAATTTCTGCTCATCCTTCAAGGAAGAGACAGAGATCCAGCAGGCCAAGAAGCTTGGGAAATTTTGAAAAGTGAGATTATAAAAGCCCAGTCTAGCACAATACCAATGAAGAAGAAAAATAACAGCTCTCAAAAGAAACCAGCAAGGTTGCACAAAGAACTCTCTGATAAATTGAAAGACAAAAAGGATAAGTATAAAAAGTGGAAAGAGGGGCACATAACTAACAAGCAAATAGCTCGAGCCTGCAAAGATGAAGTGAGGAAAGCAAAGGCTCAAAATGAACTAAAGCTTGCAACAAAAGTCAAAAATAACAAAAAAAAAGCTTCTTTCAACATAACTACATCTACATGGAGGGAAGTGTGTAGTGGGGTGCCCCAGGGCTCTCTTCTGGGCCTAGTGCTCTTCAATATCTTCATTAATGATTTGGCTGAGGGGATAGATAGGGAACTCATCAAATTTGCAGACGATACCAAGCAGGCAGGAATAGCCAACACTCCAGAAGATAGGCTTAAGATACAGAAGGATCTTGACAGACTTGAACATTGGGCGCTATCTAACAAAATGAATTTCAATGGTGAAAAAAGTAAGGTTTTACATTTAGGCAAGAAAAACCAAATGCACAGGTGGTATCTTGCTCAATAGTAATAACTGTGAGAGGGATCTTGGAGTCCTAGTGGACAATCACTTAAATGTGAGCCAGCAGTGTGATGCAGCTGCCAAAAAAGCCAACACAGTGGTTCACCTCCTACCTCTCTGGCCGGTCGCAGTCAGTGTTTGCAGGAGGTCAGAGATCGGCTCCGAGGTCTCTTCCATGTGGAGTTCCTCAGGGGTCTGTTCTCTCACCTCTGCTTTTTAACATCTACATGAAGCCGTTGGGTGAGATCATCTGCCGACACGGGGTAAGTTATCATCAATATGCTGATGATACTCAGCTTTATATCTCTACCCCGTGTCATTACAGTGAAGCAGTTGAAGTGATGAACCGGTGCCTGGAGACTGTTGAGGTCTGGATGGGTGCCAACAGGCTCAGATTCAATCCCGACAAGACAGAGTGGCTATGGGCTTTGCCTCCCAAGGACAATTCCAACTGTCCGTCGATTACCCTGGGGGGAGAAGTTTTGTCCCCCTCGGAGAGGGTTCGCGACTTGGGTGTTCTCCTCGATCCACAGCTAAGTTTGGAACATCATTTTTCGGCTGTGGCGAGGGGAGCATTCGCCCAGGTTCACCTGGTGCGCCAGTTGCAGCCCTATTTGGATCGAGAGTCACTCTTCATGAGCTGCACTGGCTACCAATTGGTCTCCGAACACAATTCAAAGTGTTGGTTATGACCTGTAAAGCCCTTTATGGCAATGGACCAAGATACTTGCGGGATCGTCTCCTGCCTCATGAATCCCAGAGACCGGTTAGGGCACATAGAGTTGGCCTCTTATGAGTCCCGTCTGCTAAACAATGCCATCTGGTGGGACCTAGGGCAAAGGCCTTCTCCATTGCTGCCCCTGCCCTCTGGAACCACCTTCCCTCGGAGGTTCGTACTGCTTCCTCCCTCCTAGCTTTCCGGAAAGGGCTGAAGACACATCTATGCCGACAGGCTTGGGGCATATGAGCTGAGCTCTGCCCCTCGGCCCTAAGAGTGTCCCGCCATCAGTGCTTGTGAATTTATTGTGTTTGTGTGGGGTATGAATGTGGTTGATTTTAAATTGTTGTGTTTTTGTTGTGAGCCGCCCCGGGTCTTCGGAGAGGGGCAGCATATAAGTGCGAATAAACATAAACATAACATAAACATAAACATAAACAGCACAGTGCTAGGCTGCATTAACAAAGGGATAGAATCAAGATCACGTAAATACCACTTTACAATGCCTTGGTAAGGCCACACTTGGAATACTGCATCCAGTTTTGGTCACCATGATGTAAAAAAGATGTTGAGACTCTAGAACAGTGGTTCTCAACCTGTGGGTCGTGACCCCTTTCACAGGGGTTGCCAAAGTCCTGGAGTTTTTCATCATAGAAACGCAGTCCAGCAGTTTTTTTTGTTTGTTTTTTCCCCCTTTTTCATGAGCTGTGCTACTCCCTCATATTCTATTGGCTGTTGAAAGCCAATAGAATAGACTCTATTCAAGAGAGTCTATTCTATTGGCGTTCAAAAGCCAATAATCTATTAGCTTTCAAACGCAATAGAATAGAGTCTCTTGAATAGACTCTAATTCTATTGGCTTTCAAAAGCCAATAGGAATTGTCCAGGCTGTCTCTGCCCTACTGAGCCCGCCAAAAGAAGGAAATCATTGCTGTAAGTTGTCTGCTAAGGCGAGCTTTCTGGACGTTTCCACCCCTCCCTGCTGAGCAACTACTACACTACTACATGTAAGTAAAAGAGGGCCAGGGGTGGGAAGGCCGCCCAGGAGCCTGCCTGCTGCCACCCCCAAATGGGCGGTGACCAAAGTAAGGCTAGTGGGGCAGCGGCGGGCGCTGGGAGGGCAGCTGGCATGCGTGGGGCCCGGCAGGTGGCTTACCTCCCTTGGGCTGGGGCAGCTGGTGGCCCAGCGGGTGGTCAGCCTGCACCGTTGCTGCCGCTTGCCCTGGCCACCCAGGAGCACCTGAGCCTGCCTGCCACCACCCCGAATGGGCGGTGGCCAAGGTAAGGCTAGTGGGTCAGTGGCGGGTGCTGGGAGAGCAGCTGGTGTGCATGGGGCCCGGCGGGTGGCTTACCTCCCTTGGGCTGGGCCAGCTGGTGGCCCAGCTGGTGGTCGGCCTGCACCGTCACTGCTGCTTGCCCTGGCTGCCCAGGAGCGCCTGAGCCTGCCTGCCTCCGCCCTGAACAGGCGGTGGCCAAGGTAAGGCTAGTGGGGCAGTGGCAGGTGCTGGGAGGGCAGCTGGTGTGCGTGAGGCCCGGTGGGTGGCTTAACTCCCTTGGGCTGGGCCAGCTGGTAGCCCAGCCGGTGGTCGGCCTGCGCTGTCGCTGCCGCTTGCCTCGGCCAGCGCAGGGGGTGGCACCACGCATGTGCGAGCAAACCCCATCCCTCCTCCTGCCCCCACCTGCAGGGAAATACAGGTAGTCCTCGACTTACGACCACATGGGGGTCGCGGCATTAGGAAGGTTGAGAATCACTGCTCTAGAAAGAGTACAGAAAAGAGCAACAAAGATGATCAGAGGACTGGAACAGTTTCTGGAATTGGGTATGTCTAGTAATCTGAAGAGAAGGACGAGGAGTGACATGATAACAGTGTTCCAATATCTCAGGGGCTGTCACAGAGAAGAGGAGTCAAGCTATTCTCCAAAGCAAGGTAGGATAAGAAGCAACGGATGGAAACTAACCAAAGAGAGAAACAACCGAGAACTAAGGAGAAATTTTCTGACAGTTAGAACAATTAATCAGTGGAACAACCTGTCTCCAGAAGCTGTGAATGCTCCAACACTGGAAGTTTTTAAGAAGAGACTGGACAGCCATTTGTCTGAAATGGTATAGGGTTTCCTGCGTGAGCAGGGGGTTGGACTAGATGACCTCCAAGGTCCCTTCCAACTTTTATTATTATTATTATTGTTGTTGTTGTTGTTGTTGTTGTTGTTTATCATCACACAGTCAGCCAGATGTTCAGATTGGATTTGGCATTTTTGTCTACCTATCGAGTCCTTACCAAGGACCTGGGTTAGGCAGATATGGATGTTTGATGGTATTACAGATATCGTCGCAGGATGGAAGCAGTTCCTAGTAAGGCCGCCTTTTGTAATTGACTAATGGTGAATTTGTCAATGCCAATGGTGTTCAAGTGGTACTCCAAGGCACCTATTACTATTGATTGCACCCAAGGCCTATTACTATTGGTACTACCCTTGCTTGCCTTTGCCACAGTCTTTCTATTTCTATGTCTTTGTATTTTGTTATCTTCTCCAGTTCTTTCTTGTCTATTCTGCTGTCTCCAGACACTGTCACGTCCACTATCTAGACTTTTTTTTCTTTCTTATCGACAATTGTTAAGTCTGGGGTATTATGTTGCAGGTGCTTGTCTGTTTGAGTTCTGAAGTCCCAGAGCAGTTTAATTTTATCATTTCCTATGACTTTCTCTCTTTTATGATCCCACCAGTTCTTGCTTACAGGCAAATGATATTTCTTGCAGATCTTCCAATGCACCATTGTTGCTACTTTGTCATGCCGCTGCTTGTAGTCAGTCTGTGTGATCTTCTTGCACCAGTTTACCAGGTGGTCCACTGTTTCTTCAGCTTCTTTGCATAGGCAGCACTTACGGTCTGTTGCTGTCTTCTCAATTTTGATTTTGTATGCATTTGTCCTTAAGGCTTGGTCTTGTGCAGCCAGAATTAGTCCCTCGGTCTCTTTCTTCAATTTTCCTGCTCTTAGCCAGGTCTTGTTATTATCTGCTTTCCCAGCTATTTTTTTTAATGTACTGGCCATGTAGTGCTTTGTCTTCCCATGCCTCTATTCTGTTCTTCATTTGATTCATTGCAGTTTCTCCATTGATGGATTGGTAGAAACATTTCTGATTGGTTTGAAATTGGAGGTTCTGCCTATAATTTGCAATTTGAGCTTCGTATCTACTGATTTTCCTGTCTATCGCTGTTATTTGCTGCTTTATTTCCAGTGCATCCTTGATCTTCCTTGTTTCTAAGTGATATTTCTTGATTAGGTATTATTTGGTCTTCTTGTTCTTCAGCTTCTTTTCTTTCATCTGTTCTAGCTTGCTTGCATGTGATCTTGCTGATCTTATTTTACAGTCTTCCATTTTTGTGGTGCACTATTTATTTTTCTTCTTTATTGATTTTGCATAACAGGTATTCAGTTATGACTGCAGCTGTGCTGTACATTACTTGGTTTGTTTCTTGCAGTGAATTGGTGCTTATACTTGATATTGCAGTATTTGCATTTTTTAAGTCTTGTGCTAGCTGTTTCTTTGGAACAAGCTTCAATGCAGGCAGCCTTAGTCTGTTGTTTTTGTGCTGTTCTAGATGCTCAGTTATTCTTTGTTTCAATTCTTTTTTTTTAGTTAGAGGGTTTTGTTCTTCCTGAGGAAGAGATGCCTGGTTTCCAAATGAGAACATTTGTATATCTCTGCTGGATTCCTTCACTGCCAACTCCCTCTGGTTTGCCTCTACATTCTGAATTACTTCTGGCAAGGCTTTGATTTCTTTGCCCTGGGTAAACCTTTGCAGTTCGTCCAATTCTGTTTCTGTGAATACTTTATTTCGTATTATAAATCAGTGTTGATCAGCTAGTCTCTGTTCTGTTATTTCTGATTCTGGATGTTGTTCTTTCCAGAACTGGTGCATTCATTTTAGATATCCTCTTCTTGTTGGACTTGATCTGTAATAACAGATCATTATTTCTTTGTTTTCAATCACTGTATTTGCAACAGGTAAACACCTTTTCTTCCAGTAGTTCTGCAGCTGCTGCCTCTGGTTGCTCAGCCAACAGTCCTGAGTCCTGTAGCCCATTTTTCACCATATATCCAGGAACTCCAACATCTTGCAAGGACTTTGTTACCCCAGGTAACATCCAAGCCAGTATGACTTTCTGAAATTTACGTCTCACCATATTGTTTTATGGGAGAGACACTCTTTGTCTGACTCCTCCGATGAGACCTGTCCAGTATGGTTGAACTTCTGGCATAGCTCTCATCTCCCTCAGAGTACACAAGCCCCACAACCATGTCAGAGTAGTGCCTCACTGGGGGATTATTATTATTGTTGTTGTTGTTGTTATTGTTATAGCCTAAGTCTGTTTAACATCCAACCCCAGACAAGGTTGGCTTAACTGAGACATTTAGCCATTAACATTAATATTAGCTGTAATTTCAGCTGGAATGTATCCAGAGTTGACAACTATTGTAAAACATTTATGAAGAATGGACTAGTATTATCCAGCTTACTTCTAATCTGGTTTTGCCAGAGTCAGAAAAGAAGTTGGCATTAGGTTAATCATTGCCCTCACTGTTCACAAGTAGCTTAAATAAATTATTGGTCTTACCGAGAGCTGCTGATGTAATCCTTTCATATGGATTGACAATCACAGGGATATTTTTTTTCTTTTGTTCTAGTGAAAAAATCAGGAGAAATCATTAGATGTTTGAAACAACATATTATCATTACAATATGTGTGCATTCTAGTAACTGTTATAAGAACATAGTGATATTTTCCAAAGAACTAGTTAAAACTGAAAACCAGCAATCAAAAATGTCAAAGTCAATATTTGGCCCAGGTTCACATGTTGAACTATAATCTAGGCTGCAAGTAAAACTATTGTAATGCTATTTGCAGAAGCAGCTTTCTGTTGGCAGAGAGTTGACGCATAAGGATTATTTTATACTACCCAGAGTCACTTCCAGTGAGATGGACTATTTAAATTTGATTCATTAATAAAGATAGCCTACTCAGCCTAGGAGTACTCCAGAAATATGGACCTCATTTCTTAGAATAGCTAATCCTTTGTGTTGTTTAGATTTGCTGGGCTTCAAGGCCAAAAATCTGGACATTTCACAGTGATTATCCAGCTTATAGTTTGAAGAAAATGCAAAACATCAAAATAGTTCTTGTTCTCTTCAAGTTACAAAATCAAGGAAACAAAGAGCAAAGGTTGAATATGGGATGGTTTTCAGCATCAGACTGGGCAGTTGAAAAGAGACAATTGGCATAGGATATGATGGGATGGGATGGGGTGGGGTGGGGTGGAATGGTATAGCATGGCATGGCATGGCATAGAATAGAATAGAAATGTTATTGTCACTTTAAATGTACACTAATCAGCATACATTAAAAGGAAATTTCATTCCATTCAGCTCTCAAAAAAATACCATTATGCATATACCCCCCCCTACACACACATATATGACACAGAGAAACATCACAGCCTAGTTCAAATGTATACATATACATGGTGGAAAAAAATAATCTTGTGACTTTACAAGATGGATGGCATAAGAAATAAAGCTGTTACAGAAACTAGTAGTTCTGCTATAAATACAGGAATTAGCACTGATGCATGCTGGAGTATACACATATTCTAAAGTCCATTTCCAGTGCTACCTTTTACCTCAGGTTAGCCTTTTAAGTGGCATGATGGATTTCTTGTCTTCACCACCTAAAACATAGAGAGGTAAGACTTCACTAATCTTTCTGAATTTTATAGAATATCTGTACTAGTTGGAAACACTTTAACATTGGGAAAGAGGAGAAATGTGCTGTTTACTCTGAGTTGTTAAAGACATTACTGCCATCTTTTGGCTATTTAACAGGCAACACATTCCCATCTTGTCTATGGCTCAATCCATCAAGAAAGCTAGCATGGGCTCTTCCTGCCCTCAAGGCTTTGAAAATCTCTGTGTCAGTATGCATTTCCTTCCCTGTCACAAAGTTTACATGTTCTAAGCCTGAAGCTGGTATTTTGAGGCTCTTTTAAAAAATTGCTCAATGGCTTAGAAACCAAGATCTCAAAGTCCACCTATCTCACTAGGTATCTGTTGTTGAATTTCCAATTGCAGGCAAGTAAAATTAATGGAAAATTCATTTTTATCTCAATTAAATAAAATATCATAAAGAAAAAAAGAAAGAAAGCTAGTTTAAAAACCTTTAAAAAGAGAATGGGACAGCTACCTTAGCTAGAGCCATTTTTTTCTTCTAAAGAAAATCTCATACCTTAGTTTATTTTTTGCATCACTAAGTAAATCTATTTGTCTGAAATTATTTCAAACAGCTATTTTTGGACATAATCGTTAGCTTTCCTTGTTTAAGACACCAGTTTTAGCCTCCATTGACAGTTAAGGATTTATGTTCTCAATCCATGAAGATATTTCAGAAAGTTATCTAAAGCAAGTAGCTGGAATGTTGTACTGGATAATCTGGTAATTTTGGCATTTGACAGCTCTAATGCTGAGAAACTTGAAGATAAGTTTCTGTAAACAGAAACTTCCTTATTTGTTTTCACAATTTTCTGCCAGATCACTTTCTAGCAAACTATTTATACTTAGAGATAAGCAGATTTTGTGCATCTGCAATTACATAGAAAAAAGTTGGATTAATCAATCACTGTACAATTATACATACTACACATCTATATTTCCTTTACTATATCATACTTCTGGTCTTACATCAAGAAACAAATCCAAAAACTGAGAGTAACTGATATAGCTGGTTGCAAGACTTTTATATATCATGTCCTAACCATCTAATGAATTAGCAGAAATAAAAAACACATGTGTATGTTAGCCAAAATAATATTGCCTTATTTGAAAACTAACCATTGTCCCATCTAGATAAGTGCTGTCTACCCTGGCCACAGTTTTTTAAGAGTCACAGAAAGGAATTTTTTACCATCTCACTTGGAACTAACAACTGACTCTGTAACCTTTTTTTTTTTTTTTTGCAAAATTGGTCCTCATAATGAGCTACAGTCCCATTTTCTATACTTTGCAACCCTAACCCAAGTTATAAAATTTATCCTGATGGAAATTCATTATATACAAATCAAATTAACTTAAAATATAACTATTAGTGTCATATTTAATAGTTATAAATACTCCATTCACTCAAATAGTTTTGGTTGTTTTTGTGTTTCTTTTACCAAGTATCTGTAGCTGAATAGTTCTGGTAATATTATATTGTTCCTTTTCAAACTCAAAGGTCATTTCACAAGTATAATAGCCTGAATCATTCATAGAAATAGGATTGATCAAGAGATAGTTAGTGCCATTCAGAGCTGCAAACTTCTTAGTATCCATGTTCAGACGTGTAGAGTCCTAAAGATTAAAAGAAAAGGAATATTTAATGATTAATCGTAGTATCAGCCTTGCTTCAGTGTAAAGGTAACATCAACTTTCCTCTTGCATATACTTTTTTATTGATCTTGGATATTTAAAATGTTCAGATTGGTTTAATGATCATACTGTTGATGTGGTGACACTGATCTTTGGAGGTCTCCTATATTTTTTTTCAATAATGCCTGATGATTTGTTAAAAATAATCAAATCTTTTTATAAAGTAGAAACAGGCAACTTGAATCTATGTGATTTGATTGATATGACTTGCCTTCGTAGAATTCTGAGGATCCGGTGGCAAGATAAGATACCAGACACTGATGTCCTCTCCAGAGCAGGCCTATCATCAGTTTACACTCTGTTGATGAAAGCCCAGATGCGCTGGGCAGGCCATGTTGTAAGGATGCCAGATCATCGCATCCCTAAACAGCTCTTTTATGGTGAACTGTCTCAAGGAAAACGATCACATGGGGGACAAAAGAAGCGATATAAAGACATGCTGAAAGCCTCTCTCAAGTCCCTGGATATTAACACCACCTCCTGGGAACCTCTGGCACATGATCAATCGACATGGCGTACTCTGGTGTACCAGGGTTGCCAGACATATGAACATAGAAGGACAATCTTGGCACAAGAGAAGCGTTCACTCCGCAAAGCCAGAGCTGTAAATGCTGAAGTAACCGTGTCTACATTTCTTTGTTCAGTATGTGGCAGAACATTCTGTGCTAACATCAGTCTTATCAGGCACCTATGGACACATCGTTGATGGCCATAATCCACAAGATGTCAACGTCCTCATTGAATTTGATGGATGAACAATAATTCTTAAAATATAAAGTTATTCTTGTCAAAAAATATAAAAGTTGCTAAGGTAAAGTCAGCCAGACAAAAACATACAAAAAGCAATACAATGAAAAAAAAATCTACCATTTGAAATCAACATGAAGAGGCAATAGAAAAGATGATAGAACAAAAAAAATATGGACAAAAAGGAAAGATTTGAATTGGCTCAAAAATAATAACAAGATCAGGGCCATTTCTACTTTCATTGGAGAGTGGCCTACTTTTTACCAATAGTGGGAATCTTTGGGATTTTGAGAGCATGTGATGGATGTCAGGAAATGCTTTCTCTCATGGCTGTTTATTTGGTTTGTAACATGCCAATAATTTTTTTAAAGCCAAATTGGGGTAGAAAGCATAGAAGAAAATATTATGAGATATAGTCCACCTAATGCAGAGAGAAATTTTCTTCAGATATATTTAATAAATGAGTTTTAGCATATCCAAGTCACCTGAGTTAACACCTCTAATTATCTATTACAGGTTCAAAGGTGTGGGTGTTGGTCATTTCTCAAATAGTGATTATAGCATCATTGATTTAAAGTAACAGGAATTAGAACAGGCTTAATATCACTTCCACAATGGCTGGGTGATGCTATGAAGATACTCAAGGACTCTAGTGGAAAATGGCCATTATGTTAACAGTCAGCACTTTGGGAAAAAACAATAACATCTTAAAATGCAAGAGGAAAAAAGTCCACAATTGTAGCGAGAGCATCACAGGTCCCCAAAACAATATTGCTGAATTACAATGATATGGTGATGTGATATCATGGTCCAGAAGTCAAACAAAGCTATAGCATAGGCTTCATTTAGACTATAACTGAGACTTGATCACAAGTTGATCACTACTGAATGTTTCATCCTATTCAATTTGTAACGTACAACAGAGTTGATGACAGTTGTTCCCTGAGTTTAAGACAGAACATAATGGTCAGAGGTAATGGAACCAGCAATCCAGCAAGCTCTGAAGGACCACAGATTCTTCATCTTCTTTATTAAATTTTGAATATTGGAAATTCATGTTCACATCCCCATAAAGACATTTAGAAATGATTTGAAAATAATACCTTGTACCACTTGAGTTCATAATTGGTATTGTTTTGTATAAAATTTTCTAGATTAGGACAAACTATCTTTTCGGAACTAAACAGGAATGCCTTCTGAGGATAGGAAATATTATTGGCTTCACTTCTCTTGACAACTTTTAAATGCAATGACACTTTAGAGCAGTAAGAGGAACTTCTGCAGAGAAAAGACAAATTCATAATGAGTAATTACAGCATTAAAACACAAAGATGAATCTTTTCATTCTTTATTACTCATATTTAATCATTTTAGACAACATGTAATAGGAATACCAGAAACTGGACAGTACTAACATACTGAATTGTGTCCAATGATTTTGTTGAAAACAACCTGCCTCCAGAAGCAGTGAATGCTCCATGTTTTTAAGAAGAAACTGGACAGCCATTTGTCCGAAATGGTATAGGGTTTCCTGCCTGAGCAGGGGGTTGGACTTGATGACCTCCAAGGTCCCTTCCAACTTTGTTGTTGTTGTTGTTGTTATTATTATTATTATTATTATTATTATTATTATTATTATTATTATTATTATTATTATTATTATTATTATTATTATTATAGTAGGGCTTATATTAGGTCCACCCCAAAAATCAAGCTAGGGCTTATTTTCAGGGAGGGCCTTACTTTCGGGAAAACACGGTATGTGTTTGTGTGTGTGTCATACTTCAATGTGGTCCATATGTTAATCAAGAATTATATGATTATATGCAGTAGTAGTCAGCATTGACTGAATTACTGAAATGATGCTTTATTTAACAGCCCATTGAATCATGTTTAGAAATTCTAAACTCTCAAACTCTTCACTTGTAGATATTACAAGAATGGTAAAAAATATATCTAGTCTGATTTGTTGGCAATCCTTAATATTCAAAAGTTTCCTAACTCAGATGTTATTTTGTTTTCATGGATACATTTTATTAAGGTGGACACCATTACTCCATAAAATAGCAACCATGAAATATCACAGAATTCAGGGAAACTGCACAGTCTGAAGAAAACTATGTTCACATTAGTCCAGGAATAAAAAAAAAATCAATTGGTTCACTTAAATATGCAAATTAAAGTATTTTGTTCTATTTCTTGATCCTAAATTGAATAGTTACGTTGTTAATAAAAGTGAATTAATATATTTTTGAGCTGTGTATTCAGCATACATATGTTGTACAAGAAACAACTCTCTTCCAAAGAATATGCTGTGAGTGCCTTGTTAGTAGTGTCTTTCCCACTAATCTCTTAGCTACTCCTGGCTAAATGCACTCTCTTTCCAAAGTTAAACTATGTAAAACTGAACAATCCCATGAGCTGTATGCTTACCTTCGAGTGCAAATGTATTCCCCACTATCTTGAAGAATGGTTGGTAAAAGCCAGACCGCATCACCTTGTGACATTATTCTTGCCCCCTTGAATCCTGCAGTAATAACAGTTGATGAATCTTTTTTATTCCAAGTCAGGTTAAGAGGTAGATCAAAAGGTTTTGTATTTTTGTATTGTAGACATTTTAGGACTGTGGGTTCTCCTTCCAGGACAAACGTAGGCCAGGAGTATATGGTGTGATCTTGGCAGTTATCTGCGTAAACACAGAATTATTTTGCATTAAAGAAGAGAAAGAAGAATCAGAAGAACCAACAAGAGGAGACTCTTCTTTCCATGGATTGTCTATCATGATGAGAACTTTCACCTGCACTTTCCACCCGATGGATTCGGAAGGCAGAAATGTTGAGCATATTAGCACTGAAAATGCACACGAGTCTGGGAACCACTTTCCATATGAAACAGGAAAGAGAAAAATCATGGATGACATATGGAGACCTGCAAATGAAAACAAAATGTCAGTATGCCCTCTATATTACCAGAAATTGATTTTCATGACAAGTATGTCCAGGTCTGGTCTAAATTATGAAATTGGAAACACTTGAATCACATGTACCGGTAGTAGTGCAAGTTGTCTTATGGGTGAGATGGACAACTTTCTCTGTGCTTTAGAATGACACAGGTAGGAGGTAGTATCTTAGATTCTGCTACAAAATGCCATAGAAAGCCATTTTGGTGTAGTGTTAAAGGCATCAAACTAGAAAACAGGAGACTGTGAGTTCTAGCTCTGCTTCAGGCACAAAGCCAACCAAATGATCTTGAGCCAGTCACTCTCTCTCAGGCTTGGAAGGAGGCAAGGGCAAACCACTTCTGAAATCTTGCCAAGAAAATTGTAGAATCTCATTCAGATAATCACCAGGAGTCAACAGTGACTTGAAGGTGCATACTCACATAGAAAAGGAATGCTATACATGCATGTCATTTCTAATGCTTTGCCATGAAAGGAATCTCACCCCTGTTCTAAGGTAGCTAAAGCAAGCTGGTGCCTTCCTGATGTTTTAAACAACCCCCACAGTCTTTTTTCATGATTATACCTACTAGTTGTCAGTATAATGCAAGCTGAAGTCCAAAACTTCTAAGGGACACCAGCTGCCAGGCTCTGGGATGGCTGCATACTAGAATGTCAATCAATACAACATCCATATTTCCACAAAGCTAAAAGTCTACAGTGCTCTGGTTATCCCTTCTCTCCTAATATGGATGTGATTCTGAACTCTGTACTGACGGCACATCATACAACTGAGGAAATTTCACATGCATGCTCTCAGTCCCCTCCTTGGCTCTAATTTTGAGGTTTGGTATCATGCAAAGTCCACCAGCATTATGTCCTTGATTACCAGAAGCTATTTTGTTAGTCCTACTAGCATAGCAAAGGAAACTGAGAAGCTGCTGGCCTCCCCTCTCTTCCCCAATTCCTACAATTTTTACCTTTTTTGAAGGAAAAAAAGCCATAGTGTTGCAAGGATCTTGGCCATCTCAAACAGGTTGAAGGTCTTGCATCCTCCACTACTTTCATTTGAATATATGGGAGGGGGGGCAAAAATGAATGCTAAAACGACCAGAGATGCTTAGAAGAACTTCAAACCTTTGACAGCAAAAGTCTAATGGAACTGATTTATTTCCCTGAACAGTACAAGTTAATGAACAGAGAACTGTTTAGGTCTCTTGCTCAAGAATATACTTCTTATTGCTACAAGGCCATTGTTTATGAATGACACAGGAAAAAGCCAGTTAAAAGTGCTTGAATTATATTCATGGTGCCTTAACCTTGAGGCATCTGAATGCAGTATACAGTACTTTACTCATTACTCAATGATTTGTTTCCTGCCTCTTCAAATTTGCAATTGTGATGTGAAACTTGAACCTTGCCTCATGTATGCTAAAGCTGGATATAACTCAGAACTGAAAATGCATACATAGTCCTCCACTGCAGTGCAAATCTCTGAATAAAATTGACAGGTTTTACTAATATGCCAATTTGAAGTCCTACAAAGTCATACAAAGGAGAATTGTACTGTAATTTCATTCATACAGAGTGCTAATCCCTTAATATAGATTATTTGTCTTTGGCTTAAATTGCATGACAGTACTGCAATTTATAAACTATGTTTTCTGCCTTAGTGTGATAAGTGGACCCAGTACCCTGCTACCGGTATTTATTCAAACAACAGTTAAGCAAATCATGGGTCAGGAATAAAATTGTGATTTGAGCAGCCTTGATATCTGCAAGAGCAGATATCTTTTTGGCATTCGTAATTTGAGATAAAACAATCCAGATGAACTAATCTCTAGTGAAATTGGGAAGCAGATTATTGGCCAGAAGGAAAAAAAATCCCCGTGATACTGAAAAATGTATAAATGAGAGGAAAAGTAGGGAATGTTTTGACATAGAATCAACAGAAAACAAGAAGCAATGGTTCATACGATGGGTTTAAAAACTCTTGCTGCTTTTAACATACCTAATAAGAATATTAATATAACATACCTAAAATCCTGAGTCTTGTTGAATAAGATTTACCTCTAATTAATCTGACTTTTGTATGATGACAAAAGCTCCCTTGGCTAAGAATTGGACATGAACCCCACCCCCTTGAGTCAGGCATGACTGGACAGGCAAAACCTTTAAACCTTTTATATAGCAGACCTGGGCATTTTACTACTCCCAGGTGATATCCGGCCCTTTGGCTAGCCCTTGTGAAATCAATCAGAAATTAGAATTAAAATGTAAAGATATCCCATACATGCAACTGCATTGCTTTTATTTTGAAGGCAATTGCTATTTTTATTTTAATTTACATATGCTAAGGTGACCAACTGTCCTCTTTTAGGGAGGACAATCCTCCTTTTGTGAGTTCTGTCCTCCCTCGAAAAGTGTCCTCCTACATGTCCTCCTTTTCGATATTTGAAGACTAATCTTCAGGGCTTTTTTTTTTTTTTCTCATTGAACACTCAGAATGGCGTTCCGGTACCTTTTTTGATGTTTTTTTTTCAACTTTTGCATGAGCTGTGCTACTCCCCCTATTGGCTTTTGAAAGCCAATAGGAATTGCTGCTGAGCACGCCAAAACACCCAACCGGCAAACTTTGCACATGTAAGTTGTTTGCAGCGAAGGCGAATTGGCAGGAACTTTGTACCCCTCCCTGCTACCCAACTACACCATCTCCTAGTTAGTCCCAAAGATACCTGGAGGAGACTGGAGCGGTGATGCCACGGTAACTTTATAATAATAATAATAAAGTTGGAAGGGACCTTGGAGGTCATCTAGTCCAACCCCCTGCTCAGGCAGGAAACCCTATATCATTTCGGACAAATGGCTGTCCAGTCTCTTCTTAAAAACCTCCGGTGTTGGAGCATTCACTGCTTCAGGAGGCAGGTTGTTCCACTGGTTAATTGTTCTAACTATCAGGAAGTTTCTCCTTAGTTCTAGGTTGCTTCTCTCCTTGCTTAGTTTCCACCCGTTGCTTCTTGTCCTGCCTTCAGGCACCTTGGGAAATAGCTTGACACCCTCTTCTTTGTGGCAGCCCCTGAGATATTGGAACACTGCTATCATGTCGCCCCTCATCCTTCTCTTCATTAAACTAGACATACCCAATTCCAGCAACCGTTCCTTATATGCTTTAGTCACCAGTCCCCTAATCATCTTTGTTGCTCTTCTCTGTATTCTTTCTAGAGTCTCAACATCTTTTTTACATCGTGGTGACCAAAACTGGATGCAGTATTCCAAGTGTGGCCTTACCAAGGCATTGTAAAGTGCTATTAACACTTCATGTGATCTTGATTCTATCCCTCTGTTAATGCAGCCTAGCACTGTGTTGGCCTTTTTGGCAGCTGCAGCACACTAGGACTCCAAGGTCCCTCTTACAGTTACTACTATTGAGCAAGGTACCCCCTATACTATACCTGTGCATTTGGTTTTTCTTGCCTAAATGTAGAACCTTGCTTTTTTCACCATTGAATTTCATTTTCTCTTGATCTTCGGCCCTGCTTGGGCAATAATGGCTGCGGGCGCAAGAGGCAGGGGTGGTGGGGCTGCTGAGTGCCAGGGTGTGAGGGGCGGCAGTGGCTGGCTGCCCCCCGTGCTGTGGGAACCACGGGGCCTACTCTACATGGGGCTGTGCAGGGTGGGTGGTGGTGCTGGCGGGGTGGCTGCAGGCGGGGTGTGTTGACAGTGGGCTGCCCCCCGGGGCCGGAGCTAGTGCAGCTGGTGCTTTAGGAGCCGTGGGGCCCACTCTACACAGTGGGGCAGCAGTGCTGGCGGGGTGGCTGCGGGTGGGGGTGTGGCATGTAAGCATAATTACAATATAAAATGTTATTGTTACAAATGTTTTTTATTATGCATTTATCATATTATAGTGTATTCTGTATTATTGTTGCAATGAATAAAATGTTTCTTTTATTTACGATATTTTTTCTTCATTTGATATGTGTCCTCCTTTTCATTGTAAAAAAGTTGGTCACCTTATATATGCACATCTATACATGCCTATGCACCTTCACAGCCCTATTGATTCAGCCCTCCACAACTGTCCCAGTTTCTTATGTGGTACCCTGGGAAAATTAATTGCCACCCCTGGTATATAGAGTAGTAAGAAGCAAGATTATTGGTTGTTGTTGTTTTTGCCTCAGGCTGAATTATGTCCCAGATCAGGACTAATATTGGACCATTAATTAGTGACAATGATCCCACACTGAACTAACTGCATGAGTTGCCACCACTGAAAATCTGCACACCATTACAGTGACCAATCACCAGTGTCCCTACCAGAATTATGGGGATTGGCTTCTGCCTGACTATGCAAAGCACTCAGTTGAATAGAGTTTGTTCTAACTATTGCCGACTTCTAAATTGCCATCTCCAAATTTTAACACATCTTTGATTTGATAGTTCCCCTTCTCTGCTGATTCTAATACTTTCAGTTTCTTATAACTGAAAAAAGAAGTTATCATCATGCAAAACAAATCATCTGCCTTAAGTAACTTAAATGGTAGCTCATTGCTTTGGAAGGGGTTTGTTTTTGGGGGGAAGATCAGCAGCCCTCTTAAAGAACATCCTAGGTCAGGGGTCTTTTATGACTTGTGGACTTGCAGGCCTGGCTGAGGAATTCTGGGAGTTGAAGTCTACAAATCATAAAAGGGCCAAGTTTGAAGACCCTTGTCCTAGGTGGCTTGAGACGATGGTGAGGAATGCCTAATCTACGAGCACTATAACCAGGCTTCCTTTAATCTAGAATCTTCCAGATGTGATGAAATTTCCATTCCCAAATCTTCCAATCAGCAGAGTGTTTGAGCATGCTATCTGATTATTCTGGATAATACTAAGCGAGAGATAGCCATTTATGAGGCTAGAGACTTGCAACCAATCTCATTTCTATTTCTCTATTATTTCTGTCTTGTGTCTGTTATATATGTCAGCTCATACCAATAAGGTAGATGAAACCATATTTTGAAAGAGGGACCAGCCTCCACTTTGTTATAAGGGACAAAAACAAACATTTTTATATTCCATCAACATTTCCTTTTGTTGTATATGAACAAATTAAACAAAAATAAGAATAGAATCTCTTGCTTCTTCAATTACATCCAACTATATAGGCAGGAGTATTTTTAATTTTTGAAAATGTATATTCCCACAAATGTTTCCAGAAGGTTCTCCACATATGATTTATTACAACTTTTAAGAATAACCAAGCTGCCTTCCACTTTATAGTCAAACTCCCTGTCTTTCTACTATTCTGACTTAATCAATTGATTTCTCCTCCACATCATTTTTTTTTAAAGAAGCAACCCCATATTCTCTTACCTGTAGCTCTTCATTCTCTGGCCTTAGAAATATCCGGATAATCACAACACACCACTTTCTTGAAACAGAAGAGTAGATGGTCTTAAATACCCCAGAGAAAACGCAAGGGAAATTTCCCCACATTTCCCAATCAACATTTGTTAGAAAAGTCACTTAAAGAATACCTTTTTCACATGGTGTAGCAATGTTGCGGTGGGGAGCGTGTGTGAGTTTGAATCAATACTTGCCAAGAGTAAGCATATTGCCCAAAAGAGGGGAAATGACTGCTACATATAGATAGACGCACAGTTCCTTTTTTGTGTGTGTGTGTGTGTGTGTGTGATGCTGCTTCTTTTCACCAGTGAAAATCCTTTGGTTGTTGCTACTTAGATTTTCAATGAAGTTGAACATTCATAGGAGACCTTCATTGAAGTAGGTCATTTATTGAATTAATTGAAAAAAATGTGTTGAATTACCCCCAGATTATCATTATTTTCTCAAGCTTTATTTTACTGAATCCACAAAGTTTTCATTGTGTATCTCTATATAGAGATATATATTTTCCATAACCCAGGGACAGTTGGAATAGAATAAAAAGTGGAAGGAAACTCTTGCCGTAATCAAAGATCTCAGGAATAGATTGCTGCATAAACTAGAAATGGAAAAAAGAATGTTTCAGCAAAAACTTAAAATCATTAAACCCCAAAATGACTCAGGCAATTTAGAGGGTAAATGACAGGAACAACTATATCTACAGAAAATATGTTTTTAAATACTTGCTTCCTTCTCATCCATTTCTGCAATTGTGTGGGAACTGAGCTGTTGATTAAAAAACCTCTCATTTGCTTTGTCATAGACCATGACAGCCTCTGGTCTGCTCTTCTTGTGAGCAATTGCTGACACTGGCTGCTTTATCAGGGGATCATGGGTGGCAGAAGATTCTGGTCAGGCCTCAGCCTTCTCAGCAACAATGCCAGCTCTCTGAGGAAAAAAAAACACCTTTCAAGATCTACCGTAGCAGCTGCCTTTCCTGATTACTCTCAGAAAGATGCTGTTCTGACTAGACTGGGGTCATCTTTACCTGATTTTTGGGTAATTGCTATTATTACTGAGATTTGATTCTATGCTGACTTGCATGCTTTCCATTGATATAGTGTTTTGTGTCATATTAATAGCTCATAATCATCTAGATTGCAGAAAGATCCAAATATAACATATAAATAAATTATCAACCAATATCAAAAATGGGCAAAGCCATTGCAAAGCAATGCCAGTAGCATGTCTGAGAATTAGTGCCTCTTAGTTTCCCAACAAAGAAAATAAAATAATGTACCATAAGTATAACAAGTGAAAATATATGTACACGTGTAAATAATATTTTCTATTATTATTTCCATCCATTTCCCCTTGGCGTTGCCATATTAACTATGAATGATGATTTTCAATCCACGTGGAAATTAAAATCTTACCCTTGGGCTTCTCTCCAGATCTTCTACTCAGCATGGGATAAGATCAGGTTAAAGCACATATTAAAGAGCATACAGAAAACACAGAGCATCAACTGAATCTAGTCATACTACACCATCCTTTATTGAAAAATTCAACAGGTACTCTGCCTCCCGTTTGACATACTGAACCAAACTCAAAGTACCTAATCACTGGAGGACCTTTATTTTGGATGATGCCATACCCTCAGTTGTCATTGAAGGCTGATACAGGAATATTCCCTATCCAGACAGGCAATGTCTCTGTGACACAGGACAAACAAACAACAGAGCAGAAACAACAGAGCTTTCTCCAGAGCCTGGGTTACAAAACTTTCATATTGGCCTCATCTCACCATGCACAGGATAATTCTACACTCCCTCCTACTTTCATATACTAATCCTGCTACAATATGTAGTGTTGCAGGTTCTGTGCAGCAGTGCTTAATATTCATCAGATAGTGGCCTGTGGCATAAACTAGACAATGGCCATCTAATTTGACACTCTAGAGCACTCTGCAATTTGACATAGTCTTCCACATACTGTTTATGCTCCCCTACACCCATCTAATGCTCCTGCTGCTCTTTTAAGATTCTTTTAGACCCTTTTAATACTTTGTTTTAATACATATACATTTTATGTCTCCTAACGCTTTATAATTTTTCTTAGATTTTAATCTATGCTTTTTACTCTTCCACTGCTGATCTATGACTGTAATAAACATTTTGTCTGATCCAAATCCAGACTGAAACCAGAATTACACATAGAGTGCTAACTTAAGTCTTGAAAGGGTTAACCTCAAGCCTTGGGACACTCCTGTCTTAGCAATTTCTGTATATAATCATTGGCGATAGGAAGAGTTATAACATATGCTATATTTAACATTGAAGGACTTTTTGGTGTCATTACAGGGGCAGAAGTGAAGAAGTGCAATGTATCATGGAACATTGCAAAAAGCTGGTTCAGATTTGTTTCCAGACACCCCCCCCCTCACCCCACAGCTGGAAGCAATGTGTCTGGTTGCATATTGCCATTATGTTTTCAGGACATAAAAGACTGGATGTGGGTGAATTCAAAGATTTTAATGAATCTGAGAGCTGGATAAATGAGATACTTTAATGGGCCAAATTCACTCTTAAGAAATAGGTTTTAGAGATACTTCAGAATCCAACTTCTGAATCCAGTACTGATGTTGGGTATTCACATCAGTTTAGTTACAACTTTTTATTAGTTTTAAAAAAATAGATCCATCCTTTTTGGTGGAGAATCCTGAATGAGAGAGACCTGCACTCAATAAATCTTACATGGTAACTACTGAAAAGCATAGGACAACTCATGAAGATAGTCTAAAAATATAATTAGCACAGAACTAGCAACATTCTTGACATTTCTTGACTCCCCCTGTTGCCAAATATATCACCTGTGGACCATTTTTTACATTTCATCACAGATATCAACAACCAATTTGACTTTCTGCATAATATTACATTATAGAATAAATTGCCACATAATTAAGGCAAAACTCCTTCAAAGCTGAAGAGTCCTTAACTTTCTGGGCCTTTTGATGATATTGTTATGGCAGTGAGTTATATATGAATATTCTAAATTTAAAAACTAATAATATTGAAGATTTAAGAAGAGCAAACAAGCAAAACAAATGTAAAAAGGTAATTTCTCATTTTGTCAGTTCTATTTGTTCTTTGAAGTAGAACGGCTTGTTCTTGAGCATTAATTTTTTTCTCTTTTTTTCACTTTGTTTCTTGTCCCTTGGAAAAGCTTCAACTAAACATGGGCTTGCCAGATACTTACATATGAGGGCCACACAACATGGACTTTGCAGTATCAATAACATGGATTTTTTTTCCTATAGAATTTATTTTTTATTTTTGTAGTACTGTACTTGCTAACTGACATAGATATTTTGTATTTTAATTTGACTCATTTTTTTTCTCTTTTAAATGATCAAGCCATTGCAGTCCTGAATGTAGAAAACTCTCTGGAAAGGAAAGTAGATGTCGATTGTTGAATAGATTTTAAAATTGACTGAATTAGCAGAGATGGCTAATTCAGCTTTATAAGAAACTGGAAGCCATTTGTGGACTTTCTACATGTTAAATACAATAACAGATGGTTAATTAACAGAGGAATTTGAAGACTAGTATAATATTCTGGCTAACCTGTTGACTGTTTTTTATTTTTTTATTTTAATTTTTTATATATATTATATATATATAATATATATTTTATTATTAGAGACCTCATCTGAAATATTAGTTTATACATTTTTCTTGTTAAATAAGGATGAAAAAGTTTATAACTATTTACAGACCCATTATATAAGGGGAGGAGAATTTATCAGTTTTTTTATTTTTATTTTCAGCATCCAACCAGGGTGGATTTTTTATATGTTTAATGTTGGGTGTTTGGGTCATTTCCCCCCCACCTTTTATGTACACTTTTTGTTTTTATTGTTATTGGATGTATGTTTTTTCTGTTTTGTTTTTCTGTTTTGTATTTTATTCCTATTGATAAAACATAATAAATATATATATGAAAACACTATGGATTGATTGAAAAGATAGGATGTCTGGACTTCCGGTGGCACCGTTCGGCATCGCCGCAGCCTCCTTTGGAGGCTCCATTTTCCTGGGAACTGTCAAGCCGCAAAACAGCGATCATCAGCTGTTTTTTGTGGTGGAAAATCCCCCCTTCGGGAGAAGAAGGGGTGAAGAGCATCGGGCGTGGGTTGAGCTCCTCTTAAAACCCCCTGAAAAGATTTCAGGGGGAAAAGAGTGAGAGCTCCCCAAGCGCTCAAAGACGCTCCAGCCCGGGACGCTTCTGTCAATTGACAGAAAAAGGCGCCGTGACCACCCCTGCGGAAAACAAGAATCTTAGAGTGAAATTGCATGCAGGTGGAGTGAAAGCAGGAGATCGATAGAGCAAGTATACTTAATTTCAGTTTTTTTTACAATCAACATAATGACTTCAAGATGGCGATTGCTTCTGACAGTAAAGTGAAAGTAACTTTCTAGAACAAAGGCACAGCGATCGTTCAAGCCTAAAGTTTATAATTTTATAAATTTTAACCAAAATCTTGGATTTGAAAGAAGATAAAATAAAAAGGAAAAGGGAAAAAAAATCCTGCAATATATTTGTAAGAAAATTTTTCATTAAGAAGCAGTTTTTTTGAGAGTTTTGACAAAAAGAGACTGATTATAGAATGGCTGCCAGACAAATTAAAACAACATCTGCGAAGGTCGCAGTATCCTCACCAGCTCAGCCTTCGAAATCTCAAACAAGTAGTTTTGCTGCTCCCCTGGCTTCTTTAACCTCTACACAGCCTCATGCCCCCTTGCCTATTCAAGCCCCTTCCGAAATGTTGACTATGAAAGATTTACAGGCTGCATTATTAACACTGACTGATAATATGGAGAGAAGTATGGAAAAAAATATGGAGAGGAATTTTGAGAAATTTGGGGAGGAATTAAAGAAAAAGATTGTATCTCATGCTGAGGAACAAATCAAAGGAGTAACTGGGGAATTGGGGAAAATTAAAGAAATAATTGAGACTCATAATGTAGTGATAAGAGAAGATATTGTGGAAGCTTTTAGGGGGGTCTGGGGCTATACTCTGAGAGTGGAAGAGAAAGTGGAAGAGGCGGAGCAACAATTTGAATAAAAGATGCAAGAAATTAAAAATGCTGTGGAAGATCAAGCTATTATGGTACAATACAACCAGATGATGTGGGCTGTTAGAATAAGAGGGTTGAAAGAAGCAAACCAGAATCAGGAGGATTTGAGAAGGATTTTTGGACAAGCTCTTGCAGAATTTATAAATGAGAGGGCTCAAGATGTGTCTTGGCAGATAGATAGGATCTATCGAGTCAATTCATGGATTGCAAGACAAAGAAACTTACCTAGAGATATTCTGATTTATTTTGTTACAAGGAGATTTAGAAATCATGTGCTTACAATATTGTATAATAAGAAATTAATTGTGGCAGGTCAAGAGGTTGTGATATTGAAGGAGATCCCTCCGAAGATGTTAAGAGCAAGAAAAGATTATGCATTTGTGGTGGAAGAGCTTAAAAACGTGGTTTACAATATAGGTGGGAGGCCCCAGCTGGACTATCATTATCTTACCAGGGTGAAAGATATCGCTTGAATTCTATTTTGAAAGCAAAAGATTTTTTTGTGAATGTGATGAAGGCTGGTAAACCCCCATCTCCAACACCAAAAAGTTCTGAACCACTCAAAGAAGTAAACAAAGAGCAAAAAGAACAATTACAATCTGAAGATTCACAACCTCTGGGAGCAACAGGATCTGATAAACGAGTCTTATTGGATTTGCCTGAGCGGAGCCTTGACATATTTCAGCCTTTAGAAGAAGAGATGCCCAGAGATCAAAGGCAAACTCGGGCAACCACCAAACGTAAAGAACAAAAAAAAATGGAACAAGATCTGACCACAATTCATGAAGCTGTATCTACAAGTGTGGAAGCCATGGGAGCTCGACCAAAGAAGAAAAATGATGGAAATTTTGAATTGGTCTTGCAAAGGCTTTCTGGAATTGGTCATGTCAAATAAATTTTTGACATGGAATGTCAATGGTTTAAATTCCCCACAGAAGAGAAAGAAGATATTTCATTATCTGAACCAATGTAAGAATGATGTAACTTGTTTGCAAGGAACACATATTAGAACTACTGACTACTGACCAGAAATATTTGATAAATAATAAATTAGGTACACACTATGTTTCAGCGGCCGCTGAGAAGAAGAATGGAATTGTTATCTATGTTAAAAATCATATAAGAACCAAACTAATAGAATCAGATATACAAGGCAGATACTTAGCAATTGAAATGTTAAAAGAAGGCAAAACAATACTTTTGATGGGAATATATGCACCAAACCAACAACAAGAGAAATTCTACAAGTTAATATATAAAAAGTTAACACAATTTGATTATAGGTCTTGTATAATAATGGGAGATTGGAATGGTGTGATAGATATTAATTTAGATAAAAAGAAGATATCACCAATTCCTCAAACACGTGCTAAGTTGCCTAAATCTTTTTTTGACATAAAGGATGACTTTGACTTGATAGATATATGGAGAGAAAGAAATGGTAAAGAGCAAGAATTTACTTTCTTTTCTGACAGGCATCAGTCATTTTCTAGAATTGATTTTATATTACCCTGTTTTCACTCCAGGAAGGTGGGGGGGGGAGGTTGGGGGGGGATTAGATGGTTTTGTATATTTGTAATATTAGGGGTGTTGCTCGGACACCACCCCTGCACTACATCTGAAGGGGGAGGAGTGTAAGAGGGGAGAAGGAAGTAGGAAGGTTGGAGGAGAAGAGGAAGTGGAGAGAGAGGGAAGGAGAGAGGTGGAGAAGAGGGAAGTAGGATAGAAGATAGGGAGGAAGAGAGAGGGTGGATGTGGTGGTGGGGGGTGATGTCCGAGCTGCACCTATAGGTAAGAGTAGGTATTTGTTTTATTTACTTAAAGTATTCTATATATGAATTTAAATGAATGTATGTTGGTGTTAGAGAGGGCAATAGAAAATTCTTTTTGTTTATCTAACTATGTATTTATTGTTAAAATTATAAAATTAATAAAATATATTTTTTAAAAAAGATAGGATGTCTGGAGTTTTTCTAATAAGAGAAAGCTTGTTAAGCACTAATTGGTACCTGTTTTGTCTCCATAAACTCCAAACAATCTTATGACTTTTTCTCCTCATTTACATCTTAAATTTTAAGCCCTTGCTTTCATCAGACCTCATTTAAATGGACTTACATGTAGCATGTTTGACTACATGTAACTGATTTCCTATGCAAAGAGTAATTTTTCCTGTTCAATCAACTTTTCTTTTGCATTTTCTTTGATGTGTGACCTATAAAACAGAATGTAAGCTGAAAATGGAGGTTCCCTCTTTGAATGAGAGGAATTCTTTTTAATCAGCCCATTCTGAACAAATTAATTAAATGATCTTTCTGTCTCATTGGAAAATATGAATACCGAGACACAAGCCTAGGAAGCCATGTTAGGCCTTCAACACCATAAGCAGATTACGTAAATTGGCCTAAAACTATTAAGGATCTATTAAGGAAGACAGGATCACATGAGATAAAGTCAAAGGATCACAGCTTGGAAAACTTAAGGGAAAATATTCCAGAAGAATATAGACAATGAAAGGACTCCAGAAATATGGGGAATTGAACATTCCTAAACACCTGTTTTCAAAATATCCATTGGTAGCTGAAAGGGACAATGAAAGATCTAATGGTTCTGGCATCTTGTTTCCAACAATGAAATTTTTTTTTCTGGGAAATCTCCAACAACTGACTTGAGATTATTTAAGACTATATGAACATGAGAAACCTAAGAGCCCTAAGAATAATTATATATATATAATTGCTGAGACATATTTAAGTAAGATTTACTTAAATATATAGGCTGGTTATCATTTTGGATGGTGAATTCCTGGTAATCACCATTATTTCAAAAGATGGCAATGGAAAATCACATTTGTCTAGCAAGAAAACTGTGTGGATGTATCCATATAGCCAATACCAGCTAAGCTCATCCTAGACCTTTACTCAATTCAGTTAAACTAGACATTTACATTTAATATGGTTATCATTTTCTTGGACTTCAGGGGTACAGATTTTATGCTACAGTTCTAATTCTATTATACAATTACCTCAATATGTAGCATAGATCAGAGTGTATTGTGTGTGGTGACTAAAAAGCAATTTCTTGTCTAAACCCAGCCAAGTATAAAACGTGAAAAACCTTTCAACATTATGTTATACCTGTGAAGGAAGTTAGCCCAGAGAAAGAAATATTAAAAGGGTAGAAAAAATATTTTTCCCCAAAAGGATTTTTTTAAAACCAAACCTGGCCCCAAATCTATCTCTCTGCCCCAAGCAAGAGCTAGTAGCCCCATACGAATGCAGATGTAGAACTATCAGAAAGCTGAAGCCAGGGCACTCAAGAAGACAAAGAGAAGATCTGCATGCCCCACCTCTAGGAGTGATGAACCCCATCACCTGGCAAGCAGGATATGATAATAGGATTAAACCACAGATATCAAGTCCTAGAAAAACACTCAGAAATAGCTTCAAGATTCATGTCACAGGAACAGGAAACTATTCCAAAGGCTAGAGGGGGTATAAAAACCTACTGCCCATGTGCTCAAGGTCTCTTTCCTCTCTGCTCCTTGCAAGGGCCATCTTTCTGCTTCTTCAATAAACTGTAACCTTCTTCCCAAAGCAGTCACCATTTTGCTTATTTATCCCAGTTTGGATGAACCAGGATGAAGACTTACTTCTAACAATTTGGCACCCAAAGATGGGACTCCAAGTTAACCTCTCCAATGGACTGAGACTGGTAAGTCTGTGTCTGTGGATGGGTCTCCCAGGCTTTGCCCATGTGGAGCCGAGGTAGTAAAGGGAGTTTTGAGAGTTTGAGCTCAAGGGCTGCTTTGGAAAGAAGGTGAAGGTGAGTACCTCTAAATTTTAAGTTTAAAGCCCAGGGGAACAAAGGAATGTGTGTATTTCTGTTTGTGTGAGTGAAAAGACCTTTTTTCCCGATCACAGTTGGATTTTGCTCCTTCTGGTCTTTCCTAGCTGCAGAAAGGATCTGTTTAATTGGCAGAACCTGGAAAGCATGGGGGTTTGGTCAGAGCACAGAACCTTTTGTTAGGGAAAAGGGAGAGGCTGTGTGAAAATGAAATGGAATGAGTGAATGAAAGAATTGGATTTGGGCAACTAGCTGGTAAGCAAAGCAAAGTTAGGAAATTAGGACCCAAAAAGGGAGCGGCCCCCCACCTCTGAGAGCAGGCAGAGGTGCCCATGGACATTGGAGGTCCAAGGGGTCCCTAAACGGTGATGTAAAGCCGGCCGGTCAGAGAGTAGCCCGTACCTTCTGAGGGAAACTGGAAGGTCTCTGCAGACCCCTTTTTGGTCTGAAAATGGGAGGATCCCTCGGAGGAGCTCACGAACTCTGAGAGGGATCCAGAGAACCTCCGTGAGTCCCCTTTTTTCCGGACTCACAAAATCGTGGTGGTAGGAAGAAGTCTCGCAAGGAGGCTTCCGACGTGTAGTGTCCTTTAGCGGCAAGGAAATTCCGTTATACATGGGAGGTTCCAATTCAAGGGCAGAAGTAGGTTTCCCGGTTGATAGCTTACTCGGAGCCTGGGACAGGAGACAGCTTCCTGTCCAGGCTGGAATGAAAAAAAGATAGGTAAAGAAACTATAGGGGAAAAAAATAGACTTTGCTTAGGGCTTTGCTGGGAAACCAATTTGGCTAAATAAAGGTACTTAAAAGGGAAAATAAGGAATAGTGATTCTCTCTCTCTCTCTCTCTCTCTCTCTCTCTCTCTCTCTCTCTCTCTCTCTCTCTCTCTCTCTCTCTCTCTCTCTCTCTCTCTCTCTCTCTCTTCTCTATGCAACCACGTGGTACGTTTAAAATGTGTGCCTTCCCTAACTTGAGTTATCTGAAATTTATGGTGGGAATGACTAGGATATGTAAAACTAAGACTTCTGTTCTCTTGTCTTTGTGTATATATGTTTGTCAAAGTCTGTGTGTAAGAGGTAAATGTGACTATTAACTGTTTCAAATCCAAAGAGAAAAGAATTTTAAATTCTGCTAGAAATTTTGCTTAAAAGAAGCCACAAAAAGGAAATACCTCACTCTGTTTGTCTGGCCAACAAACAGAGTGAAGAAAAATGTGTTTGTTTGTTTGTTTGTTTGTTTTCCTCTTTTTCTCTGTGTCCTCTTAAGAACAGCCTTAAGTTAGCAGGAGGGAATGTTTTAAGTTCATCTGCTAGAAAGATTTCACTCTTGCATTTAATAATATATAATAAAGTTGGAAGGGACCTTGGAGGTCATCTAGTCCAGCTCAGGCAGGAAACCCTATACTAACTTTATCAAATGCCTTACTGAAGTCCAAGAAAATTATATCCACAGCAGTCCTCTAGTCCACTAATTTTGTAACTGGGTCAAAGAATGCAGTAGGATGTGTCTAGCATGATCTATTTTTGACAAACCCATGTTGGCTTTTAGTAATGACTTTGTTTGCCTCTAGGTGTTCGTGGATTCTTGTTTGATTATCTTTTCCAGAATCTTCCAAGGTATTGAGGTCAGGCTGATAGATCTGTTGTTTCCTAGATCTATTTTTATTTTTATTTTATTTTTGAAGAGGGAAACTACATCAGCTCTTTTCCAGTCCTCTGGTAGTTCCCTAGTGCTCCAGGGTCTTTGAAAAATATAGTTCAGTGGTTCTGAGATCACATCTGCCAGTTCCTTGAGAATCTTGGGTTGTAATTCATCTGGTCTTGGTGAATTGAACTCTTCTAGGCTGGATAAGTGCTTGCTCACCATTTTCTTGCCTAACTTAACTTGTGCTTCTAATCTATTTTTATGGTACTGTTTTTGTAAGTTGGACTGTTTGCTTTTTATTATTTTTGACTGTGGTCACAAGCCTTAGTTCATTTTGAGCCTTAGCTTTCTTCACCTCATCTTTGCAGGCTCAGACTATTTGCTAATATTCTGCTGTAGTTATGTGACCCTCTTTCCACTTTTTATACTGGTCCCTCTTATATGTCAATTTATCAGAGAGTTCTTTATGCAGCCATGCTGGTTTCTTGTGAGAGCTATAATTTTTCTTCTTTGTTGATATTGTGCTAGACTGGATTTTTATTATTTCACTTTTCAAAATTTCCCAAGCTTCTTGAGTTGTTTCCCCTTGAAGATTCTCATCCATGGAATCCCTCCCAAGCCCTCTCAAGTTTATTGAAATTAGCTCTCTTAAAGTCTAAGACTCTAGTTTGACCGTGTTCTATTGCTTGTGCTCCCATAATGTTGAATTCCAATATTGCATAATCATCCCCCCCCCAAGGTTCCTGTGGCTTCAACACCTTTTATCATTTTGTCTCTGCTAGTGAGAATTAGATCCAATATCGCTAATCCCCTAGTTCCCTTTTCTACTTTTGAGAAACAAAGCTGTCTGCAAGTTTTGTCAGGAATCTACTTGATCTTCCACTTAGTGCAGAGTTTGTCTCCCAGTTGATGTCAGAGTAATTAAAGTCCCCCTTACTATTGTCATGTGCTTCCTACATACCTTAGTTGAGTTCTTATGCCCTTTCATGGTTTCCAAAATTGTCATTCCTGATTGGTGAGTTTAAATTTGTCTTTTCTGATTTTTTTGGTCAATGTCTGTTGTTGGGTGAATTTCCTTCTCAATTCTGTCTAAAAGGTGTTAATTTTGTTCCAGGGGGAATCCAGTGTTAAATTATTTTATTGGAGTGAGGAGGGGGTGTCCTGCCTGCTGGGTCCTGCCCCAAGTTCTAGAAATCATTCTGCAATGTGTTGTAAATGAGTTTGTGTTCTAAATGGGTTTTATCTATCTATTCCTTTTCCTGAAAATGCGTGTCTATCTACAAGAGCCTTTTGAAGTTCAAGTCTGCTTGTTTGGGGAAATAATTTCTTAAGTTACTTTTCTTACCCTATCACTAATTGGTGAAGCTACAGTGAAACTTTTCTGAAACAAATAAGCATTTTGCAATCTCTAAAAAAATGTGGTCTATTTTGGAATAAATGTTAAAGGCAGATTCTCCTGCCCCTGGCACATGTTAAAATATTAGGCTTTTAAAATTACTTGGAATTTTCAGCATTCTCAAGTTGCCTAGCATTTTTTTTCCTTCCTCTCAAGCTGCAAGTTCTTGTCCTTAATATGTTGCAAATGTTCAAGTTCAAAAGTGAAACATGTCATTTTGTTGTTCTCTTTCTGTCCTCAAATCTGTGATTTGCCTATCTGTTTCTCTAATAACTGCAGTATTAATGCCTTTTCAAACTGCCTGCAAGCTACCCCCCTTTCTAATTTCTTTCTTGCCCTTTGTTCTCCATACCCTTTGTCTGCCTCTCCTGGAAGAGTCCACCCAGAAAGTGGGGGGAGACCTTGTTCTTGTATCTTTCAGCCCTGCAATCCTCCCCCAAACCTTTGGAAGCAGAACACACAGACCCAGATGCTGCCTCCATCCATTTGAGCCATGGAATTGGGTTTTGAATCCAGCCATCCACTAAAAAGCCACTATGCAATCTGAGTGGAACATCTTCCCAAGTCCTACCATTCCCCAGATGCCTGTGAGAGCTGCAGAAGGAAGGAGTCCTGGAGCCACTGGTGCCATGTGAAGCCTCACAAGAGAAAATTAGACCATGGGGGGAGGGTGGAATCCCACTGTAAACTTTTCTTTCTTGCCCCATTTGTATTGTAACAAGCCAGTTGAATGTATTAATGGAGAGATGGCATTTGGGAATAGTTGGCAGAACAAGTACTGAACACCTTGGACTTCTATCTGGTGGGAGGAAACATTTATCCAGAATGTTTGTATTGCCTGTTTTGTAGAAATAGTTACACACACACGCACACACACACACACACACACACACACCATTCACACCATTCAGAGTCTATCCTTTCCACCTACCTTTAGTAAAGTCCCCCCCCCCGGCTGATTTTTTGCTCTATTGCACCAAAGCTTTGCAAGCACAACTTCCTGAAAATTCCAAGGTGGAGGGAACTAGGCCCCCTCAGGTGATTTGCAATTCTTATGCCCTGACTAAGGAAGCAACAGGAAAGATCCCCAAACCTCAGCCCTTAATATCTTGCACTGGTAGGCTCAGATTGGGATTCCTAGAGCTCATTATGTGCAATTTAAAGAAAAATTTAATAGCCTGGCATATTGGCTAACCTCAATTGGACATTACAAACCTGGATGCACTGAACTAAGAACTAAGGCAGGAAACAACCCTTGAAAATGGGCAGCCAGTGGTCATGAACTAAGGAAAACTATGGCTGTGAAGAATTTTGGGAGGTATGCAAATCTGACTGGAAGCTAAAGGTGACATCCAACATTTGAAAATGATTGGCACAGAATATTGGACACTATAAATTTCTTTTCCACCTAACAAAATTTTTGCCCTGACTTTTAGAACTTTATGGGTGCAAGCTCCCCTTTTGGGAGCCACTAAAGGGATCTTTTTCTGCTGCCTCCATTAATGTCTTATTATTTTTTTTTTTGGCTTAACATTTTAAAAGCTTGCCTACCAAGTCTTCCTGACCAGATCAATTTTAATGTTGTGCCAATAAGTGTGACATTCTCACACTTAAGGCACAAAGTGGGGATATTGGAGGAAGTTAGCCCAGAGAAGGAAATATTAAAAGGGTAGAAAAATATATTTTTCCTCAAAAGGATTTTTTTAAAAACCAAACCTGGCCCCAAATCTATCTCTCTGCCCCAAGCAAGAGCTAGTAGCCCTATACGAATGCAGATGTAGAACCATCAGAAAGCTGAAGCCAGGGCACTCAAGAAGACAAAGAGAAGATCTGCATGCCCCACCCAAACTCTAGGAGTGATGAACCCCATCACCTGGCAAGCAGGATATGATAATAGGATTAAACCACAGATATCAAGTCCTAGAAAACCACTCAGAAATAGCTTCAAGATTCATGTCACAGGAACAGGAAACTATTCCAAAGGCTAGAGGGGGTATAAAAACCTACTGCCCATGTGCTCAAGGTCTCTTTCCTCTCTGCTCCTTGCAAGGACCATCTTTCTGCTTCTTCAATAAACTGTAACCTTCTTCCCAAAGCAGTCACCATTTTGCTTATTTATCCCGGCTTGGATGAACCAGGATGAAGACTTACTTCTAATACTTGCATCTAAAGAACATTTTTCTCCTCTGCGTCCAGTAGCAGTGAAATTCTTTTCACAGAGATAAGCACCTTCTGTAACCTGAGATAACCCTGTACAATTGGCAAAATGCAGAAAGAAGAAGGAACATAACAATTGCTTATTATGATGGTTATATCAATCCTCCACATTCACAGGCATTTTTCCTTTGATCATCATTTGCTAGTACAGAGCAGCAGAGACTATAGCCCTTGTGATTTCCTGGATTTCCTAGAAAATTTTCATTGTATTCTTTAAGAAACACATACCTTTTTAGCCGATAAAGTAGTATTTTCTTATTCAAAAATTCCAAGATCAAATGGCTTAAATATATATCTCCAAGAAAATTCCTTTGGGATCTGACAGTTTCCTGCCCTAACATTTAAATATTTTTACAATTATACCACAAAATAAAGTGCCATCCTCCAGCATGATTTTTATTTAAAAATGATCTCCTTGCCCTGGAAAAGGATCAGGTATTGCTAATAGAAAGCAATCTGATGGGCTGGGGAGGATATTCTTATCTTTTAGTAAACTGAGTTTGGTGACTGTAGATTTCAGAGCTTCCCCTAGTAGCCATTTTTTGAGAGTACAGCATGGTTTTAAAATTCCGGTTTATTTTCTTTCAAAAAAATGGTGGAGTATCTAGATGTATATCTACATAAATACATGAATATATGATAAATATCCCCCTCAAATCCTGCTATGATGCTTCATTGTGGGGAGGTGGAGCCATGTTCCTGGGACAAATGTATGAAAAATAACAGAAGTGTACTCTAAGTGTGTAGTCTCCTAGCGGGATCACCCAACAATAGTTATAGCTCAGGATTGAACTGTGGAATCCTTGATGCTCAGAGCTTGGTTATTTTCTTGCAGATATTTTATTATGCAAATAGGTAACATCACTGCACTGATGTTACCTAGTTGGATAATGAAACATCTGCAGGAAAACAACCAAGCTCAGAGAGCAGCAAGGACTCCACAGTTTAACCCTGAGCTACAATATTCTCTTCTAATGGATAAATATCCTTCCAAGAGTTATAGTTCTTGTAAATATTCCCTATTTACAAGAACTAGTAATGAAGATAGAGTTAGATCAGCATTCCAACCATTACCAAATTAGAAGGGTAGATAAGAGAGAAATCGGTTCAAGCCCTAACCAAACTATGCCAGCAAATCTGCAGAATGACAGTGGTCAACAAATTGGAAGAGGTCAAACTACATTTCAATACTAACAGAAGGGTATTTAGTACAGTATGCAGTCTATCATACACTTCCTTACTTTCATATGATAACAAAATATTTTTTAGGATCATCCAAAGCAGATTAATGTCCTACACAAAAGGGCAATGCCAGATGTTAAATTTTCTGCAATTCTTGTGTTGCCAGCAAAAAGGACAAAATACCAAAGTAGAAGGATATGTAAAGAGGTACCAGGACCAAATTAAATAACATCATGCTTATTTAAATTGTCCCCATTAATTACAGAATCAGGGCCCCTGTTCCCATCTCTGATAATAATAATAATAATAATAATAATAATAATAATAATAATAATAATAATAATAATAATAATAATAATAATAATAATAATTATAATAATAATAATAAAATTGGAAGGGACCTTGGAAGTCATCTAGTCCAACCACTGCTCAGGCAGGAATGATACGCCCAAATGGCTAGGACAGTCTCTGGAATTTGATTTACAAAGGGGTTACTTTTATTGGGCAGGTTTTATAACCCAGCAATCTCTCTTTCCCATTCTGCCACTAGAGTTGCTCAGTTTAGGCATCAGGAAAGGAAGGTTAGATATTAATTAGGATTGTGTATCTAGCAGGCTCTATTGCAAAAGAGGGAAATAATTACCTAACTGGAAGTTTCTAAAATATGGAAGTTTGTTACTTCACAGCTCCTAAGAGTAAACAGGAAGACACAGCCTGTCTAAGGAATCTTCAGGTGTTAATTGAAAACTGCAGGTTAATTTCAGGACAGCTGGTTTTAGAAAAGGCAGAGGAATGACAGACATTATTGCTAATACATATGCTTGAAGATTGAGAAAATCAAATAATATTTTTAAAAAGTTATTATTATTTCATATTACATATCAATTAATGTCGATTATAGAATGGGCTTTGATTGTGTTGACCATGCCAAGCTGCAGATTATTCTTAGGAAAATTAGAATCTCAGAACATCTCTCAGGTGAAATCTATATGTGAGATAGGAAGCCACAGCCTACATCAGTGTTTCTCAATTTTGGCAATTTTAACTTATATGGATTTGCAGGCTGGGAAATACTGGGACCTGAAGTCCACATATCTTAAAGTTGTTAAGGTTGAGGAACACTGATCCAGACAAATATAGTGAAACAGATCAGTCTCAGATGTCAATGATGTGCTGAATTGTTTATCCTCTTTCAGACTGATTGATAGAAAAGGAACCAATTTCCAAGAAATATACCATGGACTAGCAATTGGTATAATACCAGTGAAAAGATATTCACATGGCAGGATATCTCTATATCTACAAAGATCAGAATCATGCAGGAAATTATTTTCCCTGTGACACTCTTGGAAGGCAAGAGTTGGACTTAAAGAAGAATCAGAATATGAAAAGTACTGATGTTTTTGAATTTTGGTGTTGAAGAAAACACGTGATAGTTAAGAAAGGATACATATGGACAATAGAACAAATCAATTTTTCTAAGACACAAATTATCAGACTCCTCATATTTTGGACACATTATGCAAAGGAGGATGGAAAAAAAGACAAGACAATAATCAACAACAAAGTGATTAATTACAGCAGTGGTTAAGTACTCCATTGGAAAACTGGAAATGTCAGACTGGCATAAATCATCTTGGAGGTAGTCTATCTATATGAATTCTAAGAGTCAACAATTATTTATTTAGCATATAGCATACAATGTCAGGGAAATCTACAAATGCTAGATACAATGCAGTCCTGACCGTCTAAATTGTTAGTTCATTCTGTTCAGCACTTGCGTGCCTATCCTTGGGGCCCCACAGGGGTGAACTATCTTACAGCAGCTCACTAGTGGTGCTCAGGTTGCTGGCTCTTCTGGGCTCCTCCGCCAGTCTTGCCTCACTTTGCCTTGTGTTGTGTTGCCTCACGTCCGGCCAGGTCTAGTGCTGGCTTCTGCTTCAGCACAATGTAGCTAGTTTTTCCCCACTGCAGTGGTACCCATTTATCTACTCACAATATTGCATACTTTCAAACTGCTGGGTGGGCAGGAGCCAGGGAGCAAGCAGTGGGAGCTTACCCTGTCTTGCGGAGCCAGGCTTGAACCACTGGAATGTAGATCATTTCTGGCCAGCAGTTACAGCCTCCTTAAGCCACTGCCCTACTGTGTCCCTAAGTCAACAGTGGCTTAATGGTACATAATCGATCAGTCACCAGATGTACAGGAAAGAAATATTTTTGCTGTACCTCATGTTGATTGACTCCTTCAGTCCTCAAGCCAGCAGCCCTTTCATTTATCTATAGTGGGAGTTCCCAGCCCTGGCCATTTCCAAATATCTATCTATATCTCAACTCCCAGGATTCCACAGTTATCATTAAGACTTCTGGGAAATGAAGTCCACTCATTTTCAATTTGCCATCATTGGAAAGCACTTACCTATAGGATGAAAATATATTATGTACCTAGCCATGCATTCTGATTACTCAAATATTAGTTCTCATTTCATATGTCTATAGTATATTGTACTCAACTAATTTTAATAATTTTGTTTAAAATGGGATTTTTGTCATTAATCTTTTTCTTAATGTCCACATGGCTACTCTCCTGAATCCTTTAGAAAGCTAAATTTATATTGTAAACATGACTTTTCAATAAGTGCTAATGAACTTCTGGGAAGCCCTTGATATCTTACTAGAGTAGTAAAGAATTACAATTCTCACACGATATTTGAGGCTTTTTTTATTTAAAGTATGTTGTGTGCAGCTGCATTTACTGGGAAACATTCTCTCTGGATTTCAGAGAAATGCTCTTTGACCATTTTTTTTTTTTTGCCTAGGGAAATAGTTTTGGCAAATCACAGAAGCACTTTATTAATAGATGGAATTGCTTAGATCTTTAAAATCTAAACCCAGAGGAGCAAGAAGCTACATAGACAGTTCTCAATAGGCAATTCCTTCTTAGAGTTTTTCCAAAATAGCAATCAGTTTATGTGAAAAGCTTCAAGTTTCACTGATAAGATTTTCTGGAATCAGAAACATTTTGTCCTGAATTGATTCACTCTTCTATCCTTCCTATGGAAATATTTACTTCTGAACAAATTCTCCTCATCCTCAGGTCAATTGGTGAACTCCAACTCTATATAATCATCTTCATTGGAAAAAAGTTGATATTCAAGTGCTGTATTGCCTTAACCACAGCAAATGGATTTATTGTTGCCTTGAAAAAATTAAAAAAAGAACTTTTCAGTTCCCAAGAATTTAAAGATTAAAGACCACAAGACCCCAAATTGTATCATGAAATTCAACGTTCAATGTTTTTTTTAAAGAAAATGGGCGTTGTCTTACCTGGACGCCTTTTCTCAGCATGATGATGGAGAATCCACTAGTAGGTTGTCTTAATCTTCCTGCTCCAATAACACTAAGTCTGGAAAGTTGCCATGCCTCTGCTGTGCAAGAACCCCCCAGTTTGTGACGAAGGCGAAGCACAGACATTAGTCTGACGCATGTGCTCATCCTATATAGATCCTCTGATCAAACAATGCTAAAAATGGGAGGGTGTGGATTCTCCATCATCATGCTGAGAAAAGGCATTCAGGTAAGACAACGCCCTTTCTCCAGCATGATTGGATGGAGAATCAAAGCCCTGTTATCCCGGGGGGGGGGAGAAGTTTGGGCCTGAGTTCCACTGATATCGACCACCTGCTGTAGCACCCTCCGTCCAAATGTGGCCTCCGCAGAGGCAAATTTGTCAATTCTATAATGCTTGACAAACGAGGACGGTGAAAACCACGTCGCCACCCTGCAGATCTCCCCAATAGGTGCCTGGGTATCCCAGGCTGCTGATGTGGCCACACTGTGGGTGGAATGGACAGTGATGCAACCGGGGACGGTCAGTGATTGGGACCGATAGGCTTGGGAGATGCAAGCCTGGATCCACCTGCCCACAGTTGATGAGGAAACCTTCCGACCCATGGATGAGGGCTGAAAGGAAACAAACAGTGCCTCGGATTTGTGGAAGGCAGAAGTCCTTTTGATGTAACGTTGCAGGGCTCTGCGAATGTCCAGCATATGCAATTGCTTTTCTAGATTGTGAGTTGGGTTAGGGCAGAAGTTAGAAAGCACTACTTCCTATGACTTATGGTACAAGGAATTAACCTTGGAAACAAAGAAAGGGTCCAGGCACAGTCACCCTGTCTGCATGAAAAATGCACAAGTCCTCTCTGACGGAAAGGGCGGCCAGCTCTAAAATCGGTCTGGCCGACGTGACCACTACCAGGAAGGCCACCTTCATAGATAACAGTTTCAGGGAACATGTGGTAATGGGTTCAAAGGGTGACGATGTGAGGGCCTGTAACACCCGGGTTAAGTCCCAGGAGGGGTAATGGCGGACTGCCAGAGGCCTGGCGTTGGTAGCCCCTTTTAGAAAGAAACACACCGCAGGGTGTTGTCCCAGGGGGGCAAAAGTGTCACACACGATCACCGTGGAGAAGGCTGAAACCTGTCTGCGGATGATGCTAGGTAATAACCCCTTTTCCAACCCATCCATCAGGAATTCCAGGATAACCAGAATAGTGATGCCCGAAAGATCCACTTTGTGATCTGAACACCAGGCACAGAAACTCCTCCATGTGCTATCGTAAATCCTATTTGTGGAGGAGTGTCTGGATCGCTGGATCATTGCAATCACCCTTGATGAATATGAGCCTCTGGCCAAGGCCCGCCGCTCAAATGCCAGGCGGTTAGCTGGAGCCACTGGGGATCTGGATGCTGGAGTACTCCCTGACTGAGGCTGATGTGATCCGAAGGAATCCTCCATGGCTGAGAGATAGAAAGCTCTACCAGGTCGGCAAACCACGGACGCCTCGGCCAGTGTGGGGCAATCAGGACGACCTCCGCCTGTTTGTGTAGTATCTTGAGGATTGTCGCCGGAAGCAGAGGAAGGGGACGGAAGGCGTACAACAGCTTCCTGGGCCAGGGGCTGCGGAGGGCATCTGTCCCCTCTGCTCCCCAAGACGGGAACCTGGAAAAAAACCTTGGGAGTTGAGAATTGGTTGGAGAGGCAAAAAGGTCTAATGCTGGATGGCCAAACCTGTCAGCGATCTCCCTGAACAAGTCGGGTTCCAGGTGCCACTCTGAGTGATCCACTGTGGCCGTGCTCAGGGAGTCCGCCTGTTGATTTGCCTCTCCAGAGATGTGTTCCACTCTGATGGAGGACAGATTGTTTTCTGCCCAAGTCCCCAGCAACTGGGGCCCACCACCGAAGGGAGTTCAATGCCTGACGCAGAACTCAGACTTTCCAGTTGGAATTGCTGATGCGTAGTTTCTGGAATGGAAGCAAGACCCAATGTAATACCCTGGTGTGAAGACGCGCCCAAGGTACAATTGCTATACAAGACACCATCTTCCCCAGGAGTTGAAACAACAATGCCAGGGATACTACCCATTCCCTCCGTACTCATAGAACATGCCCGTATGCTGTCCCATTGGTCCTGTGACAGAGAGACTGTGCATTTGTGTTGATAACCACCCCCAAATGAAGGAGATGGGTTGAAGGGACTGTCTGGCTTTTCTGAAAATTGACAGAAAATCCGTGAGTCTGGAGGGTTTTGATGGTGCGGGCTAGGTCTGACTGAGCCTGCTGGAAGGATGGAGATTGTATTAGAATATCATCCAGGTAACACTGGACATGGATTGGAATCTGTCTCAGGTGGGCTGCCAGCACTGCCAATATCTTTGTGAACACTCGGGGGGCTGAGGAGAGCCCAAATGGAAGGGCCCTGTATTGGAAATACTGGTGGGCATAGCAGAATCTGAGGAACTTGCAATGCCCAGGGAGAATGGGTATGTGTAAGTATGCCTCTGTTGACATCATGAAGTCCCCTTTTCTGATGCTGGCTAGGATCAACTGGAGCAACTGCATCTTGAACTTCCTGTAATCTAGGTAGTAATTGAGGCCCTTTAAGTCCAGAATTGCCCTCCAACCCCCCGAGGTCTTTGGAACGACAAAAAGATTGGAGTAAAACCCCCATCCCTTCTGATCCTCCGGAACAGGCTCTATAGCCCTTATCTGTGATAAGTGTGAAATGGCTTCTGACATGAGTTCTGCTTTGTTTGTGTTCTTGGGTATGGGGCAAGTCCGGAAATGTTCTGGAGGGCTGGACCAGAATTCCAGAGCTAGACCATGGGTAACAGTGTTTAGCACCCAAGAGTCTGTGGTGCTTTCCTCCCATACGTTGGCATAGATGGACAGTCGACCACCTATGGGTGAAATATCTCTGGAATCACTTGGATCTTCTGAAAGGACGGCATCCTGAGCCTAGAAAGGGCCGCTTGGCCTGCAACTGTGTCTTGTCCCTAGCTGTGGAACGGTCCTGCTGATGGCCTGGTCTCTGGTTAAAGGTACGAGAGGTTTGAGGCCAGTCCCAGTTTGAGGCTTGTCTGAAGGACTGCCTGTGAAAATAATGGTGTGAAGTGCCACTATCTGGGAGTCTATCTCCTTTCCTATTCATATTTATCATGGTCTTACGTTTTTCCTTGCCTTCTACGAGGTAAGGGTTGAGGACCTCACCAAAAAGATGACCCCCATTATAAGGCTCAGTAACCAGTCGCCACTTGGCCTTTAGGTCCGCACGCCAGTTCTTGTGCCAGAGAAGTCTGCGTGTTGATATGTCTGCTGCGATGGCCGGTGAGGAATACCTGGCAGCATGGAGTGAAGCATCAGCCATGTACTGTAATGTGGCTACCAACGTACCCAGGTTCTGATGGGCACTAACCTGGTCTGGGGGCACCAGGTCCTGGAGCTCACACAGCCATATGATGGAAGCCCGGGCGAAGAAGGCCAGGGATGTGGATGCCTTGACCCCCCAAACCGAAGCCTGATGAGATCTGCAAAGGGCAGATTCAAATTTCTTGTCCTCTGCTTTGAGTGCTTCTGCTATGTCCACTGGAATGGTGGAATTAGAAAATAGAGAGTTTAATGGTTCGTCTATCAGGGTAACCTCCAACAAGGATGCGAAGGAGGGAGCCACATTGAATAGAGTTCTCTCTGAGTCCCCTGGGGTGGATAGTGATTCCAGCTTCGCCCACTGCTTCTGTACCGTATTGCGGAAGAAAGGGGGACAGGGAATATGTTTCTGTGTTACCACTGGCTCAGAATACAGTGGATTCGGGTCCTGCGATGTAGAAGGAGTCGGCTGAGTCTCCTTTTCTGGAGCAATATTAGCTGAGGAACATGCCTTGAGCAGCAGTGAGCCAAACAAGGATTGGTCAAACAGGCCTGTGGGAGGTGTCGGGTTCGGGGGGGGGAGATGTCCTCATCATCTAACAGGATCAGTCCAGAAGGATCACAATCCTCAGGATCTGATTCTGAAGAAGCCTCCTGAAGAAGAGCTGGAGCCTCCACCTGGTGTACTGACCATGGAGCTTCTGTTGGAACCTGTTGGGAACACTGACAAACTGAGGAGACCATAAACTGTGTGAAGGCCTGAGCCATCATGGCCTGGAATTGATCAGGCCACGCTATCTGTGGTTCAGGGGAACGGAGGCCTGCTGCGGTGGGCATAAAGGAAGCTTGTGCCCCTAGTTGTGGAGTGGTAACCCTCTGTGACTCTAGGCCCTGGTTAAGCACGATGGGTTCTGGATGCACGGCCTCCTGAGGAGGGGACCAGGCCCCTGGAGCTAGACTAGAGGGGACTATCTGGGGTTCAAATAGCGACATCACAGTTGGACAAGACTTGTAAATCTCCGCCTCCCTTGGAGCCGCCTGATCTGTCTTGGAAAATTCCTTTTCTAGGGCCTGACGTTTGCTAGCCTCCGTGTCTGCTGTTTTTGAGGTCTTTCTATTGGGCTGGGCCCTGGCCTTTGCATTCAGTCTCCCCTATACCTCCATTGTGGAGGTTCTCTGCCTATTTTTGGTGGGGGAGAAAGGGATGCCCTGGCCTTGAATCTCTGAATTATCAGCCATCCTATTAGGAGAACAGAAATGGTTAAGTTACTATTCTGTGCCAGATTGGACCTTAAATTTTTCCTCTAGACCAATGGTTGATAGTGTTTGTTGTTATTCTGAGTCATCTGATGTGACTCAGTGTCCCCAATGATATTAGGGACCATTGACCGGTCCCCTCCCTCCAGGCAATAGGATCCTGTAGAGGAATCCATCTGCTGGATGGGGTGGGGAATGGGAGGCAACTTCTCAGGCAATTTGACCCTATTGGGCTGAATCACCCTCTCCCAAGTCTAACTGTAGGGGTGGGGGGGGTGATCAATCCAAAGGCAATGCAGCCCTATCAGGGCTGGATTGCCCTCCCCAGAACCCACTACAATGAGCTCATTAGAAACTGGATTGTGAGGACAGGCCCCCGTGGCTGCAATCCAAATATGCAAATTGGCCCATGTGGTCCTTTAAAATGGCTACCGTCCCACTATGCTAATTGAGCCATATGGTCGTTCAAAATGGCGACCGTCCAAATATGTAAATTTATAAGGTGACCAACCATCCTCCTTTAGGGAGGACAGTCCTCCTTTTGTGAGTTTTGTCCTCCCTCGAAAAGTGTCCTCCTTTTCGATATTTGAAGACTAATCTGCAGGGCTTTTTTTCTCTCTCATAGAACGCTCAGAACGGCGTTCCGGCACCTTTTTTGATTTTTTTTTTCAACTTTTGCATGAGCTGTGCTACTCCCCCTATTGGCTTTCAAAAGCCAATAGGAATTGCTGTTGAGCATGCCAAAACACCCAGCCGGCAAACTTTGCACATGTAAGTTGTCTGCAGCGAAGGCGAATTGGCAGGAACTTTGCACCCCTCCCTGCTACCCAACTATACCATCTCCTAGTTAGTCCCGAAGATACCTGGAGGAGACTGGAGCGGTAACACCACAGTAACTTTCTCTTGATCTTCGGCCCTGCTAGGGCAATAATGGCTGTGAGCACAAGAGGCAGGGGCGGTGGGGCTGCTTTGAGTGGGGGTGTGAGGGGTGGCAGTGGCCAGCTGCCCCCGTGCTATGGGAGCCACGGGGCCTGCTCTACACGGGACTGTGCAGGGTGGGTGGTGGTGCTGGCGTGGTGGCTGCAAGTGGGGTGTGTTGACGGCAGGCTGCCCCCCCGGGGCCGGAGCCGGCGCAGCTGGTGGTTTGGGAACCACGGGGCCCACTCTACACAGCAGGACAGAAGTGCTGGCAGGGTGGCTGCGGGCGGAGGCGCAGCATGTAAGCATAAATTGTTATTGTTACAAATGTTTATTATGCATTTATCATATTATAGTGTATTCTGTATTATTGTTGCAATGAATAAAATGTTTCTTTTATTTACGATATTTTTTTCTTCAATTTATTTGTGTCCTCCTTTTCATTGTAAAAAAGTTGGTCACCTTAAAATTTAGCCATGTGGTGCTTAAATGGCTGCCTCACACTTTTCAAAGCTGGATGGCTGAGCAAGTTCCGGCCGGCATGTAACCAGCGCTGCTTGAGTCGCCAAAAGCCAACAGGAGAGAAAAGGCAAGCCTGCATCTGCTCAAGCATTAGCCCTCAATCTGCTAAGGTATTTGTCTCCAGCTGTGGCTTGCTCCATTGGAGCGTGGGATCGGCGGTCCTTAAGGTTCCTTATAACCCGGTGCCAATCAGCTGCTTCAATTTAGCCATCGGGAGGGCTCGCGCTGAGGCTTCCCTGTCCGGCGCCAATCAGCTGCTTCAATTTGGGTCATCGGGAGGGCCCGCGCTGAGCTAGCCCTCCCTGATCATCAGGCAGAGACCCCTGAATTGGGAAGGGGACCACCCACAACCCCAATCCCTGTGATCCTCTTGTAAGGTAAATATAAGGTAATATTATAAGATAATATCCAGTATAGGATTAATCATTACTGAGAAATAAATTAAGAAGGGAAAATCCACTAGGGATGGTACAACCTGCTGCTAATTCTGGAAGGAAGCACAAAACACACGTCTGATGAGCAAGATACTAAGTCGTAAACTGGAGGGTTCTTGCACAGCAGAGGTGTGGCAACTTTCCAGACTTAGTCTTATTGGAGTAGGAAGATTAAGACAACCCACTAGTGGATTCTCCATCCAATCATGCTGGAGAATGAATTGTAGCCCCAGAGAGCCACAAGTAAGCCTCTTAATTCACACATCTCTCTTTTAAAACTGAAACTGGGAAAGAATTTTGTTCTAAAATTTCAAAGCCCCCTTCTCTAATTAGATCTCTGCATAAGTTGCTATGGTCCTGCTGTCCTGAGGCAAAATTAAGTCATACATTAAGTGAAAGATTTCATCCCAAAGAAGATAGATGTTTGCCCCCAATATGTAATCTTTTCTGTTCAAGTAAATTCTACTAACTATCCTGCTATTAATGTGTAGTTCAATATTGATATTTTATGGATGTTTTTACCTTATGGGTTTTCATTTCTGCTTTGGGAAGTTCCTGGATGCCAAGAATGTATAGAGTTGTTCCCTTTTAATCTTCCTTTGGGAAGCAGAGAGGAAGCTGCTTTTTATTTAAGCAGAGCTTTTTCACAAAAGGGAAATAAAACAGAAAATAAAAAAGGGAGAAAGGAACTTGGCAGGAACCTTGGGAAGAATACCTGCTGAGCCCTGGTAAGTTTGTGGGGGTTTCGTGTTTAATTACTAATTCACCTTTTTTTTTAGCAGCCATCGCGCCCCTGTCGGCGTGCGATAAAATCCTAATACAAATAGAAAAAAATCCAAAAAGTAAACTAAGACCAAAACAAAAATTTGAACAACCTAAAAAGCTGTGGTTTATTTTTATTTTTTAAATCAATATAAGTGAGTAAGGGAATAAAATTATTAACCTTATCAAAACCATCAAAAAATCATCGATATCTAGAAGAGGAAGTTAAATATTTTTTAAAAGTAATTTGTATAATAATAACAGTAAACATAGAATAATAAGAAATGGAGATAGATAGCCGGCAGACGGAGGGGAGCTTCCCAGTGTTTTGCATTGAGTGTCACATGTATCTGTCTGCTGGACAGAAGTCTTGGGTGTGTGATCGGTGCAATGAGCTCCTGGCTCTCAGGGAACAGGTTCTTTCCCTTGAAGCCAAGGTAGCAGACCTGGAGAAGCAGAGAGAGATAGTGAGGCAGGAGAAGATCTTCAGGGATGCAGCAGGAGCATCCCACTCCATGCTGAGCAGTTCTCCAGCTGCTTTGGAGAATGGAGATCTTGGGCAGGGAGGACATCAATCTGTGGAAGAGGGACAGGCTCCCTTAGTTGGGACCCCTTCCTTGGAGGATGTGCCCATATCCTCTTGCACCGATACTTCTCCGCGGGTGGTGGGAGGGGGGCTTCTTGTAGTGGGTGATTCGATTGTTAGAAATATAGAGAGACGGGTTTGTGATGGAAGTGTTGACCGCATGGTAAACTGCCTGCTGGGTGCAAAGGTTGCGGACATCACGAGGCATATAGACAGGCTGATAGACAGTGCTGAGGTGGAGCCAACTGTTGTGGTACATGTTGGTACCAATGACATTGGGAAAGCTAAGCGGAAGGTCCTGGAAGCCAAATTTAGGTTGCTGGGTAGAAGATTAAAGTCCAGGACCCCCAAGGTTGCATTCTCAGAAATGCTACCTGTTCCATGCACAGGGCCAGCTAGACAGGCAGAGCTCAGGAGCTTCAATGCGTGGATGAGGCAGTGGTGTCGAGAGGAAGGGTTTAGATTCATTAGGAACTGGGAAACATTTTGGGACAAGCCACATCTGTACAGAAGGGATGGGTTACACTTGAACCAAAATGGAACCAGACTGCTGGCAATTAATATTAAAAAGGTTTCAGAGCAGCTTTTTAACTGATTCGTAGGGGCAAGTCGACAGGAGCTGGGCAGTTAAGCGCACTGCCAAATATGGAGGGTAGAAGTTATGCACACATTGGTGAGTCAACAAGAAAACTAAATTGTAATAGTCAAGCAGAAGGACATGGTAGACCATCTACAAATTCTACAATCAAATTCTACAGTCAAAATCTACAGTCAAAGTTGAAAGTGCACCAGAAAATTACATATAAATGTCTGTACACGAATGCTAGAAGCATTCCAGCAAAAATAGGGGAATTGGAATGCTTGGTGAAGGAAAATAATATTGATATTATTGGCATAACAGAAATCTGGTGGATGGATGAAAACCAATGGGACACAAGGATTCCAGGTTACAAATTGTATAGGATGGACAGGAGAGGGAGAAATGGTGGTGGCGTGGCCTTGTACATAAATGAGGAGTTAGAATCTCATGAACTTGAAATTCAAGAAAATTCAAACTCACCCACAGAAACATTGTGGATAAAAATCCCAGGACAGGAAACTAATCTGACGTTAGGGATCTGCTATCGCCCTCTCAACCAAACTCCAGAGGCAGATTGTTATTTGGAAAATGAATTTAAGGAGGCCTCAAAAAGAAATAGGTTAGTCATAATGGGGGACTTCAACTATCCCCAAATAGATTGGGTAAATTCTTGTTCTACACATGAAAGAGAGACAAGGTTCCTCGACATGTTAGCTGATTATTCCCTTGAGCAGATGGTCATGGAACCAACCAAGGGAAAGGGGACCCTGGACTTGGTTCTAACTAATGCACAGGATTTGGTTCATGATGTCCTTGTAACCGAGCCCATAGGAACCAGCGATCACAATACAATAACCTTCAACTTAACCATGGATAGCAAATTGTCAGTGAAAACTAACACAGAGACCTTAAACTTTCACAGAGGGAATTTTGACAAAATGAGGAAAATAGTAAAGAAGAAACTAAAAGGAACAGTAAAAAAAGTCAAATCCCTCCAAAATGCTTGGAAACTGTTTAAAAATACGTTACAATAGGCTCAAATAAAATGCATTCCTAAAAGAAGAAAGAGGATTGGCAAGTCAAAGAGGATACCAGTATGGCTTACGAATGAGGTAAAGGAGGTTATTGGAAAGAAGAAAAACTCATTTAAGAAATGGAAGGCTCTTCCTACCGAGGAGAACAGGAGGGATCACAAACTCTGGCAGACCAAATGCAAGGCGATAGTCATGAAAGCCAAGAGAGACTTTGAAGAGCATATAGCAAAGAATATTAAAAATAATAACAAAACCTTTTTTAAGTACATCAGAAGCAGGAACCCAACCAGAAAAACAGTTGGGCCACTCAATGACAATGGTCAGAAGGGGATAATCAGAGAAGACAAGGAGACTGCTGAGAGGCTAAATGACTTCTTTGCCTCCGTTTTCACTGAGGAGGATAGAGAGCATCTGCCTGCCACTGAGTTAGTTTTCCCAGGGAGGGAAATAGAAGAATTAAACCTGATAGAGATAAACAAGGAAGATGTTCTTGCATGCCTTTCTAAACTAAATGTCAACAAATCGCTGGGTCCAGACGGCATCCACCCTAGAGTTCTCAAGGAACTCAAGTGTGAAATTGCTGAACTTCTAGCTAAAATATATAATCTTTCTCTAAAATCCGGCACTGTACCGGAGGATTGGAGGGAGGCAAATATAACCCCGATCTTCAAGGATCCAGAGGTGATCCAGGAAACTATAGACCAGTCAGTTTAACCTCAGTTCCAGGCAAACTGATGGAAACCATTATTAAAGATAAAATCACAGGGCACATAGAAAAACAGGCATTGCTGAAAGAAAATCAACATGGTTTCTGCAAAGGCAAATCATGTCTTACTAACTTGTTAGAATTCTTTGAGGGTGTAAATACATAGATAAAGGGGCCCCAGTTTATATTGTATATCTCGACTTTTGACAAAGTCCCTCACCAAAGGCTCCTAAAAAAGCTCTTCAGCCATGGAATTAGAGGACAGGTCTTGTCCTGAATTGGTAACTGGCTAAATTGCAGGAAGCAAAGGGTGGTAATAAATGGACAAGTCTCTGGATGGAAAGAAGTGAGAAGTGGTGTACCCCAAGGTTCAGTTTTGGGACCTTTACTTTTTAATTTATTCATCAATGATCTGGATGTAGAAGTAAATAGTGAGGTAGCAAAGTTTGCTGATGACACCAAATTGTTCCGGTAGTGAAAAGTGAAACTGATTGTCGGGAGCTCCAGAAGGATCTCTCGAAATTGTGTGAGCGGGCAACAAAGTGGCAAATGCATTTTAACCTAAACAAGTGCAAAGTTATGCACATCGGGGCAAAGAACCCCAATTATACTTACCAACTGATGGGGACCAAACTTTCTGAGACAACCCAAGAAAGGGATCTTGGGGTTTTGGTGGACAGCTCGATGAAGATGTCAACCCAATGCGCAGCAGCAATAAAAAAAGCAAATTCCATGCTTGGCATGATTAGGAAGGGAATCGAAAATAAGTCAGCAAGTGTTGTATTGCCTCTGTACAAATCGATGATGAGACCACATTTGGAGTACTGTGTACAGTTCTGGTCACCGCACCTCAAGAAGGATATAATGGAACTGGAAAAGGTGCAAAAAAGGGCAACAAAAATGATCAAGGAAATGGAGCACCTCCCTTATGAAACCAGATTGCAACGCCTTGGTCTCTTCAGCCTTGAAAGACGGCATTTAAGGGGTGACTTGATCGAAGTGTATAAAATCATGCATGGGTTAGAAAAGGTGGATAGAGAAAAATTCTTTTCTCTATCACACAATACTAGGACAACGGGGCACTCCCTAAAGCTCATAGGCAAGAAAGTGAGGACAAATAAAGGGAAATATTTCTTCACCCAGAGGGTTGTTGGTTTATGGAATTCACTTCCAGAAGAGGTCGTGACAGCTGTCAGCCTTGATAGCTTCAAGGCAGGGTCAGACAGATTCATGGATGCCAAGTGTATCGGTGGTTATTAAAACAGATGTCCATGTGCCGCCTCTATGTTGGTTGAGGCAGGCAGGATTCCCTTGAGTACCATTTGTTGGGGGTCAAGGGAAAGGGAGGGTTTTGCCTTCTCTTTCTGCTCAAGATTCCCATGTACAATTGGTGGGCCATTGTGTGACACAGAATGCTGGACTCGATGGGCTTTGGCCTGATTCAGCATGGCTCTTCTTATGTTCTTATGTTCTAGTCCTATGCTGTTGTACTTCTTTAAGAAAGGGTATTATTTTAAACCTCTAAGGAAGTGTTAAATAAGTAGGACTTTCCTCTTTCTTGTGCAAATCATGTGTTCTCATTTTTTTCTTCCTCTCCATCCAGGCTCAGGTGATAAGGAAAATGATTAGGTGGATCTATTTTCCTTGAAATGTTTTTGAATCTATTTAATCTCCCAGAGTTCTATGACATTAGATAGATAGATAGATAACCTTTATTGTCATTTTTTATTGTGGGCACAATGGCACACATTAAAAATGAAATTTAGTTGCTTGCTCTTAAAGTGTACACATAAATAACACACATTTAAACATACTATATACCGGTACAACATATGTATAGACCTACACCTACATTTTAACAATTATATCCATAAAGCAAACTTGAATAACATGCAAACTTGCAAACATTATTCAACTGCAACTCAATTGTCCATCATTAGTGGCCATGCTGGCTAAGACTCATGGGATTCAGAATTCAGTAATATTTAGATAATATTGTTCATCCCTACTTTCAAATGCTTCTGAATCTCATAGATCCTACTTCTCAGGAAAATTTCAGAAAACAATGAGTTGTTTGGCCTCCAGAAGTTGTGAATGCTCCAACTGGGAGTTTTTAAGAAAAGATTGGACAATCATTTGTCTGAAATAGTATAGAGTTTCCTGCCTAAGCAGGTGAGTGGACTAGAAGACCTCCAAGGTCCCTTCGAACTGTTATTCTAATTCTAGTGGTTTCTCCATCTACCAGATGTTACAAAATATTATGTTGATATGGATTATACATGGTTTTTGATAATTCAGTAGCCTGAAAATAGGATAACTTTATGCTAATATTTCATATTGTTTTGTCATTTTATTGTGTAACTTTGCTTTATTTATGTGAAGGTATGATCAAATGCCTTGAAATGATGAAAATATACAAGACTGTTTCAAAGCAGATAATGGAGGCAGAAAGTTTGATCTGTAGGTATAAGTTTATGTAGCATGTGGAAATTCCAGAATGAAAACTTCCAAGATGACAGATCAAGAGATGGTTCATCATCGCATGCTGGATGAAATGACACTCATGTTGACAAATGGCTAAATGAATAAGAACTGGAAATGGCAAAGCCTTGTCAGCAATTATGCAAATGAATGGGAACTCTTTAATTCTTTGGCCCAATACATAGAATGAGATACTGTATATGGTGGCCTTCGCATTGTAATTCTTCTAGAACTCAAATTTAACCTGGTCACCTCATAGTTGTATGAGCATAACAGAAGGATTTAAAAATCTTAATTCAGAAAGTGAAGAATAAAACAGATTTGTTTCTTTGGAATGATTTTTTTCAGAATCATTAGAACAATAGCAGCACTGAAGATATCAAGAACCTATTTACAATCCTATTTTTGTTGGAAATAGTTATGTATTTCTTTGCCAATTATTCCTCATCAGGCTCCACATAGCTATAAAAATCAGAAAAGCAAGAATGGCATGGAATTCAGGAAATGTCTTTAATGCTAGTCTGAGATGAAAAACATTAAAAACTGTAAAAGTAAATAAGCAGCCTTAATTGTTGCAAGTTAATTAGGATGGAGCCTCACATTTCTTATCTGGACTATGTACTGTAGCTTCTTCTGAGATTTACAATCACTCACACATATACAATTCCGTGGCTAAAAGAGTAAAAGCAGTGTAACAATTAATACAACTTTGCAACAGGCATATTGAGAGTGGGAGGGGTGGGGAAATATTCACTTTGCCATACAAGTGGGGACTCCTAACATCTCAGCCTAGTGCCTGCAGAAAAAGCAAGGATTTCAGAGATCACTTGAAAGCAGGCAGGGTCAGGATCATGCAGATCTTATGGGGAATGTTGATACAGCAACAGAAAAGCTAAACTCCTTAGGTCTAGTAAAATGACATGACTTAATAGAAGGGACCTGAAGCATGTTAATTGTTGGTTTTATTGGATGGTCAAGGACAATGGGACGTAGTCATTCTGTGGGCACTCTCTTGGCCACCCAGGCAAATCTGTCCTGTCTTTCCTGGGTATAGTTTTAATTTGCTGCTCCAGGAAGAATTGGGACTCTGCAGAAACCCCAATTAGGAATTTTGCTTAGCAGAATGAAACTGTATCCAGAACAATGTAAGTGAGATAAACCAGGGGTCCCCAGACTGTAGATCAGCACTGGGCTATGGCATGCCAGAAACTGGGCTGTGCAAACAAGCCCAATCCGTGGGATGCAGGCAGCATGAGAAACCATGCCCACTCTGATCTGTGGAAAAACATCTCTCCTCAGAATCGGTCCCTGATGCCACAAAGGTTGGCATAAACCAAATATCTTGTCACCGATTTTCTTAGTGGTGCCCCACCTGCATTCCCTTCTACATTTAACTTTTCCATCACACAGCTTTTGGAACTAGTTACACTAAATTACCTACAGTAGAACACTCAGTACAAAATAGGGAAAACTTAGTAACAGTGAGAACTTAGTAACAGACCCCTAAGTTGGACTGCTTATAACATCATGGTCCTGATTTTCAACTGATTTCAAGGCATTGTTCATTTTAGAATGCAAAATCAAGCCAACTGAAGGAGAGGAATTTGTCTACAATGAAATGAAGTAGTCAGACTGTATGACATGGTAGCCAAATAGGTTTGAAAATGTTACTTTTGACACATAACAATAGATCTTTGGAAGTTGAATTCGTGGTGAGTTGGAGGTTCTGCTTGGAGACAATGTGTATTTCTTCCTTTAGAAATGCTTAGTAGATTGTCCTTATGCCAAGGCAAGTAATACATGTGGATAAACTGAGATTATCTAAAAGTAACAACATTCTATGGACATATCACACTATGTTGTTTTTATATTAGTTTCGTTAGTGCCCTCTTCCATTACATTTATAAAAACAATGCTCTTTAATGACTCACTTCGTTACATAAAAGCCCTTGGATAGCAAGATGTAAAGGAAAATTGTGTACTGGTATTTTGTTTGGTTACTAAAAATCAGATACAGAAACAGTACTTCTGTTGCAAACATCATAACAATTAATAGTGCAGACTCCCAAAATCTAGAGCATGTTCAGTCAGTCATTTTGGCACATGGAGGAAAGAATCACATGTCCATTCTCTGGCAATATAGGTAGCCCGTTTAACAATGACAATTGGGTTTATAATTGCCATTGCTAAACAATGCTGTCGTACAGTGTGATGTTGCATGACCATGTTGCTTAGTGCTAGCAATTCTGGCACTCCAAATTGCTATCATTAAGTGAATCACTGTGAGTTGTTAAATGAGGATGTCACATGGTCACCATTTGTGATCATTGCCAGCTTTTGACAAGCAAATCAGTAGGGAAGCAGCAGAAAGTCACAAACAGTGGCCACATGGCACAATTGTGTGTAACCATGTTACACACTATTGTAAGGAGGCTGCAATAGCCAGAATTTCAAGGAGCAGTCATATCCATGACTCTTCAGCATTGTCGAAAGTTTAAATAGTCACTGAATGCATGGTCATTAAACAAGGGCCACCAGTACAAAAGATATCATTTGCTTCATAGCATAACATTTCTGGAGATACTTAACTTTAAACTTACGTTCTAAATATTAGATGGAGTTTTAGTCACTTTGACAAGGCCTTACTATAGTAGGATATAGATATGATTACTTTGTTACCTGGACAAGATTATGAATAGGTAAACTCTATTCGCTACCAAGCATATATTCAATATACTTTCAAGCATAATGGTAGAAATTAAGAGATGGATAAGATTGTTATCTTTGGAGATCTTTGGTTCTATAAATAGGGATTAAATTGGCATTAAATACCCAAATAATGGGAATAGTTTCAGTCTCATCAGTGTTTTCTAGACAACACACCGAATGCTAGTACCCAATGATGCCACAGTTGAAAGCAAGTCCTAAAAAGGGGTTGACCAAGCAGGATAAGTTTATCCTTTTTTCAAAATAGAAAGAAAAAAAAAGAAAAACGAGAAGTTTATGGACATATATTTCACACAACTGAAGAAATGTTGCCCATCAAGATCATTTCTCAAGAGTTTTCTTTAAATAAGGAGGAAGCATCCCAACAATGAGACACATTATGTCCTAGACCTAGCATCTATCCTGAATCAGGAGTATTTCTCAGTTCCCATCCTGGATCAGTAGACTATGTCTCCTCAATGCAGTCCTTATGAATACAATTTTTGAGGGTAAAAAAAATAAATCAGAAGACAAGAGAGAGATAGAACTAGTAGGGTTATTTGGAAGTCTATTGTGATGAAAATTAAGCCTGATCTTTACTTACCTTTGTTGCAGTGTCACTAGCTTTGTGAAATGGGCAGCTGTATAAATTTGAAAAACAAACAAACGCATCTGAACGAACTCTGCTCTGGAGGGATCAAATTTTGGGGGGCAAGCATACTCATTGGCCCACTGTGCATCCCTGGGAATTGTGTGCATAAGCCCCAGCTTGCCAAAACCCTTGCTACGTGGAAATCTGCTTTTGACTTTGAGTCCTTCAGCCACAGTTCCTCCAGTGTGCTAGTTTTGGATCTTGAACTTGATGGATTTATCACAGGACTTCCCAAATAATTAGCTACTGTTTCATCTCTGAATGCAGAACATGGAATAATGGCCTTAATTTATATTCAGGTTGAATGCCAGGGGAAAAAGTAAGTTGAGGAAGGACTAACATTACTTGCTTATATTCAAGCAACTTCAAATAAAGCCTCAATCAGGAACATTTGCTCTGAAAAGAAAGCTATGTGGATTTTTGAATACATAGTTGTTTTGCCTTATCTGATAATTTCTGTTGAGATTTTACATAGGAATTCCTGTAAACAGGAATATAAAAAACCAGGAAATCACATGCAAAGATTGAAAGAAAACATTTAAAATATAAATCAGAATCACAGATATCAAGATCCTGAATAACATCAATAACAAAATATATGGTTATTGAATTCTATCCAAGTCCCAATAAAAATGTATTTATAATTACTCTCTGCTTTTGCAAGCTTGTTGTATTTATATTTTTCCTCAAGTAACAGTATGATCTTTTTCTTCTAATTTGAATCCTAAGACTCCACTGACTTTCAGCATATGTGCTTTTGTTCTCATACATTCAGGGAAATTCCAAATTGCTCTAACTTTGACAGACAGTAGTCAGTCAACATCTAGTTCATTTCCCTTTAGGTAACAGAGCCTACATATTCTTTTCCAGTTCAGATCCATTCTGGCCCCAGAAGGACACTTCCAGCCATCTTGGAGTTTCTTTGAAATGGAGAACTGTCCAAGGCTGACTCCCTCTCAACCAATTTACTTAAATCAGAAAGATTGGTGACAGTAAACTGATATGATGCTGGTATTTATTCACTGGACATATCAACATTAATTTGTTTTACTATTTACTAATGGCGTTAACATTTTATGGAACTTTTAAAAAACAAATCAAATGAGTAAGCCATCTAAAATAATATCTGAATAATCCCACAATTTAATAGACTTTGGAATAAGCTTTCTTCTTTATTTGGACTTCACTCATATCTACTGGACTAATGTATATATAATCAGCATTTTACTACAAATGAGGTCATCTACCCTACATAATTATACAAAGAATGCAAATCAATGCAATTTCTGATTTAATGGGCACTTAGATTTAGCAGATATTCCTCTTGTCCAAATGGTCCATTAAACTGCGGTTTTACTTACTCCTTCCTTCACTTGTCTCAAAGAATTGAGACTTTCTACATTTTTATAATTTCTAGCTCAATTTCAATTCTTCTGAATTCTGTAAGACTAATTTTTAAACTAGTAACAGAACAGCTTCTGTTTCATCAAACAATATTTACAAAGGAAAACAATTTACAAGCAGAAAAGCATTGTTTTAATAATAATTTTCCTTTTCATCTGCACTCATAACTTACATAAATTACATTAAATAATGCCTACATTTTTAATAAAATTATATTCTGGTAACCAACTTCCAATGCCTTACATCATATTTTTTTCAGACCTGATAGGAGTATTTGATATACAAACAATCTGATATTGTTTTCCCAGTTAAGACTTCTTTGACTCCTTTTTATCTTCAAGTATTCCATTGTACTGCATGGCTGATTACTGACCCAGGAATTTTTCCATTTGCAGTAACAGCTTGTTTAACCTTTAAACCTTCCTCTGCATTAGTAGATTCATGATCAGGATTTCCAATCACTGCAATGCTAATGATACCAAAAAATAAACCCAACCCCCCCCTATTTGCTCTGTCTCTTGATAAGGGACAGAATGTATTATCATACTTTTATCTTGAAAATCCTCTCATGGTTTCAAGCCAAGTAAGGATATGACAAAGATTTGTAAGGTTTCAGCCCAGATCTTTTCCATCCCCTTTTGTTTCCTTTCACTTATTTCCTGGTTGTCTCCATTTCTCCCACTTGCAATCTCTGAATCTCGATGGAAATCAATGGGCATTGCGTTTGATCTTGCAGCAGGTAGCTAATTTTTATTGGATGAGTATCCGTAGAGTTTTTTTTATGGAGCAGACCACAATTTTATTGGTACATACACTTATTTCCTGGGCTGTTACAATCTTAAGTACCATAAAGTTAATATCAAATCTTAGCAACTGTGTGGTTTCCAGAAAGGCTTATCTTCAACTTGGCCTTTTAGATCTCTTCATTGGTGTGATAATACAATCTATCCACCACTGACCATCCCTTTTCTTCTTTCCCTTCAACTTTCTCAAGCATTATGGACTTTTTCAAGTTTATATTATTACAAATAATCCTTGTTATGTTGTTAATTGCGAAGCTGTGTCCGACCCATTGCGACCCCAGGGACAACATTCCTCCAGGTCTTCCTGTCCTCTACCATCTTCTGGAGTCCATTTAAGTTCACGCCTACTGCTTCAGTGACTCCATCCAGCCATCTCATGCTCTGTCATCCCCTTCTTCTATTACCCTCAATCTTTCCCAGCATTAAATAATCCTAGCATGTTCCTAATTTTTCTATCCCCTCCTAATTCTGATCAGTTGTTGCTCAGAATTTCCACACTATCCTCATGTTTCACTGCAAGACATTGTTCTTCACTAGCTCTCTATTTAAACTACTGATGCTTGCATTTATATTGCTCAGGTCATAACCTTCCATTGCACTCTCTAGTTTATCATTCTTTCTCTTAGTATCCTGTTTAGTTCCTTGGATTTCTCTGGGCAGGATATTCTTTCTGTTCCCCTTTCTAAAGTTGTGGGTTTTCAGAGACCTGTCCTCAGAACGCTGTTTCATCTTTCCTTTGTTATAGTATTTAAAAGGAGCTTAAACACCTTTTTATTTGACAAATGTGTTTTAATGTTAGCATTAGCCCACTTACCAATATTGTACTCTATTCTTGTTAAGCTTGGCAATTTTTAAATATTTGTTTATATTGATGATGGTTGTACAGGCATTCTCCTTTATCATTATTTTGGACACTCTTGTAAAATGTATGTTAATCGTGTTGGGTTTTTAAATACCCATGTAATGTAATAGTCTAATCACTAGGAATTATAAACTAGGCAGAATCAGAATATCTATGTATTCCTCCTTTTCCAACTGGAAGCAACATCTTCCTCCATCAACAAGTAGATCAAAAGAAAATCAGGTGATCAAAAAGCTTAATTCACTGAATGCTGAATAACATACTTTCAAATTATGTACCTAATCTCTTTTCTTTCTAATACTAACTAATTAGGCTGTAAGGATCCAGATTTCTTGGTATGAATGGCTATAATAAAGAATAAGTTCTTTTTCAACTTATTTCGACTTATTCTATCTTCTGGACGTTTAGAGTAACTAACAATAAGAAGTCAGAACAGAAATCATTACATATATAACAAACAATTAAAATATCTTAGCTAATTCATACTGAAAAAGCACAGCTAAAGAGGAAAATCTTAAATCATGTCCTAAAAATAGATAATGAGTAAGTATAGCTCCTAATAGTTTGGGAATATTATTCAAACATAGAGGATTTTACAGATTATTTAAAATAAACTGAATGATAGGGAAAAAAGCAACAATTTATTTCCTTGTACAGCACGTACTTTTCACAGGAGTTTCAAAACCCTAGCGTGTTGTAATGGAATAGCACATCTGAGCTATCTGTTGTTACTCAGATAGTTAAGAAAGTACATTTACACAATCTCACAGTCAATTTCTTCCCCAAAATACAGTATCATCTACAATTACAAAAAATGACTGCGAACACATGCAAGGCTCAGAGACAGTTGTTTAAAGAGCTGAATATAATGTAGGACATAGAAACAACAGGTTCATGCCCACTGCATGACTAAGAAACTCAGAATTACACAAAAGAAAATTTAGACAATTTATAGAAGTTAATGGAAATATAATTTGATGTGTATTTATGTGCATAAAACATGAATGTATAAACATAAGCAGGAATCAATATGCATTTTCACACTGGTATAGGAAAGATGTTGAAAGGTAATGCATGTTCTGGCAGAATCAATGTAGGAGTGGCTAAAATGTTGGATCCGCATCACGAATATTGAGGATCAAGTCTACCTTTGCCCTAGAAGCTTACTAGGAAACGTTGGACCAGTCCTTCTCCCTCAGCCAAAGCACAGGACTCCTGTTGGGAAGAAAACTGGAAGAATAGAGAGTGATATGTTCTTTCTTAAGCAACTATAAAAAAAGTAGGATACAAGTCTGAGAAAGTAACTAATATAAAGCCAACCTTGTGGACACCCAGCAAAACTCTTATGGATCTTTTGTCAGGCACTGAATGTTTTTCAGTATGGTGATTGTGAGTCATATCATGCTTCTTTCAAAATATTCCCAACCTAAGAATATTTACCACTTCCCCACAGTGTCATCCAATCTCTTTTCACTTTGTTTTAGGAAACATTAGCATTTATATTCACTGTATATTACCTAACAGTCTTACTTTGTACCAATTCACACTTTGGTCCATACAGTTTTCCCATATTAACCTCTCTCTCTTTGTCACTTCTACACATTTGCATGGTCTCTAATTATTTCTAGTGCATTCCTGAAAATAATAGGGAAAAACAGGATAGGTAAATTATGGTTTGCCCATATGGTGATACTTATTTATAGGAAATGTATTAAGGCATAAGGCTTAAAGTACATGGTGTTTAGAATAAGAATAAAAACAGTGTTTGTTCTGAAAGGGGCGTTGTCTTACCTGAATGCCTTTTCTCAGCATGGTGGTGTAGAATCCACTGGATTGGGTTATTTCAGCCTTCCTGCTCAGAGAGACTAGGAAAAAGCTTTAGCCACGCCTTCCCCTGGGTGTGTCTCCCAGTTTTTTTACAAGGCGAGGTAGCTAAGATCTGACACCATGGCTCCAAAGAAGGTAAAAGAGTAACTGAAGAGGGGTGCCCTCCGCGTAAGCCTAGCCACCTGTTCAAGGGAGGGTGTGGATTCTACACCACCATGCTGAGAAAAGGCGTTCAGGTAAGACAACGCCCCTTCTCCAGCATGGTGGATGTAGAATCCACAGGATTGGGACATACCAAAGCCCCCCATGTCCCCTAGGGTTGGAAGGTCTAGGCTGGCATTTCCCTGGAGGCAACCACCTGTTGAAGAACCCGTCTGCCAAATGCGACGTCCGCCGCAGCAAACCTGTCAATCTTGTAATGGGTAATGAATGAGGACGGGGATGACCAGGACGCCGCCCTACAAATTTCCTCTACAGAGGCCTGGGTAGACCAGGCCGCAGAGGTTGCTGCACTGCGTGTGCAGTGAGCCGTGATGCATGCTGGAATGGGCAGCGACTGCGAGACGTATGCCCTAGCAAAGCAAGCCCTGATCCACCTGCCAATGGTGGCGGAAGATACCTTGCGGCCCATGACTGATGGCTGGAAGGAAACAAACAAGGCCTCCGACTTGCGGAAGGGCCCGGTGCGCTTTATGTAAATGCGCAGGGCTCTGCGCACGTCCAGCTTGTGCCACTGGCGTTCTAACCTATGGGACGGAGTGGGGCAGAAGCTGGGTAGTACGAGATCCAGTGATCTGTGGAAACTAGTGTTAACCTTGGGGATGAATGAGGGGTCTAGTCTGAGGACCACTCTGTCTTGATGGAAGATACAGAGATCCTCCCGAACTGACAGAGCGGCCAGCTCCGAAATCCTTCTGGCTGAGGTAATGGCTATTAAGAAGGCCACCTTCAAGGAGAGGAAGTGTAGGGAGCATGATTGCAGGGGCTCGAAGGGAGCCACCGTTAAGGCCTGTAGTACTGTGGGTAGGTCCCAGGATGGGTATCTATGCACCGTAGGTGGGCCGGAGTTTGCCGCCCCTTTGAGGAAGGCAGAGATCGCTGGGTGGTGAGAAAGGGGACCCCAATTGTCGCAGGTGAGGACCGTGGATAAGGCCGCCACCTGTCTGCGGATAGTGTTGGTGGACACCCCCTTGGAAATGCCGTCTAGCAGATAGTCTAGGATGTTTGGGATGGTTACTGAGAGGGGATGCAACCCCCGTAGGGCGCACCACTGGCAGAAATTTTGCCAGGTTGCATCGTAGATCCTGTTTGTTGAGGGGCGTCTAGAGGCTTGGATCATAGAGATCGCCTCTAGGGAATAAGCCTGCTTAGTTAGACACTCCCGCTCAAGTGCCAGGCGGCTAATTGCAGCCACTGGGGGTCTGGGTGGCGGAGCTCCCCTTGAGAGTGGGGGTGGACACAGGGACAGATCCACTAGGTCTGCAAACCACGGGCGCCAAGGCCAGTATGGCGCAACCAAGATTACTTCCGCTTCCTCCAGAAGCAGCTTGCGGATGGTGGCCTGGATCAGGGGGAGGGGAGGGAAGGCATACAGCAGCCCCTCGGGCCACCTGCACCTCAGTGCGTCCGTCCCCTTGGCCCCTCTGGCCAGGAACCTGGTGAAAAACCTGGAGAGCTGGGCGTTGGTCGGGGAGGCAAAGAGATCCAGGCATGGCCTGCCGAACCTGTTTGCTATTGCCTCGAATATTCCGGTGTCCAGCCGCCACTCTGCGTGGTCCACGGTCACCCTGCTCAGCGAGTCTGCCAGTCGGTTTGCCTCCCCCGAAATGTGTTCTGCCCTTATCGACCTCAGGTGGGTCTCTGCCCACAGCCCCAGTTCCCTGGCCTCCTGGAAGAGGGCCCAGGAATTAGTGCCCCCCTGCTTGTTGACGTGGGCCTTGGCCGCCACATTGTCCGTCAGGACTAGAATATGCCTGCCTGCCACTAGGGGAGAGAAGTGGAGGAGGGCCAGATGGATGGCCCTTAGCTCTAGCCAGTTTATGTTCTGCTTGAGGTCCACCCTCGACCACCGCCCCTGGGCCAACTGGGTTTGGAGGTGGGCACCCCAGCCAAACAGGCTGGCGTCTGTGGTCAGGACTACCCCGGGGGGTTCTTGAATATGGTCCCCTTGGACATGGCTGCGGAAGACCACCACTGGAGGGATGCGAGGACGTGGGGTGGAACCTGGACCTTCTGGGGAGAGGCACTGAGGTTTTGTTTCTGGAAGGGAAGGAGAAACCACTGGAGGGTCCTCGGGTGGAGTCTCGCCCACGGGACTATCCCCATGCAGGATACCATCTTTCCCAGGAGCTGGGACAACTGCACCAGAGGGACCCTTCTCGCGCCCCGGATCTGGCATATCAATTTCCGGATGCTCTGCCGTCACTCCTGGGATAGGTAGACCCTGCACCGTTCTAGTCTATCAGGGCCCCCAGGTGAAGGAGTCGCTTTGAAAGGGAGGTATGGCTTTCCCCGAAGTTCACTGAGAACCTGTGGGATTGGAGTAACTGAATGGTGGTCAGCAGGTCTGCTTGCGCTGACCAAAGGGATCTGGACTGGACGAGGATGTCGTCCAGGTAACACTGCACGTGCACTGGCATCATCCGAAGATGGGCGGCCAAGACCGCTAGTACCTTCGTGAAGACCCTTGGGGCCAAAGAGAGGCCGAACGGGAGAGCCCGGTACTGATAATGCCGGCGTGCGTAGCAGAAGCGCAGGAACCTGCGGTGTTCCTGGGAGATTGGGATGTGGAGGTAGGCCTCTGTGAGGTCTATGGAGGAGAGAAGATCCCCCTTCCTGATGCCGGCCAGTATGGACCTTAGGGTCTGCATTTTGAACCGTCGGTACACTAGGAACCGGTTCAGACCCTTTAGGTCCAGGATCGCCCTCCACCCTCCTGATGCCTTGGGGACCACGAACAGGATGGAGAAAAAACCTGTCCCAACCTGGTCCCCGGGTACGGGCTCTATGGCCCTGATGTCCAGGAGGTGTTTGATGGCAGTGGATACCAGCCGCGCCTTGGGGGGATTTCGCGACACCGGGCACTGAAGGAAGCGATCTTGCGGGATTGCCTCGAATTCGAGTGCCAGGCCTCGCCTGACGGTATCCCTGACCCAGGAGTCGGTGGTGGTCTGCTCCCAGACTTGATAAAAACACTCTAGGTGCCCCCCTATTGGGGCCTCTCCGAGGGTGTCACTTGGATCACCGGAAAGGGCGCCCCCCCGACCCCCTGAAGGGATGCTTTGCTTGAGCCTGGCCCCTGGGTCCTGTATTTTGGCAGTCCTGCTGACGATCCTGCCTCTGGGGCAAGGAACGCGAACCTCTGGGCCCATCCCAGGACTGCCCTGGCCGAAAGGGCTGCCGCCACTCCCAAGAGCCCGAGGGATGTGAAGCCTGTCTGCGGGAGTCCGGCTGCTGTCGCCTGTTAGACTTTTTGGAGGGATGGGCTATGACCTTGCATTTGTCCCTCCCCTCGATCACATGTGGGTCAAGGATGGAGCCAAACAGGTCCTTGCCTACGTACCTGGCTGTGGAGAGGCGCCACTTTGCCCTTAAATCCGCTCTCCACTGCTTTAGCCTGCGGGAGGCCACCGTGGCACCTATTGAGCGGGCCGAACACTTAGCCGCGTGAAGGGAGGTGTCGGCCATATACTGTGAGGCCCCTACCAACTTGACGAGTGTCTGGTGCACTCTGACCTGCTCAGGAGGAACCGAGGCCTGGAGCTTCCGGAGCCACATGATGGACGCCCTGGCGAAGGAGGCTGACGTGGCTGCCTTGATAGCCTGACCGGAAGCCTGGTGTGCTCTTCTGTGAGCGAACTCGAATTTTTTGTCCTCTGCGGCCTGGTAAAGCCTTCACTCCTTCACACCAGGGCCCACGGGGTACTGCCTCCTATCCCAGCTCTAGAAAGGACAATGGATCACGGCCAGGCAATAGCCAACCACCACTGGTGGATAGGGCCCTTAGGTCCAGGAGTCTCCTTATGGCCTATGCTGCCCCGAAGGGAGGCCTAGGGTCCAGCAGGGCCGACCAGGAGACGCAGCCTGTTCAGAAGGAGGACAGCCGCCAATGAGCCTCCAGATGCTGGGAAGCGTGTTGGGAGGCTATCCCTGCTCGGGCCTGGCACCCCAGACCAAGGCAGGTATTAGTGAACGGTGAGGTCTAGTAGGCCCCAATCCAAGATGGCAGCCCTCGGTGTTTATGCAGAAGGTGGCCTCTGGAAACCATGCGGCCAAAATGGCGGCTGCGCTTTAGCCGTTTGCGAGGGAAAATCCCTCAGCCGAAGAAAACGGGCTCTAAACGGCCGCACGGAGCCGCACTCCCCACTACCCCCCCTCCGATCGGGCACTTGCGGTTTGTCCGGAGCGTTTCCAGCGACAACGGAGCCCCGCGCCTGGTTTCGATGTCCTCTGGCTTCGTTTGCTGCCGCTCGCCCTGTCGGAGCATCTGGAAGCGCAGGCAAGGCTGCCCGCAAATCCTGGTAAGGATCTGGAGCTCCGAGGGGGGAATGGAGTCCCTGCTGGAGTCAAGGGACCCGGCTCTGGTCGGGGCGAAGTCCCGAGAGCCTGGTCTAAAGGACAATCAATTGTCCGTTTGAAGCAATTTGGAAGTAATTTGGAAAAAAGTCAATTGGAAAACTGAATTCAATTAAAGGTTGGAATCAAATTCCAACGGAGCCATGAAAAAGGTGTCTGCTCTGAGCTGAGAGTAGGAAAAAACTGGGAGACACACCCAGGGGAAGGCGTGGCTAAAGCTTTTTCCTAGTCTCTCTGAGCAGGAAGGCTGAAATAACCCAATCCAGAGGATTCTACATCCACCATGCTGGAGAATAACACACACATACACATACAAAACCCTTGAATATAAATGCAGTGAGATACAAATAACAGATGATGCATGTCCCACATGAACACTCCATATATATATGCCTTAGTAATTAACCCTTGTTAAATCTTTGGTGGGAGGAAAAAGAAGATAGCTAGGCTATGTTTTGAGAGGTAAATCAAGTCTATCTTACAGTACTTCAAAATAGATACACATCTGCAATGGTATGGGGATAACTTTGGGAGTGAGGGAGCTGTCTGTGGCTCTTCCCCCTGTTTTCCAAAGTCATTTCTACACACCATTACAGCATTACTCCTTTTTGTGTTAGCTTTTCCTACAAAATATATATTTCACAAAGTTTATCATTTAAAGAATCCTACATAATTTCACTCAAAAAACTTTCTCTTGAGATAAAAAGTTACTCAAAATACTTTTCACATACACATAGATACCATTTTTACTTTATTTAAGGAAAAAATGGGTGGGAAACAGTAATTTATAATACACAAAAAAATTAGACATCACTGCAAAAAGGCTAGGTGTTTCCTTGTCACCAGTCTATTTTGCAGTTCTACAATTAGTAATTTTACTGCAATTTTGTCATTTGTATTATTGTTTAAGCATCTTCATAGATGGCAATACTGGGGTTATTTAAAAAAACACAAAAAATGTGTACTGCTATCACTATGAAAACCTAAACCCCACAAAATCACTTTGAAATAAACCATAAATATGTGATGCACGTTAGTGTAACAAAACCATTTTTGTAAACATTTTCTCCAACATAACATGTGCATACGATAAAAATAAAGTCACTGCATTCATACAGTTAGAATTACTTTGACATAGGATACAGAAATTATTACTTAAAGCTTAAACTAAACTAAGAGTACTTTTAATGCTTACCAACAGCACTGCTTTAAAATGGATTTCAACATTTCGTATGTAGTGGTTTCATAATACTGATTTGACTTGTAAAATTAGCCACCATGGATTTGTTTTTCCATCTTCTTTTCATTCTGATGTACAGAGCTTCACCAGCCTATTAATCTGGCAGAATTCTTCAAAATTACAACATTCTTCCATTTGTGAACAGTAGTTTCTTTTTAACTGTTTGCATACATATATCTCTGTGTATATATATATGTATGAGTATGCATTGGGATGTGTGTTCACATGCATACAAACATGGTGGCATGAGGGGCAAAGGCAAAAATTAAATCACAAGATGTGATTCTAAACTTTTCCTAAGACCCTCTGGCCCATTGGCTTTATCATCTCATGCTACAGTTCCAGTACCAGAGAGGATCCTATTGCTGGCGGCAACATCAATCTCCTGCATCCCATTCATTTTCCACTATTCAATCTACAATTAATTTTTTGACTGTTTGCTAAGAGGAATGAAGGGAAGTGAAAGTCACCTGTAATCTTGGGTCTCACATTCAGTGCTATCTAAATCTCAAGCAATTAAAAAAAACATGAATTTTGTTTTTAAAAAAATCAAAGCAGAAATTATCAGCTGTTCCTATTTGATTTATACAAATTACTTTTGAGGAAAGGAGAAACCCTTCCAGCTCTTCAAAAAAAATACTTAATAAAGGGGAGAAAGTTAGTAAGAAAAAGAAACAGCACTTTTACTGATGACCTAAGTACTACTACCGGTAACTCAGATCTAGGCTCCTTCAATTGGTACTGTTTGACACAAAGCAAGTCATTTGGTCTCTGTTACTTGATCTGTCAAAGCCTCTTAACTGAAGAATCACACATAAGTCCCTAATTTTCATGCCATGAAACACTGGAATCCAATTCACTGATTAAACAGGGAACTTAAGGCAACTGTCAACTAAATTACCCCAAAGATACTTTTTAAAAGTTCAAAAATCATAATTATTGTATCATGACACTGTGCATTATTACATCACCCACAGATAATTACACACTCAAGTCTTCTCAAGTAATAAACACATGTAGCCTTTCAAAGTATTAGTCTTGACAGATTTATTATAAAGGCCAAAAATCTTCGGGATAAAACAAAATTTTGTGGAGCTTTTCCTCTTTAAAAACACAGGACAGGGAAAGAAAAAGATCCAAGACTTTAGATTTTACACTGAAACACAAGTATATGTTGCTTTTAAAAACTGAATAAGTAGAATTAACTACATTCTTATAGTTTTAGAGCATTGCATTTTTAGAAAAGGAAAACATTCCAAATTTCTTACAAAAGTATTGAATTTGCCTAGTTTTTGTTACTTTTGTGTTACTAAATCTCTCATGTTAAAGGTAAAACTGTCTGGATTTTAGGCTAAACCTCTTTAAGTTCCATTGGTAATGAAACTGTTAAAAATAAAATTAAAAAATAAAATTTCAAAATTAAAAAAACTCAATTACTCTTAAGTCCTTAATCTAATTTAATCATTACAAGTGACTGATGGTCTGATCTCCTAAAACCTGGTACGAAAGTAACAGTCAAATCTGTAATCTGATAGTTTTGGTATCACAATTAAGTGGATATTAGTACTGGTTCTTCTAAAAAAAATTATAAACCTAAACCACCTCTTTTATTGTATGCATTAGAAACAATGAGGTAGGCACAAAAATAAACATGTTTGGAATTTTCTTTCCCCAAAGACTGGTAGTAAAAGCTGTTGCACATTTTAGGTTTAAACAAAAATTAAACCTTTAACTGAGGCAGTGCTAACACTGAAATTACCAAGTTTTGGCCTAATGAAGAGTCATTGTAGAAAAATGAACTATGCCGTTACGTTTTTTTTAAAAAAAAACCACTGTGATTTTTAGGCAAAACCTGGCACACAGGACAAGAAGGACTGAACTCTTGGCCAGGCCAAAACTTAAAAAGAAAATCACCCCATCTTCCCTAAACCACTGTGCCTTTCACATTTTTATAAATAATAACTTTTAAAACCTGCATCTTTCTCTTTTTCCACAGAGTCACATTACAAAAAAGAAAAGAAAAGAAAAAAGAAAAAGAAACGTCAATTAAATTACATTGTTAATATTACTATATTAAATTTGCCCCCTGCTTCAGTGACACAGAGTCCACCTATGTCACCCTCCAGCACCTTCCCCTGCCTGCCTCCTTCCAAAAATGTTTTCCTGGTCAGTCTCTTCCTTTATTCATTAGGACATCTGGAGCAGGGAAAGGAAGAAAAGGAGAGACCTGATTCTTTCTCTAGTAGGATCCCAAATCAGATAGCACCTGATGGCCAAAAGCACCAGCTGCACCCTGCAGCCTCAGTTTAAAAATGAAAAGAACCCAACACCAGTGATGCTTGCACATGCAATAGCATGTTTGGAGTGCATCATGGCAGGTCTGTACTCCAGTTGCAAATGATTCCAAGTTATGAAGACTCCAAAGGACAGCAATTCCTTGCCAAACTATAGAGCTTCTACCAGCTGAGAAGAGAAGTCCTGCCTAAAGTCATGAAATAAACTTGACTGCTTCCTCCAGACCGTACAGAGGCAAAGAAAACCTGTGAAGTAAGAGATAAAGAGAAAACAAACTTATCAGACAATGGACCAGAAGTGGGGGACCAACAGAAAACAAGCACAGGGCTGAAATTTATTTACAGAACAAGGACAGCTTCTCTCACTCCTGTCATAATGCCTCTCATGATGTAGAGACACAAAAATTATGGGAGTTTCAGTCCTGACACATCTGGAAGGGAGCAGGGTGAAACAACCAGAGGACACATTTATTGTTCATTAATGGTGACATCCAAGCTTCTGTGCAACATCAGTGTGCAGCAGAAAAACTATGTGGAAGGACATCTTATATGCTCTTTGATGTTAATTAAAGCTTTGCTGTTATTCCAGGAATCAAAAGGTCAATGTGTGCATCAAGAGCAATGGACCTCTAATCCTTTTGCCCACATTCAAATGTCAGAGGATTGCTGTCATCATTTATTCTTCCTCTTCTCCACAGTAATTACAAAACTGCTAAACTCAGTATTAGAAGTAGAAAATATATACATGTATACCTTACCTTGTCATTACGTTCACATAGAAATTTGAGTCTTTGTGCTCTTTTGTGCATAAATACACCATCCAAATGTCCTGTTTCCACTGACCGTATTTCAATAGCCTTTTCTCCCCAGCCCATAATCTGATTGGATCGAATGTAGGCTTTAAGATAAAAAAGCCACTATTAAATATAATAATAAACAGTAATCTCCATCTTGGGCATTCTACATCCTCTTAATTTTTCATACAAAACAAAGTTTTGTTGACATAAATGTTCATTTAAAAAACTGAAAGAGAATATTTAGAGTTTAGATAAGCTTTTCTCTACTAATACAAGTTTGATCTGGTGCTTAAGGCATCAGCTAGAAAACAGGAGACAGTGAGTTCAAGTTCTGCCTTAGTCAGGAAAGCCAGCTGGGTGATTTTGGCCAGTCACTCTCTCTAAGCCCAACACACCTCACAAGTTGTTGAGGAGAAAATAGAAGGAGGAAGGTATGTTGGATATGTTCGCCACCTTGAGTTATTTGTAAAAACTATAAAAGTAGCAAATAAGTAAATAAATAGATTCACACACGCAACCCTTCAGTTATTAAATGTACAAGAACATATAACTGTAAGCATATGCATTCATAAGAAATATTCTTTCTTCAATACTGTTTACTTCCCAATATATGTACTATTATAGCCTATAGATAATTGATTTTAATACAGTAATATTATCAAGACAACAATACATAACATCAGATTATTTTAGAAAAATCTAACTGGGTACCAGAAGCTTGAAATTTATTCTTACTGAACTTGTTGGTATACAAAAATATCCATGGGGTATGGTTATTTTGCTTTTCTGCATTATAGATGCAATTATGAATCCATGGTCCATTTGTTTTTTTCATCCAAAGCAATTAAATTTAAGCACAGGTGAACTGTATAATATATAGGTGTAGCAGCAATATAGTTATTATTATGTCTTCTGACTTAGCAATAGAAATAGAAAATATAATATATATCTGTCATGATATTTTAGATTATTTAATAGCCAAAGTGACCATTTATATACCATTTTCTGTAAGCATTTCGTAAAAGCTTGGCATACATACCCACAGATGTAGGCATTTCACCCCACTGCAGAACCACATCTTTGGTGATCCTTCCATATGTGTTGACATATACTCCTTCATCCTCATAGCAAACAAGCAGTTCCATTCCATCAGTGTTAGGAAGAATAATGATTGCATGAGGCTGGATACTACACTGAATCTGCAAATACATGTATCTGTCAACTCCCAGTTGGCAAGAAGGTATTCCTCATTTTCTCTGAATTGAACCATACATTTCCCAGACTGAGAAATAAGCCATGGGATCATAGATGTTCTCAGATAAAATGGATTTGTGTCACGCAGTTCTTCTTTTATTTATTGCTTATTAAGCACAAAACTTATCTTCTGTAGTGTTTATGGAGATTCTCAATCATCCAGGTCATGGTTGTCCCAAAGGTGCTTTTCCAAAAGGCAACTGGACTTCCTTGATTTTTTTTTCTTTGAAAACATTTCAAAACTAAAGAAGCTTATTGGATGAGAAGCAAAACATTTTCAAAGAAAAAAGCAAAAAACCTAGAAAGTCCAGTTGCTTTTTGGGAAAGTACCTTTGGATCATTTCCTCTAAATACAGCATCCAAAAATACTAAAGGCTGAAAGAATAGCATATAATTAATAATTTATATCCAAGATATAAATTGGATATAATTTATTAATTATATGCTATTCTTTCAGCCTTTAGTATTTTTGGATGCTGTATTTTATCCATTATCAAAAATATGGGTTAATGGGCTTCCGGTTTCGGTTTGCGGCGCTGGTGAAAGTGTAGTCAGATCGCTCTCCCCATCGTGTGGTTTTCCTTCTTCAGGAGACCCTGGTAAGGGTCAAAAGTCGCCCTGGAGGGGCGACCACCATTGGGGAGGACTTTGCCAGTTCGCAGAAGGGTGGCAGCCTCTCTGTTTGATCTGTGGCAACTCCTCAGAACCGAAGAAGAGTGGCCATGTCGCACCAGCGAAAAGTCAAACTTAACATTTAAGCACAATGAAGCATCATGGAGGATTCAGGTGAGACCCTTCCTTTCCTCTTTGTTACCCTAATTACCTTCCTGTGAAAGCCTTTTTAAACCTCTTCTCCGCTTTCAATGCAGCGGCATTTCTATACTTGTGAATTTAAATGTTAAAGGAAAGAAAAGAATAAGTAATTTTAATAACTAAATAACTGGAATTTTGACTTTTGGATACTTTCGGGACTTTAAAAGATCTAATTACTGAGATTTATTATTTCTCTAACCATCAACTTTGGAAAATATCCTCTTTTTTCGGCTTTTTTAATTAAAAGACTAACTGGCATCTGGGAAAAGATTTTGTGGTCGAAGGGGGACATCTTGTGGTGAAAACTGACACAGCAAACGGAGTTTTTTTTAATTATGAGGCTTGTTGACTTTTGATTTAGCCTTCATACTAGCAAAAAAGATAAGATTGGGAACTGCTGGGTGGTGAAAACAGCTCTAAGGGCATGGAGGTGGACATTGGCTGATCTTTACTAAACATAGCATCCACTAAAAGACTACCGCTAATCACCATGGAAACAGAATCTACCCATAACTTAATTATAAATTTATACTTAAAAAAATCCTTGAAGCCACTGAGCTAATAAAATCTCAAGTGAAAGCCGAAGATATTTTCACAAAACTACAAACTGAACCCCAGACCCCAACTGTTCAACTATTAAACCAAAAAACAATAGAAGAGGAACAATTTAACATCAAAGAGGATTCTACTCAACAACATGTACAACTTACTGAGAACTTTGACAAACAGATACTGATGTCAACTAACACACCTGTAACTCCGAAAGCAACAGGATCTGATCTACAGACATACCATATTGGGAACCTAGACAACTTGGATGACCAAACAACAACTACAACACCGGATATGGCTCTTTGCTTCACCCAGGAAAAAAAGAAGAAGACCATACTGAATTGATGACAAGCATTCCAAACCAAATATCGAGATTTGAACTATTACCTAATAACTACAAAGGGGCCAGTTCCATTGAAAAACTGATAACTGGATGTTCTCCCTTGATTCAAGCAATATGTGTGGGAATGAAGGGAGACATATTGGAGGATTTAAGGGCACTGGTATGGAAGCCTGTCTGGCATAAAAAGAAAGGCAGAGTTAGATTTAAAAATGGGATTTAAAAATTCATTGGAGGGTTAAGCAGCTTTCTTTTAGAGATTTTGACTGATCTTAGAGATATCAACTGATTTAATATTTAGGATTTAGATTAATAAGGGAAATTAAAATAACTTGATAGATTATAGTTTTAATGGTTATTTGTGATAATAAGAAATATGTTATTAGTATATGAGGAGTTATTAGAGTGAGAATATATTGATGAATAAAGAAAGAATTTAAATTTTGTAATAATAGTTTTATTTCAGTCATGAGAATTAGTTCATAATGAAATGAGGGAAACTAAACCTATGCAAATTATAAATATTGGTTATAAAAGACTAAATTGGAATATGACAATTGGAATTAAATAAAACCTTAAAAAAGGATTTGGATATGTATAATTAAAATATTATTGATAAATGTATAGATTGATTGAACTTTAGTTAGAAATGTACTAATATGAATATGATATAACATCTAAGGGAAATAGAGAGGGAACCTTTATTGATGTAAATTGAGATATCTATGTATTACTCTATTATTGGATTATTAATTACCCTATCACCACGCTGCTTCCTAATTACTCGGTTGTTAAAATTTGAAAATTAATAAAATTTGTTATAAAAAATATGGGTTAATTAACATGACTACAATATTAAATACTTACATGAGTTGGAAGATAAATATCATACACTGATCCTGAATCCACATCAACTGCATGAAAACCAGCACAGGAACCATAGATCACCTTCAATCTCTGGCCTTCTTCTACAGTAAGATCCACTAATAATGGCTTATGTACCAAGTCTCCAAATGACTGTTAAGTAATAAAATATACATATATATAACAGTATTCATTGATACAGTAATTGCTATATGGCAATAAACCTGAAATATGAGAATGACCCTTGCATGTGTATAATATTTTTAGTTCAGATAATCATATGCTTTTTAAAATCTTTTACAAAAGTTTAGAGTTTGATTGCTACTGTTTCATTTTCTTTGTAAAGCTACTGACTGAACTTTTACATAAATGCAGAACAAAAATACCAATTAAAAGTAAAAGGAGACATGTTATATTTTAAAAGTGTTATTACCAGGGACTCACCCTTAAGTAATTCTAGAACTTCAAGACAGTATACAAGTAAGTAGTTTTTTCCTAACAAACCCTTTTTGTTTCCATTATTTTCCTCACTTCTTTTTTAATAATCTTCCCTTTCTCTACCTTAAATATTCTTTAGCAGATCAATGATTCTTTAGCAGATCAATCTTATCTCATTTTTTCTTTGTAGTGCTGCTTAGCTCATCTTGCATGACTATTAACCTAAAACTTGGTAGTACGTGGAAAGTCGTGCTTAATAAAAACCTACTAACTGAAAGGAAAATAAGAGTAATGAGGAAAATTGCAACATTTCTGATTGGGGAACTGGCAACAAGTCTCATGACTAAGGGATGGACACCAGTAAAACATGTGTACATTATTTCTCCTACACAGACCATGCTGTATATTCTACTAAAGCAATTATCCTCATATAAAAAAGGAAGCAAGAAAAGACATCAAATCATACCCCTGGTTTCCTTACAGGATCATGGATTGTTTTCTTGAAGAATGAGGTTTTTTAATCAATAGCCATAGATCTTAACTGTAAAGCACATCAACTCAAGACTTCCATAAGAGTGTGGCAGATACAAGCTATATTTTACTTCTAGAGTAGCAATATCCCCTAATACTTTTGGGTGAATTTGGACTTTTTGCTATCTGATGGATAATGGTCCCTATTTAGAACACTTACCATAATTTATCATAATTAATATTGCTAATAGTAGGCTCACTCTGACATTCTTCAATGACTTTTAACACATTTCAAGGGAAAGAGGCTCCCTTACCTTAAATGCCATAAATTTGTGGTATGGTTTTGGTGCCCAGGCATAGACTTCCACGGAACTCTTCAAAGCAATTACTAAGAATTTGATTCTTTCATATTTTACTAAAATGAAAAAGGATAAAAATTGTAAAATTATTTAAATGTTTTATACAGTTGATAAGGCATCAAATTTCAATATGTATTGTAGAACATATAAATATACACAGAGAGTTTATAGCTTAATTCACAAAATTATGAACGCTTTCAAATTATCTCAAATTACATAACAATAATTAACATTACATGTATGTAATATTGATACATTAAAATATATCAATAATTATAAATGTTTACTTTCTAAATATAAAACATACCAAAAATCCACTTCGTTCCTTAGGCAATAATGTATATAGATTTGCTTATATTAATTCCCATATCGATCAGAAGATAACGTATCCAACTAAAATAATTAGGTTGCTATTTCTTCAGTGAAACATTAACTATAGATTTTAGTTGAGACATATTCTTAAGGTATTCAATGACTATTAACAGTTTTTTTCTACCATGCAAATGTGGGAGGGAGAGAGAAAAACTGATTTTTAGCACTCATAAATACTAAGAAATGATTACAAATGTTGGTAGGTAGAGAAAGAAAGCCAGTCCACAGAGAATGGCTATTATGAATTTAGCTTTAAGACGAAATTAAAACCAGACCCAAAATTATATGGCATCTTTTCTTTGGAAAAGAGCCAGCAGCAGAGTCAATGACTTCCTGGTGTTTCATTTATATATTCTCCAACAGGATAAAAGAGTCAGACTATCTTCTTAATACTTCCTAATATATATGATCCTACTGAAACACAATTAATCTCTGTTGTGTTCAGAATTGGTAAAACAATGTACAGGAAAGGAAATTACTTCTCTCTACACTTTGGTGTTAGGAAATGAGATGATGCCCAGGATGAGGAAAATATGAACTTCATGTTCAATTCACAATTGTTTATATTAAAGATGCTGTAATATATATAAACTCAACAAAACAGGGCATCCTTAGAGCACTTATTTTGAAAATGTGAAATATGTAGCTGTATTTTTATGCCACATGATTTACTCATAAAAACCAAAAGGAAGTTCACTTATAACTAGAATTGCTTTCAAAGGAATATAATGAATTACTTACCAACTTTGTAGTGTACACAGCCTTCTAAATCACCTACAGTTGTCCACCCTTGTTTTTTTTCTACTTCAGGATCATTGTGAAGGATCTTGTTTCTTAACCATGAGAGGTAATAAACTCTCAATTTGTTTTTCTTACCTAGACATAAAATATTTTCTTAAGAAGAGAGCAAGATTTACACTATGTAGAATAATTCAGTAATTATTAGAATTGTATGGAAGCAACTGTATATAATTCTATTTCATGTAATTTTATCTGCCATAGAGGTATTTATTTGGAACTTTTTTTAAAAAAAACCTGCTTATGTAGTCACAATACACCTACTCCAAAATATACTAAGGGAAATTTCTTAAATTATATTAAAAAATATATACCCTGCCCCCAGGACCTAGTAGTCTATTTAGAAGGAAGAATCATCTGCTAGGGATCACTCTCACTTGAGTAATGGAGTAACATAGTAATACAAGCACAGAGATATTGCAAAAAATGAAGTTCATAGAATAATTATATTTGATACAAATGTAAAATATTTAAAAAGAACTTAAGAACACAAAAGAGCTGCAAATCTAGCACTGTATGTTTTATCCATCAATCACATGACCAGAAGCAGCTTAGTCAAGATGTAAACAGAATAGTAACTTCTAGAAGACTTTGCTATATAACAGCTGTTCTGTGGTTCTCCATACTAAACCTTATATAACTGCCATTGTCATCAATGAACTGGCAGGGAAGGTTCCTGTCTGAATTGTGGGCAAGTGATGTATTAAGGGAATATGAAGTAAACAGAAAGTGTAACAAATACGAAAGTGCCAAAATTGTCTCTTATACTAAATTAGATAGTAATTTTTATTTTACTGTAGTAAAATAGAAAAGTTAGCAAGTAGCTACAAAATAATTTCTGCAAACTGAATGAACTGACTTACGACAAACATTATTACGAAATTATTACAAAATGCAATTAATGTGCATGAATGCAAAGTGATTCACTTTGGAACAAAAAAAAACCACCAAAAAACTAAAAAAATAAAATAAAAAATCCAAGCTTCTTCAGCTAGTAGTAATCTGGAAAAGAATCAACAGCAATAGAAAATGTCAACCAGGGATGGCTAAAATAATGAAGAAAGAGAGTGAAAATATATTTGCCAAATACATTAACGCCTGTACAATCCCAAATGGTTGAACTATACTTGAATTATATGTACAGCTCTAATTACCTGACTTTAGTTAGAAAATATGAAGAATGTAGCAATCATCAGAGCTGCTCCTCTCTATATCTGAATGACTTATGAATTAGGTTGTGCGAATTTATGCAAGATAGGGCTTGAATCAAAGCAGCATGTTTTAAATGCAAATTTCAAAAGAACATCTAGTTGGCCTCTATATCTATGATTTGATGGGCCTTTTACCTAATCTAGGAGTTAAATTCTTAGCAACAAATAATCTCATTCTCAATAAATTTGTCTGATACTTTTCAAAATCAGCTAAGTTGGTGAGTTCATGCAATTTGAGAAGGAGTGCTACTTTTTTTTAAAAACTTAAATTCATGCGATTTAATTTTACTAGGTGTACTGATTTTGCTATTAAAAGAATAACTACTCTAACCACATAGTATATTACCCAGGTATAATGGATGGATACCTCTACAATTTCCTTCACTTTTTTCTAAATTAAACAGTTCATATGTTGTATCTTCCCCTCATAGGAGAGTTGTTCAAGTCCAGTTATCATTTTAGCTGCCCCTATTTCTACAGATTTTAGAAAGTATACCTTTAATTAAAATTTTGTAACATATTTCCAAACCATTTTTCCAAGTTTCAATATATTTATGCAAACTCATATACTTTATTTATGATTTCCAGAATGTATTTATTTACTGAAGTTGGGGTGGGAGAGGTTGCAATGTTTTTGAGCTAGATTATTCAATATTTTGAATTTCATAGATCCATTCTTAAAAATTGATAAATGAAACTCATATTGAAGTTTTACTAAATTAAATCAACAATTCATCTCTAACAATGAAGTTACATCTTAATAAAATTTCTTTAACAAGACATACTAATTTTAATATGAATCAGGTTACAGCATGGTTTTATGTAGAAGAGGTAGCTTTTTTATTAGACTCATATTTTGATTATCCTTCAGGAGTTCAAAGTAGCTCACAGCACTTCCTTCTCCATTTTTCTCCCACGATGGCAACCCTGCAGACAAGGCTGGTTTAAGAATGTACAACTGGCCAAAGTCACAGGAATAGTATAAATGAAAGGTAGCATGCCAGTTTATATTACAGATTTTCATCATTCAGACCTATCCTGGTTGGATAGCAAAATTTCAGTTTGAATGATGCCAGTAATATAAATCAAATAAGTTATTGACGATTCAGAGAGTATAAATAAGAGTTTGGACTATGATATATATCACAAAAACAGATATAAGCCAGAAAAGTTTACAATGTATATATGCTTGCTCTCATGTTTACAAAGCAGAGTTTGACTTTGTAATCTAGTAGCAATTTTTTAAAGCTGTGATTTACAATCATAAAGCAACATAGTTTTAGTCAAAACATAATGTAAGCAAGGATAATGAAGGATAGTAGGAACTATTGTGACAATGGAATCATTCAATCAGCTTATACCCAATTTTTTAAAATAGCAACCTTGATAATAAAAACAGGTATTATAATGTCCCCTGAATGTTCATCATATTTTTAATCAGATAAGGTAGTTATAAAATATCCCTTGGAAAAATTAAAGCTATTATCATATAGTAAAAAAATTGGCTTCTAACATTAATTGTTCTTCATGCAAGAAGTAGACACTTGTAAGTGTAAAATACAGGTGCAACACATTAGTAATACTGCTATTAAGGTTATCAAAAAAGAACTTCTGTCTACCTGATATTGTCACTAAGACATTCAAACCTTCAAGTACATCCATTTGCTGAAACCTCCTTCTGTTTATTAGTGGATAAACCTTCCCTTGGCCACTTCTATCCAATAACATCAGGCCACTTTCTGTCCCCACTAATAAATTAACTCCTAGAATGAACAAGATTAAGACAAACACAAGTTAATTGGATTTTGGATTTGCTATTGTGGAATATTTAGCTATTTAAATATCCAACAAAGATTACCATGGTATAAAAGCTATAAAGCTCCAGAAACGCCTTTGAAATACTTTATAGCCCTACATCAGGAATTTTCATACTCAGCTTCAATTTTCAATAGGAAATATTTATTAAGAATTCTCTTGGTTACCATTGGAATCAAAACCTGTCATTAAAAATTATTAATACAATACCTAAACATGACAAATCAGACGTATCATTAAGAAACATTCATGTTCATAAGTAGGACTAAGTCCTGATCTAATTAATAAGTCATACAAAATCAGCACAACTTCTATATTCTTAATAGATTTTCTTAATTTCATGAATAAGCCTGCAACTTTCAAGCAAATATAGGAATGAAATAGCAGCGAGCATTGAATTCTATACCCCATAAGGCAGCACATAAGATTTCAGAATTGAATCTCTTCTTGTATTTGCGGATCTCTGGAGTGTCACTCTGTGGCCGTGTATTTGTAGGATTGACATTAACGACTGATCCTTTTCTGGTTGGATCCTGCCTCATTGCTTCTGATCTCATTGCTTCACTAGAAAATCCCACTGAAGAGAGGGACAGAAGAGAGAAAAATGTGAAAAATAGAGAACATTTATAGTAATCTTAATATGCAGATGTTATATCTACATGAACATATTATGTTAAAAATCTCAATGACTTCAAAATAATTATGTTTGATTTTTGCCTTTACAAAAATATAAATGAAAACATTAAATTAAAGAGACATTATAAACATATACACTTTTAAAAACTATTTTTATACTATTGATTTGTTGCTACTCTTATAACTTACCAACAGAAGTCACAGTAGTTCCACTAGATGGAGATATCTGTAGTAATCTGGGGTCTATAAAAGGTGTGAAGGAGGATGAAGATTTGTGTTTCTGCAGTGTGTTACTAGCGGACTGAGTCTGCAATGTAAATTTCAAATAATCATCTTAATATAAAACAAGTTAGTTATTAAACAAACAGACATTTCATTTAGCTGTTACCATACAGCCTAATTTTCAGACGCACTACCTATGTAGAGACAATATAAGTGGTTCTTAAAAATAAGTAAAATTTAAACTACTGCTATGACAAGTTGCTTCCACTAAGCAGCCTTTGTTTTGGCTTTCACAAAATGTATTCTGAATATATTAAGCTTTATACTAAAAACTTAAAAGAATCTCCTCCTGTTGAAATAGGAGTCCCTGTTTTCTAAATCTTGGACTTTATCGTCCAAATTTTGTTCTTTTTTATTTCATTGTTTTATTTCCTACTTTGTATTTCTGCCTGTATCTTTTACACTGTCAGTAACCAATTGAGAAATACGATCTCCATATGCAACAAAGTATGCACAATTAAAAATTAAGCTACCAGCTTTATCATTTTGACTTGTAATGATGTTTAGTATTATTTTATTTTTTAAACTTTTATTTTGAAAATTGGATTCTTGCCAGAAAGCTGCAGCATGTTCTTCCACCATCATTGTTACAGAAACATATTAAGATAATATTAAACAAGTGGACTTATTAGAAGGAGAAATGTGTAAATGGTGACATGAAGATACTGGTGCATCTGGTTATAATATCAAACATGAAAAATACAAACAAGGAAGGAAAATGAAATAATGAAACTTTTAGAATGGCTTTAAAAACTTGTTATGTACCGGTATGTTGTACAGAGTATGATGCATCTTAAAAGAGAATGACAGGAATGAAAAATTAAGTATGCCATATAAAGTTGATCTAGAAAAATAGCAATTTACATTTAAATTGTTTTATGCCTTTTCCACTCATGCTGTTCAATCTTCTTTCCTAGTAAATTTCTATCACTGAACATCTTTCACTATTGCCTCTAAAAAAATATTTGTTTCCATTTCATATTATTTTGCTTCTATAAAACATATCTCCTCCAGAAACAAAATACATACAATTTAACATTAGGAGAATAATGAGGCTAGCACACTATTCTACCTGTTGATCATAGTGTGCAATTACTGACATAAGATTTCTTTTGCCATTTTTTCTGCATATGGAAGGCTCCTTTGACCATAGGATGAGCATCAGATAGTCAAGTTTATACTAATAAATGAAGCTTTCATTAGTACAATAAAACCATTTATACAATCAATTTATATCAAATGGTATGCAAAAACTATTATTTAAAAAAATTATTAGAAAAAAATTAGGGAGATCTTTATCATTAATAACTGCAATGCAAGCTTTATGGTCAGAAAGGGACAGCATTTGTCATATTACCTAAAAGAACTGCACAAACTGCATTTTTATATACTTTACTGATAGAGCATTTAAATAGAACTGGCCATTACATGAAACAAAATTTCTCATTACATATAGATATTACCTAAGTGTTGATATAAACCATAATTACATTTATTGTTTAGCAACTTGACATTCATTTCAGAAAAGAAGATAGCCTTTCTGTTGAGTTGAGTGCATGTTTGGGTATAATGTGTTTCATTTCATGAGAAGATTAAATGTATAAACTATACAACTTATCAACCCTCTTAACAGTAGGTGTAACTAGGAAGTGGTATGCTAGGAGCTACACACACAGAGAAGCTAAGAAAATGTGAAAGTGACCTAAAGTTGAAGGTCTAGAACTTAGAATACCATATTTATTTTTCTGGGTTGTTTCATTTTTCTTTATGACCTACTAAATGGACAAAGCTATCCATGACTTGTTAAATGAATCTGATCTTAAGAGGAAAGAGCTCATGTAATCACTGCAGCACATACTACAAAGGATTTGTTTTGTCATCTGAATGCACTCTATATCTATTTCTAAAATGTTTAGGCACTTTTGTTCATTTACCATTATTTCTATATTAAAAAGAGAAATAGATTTATTTTTAGATATTTTATCTGATTATTGGACAAGCAACATACTGTAGCTGTGCTTCATATCATGTGGTTAATAATGCCTATATGATTTTAAAAAGCAATATATAAGGATTTCCCTTTTTCTAATATGAATAAGCAAAAAGCATCAACTTGGAATTTACTGTTAACCACTCTTAGGAAGTAATGGGGCTTATAATCTAATAACTGTTTACAATGTATACCTACTGTGGTTTATTAGCCTCATTGTTTTACAATGCTGGAATCTGGATGAAGATTTCATCTCAAAACTTAATTTAGAACCAACCCTCAAACTGCAATTAAGGTTTTGTCTCAGAATTTAAATGGTAGACACTTTAATCAATTAGTTGCCAGACTGCCTTCTTTCATTACTAAACATGAGCTGCCATTACAGTTTTAAGCATCATATGACTAGTTGTATGCCATTTAAACTAACTTTTAGATACTTTGCTTCCAATTGAGAATCTGAAAAAGAGCTCAACGTCAAGAATCCTCAACCCCTGGCCATGGCCTACTACTGGACTGTGGCTATGTGAGCAGTGTGCCAGTGCACATGCATACATACACTCAACTTGTGCAAGTGGTGGGCCAGCACATGTGCACATATGTACGCAGTTCAACTTGCACAGGTTGAGCTGGCCGTGCCAGCCCACCACTTGCACAAGTTGAGCTGCATGTGCATGCATTCACACTGGCCCACCACTCGTGTGGCCTGGTTCCCCTCCCCCCCGGGCTGCCAGGTTACAGAATTTGGGGACTGCTGCTCTAAGTGGTTGAAAACAGGGGTATTTAACTTCAATGCAGTAAGCAATTTCAAAACAGCTTCACTGCTCTCATACATGAAGAGTCAATTTGAATAAGGTTTTAGCCTAACAGGAGGAAATGAAACTGTTCCTATGCTAAAAACTTGCACATCTTATGTATTTAGAAGAATTCACGTGCAGTAACTTAACATATCTTCTTTATTGCTAGTGGATGACATTTTAAAACTCTTATAGCGTGCAAACTGAAAGGGTTTGTATTCCACAAAAACAGCCTCCTATTTTATAGTTTCCTGTCAGAGCAGAACCATATGTTAAAAACAAAGACAGCTCGTTTTAACTAACAATATAAAATAAAACAAATTTAAAAATTCATAAAAATAAACTGATTATTATATTAATATTTTCCCCTAAAGGAGAGACTTATGATTAGGCTTGAGAAAGCTTCCTTTGAAATACAGTGTATCCTTTTCCAAAGCAAGGGCTCCCTGCGTGCACAGTTCTCCAGCACTGTGCTAAATCAGGCAGCATTGTTACTTGAAAAAGCCAGTCACACTACGATTACTTTTAGATACTTCCCAACATAGCTTTGAAACAAATACTGATAAAACACTCAGTTTAGGTGATACAAAAGCCATGCAATTAATTACTTGTAAAAAGCAAAACAAAATAGTAGTCAACTGGCAAATTTGGGGTAAAAATTCTATAGTCAGAGTGCTGGTACATAAGAGCTGAAATGTGTTACTTTGGGAGAGTGAAGGGACAGTGACAGGAAGAAGAGCAGCAGAAGGGACACTAGTTGGAAATTCTCTGGATGCTAGCTATTAGGAAATACATTTATAACCCTATGAAAGCAGCCAGCTGTGGTGCAAGACATACCTCATTAGTAGTTAGCTTGTCCTGGGGTGTCTGTGGGGACATGGTGGGTGTCGGCTGGCTGGAGGATGGGGAGGAGGAGGTGGAGGAAGTGGAGGAGGAATGGCTTTGCTGTAAGAGATCTGGCAAGAGGTGAATGCGACCGGCAAAGCCATTGCTCTCATGATGGCTGGCACGCTTTGTGTCAACTGTACTCTGTAGAAAAAACAGGCACACTTGTCTTGCTCAAGTGCTGTGTACAAATCTATGCCCTAGCAAAATGATCTATTTTAAATGTTTCAACCAATGCATTAATCAACCAAGCCCTCACTGTGGAGTGGGATTTACTGTATTTTTTTTCTTGCAAAGCCAATTTCTTTACTGGCAAATTTAAGTTTCTACAGATCACATCTATGATGGCACTTGTATGGACTCTCCTTGTAATTTTTTTTTGCTATCATGCTTGCATTCAATTATCATTCTGGTGAATGTCCTAATTTAGCTGTTTAAACAATAATCATGCCATCTAAATAAAATATGGGGGCTCCATTATAAAAATGATGTTCAGTTGAAAAGTAAGAAATGTAATTAGTAAAGTTCATGCCCTGTGATGTACTTAACCTAATATACCAGGAAGTTCAAGACAACAGAGGCCTTTTATCAACCATTTCTTACATAATATCTCATTACACCAAGATTATGGCCCAATATTTCTACTCCTAAAGATAAGTTGCCTTTGTCTTGAAACCTGCCTAGATAGGAAATGTCTTGTGTAAGCTGGCTGAACTCTTCAGTGAGATAGTGTGGTGCAACTGTAAGTGATTTAAAATGAACTATATGATCCTTATTTTACTGTTTCAGGGCTCTCTCACCACCTTCTCTTAAGATGCCATAAGATGCCATTAGAAGTGATATAAATGCAACTGACTTTACACCAGGTTCCTGCTATGACATCTACAATTTTTTTATTCCACATTAAAAGAGATTAAAATAAACACTGCAGAATCATACAACAGTCATTCCAATGTATGCAAGCAACACACAGTGGAAACGATAGGGGAAAACTATTATTCCCTTTGCATGCTCTAAATCTGTTTATTCACAAATGGCTACCATCTGGGTCTGTAACCAATTTTAAAGTGGGAAAAGATAAATGAGAGAATGAATGAATTGATGAAAAGGAACAAATACATACTGAAAGATGCATTACCTGTCGGACGATTAAAGTGCCCTCCTTGGAAGGAGTCATGGCAGGTTCACTTTCCACATCATCATGCACAATCATTGTTTTTACTGATTCCGTTTCTCCATTGCTGAGGTTCAAAGTGGATCTGTTTGGTGAGGATATTTCATAATTGGTGCTTCAAGATTCACTACAATATTAAAATAACTACAACTAAAGAATTACTTATTATGTATCCATGAAACACCTGTCTTTTAAAAGATTATTTTATTTATTTTATTTGGGTTTGTATGCCGCTCCTTTCCGGAGACTCGGAGCGGCTAACAACATATAAACAACAAAAAAGTACAATATAAAAAACCCAAACAAAGCTATCTAAAAAGTCAATAAAAAACACACATTCAATACAACAATCAACTACAATCATCCCCAGGCCTGCCAGCAAAGATGAGTTTTTAAATTTTTCCGGAAGGCCGGGAGAGTCGGAGAAACGCGGACTTCAGGAGGCAGTTGGTTCCAGAGGGCGGGTGCCACAACAGAGAAAGCCCTCCCCCTAGGGCCCGCCAAACGACATTGTTTCGCTGACGGGACCCGGAGGAGGCCGACCCTGTGCGCTCTCACCGGTCATAGGGAAGTATGTGGCAGAAGGCGGTCCCGTAAGTATCCTGGTCCCATGCCATGAAGGACTTTATAGGTAATAACCAACACCTTGAATTGGGCTCGGAGACCAATAGGCAACCAATGCAGCATGCAGAGAGTTGATGAAATGTGGGCACAACGAGGAAGGCCCACAACTGCTCGCGCAGCTGCATTTTGCACTAATTGTAGTCTCCGAACACTCTTCAAGGGTAGCCCCATGTAGAGAGCGTTGCAGTAGTCGATCCTCGAGGTGACAAGGGCATGTGTAACTGAGGAGAGACTCCCGATCCAAGTAAGGACGCAACTGGTGCACCAGGCGAACCTGGGCAAATGCCCCCCTCGTCATTGCCAACAAATGATGGTCCAATGTCAGCTGTGGATCAAGGAGGACTCCCAAGTTGCAAACCTTCTCTGAGGGGTTTATAGATTCACCCCCCAGGGTAATCGAAGGACAGATAGAAGTGTCCTTGGGAGGCATCACCCACAGCCACTCTGTCTTATCGGGGTTGAGCCTTAATCTGTTAACACCCATCCAAACCCTCACAGCCTCCAGACACCGGCACATCACCTCAACCGCTTCACTGATATGGCCAGGAGTGGAAATGTATGGTATTAGAAATGAATTGTTATTGTTACCATCAGACTTAGCCTTTTATTTTTCTCAGATTGTTATATATTTTTCTTAAAAGTTTATTTTTTAGAAGTGTATAGTAAAAAGGACAACCCTATAAATTACAAAGATTCTGTCAGTGCTGCGGACAATTGAGAAACTATAGTCATTTTACCTTTTGCTTTCCTTGTGCTTTTTTCTGTTATTTGGGATTCTCAGATGTAGAGGGGGGAAGGGGGGAATGCTTGAGCGTTTTCTGTTAGCCATAACATTTGCAGCTGGGTGAGAATCAAGGTCAATGTTAGATCAAGTTTTGGTGGGTTGAAAAGTTGGGAGGAGAGCCTGCGGTTTAGAATAATTGATGAATGTGATTTATGACAGCCTTTCTGGGGTGGGAATTACAACTTGTTACTTTGTATCAGGGGGAGGGAACTTTAGTCTATGTATGTGCAGATACTTTGCCACCTATTTACCAGCCTTTTGTTTCCTGAATAAAATGTTCTTTGAGGAATAAATCTTTGCCTTGAAGTTTTTAAAAAGGTTTCATTTATTGTAGTGATGGCGAACCTATGGCACGCATGCCAGAGGCGGCACTCAGAGCCCTCTCTGTGGGCACATGTGCCATGCCCCAGAGATGGCAACCATCTCTCTTCAACCAGCCGCCCGCTAACTCATTGAGGTGCCACGTGGCCAGATGCATCCTAGCACAGTTGGTTTCCCTCCCCCCATCCCATCCCTCCTGGCCTCGCATGTTCTCCTTTTTCCGGGCACAACCCACTGCATCGCCTCCTCAGCTGTCGGCTGGCTGTCCAGCTCAGAGGCGGCTTCTCTGAATTGCTGGTGGTGGGCTGCAGAGCCCCAGAGTGCGCTGTTTGAGGGGCCAGCAGGTTGTGGCTGCTGATGGACACTGTCGGCCCCATGCGCTCAACTGGCCTGTGTGTGGGGCCGATGGGGTCAGGCAGCAGCCACTCTGGCCCCTGCCTCTCCTTGCCCTGCGACAATGGGACTCCTGCCTTGCCTTGCCTCACCCCGCAAGACAAGCCTCCTGCCCACTGTCCCACCTGCCAGAGACCCCCCTGGATCTCCCCAACCCTGCCGCCCACCACAGGCGTCCCTCCCCACGAGCAACATCAAGGTGACTACGCCTACCTTGGCCACACCCACTCAGTCTGCCATGACCACCACAGCTACACCCACCCAGTAGGCCACACCCACCTGGCACCCGGCGATAAATAAGTGGGTTTTGGGTTGCAGTTTCGGCACTCGGTCTCTAAAAGGTTTGCCACCACTGATCTATCGGAACCATGATAGATTCTTTAATAAAGAGAAATAGGAAAAATGCAACTAACACTGCTCTGGCATCTTCAGGGCCAGAAGTAGATTCATCAACTCCTTCTTGCTCCATATCATCCTCCTCATCTGTTGTTCCTGATTCTTCACTTGATGATGAATAATCTGTCACTTTGTGAGGTGGTCGTACATCTTCCACTGCCCGCAATTCCTTTGCTAAAGCAGTTAAATCCTAGAAAGAAAAGCATATCATAATGTTTCAAAATTAATGCTGAGCCTGTTTCAACAGTTTGTTCCAAGAACTGAATCCCATTAATTAACTGATACTTTTCTTCTACGTTTGGTAAATTATTTTAGGAAATACTGATAGATAAACTGGTATATGTTTTAATGTTTTAATTCTAATAGAATTAAATCAAGCAAAATTCACTTCATATAACCTTTACAGCAGGATTTGAAATTTAACATGTCCTGAGATAGGACATGAGTGTTATTGAATGAAATTCTTTTCCTATTAGCTTTCTTAATTTAGCTTTATCATATAATCTCTTTCCTCCTGGTTGCCTGTTATATTCTGCCCAGTTTTGCTAACAATAGTCCCTGAGATTCCACAGATTTCTTTTGGCAGTTTCAAATGGCCACATGTGGAAAAAGAGGATGGAAAGTTTTGTAAATTTAAATTAAGTCATGTTAAGGTTTGAAGTTATTCCATAAATTAACTCTACTTACCACTTCTCCCTGAAGATCAGTCACATGACAAAAAAAGCAAATCAACATTGGACCAAGATATGGTGCATGGTTTGGGAAAGGAAGATAAAATGCAAAATTAGTACAGGAATTAAGGCACTTATCTTGGAGGTTCACTATATTAAAATTACAACATTGGCTTACTTAAACACTTAAATGAAGGAATGAAATACATAACTAAAATACAACATTAATTCAGGAATTAATTCAATTATCTTGGGTCTTAAAGATACTAAAATTACAGCAGCGGCTTACTTAAAATTTTAAAGGAAGGAGTAAGAAAGTAGAGCATGAAATAAGAGTGTGACATGGGATTATAAATAAGAATCAGGATAGTGGAAAGTAGAAGCTTGTTTTTCCCTATTTCCCTTTAAATTTTATAAGAAACAGTAATATAAAAACATCTGTGCTGAATCAGACTAATGAACTGCTTCCATAAAAAGTCAAAATGACATCAATAGAGGAAAAAAAGGCAGATGTGAGATTTAAGGAAACAAATTATTTTTTTCTAATATTTGAATCAAATTAGATTTGGCCCTGCTGATCTTCAGAAAAGCTTTCTATTAGTGCATAAGTAAACAAGCTAATTTTAATGTATGGGAAAACTATAACTGTGGGAAACTATGAGTACAGATTTAATTATAGAAATGAAAGGCAATGTCCCTTCTACTGCTCGACGAAATGCAGTTAGGGGAAAGAAGAAATGGCTGTTTTTTTTTACTATCTGCACAGATTGCCTTTCAGTACATCACCTCTGTTGAATGGAAGGGTGTTGGTGTTGAATGGGCAATAGAGATAAAGGCAACTCAGTAGGGCTTTCAGGAAAAAATGCTTGCAAATTGAAAAATATGTTTTCCTGAGTAGTATTGACATAAGTAAGATCCATGGCTTTCTCTAATGAGTTAAGAATGACTGTAAGACCTGGTCTTGAATGTCCTAAGTTTAGCACAATTGTGAAAGCAAAGCAAAACAAAACAAAACTCCCTTCAAGAAAGTCAGGGGGGGAGAGAAAAAACTCTAACTCTACCCATTTCTGTGCCCTATTCACTTTGCACTATCACTGCCTATAGAGGTTCTTTCTTGGCTCCATGTTAACATAGGTCTCAGTCATCAAAATCATCACTGTAATTGTGCCTAAAGCTTTCCCATTTGGACTGGCTGTCATATAGTTTTCAAGAATTCTAAAATCTCTTAGATATTATTTGCAGATTTAAATTCCGCTTGCTTGGGTTAATTGCTTTGAAGAGTTATTGGAAATATTATGAAATTAAAAATGCTAGGGATAAAAATAAACTGCTTATGTTATCTGCAGATGACCAATGTTAATAAAAATTAAATATCCCACCTGATTCATTCATATCCTTATCATCTAATTCAAACAATTATCACTGTCTTCTATGCAAAGATATAGACCATAAATATAGAGCTAACAAGCAACAGAAGAGCCTTACCGCAGGTTTGCAGGGTCTAAAGACTTCTTTCTTCTCTTCAGTCTTTTTGGCTGCAGTTTCATTACGTTGTGAAGGTGAACCTTCAGATTTTGATGATGCTAAGTAATCAAGTAACACAAAAACCCAGTTTATTTCAAAAATAAAATAAAATAGAAAAATGGGAATATCCACCAGCAAACAATCAGACAGTTCTTGCTATCATTGCAAAAAAAGAAAACAAAGCCAGTGTTAGAAGGATCCAAAATAAATAAGAAAATATTTCTGAAGCATTTGAAACAGAAAATAGTTATTAAAAAATCTCAATTTGATTAATAGAGTCAATATTAATAACAGATCATATGAGAATAATGCAGGTAGTACTTGGTTAACAATAATTCAGACCAAGAATTTCATTACCAAGGAATGTGGCCATAGAGTGTGACATTATGTTAGTATGTCAATGTACAATGGTAGTTCTGGTAGTTCTACTTGCCATTTTAGGCAAATCCCATATGGTTATTAGGTGTATCATTATCGGATTGTCATTTACAGCTTCCTATCAATCTCCTTTGCTTGTTGGAAGTTGGCAGTAAATGTTCCAAACAGCAAACATGTGACCACAGGACACCTGACTGTCATAATTATAAGTTGTCAAATACAATTACATGATCAGAGGGATATTGTGACAGTTGTAACTTCAAGAACTATTCCCAAGTTTGCTCATTTAGCGACATCATAACATTCAATGGTTGCTGAAAGAATGGTTAACCAAGAACTACCTGTACATTTCTTTATCAACATATTCAAAGGTATTCTTCCCAGATTAAATTTCTGTTTAAGTGTTCCTACATATATAGCTCTTACAACTTAAAGTGACTTGGAAACAGAAACATTTATGTGTATGTATGTTAGTGTGTGTGTGTGTGTGTGTGTGTAAAATGTATGTAAGTGTGTATATTTCATGTATGTGCCAGTATAATCTCAGTATCATATAGGAAAAGTCTACTACCCTTGGTCTTACAGAAACTGTTAAGCATAGGTTGTAAAAACTTCCTTTTGTGGAGGGATAGATAAGTAAGTAAGTAAGTAAGTGTGTGTGTGTATGTATATATATATGTGTGTGTGTGTGTTTGTTTTCTGAGGTTTTCGCGGGTGTTTGTATGTAGGTCTTTGGTTCTTCGGGTTTTCTCCCACGTAGAATTTGAAGTGTCTTGGCGACGTTTCGACGAAGTCACATTCGTCATCTTCAGGCTGGTGCTTTCGGCTTCTGCTTCTAGGAGCAATGTGAGATTTTAGCTGTTTCTTCCTTTTAACTGCCAGTGGGGGTTTGAACTGATTGGCTGGGAGCTCGGCTGTGTTCTGATTGGGTGGAGGTATGTTCTGATTGGTTAGGAGCTTGGCTGTGCTCTGATTGGCTGGGGGAGTGTTCTGTTTGGGTGGGGGCTTTGTTCTCAGGTTAGTCTGATTTACAAGGGGATTAGAGATGGTGAACTGCATAGCTGTTTGACTTCGCGTTCGTGGTCGTGCCTCATCTTCATGGTGGGTGTCAGTTTGTTTCGTGTATGGATTGGAGGGGTTTAAGGTGGCTAATGATGCAGCTGTGGTCTGGCTTCTGGTTTGTGGTCGTGCCTCATCATCAGTGTGGGTTTGGGTTTGCTTTTTGCCTGGATGTGTGGTGGTGACATCGTGTGTGGTTTTTCTGAGTGTAGGTCTGGTGTCATTCTTTGTGTTATGGACTCTTTTGTCAATAAGGGCGGGTTTCCAAATGGCTGGTAGGCGGGAGGTATCATCTCGTTTGTTCATGCTGTGAGGGCGTTTTTCTATCTCGATGGCTTCTCTGATTATTCTGTTATTAAAGTGTTCAGTTTTGGCAATAGTTCTGGTCTTTTTGAAATCAATTTCATGTCCTGTGGCTTTAAGGTGTTGGACCAGGGAAGAAGTTGGTTCCTCTTTTTTGACTGAGTTTTTGTGTTCTTCAATGCGTGCACTTATTCTTCTGTTGGTTTGTCCGATGTATGTGGTGGAGCAAGCAGTACATGGGATTTCATATACTCCTTGATTTTCTAACTCAATTTTGTCTTTGGGTTTCTTAGGATGGTGGATATTTTTCTGTTTGTGCAGAATGCTGTTTTGATGTTATGTTTGTGCAGGATCTTGCTGATTCTGTCTGTGGTGCCTTTTATGTATGGGAGGAGGGCTTTGCCGTTTTCTTGTTCTCTGTCTTGGATTTTAGTGGGAGTTTCTTTTTGGATTAAGTTGGAAATCTTATTTCTTTGGAATCCATTGGATGTTAGTACATTAGTGAGAGTGTGTAGTTCAGTTTTTAGGTGTTGTTCGTCAGCTAGGCATTTGGTTCTGGAGATGAGTGTCTTGGCTACGGAGTTGATCTGTGCTGGGTGGTGGTGTGAGAGTGCGTGCAGATAGCGGTTTTTGTGTGTTTTCTTCTGGTAGATGGTGTGTCCTAGGGAGCCATTGGATTTCTTGTAGACTAAGACATCCAGGAAGGGAAGTTGGTTATTAGCTTCTGTTTCCATGGTGAACTGTATTTTGGGGTGTAGGCTGTTGAGGTGTGTGAGGAAGTTGTCCAGTTTTTCTTTCCCATGTGGCCAGATTACGAAGGTGTCATCTACATATCTGAGCCAGAGTTTGGGTTTGTGATCAGATTTTTCTAGGGCTTGGGTTTCAAAGTGTTCCATGTAGAGGTTTGCAATGACAGGTGAGAGGGGTGATCCCATGGGTGCTCCTCCTATTTGTTTGTATTTTTGTCCGTTATAGATGAAGTATGTGTTGGATAGACAGTGGTTGGTCAGATCTAGGATGTGTTTGGGGGGGTTATATTTGTTTTGGATAGCTGTTAAGGCTTCTTTGATTGGCACTTGGGTGAAGAGGGATATGACATCGAAGCTAACGAGTAGGTCGCTGGGCTGTAAGTTTTGTTCCTTTATAATCTCTATGAACTGGAATGAGTTTTTTTACGTGTGAGGTGATGGATTCTGCATAGGGCTGTAGTTGTTTGGCGAGAAATTTGGCTAGGTTTTGTAGAGGTGAGCCTATGGAGCTCACTATGGGTCTTAGTGGGGTTCCTTCTTTGTGTATCTTGGGGAGACCATAGAGCTTAGGGCATCTGGATGATTTCTCTCTGGGAATGATTCTTTGCTGGATCTCTTCGCTAATGGGGGAGGCTTTTATTTTGGATCTAGTGGTTTTTTCCAGGTAGGTGGTGGGATCTGTGTTTAGGGGTTTGTATATGGAGTCTTGAAGTAGGTTGGTTAATTTGGTTTGGTAGTCAGCTGTATTCATGACCACCGTGGCGTTGCCCTTGTCTGCTGGTAGGATTATTATACTGGTGTCTTGTTTCAGGTTAAGTAGTGCTGTCTGCTCCTCTTTGGGTAAGTTGCTTTTGGGTGGCTTGCTGGTGCAGAGTATGTTGGTGATTTCGAGTCTGATTCTGTTAGCGTCGTCGGGGTTGATTTTGGTCAGGCTGGTTTCAACTCCGCATATAATGGTTTCAGTGGGGATGTGTTTGGGAGCGACTGCAAAGTTGAATCCTTTGGAAAGGACATTGGTTTCGGCTTTGGTGAGGATCCTATCTGAGATGTTATGCACTGTTTGTTTCATGTGTGGCTGTGAGGGAGGAGGGGTTTGTTTCTGGTGTTCTTGTAGTCTTCGGAGTTTGTTGGTGTGCGTGTCTGTCTTGAAGGTGGTCTGTGTTTCGGCTCTCCAGACGGCGAGTTGTTCAAACCCCCACTGGCAGTTAAAAGGAAGAAACAGTTGCAATCACACATTGCTGCTAGAAGAACGAAGCCGAAAGCATCAGCCTGAAGATGACAAATGTGACTTCGTCGAAACGTCGTCAAGACACTTCAAATTCTACGTGGGAGAATATATATATATATATATATAAATTGTTTGAAGGTTTATAAATGCATGTGGCTTTTCTTCACTTGAAACAGTTTTTTTTTTTTTGCTTATATCTCATTCAAAATCTCTTTCTGGATGCAATGAACCTGGAATGTATTTGTGGGAATAATTTATTTTTTTCCTTACATCTCATCCGAAATCTTTCTCCAGATCCACTCTGGGAACCAGGATGGGAACCAGGCTGTGAACTTGAATTGCTTGATCCAGAAGAACTTCCGCTTCCTGGTCTTGGTACCAGTTTTTCCACTCTTTCCCAGAGCAACCGAGGTTCTATATTGCTAAAAATGATAACATTTTTAAAAAAATGATTAATTATGACCTTTCATTCTTTTTCTTAAATTAAAATTCATATTCTACCTCTCTTTTTGGATAGGGATTGGAAACCTGAGACCTGCTAGATTTTCCTGTTTGGTTTACAAGAGCTTAGACAAAGACCGTTCTTCTTCCTGCTGATTTGGTGCTTTTTCTCAATAAGAAAATAGCTTGAATAATTTCAGATGTTAATCTATTTTCAACCAGTTTTTCTCCTCAGCTGTCTCCTCCTGGATATAGTAAAAGGGGATGCATTTTCTTTAGCTTAACACACTGACTGTGTCAGCAGAAGTGAATCCGCTTTCCGAAGATCAGGCTTCTTATTTCTACTCTTGGATCTGCACATGGGACTCTTTCCATTTTAATAACAATTCTGTAGGCAGGCAAGATTGAAAGACAATTTGAAACTGATCTTCCTAATTTCAGTTTTAGCAACATTTCTAGGAGATAGGATCACCCTTTGGTCACTGCATTTCAGCCTATTTTATTAATCTATATCTTCTTAAAGAGTCCAACTGAACACATGAAAACTAAAGCAAGCAATTTGAAAACACAAAATTGCATTTAGATGATTTCATCTGGTTTGGGCATATTAAGCCAATGAGGTCACTATTTACTGAGGCTTATTTATCAACTAGGAATGCCATTTCCAACTTCTTACTCAGCCTTTATGGTCCTTACAAGAGCTTTGACCTCTTTGCACCAGAACAATAAGAAAAAAAAAAACAAGCTGTACATGTTGTGCTTTCCCTTTGGAAGGTAATGCAGCTTATGCTAAAACAAAAAGTCATGGAAATGGATAGCAATGACAACAGTTATAATAAGAAGAGTAGTGGGGATACCCAAAATCTAATAATCCGATCTGCATTGCCTATAACCTGTCTGAAAAAGACAAAAATGTACATTTCAGAAATCTGATCTTCATTAATCCACAAATAAGACACAATAAAGGCAAAAAGCCAACAAGAATAACACAAATATAGCTTATGTGAGTCTAGCAGCTATTTTGTGCTAATGCTTAAAAAAGGCATCTGGAAATTTCACCTTCAAAATTACACTGTTTACTATTTTTTATCATTGCCCTTGAAATATAAAGTGTGTGTTTCAACAATGCAAGATTAATCCTTTGTAAAAAGATACTTTGCAACACTCCATGCTTTATCAAAACTTCTTAGATTTCCAGAACTGAAAAGATAATAAAGCAAGTATTTATTTATAGAAAAAATGTATCCCTAGGTATAATTTTAAACCACTAAGATTAAACCCTCAGCACAATGCAAAGAATATATTCCACAGATCTGAAAGACACTATCAGTGATGTCACTGAACACCTGAACTATAATTATCCATTATGATTTAGGTGAGGTATAGGAAACAATCTTTTTAAAATCTATTCAGGAATCCCAAAGATGCTTTTTTCATGAGGCAGCTGGACTTTCTTGTTTCTCTTTTAAGACATTTTGCTTCTTATCCAAATGGAAATGGAAGGATTTATACTCCTTGCAGACAGCTTCATTTGCATTTTTTAGAGAGGCCACCTTGAGGTTTATCTCAGGTCACCTGAATAGTGCAAATGGGTGTGGAGCCTTCTTGGAACTGTTGAAAGGACTGTATTGCAGACTGGAGATAGCTGATGTCATATCCTCCCCCTCTGTTGAGAGAGGACTGTTCAATTTTGAAATAGATGGCTTTTTTAACCCCTTTTTCAAATCAGTGGTCCTCTCTGTCCAAAATGTGGACTTTCTGCCTTCGAAAGAATGGCCTTTGTCTTTTAAATGCAGATGGACTGCTGAATCTTGTCCTGATGGGTTTGTTCTCCTATGTCGTGCCATGTGTTCAGAAAGTGGTTTACTGCATATACCAAGCAGATTGCTCAGTTTGTATCTGGATGTTTTATCCTTGGGGTGGACAAGTTTCTGCCTTTTTTATAACCATAAGTATTTTCTGTTTCAAATGTTTCAAAAACATTTTCTTATTTATTTTGGATTCTTCTAACAGTGTCTTTGTTTTCTTTTTTGCAATGGTAGCATCTTTGAAGATGTGGCCTCAATGACTCTCCAAAAGAATGTAAATGACCAGCTGTCTGCAAGGAGTATAAATCCTTCCATTTCCCACCATCCAGTCAGAGCTGAAGAAGCTTCTTGGATGAGAACCAAAATGTCTTCAAAGAAAAACAAAGAAGTCCAGTTGCCTCCTGAAAAAGCATCTTTGGGACAATTATGACTTAGATGATTAAGAATCTACATAGACTATTCAGGAATGTTTTTGAATTCGAACAACAGTTGCATTCAAGCAATTGCAAGCTAGCTTTCTGCTAGCTTCTTTCTTGACTTTTAAAAGTTGGAGAGAAGCAAGGATGGTGTTCTTGTCCACATTCTTCTTTATCTACTAAAATATATTCATATGATATCTTCAGGTTATTATGAGGTATTATGTTGGGTCTCTAGAATCCAAGCTATTTAGTATTATCCAGGTAGTTCTCAACTTATTGAGGACTTACAGTTGCTTAAGAACTTTCAAAATTATGATGAATTTGAAAAAAGCTACTTATGGCCATCATTGCAGTTAAGACTTTTGGACCATCCCTGAAGTCTTGTGATTGCATTTCTGGTATTTGACAACCAGTTCATATTTATGGCCAGTTGCAGTATCCCACAGTCACATGATTACATTTTGCAATGTTATTTTGCTTATTGGATAAGCTGGCTTTGGACTAATGATCATGTGATGTGCTTAACAATCACAATGATTCGCTTAATGACCATCATCAAAGTGATGAGCTCAGTTACATGGTGACTCAATTTATGATCACAGTGACTTACAACAAAAATTCTAGGGTCTACTGGGATTGTAAATTGAGGACTACTTGTAAATGTAATCACAATACTAATGTATGCCAAGAAGCAAACTAGCAATAAATACAGAAAGGAATATTAATATAACATCAATGCATTGTTATATATCCATTAACATACTTGCTTCTACAGTCTGGATCAGTATAAATTTATAGGATTCTTTAAAGACAGTCCAGATATAGTATATTACAGTGATTCACTTGTGATGCAACTGAGAAAAAATTGGCCATATATTCTACCGGCCTAAACTGGAGCCCATTGTAGTGCAGACTATCATTTCCAACTAATCATATTCAAATGTTGGATTATGGGGCACTCCAACAGATTGTGATTTTTTTTTTTAAGAGTGTATGATCTTTGGCCATTGAAAGCTCACTGAATGACTGTGGCAAAGCTCAAACTACCTCACAGGGTTGTGGGAAAAACTGAACAATGAAATGTTATGTATAGTGCCTTGAGCCCTTGGGGAAAAGGCAGGATATAAAATAACTGAATAAATATGTTGATCCTGATCCAGTCTGTCACATGATATACTGTAAGCCTAAAGGTCTAGTAATTTTCTTGGGGCTGATGACAAAAAGAAAAATAAACTGCTCTGTCATTTGTGGGTCTGGGAAAATGCAATCTATATTCTAAAATAAGCTCTACGATCTTTAGAGGTTAAGCTAGAGTTTAATGTGTTACTCTACAAATGACTAAAGCTAAAATCACCATACCTTTCTTGCTAAAAAATGAGAAACATCAAAATGCTCTCGTATTTTAATATGATTAAATCAAAGGAGGGATTTTTTTGATGAAGGTCTCACTGCAAATTCAACACATTTGTCACCTACTCTAGCAAGCCTCTTATGACTGACTTAGACAATAAAGCTAATGCAATTATGCCTTGCCTAAGAGACTGATCATACATAGAATCCACATTCTCAATCTGTACAAGCTGACAAAATCACAAAACAGGTTTAAGAGACATGATTAGAAACTGCTATAACTTTGGTATCTGAGGGAGCAGATGTAAGTTACTTTAGCCCATAAAATGCTCCACTGAATTGTCATAATTAAACAGAATTAAAGAGGAGATGGATTAAAACTGGTCAATGTAACAAGACAGGTTTCTGCAATCATTTCTGGTATTTCAGTAAAGTTAAATAATAAGTAAATTATTGTTTTTGCTACTATTCTCTGACATATTAAATATATTTAAAAAAGAGGCTGAAGTATGATAACCTAGCACAGTTCTTCAGAAGGAAACTCTATTTATATAAATGGTGCTGGGAAGTCATTAAGATGTTATTACTTCCTAAAGATATAAATACACCTTTTGAGATTGCTAAGCTTTGGCTTAAAAAAATCAATACAGCTCAAATCTTATATTCTGAGTGAAGATGGGATTCCAGAGTGCTTTCCCCATCAACCTTGGTGTCAGGAAGAAAACATTACAAACCTCGTGGAGTTTCTTTGACCTGCTTGGTTATTTTGCTGCCCAGTGCTTTGTAGTGGAGAATCTCGGCGGGATAGCACAGGTGATCTGGATGTGGTTCTCACTGGTACCTTATGGAAACAAGGGGAAATAAAAATAATTAATATAGTGTTGCATGTGGAAAACTATATTTCTTTTGCTCCTGTAAAGATATACATAAATATATACACAGATATATTACTAAATATATAAAGCTATATTACTAGTACCTAAATAAAGTAATTCTATTGGTTAAAATGTTCACCAACTATAGAACCCATAAATCCAGTTGGACTGCATTTAAGATGCTGAAAAAATAGGACATTTAGTAAATAGATAGCATAGAAACAAATAACTATCCACTCACAGACGATCATGACAGAACATAGAATTTTAAAGCAAGAGATTTACAAAGCAATAGGCTACAATAGCATGGGGATTTAGAAAATTAAGCTCTAAGGAACCAACAAATGCTTAGTAATGAGTAAAAGGCAGACTTGAAGGAAAGCAAGATTATATCTGATAAAAGTAAATCACATTAAAAATGTTTTTGTGGTCAATAGTATCTTAAATATTTACTGACTTAAGTTAATTAAAGGATGAAAAATAACTTTTGGCTATGATTTTTTTGTTTGTGTTTTCTTGGATATTACCTTTTGTATGATAAATATTTTATTTATGAATAGTAAACAGCTTATACATTTTTGCTGATCTTCAATTTTCAGTAATCCCTTATCTACTTTCAAAGGCAAATTCTTCTTGAAAAAAATGAGGAAGAGGAGAAGGATTATTACTATATACCACCCTTTAAAAAAATCCCCAGGGTGGCATATGAACATATTAAAAGCCTGTTTCTGATACTCTACAGGTGTGCATTCATTAATTAAATACCTAGCACATGCCTTCTGTTATTCTTTGGTTTAAAAAAGTCAAACTTCTGTCTTTCTATTTCTTACCCTTGGAGGAACCTCGTCACTGTCTGATCTAGCCCAAGACTTTTGGGTGGGGTCAGGTACCTCAGATTTAGAGTCAGAACTTTGATTTAGCACTTCACTGCGTGAAGGTGGATATGGGTCCTGAGAGCGCAGATGGTGATGTGCAAATTTGGGAGAAGGGTCACTGAAGGAATGGGACCGTGAGACAGGGGGAACATTGTTCTTGAGAGATGCCAGATGAGACCACTGTACCTTACAAAAAAAAAAACATAGAACATTCAATGCGTTCTGTACAACTGACTTTTCCCAATTAAACACAGAATAAAAGGCAAGAATGATTTAGCTACCAGGGTGGTCACATCAGTGGTAAGAAGCAAGGCAAACACATGATGAAATCAATGGGCTTAAAGCAAGAAAGATGCTTAAGAGACCATGAAAAGCTATGAACACAGTGTACTGGCATGTCGGAAAGCATATTCTGAACATACAAGTTCATGGAAGGGAATGACAGAAAATCCCACTTGTTCTAACACGTGGTCAAAGTTCCAAACATGCCCTACACCAAATTTAAAACATCAATAAAAGAATCAAATTTTGGAGTAGTAGGAGTAAATACAAGTAACCAAAAAGCTGGTAAATACAATGGCTTTGAAACAATTTACTGGTATATTCAGAATGTGAAATATGTTGCATTTAGACCGGGGGTAGGCAACCTTGGCTCTTTTATGACTCGTGGACTTCAACATAGTTGGCTCAGGAATTCTGGGAGCTGAAGTCCATGAGTCATAAAAGAGCCAAGGTTGCCTACCCCTGATTTAGACATATGGAAGAATTACATGAAATTAAAAGGCACTGTTTATTTTTCAACAAATATATGTACTGGTTTATATATGTGCTCTGGTGACTGTATGCATGTATGTGTGTGTGTATACAGTGTAAACATCACATACGCACACACTCAATGCACACACAAAGATCACGTAATATGTGATATATGCATACACTATATATTTACATATATGCACATTAGAGACCACAAAAATATGATCATATGCACTTTACTGTCATATGCAAGGTAAACTTTACAATAACAATTTATTACTGCACCTATAGAATTATACTATACTGTGCCCATATTTTTTCTTTAGTATCAGAAGCTGTTCAAACATAAAACCTAACTAAGTTTCATAGAATTCTAGAAAGAAAAGGATACATAATAAAGAAACAGGATAGGAATACACAGAAAATTACTAGGAAAATGTATTAAGAGAAAGCATAAAAATATATTTTAGAAGAATATAATGATTTTAAAAGAACCCTTTCTTTTAAATAGTTTTTTAAACTGAACATTATTAACTACCACAATATTCATAACTAGTTTATTTTTTCTTAACATAATTTTCCCCAAAAATTTCCAAAAGATTTTCCTTGTCAGAAATAACTGTGTATTTTTGACAATTACAATTACCACATTTTTTTTGACTTACTATTGCCAATTGTCAACAATCACATTGCTTTATAAAGACAAACCTATCAGATGGATCTACACAAAAATCCAGTCACTATAATTGTTTTTAAATACATAGTAACCTATATCATTGAATCTCTTGGAGAAATCATTGTCTCTCCAATGTTATCTTGAGAAAGCAAGCTGTATTAGAAAACTGATCACACGTTGATCTTTGGGCACTGCTTTAAGTTTGGAAACTGAATCCACCTGCTTGAAAAAATTCTCATTCAGTATTTTCATTTTGCCAGAGCAAGTATACTTTTAAATGGAGAATAGAAACAAAATTAAATATTATTTCATTTTCATTTCTCTTTAATTAAGTTGGAATGAATTAATACTTTTAATGATTAAGTCAGATAGTTAACACTAGCCTTCCAGTACATTAAATACTGTGTTTTGGTAGCAACCTCTGGAGGATTCTGGGAACTCGATTCAAGGCTTTCAGAAACTGAACATGCCCTGAGGCAGAAATAGTGTCCCTTTACCCTAGTTAATTCAACTATTATCTTAAGAAAATTGTAGGAAAATACATCAAACAGGGGTAAGATTCTATTTTAACCACTGCTAGTCCATGTGATGAAAAGTCAGTTTTATGAAATAGAAAAGCAGTAGATAGAATTTTTCTTTCAAAATGTCAAATTCAGAAGGAATGAAATAAAAATAACATCCTCTACAATTTTAAGAAATGCCAAGGAAAGATATGAAAAAGATATTTTTTACTGAGAGTATATGTCAATGAAGTGTTAGCTTACCAGGGAGAACAATAAGAGAGTCCCTCACACACAAATATGAAAAAGTGTTTTCTCTTATGGCATCATACAAATACCGGTGTAAGGTAATCTGTTGGTTTCCATATATGTTACTTCCCAACTCTTCTTTGTTCTCCCCATCTCATCATCATACATTTCACAAGGATTTTACCTGTGATTCCATTGGTTTTTGCAATGATGGCTGAACCGTCTCGGAATTTCCATTTGAAAAGGACTCTGATCTTGAAGGCACTGGTGGATCTAACACTTTGCTTCCTTGTTTAGACTGGGCTTCTGGGGAGCTCTGATTATTCTTTCTATATCTGTCATCAACCTGGAAAGAAAAAAAGGCATATGTGGAATCAACTGATATAATGAAAAGATGATTTTTAGAAATTTAGAAACTACAAATATCATGTTTCTGGTCAACTCAACAGATGGCACTCACTACAAATAACACTAGTAATCTAGAATCCCAAGCTTTATGTAGCTCTCAGCTCAATATGACAATATGCTCATCTCTACTATTGCCCATTGCTCTTTGGGATTGGGATGGAGTATACTGTAAATACAATAAAATAAATACATTTTCTTCCATATAATGGTCAGTGTCCAGCATCAATTCAACATGGTAGGATTAATGTTAATCTGCAGAAACACAAATTATCACATGACTTTTTTTTGAGAAAAATGTATTTTAGTGGAAATTATCCCAGCAGTAGTAATAGTTAGCTATCCTTATTTGGACTTTGAAATTAAACAAGGTTGAAACTTGTTAAAACTTGGGCCTTCCTTAAGCCTTAAGAGCAATCTTCAAATTCCTCTAACAGTTGTTCTCAAAACTTTAATGTAGCAATAAAGTTGCACCCAAAACATGGTTTTACATCCATGAAACTATTTGGTAAACTATCACATTGTCATCAGTTTTATTATGAATTAATACAATATAAAATCTTTATTGAGGCCATTGGCCAGTATAGATTATGCCACAATACAATAATCACTAATGAATGGTGTGTAGAAGACCTGTTATTTCTGACCATAAAATATATAAAATAACATAAATGAGATGTTTCCCTCTCCATCTTAATAGGCTTTATTTAATCCAAATCCTACCAGTCACGACAGAGCTGTCACTGCTAAAAGTTAAGCAAATTGATTTTTACATTGACTAGAGGTTTTTCTTCAGAAGTGACTGTAACACAGCATTTAAGCAATTAAGAAATTTCATGTGACTTTAGTGTATTATAGCTATTTTACCTATTGTTTTGAATGCTATATGAGAAGTGAAGAGATTTTATGGGCTAAATTGCTGGTCCCCAATGTATTTTTCCTGGGTAATCCTCAAACATAGAAATTGGTCACATGCTACCTGCTTGTGCTCTATAAAAGGAAATTATATACATTCTGTAAAAGTATATTTAAAAATTGTTCTTTTCTTCCAAGAGTGGTAATGGGACACACTCATCTTCCTCTCTCGACATTCTTATGGGAAGGTGGTCTTTATATACATTATGATAGATACTTTAAAAGCAGTTCTAATAATTTCAGATAGAATTTACCTCCCGAGGCCTTTCAGTGGGCTCATAATGGGATTTAGGGTCAGGGGTATGATAGTTTTGTTTATTCCTTTCTTGCTGCTGGAGCTGCTGCTGTTGTTGTTGCTGTTGTTGCTGCCTCCTGTGATCATGCTGAAGTGACAAAAGATATGCCTGTTCCTGTTGCAACTGACGTTGAAGCCTCTCTGCTTGTCGGTGTTCCTCCATCTCTCGCCATCTGTATTCCTTTGAGAGAACAGGTCAAAATATGAACAACATGCTGACAGGCACTTGCTTATCTTCTGGTGATTATACATTTTGCTGCAGTTGCAGTGTAAGTAAATATACCAAACTTCAAATTTACATTCAAATAGAGCACACGTTTCCCCCTAATTTATAAAGCATTTTACACTACTTACAGGCATAATATTATTTAAACTACTGTGATCGACACAGTCATAAATCTATTTTGCCATAAAGGATAGAGTGGTTTTGTTGTGGTGGGGGAAATGGGAGGGCCAAAAAGAACACAGTACCCTGACTTTTATATCCAATATTTAATAAAATACATGGCCTGCACTCTTGTTCTTTTGAGAAAGGTTGTTCAGAAAGTCAATTCCAAACTGTAACTTCTTTAACTTGGGGGGGGGGAACTTCACTGATTGGCTTGTCAGATTATCATACAGCATGGTTCACATAGGTCTGCCAGCCCAATACACTGTAGGATGATTAGCTCTTGTGCCAGGCTCTACTGTGCATAAAGTTCAGCTGTGTCCATTTAAAGACAATCTGGGACACTGGTCAGAGAAAGCAATCCCATACAGTAGCTACTAACAAAACAGATACAGTGCTTTACCAGTAACATGGCCTGCTCCTGGAGCAGCTGCTGCTGAAGAATTTCCAGGTGCCGCTGCTCCTCTTCTAGCTGTCGCCTGATATACTCCTGTCACATAGAAATTACCCAGCAATAAAATTGTTCACAACAGGAATGTATCCAAAGTACCTGAGTACAACACCACACAAAAGAAAAACAAAAATGCCACCTATCCCAATTCACCTTCAGGTGACAATTCAATAATAAATTTAATAATGGGACTCCCTAAAGAACAATTAAGTTAAACCCTATCATCTAAAGTAAAGACAGAAAAAAATCCATTATAAACCCTCCCTCCAAAAAAGAAAAAAAAAGAAAAAAAATGTGGGGTAGGAAAAATTAATCTTGCCTGTAGAATTTTGACTTAAAAACAAGCAAAAATTTTTTTAAAAACAGGGTGGTAGTTAATACTAGCAAGTCTTATCAACACAGCCAACACAAAATCACATGCATTTTTAATAAAATAATTAGTTTTGCACCTGTGATGAACCATGAGCAACAGCTAGAGCCAGGCTTAGTTAAGGCATCCCTTTTGCAAGCTTTCCATCAAAAAAAATATCTCAATTGGAACCTTAACCTCAACTATAAATTGATCCTAGTCTCATCATCAACACAGACAATGCCAATCTGAAGTATGTGGTGGTTATGACAGAACATAAAAAAACAGACATCCACTAGAGAAAGATATAACTCCAAATGCATTTTCAGTGACACTCCAGAAGTCTGGATTCCTAAGCCAAGTCAAAATATGTAGCAACATATCCAAAGCAAAGAACATCCTATCGTGCGAATTAATGAGGGAAAGTAAACACATGCACTCAAACACACATGAAAAAGACAATGAACACAAAAGGAATTAATAACGCAATGCAATGGCAAAATGAAACTGCTTGAAATCTTACGAAACAAAAAAGGTGCATAGGAGCTAGTTATACAATCCTTGCATACCCAGAATTAAGTGGAATTAACATTTTGTAGCAATATGTTTTTTTTAACAAATCTATCAATGCCAGCAATACAGGTAGTCCTTGACACTTGACCACAATTGGGATCAGAACTTGCACCATTAAGTGATGTGGTTAAGTGAGGTGCACCTAATTTTATGACTTTTACTATGGTCATTAAGCAAATACTGTAATCATTAGGTGAATCCAGGTTCCCCGATTGATTTTGCTCATAGACCAGGGAAGGCCATAAATGGCAATCATATGACTCTTGGTCACTGCAACCATTGTAAGCACATGCCGACTGCTAATCACGTGATCGCAAGGATGCTGCAGTGTGACGACCAGTCATAGGTCACTTTTTTCAGTTGTGTCATAACTTTGAACAGTTGTTAAACAAATGGGTCGTAAATCATGGACTATCTGTACATTTTGAAGAGTGTGTATTAACAATACTTCTCTAGCTGCATGCAAACAATAATGGCAGATGGTTGATGCACTTCTTCAGCTACATGAAAATATGATTTCCTAAGACCCAAATAAGTTACTCAGGGAGAACATTTTTTTTATCTGTTTTATACGAGTGACTGTTTCTGCATGTGTATTTCCCAAAATTAAGTTGGGACAAACTTTCCCCAATCTAGCCCCTCCAAATGCATTCTCACCCAGCAGTTCTGGGAATTGCAGTTCCAAACTTTCTGGAAGACACCAAGTTCAGGGAAGCTAAACTACATGAATGACTGTTAAGTGCAGTATTTCATACAAGTCTAAAACGTTTCTATTATTACATGTTCTGCAAAATTCCATTATATATTACATGTTGTTTGACATCAAAGCCCAAATAAACTTTACAGCAGAATACAATAAATTTTAAATAGCACAATGATGTTCTTAGTACTTACTATATTTCCTGAAAATTACTTTTTCCAATATGAATATCCTTACTTTCTGTCATATACACAAATTATATTTCAAACAGGCAAGATTCATGTATGAGACTGAGAAACTAATATAGTATTTTCAAGAACGAATACTGATAAGTTTTGAAAAATACATGCTATGTAAACCATTGAACTAAGTCATTTGCTTCAGTATAAGCAGATAAAGTAAGTCTATTACTATACTTACATGTTGCGACTTTGTGGAAGAAACTTACTGCCCGGAATCAGGAATCCATCATAAAACATTAGTTCAGATTTTCCCATATTCCTAACCAGGTTCCCCAAACTAGTCTGCTCTTAATGTATGGCTACACTGACAGGGAATGACTATACTAATACACAATGAAGACATCAGATCAATGGAAGATACTTTTTTAGACTGTATTCAATCATTTCCTTAGTGTTTCCTATACTAATGGGAAGGAAGGAAGGAAGGAAGGAAGGAAGGAAGGAAGGAAGGAAGGAAGGAAGGAAGGAAGGAAGGAAGGAAGGAAGGAAGGAAGGAAGGAAAACCATACATAATTGATTCATGCTGTTTCAGATTTACCTGCTCTCTCTCCACTCTTCTCTTCTCTTCCTCTGCTCTCCTTCTTTCTTCTTCTTCCTTCCGCCTTTTTTCCAGCTCCTCCAATCGTTTTTTTTCTTCCTGTTCTCTCCTCCTTTGTTCCCGTTCTTGCTGTCTTCTAACTTCACGCTCTCTTCTTTGTTGCTGCATTTCAAATAACAATGGATATAAGCAATCTCTTTCTTTTATCAACTTATGAAATCAGAATACAGAACCTATGAATTCTATTGCCATGAGTCATCATCCAGCATAATCAGTAGACTGGCAATCCAGCATCATTAAGAAGGGTGGCAATCAAATTTCATTTTTCATTATATCAGGATTATCTGAGTAATTTTTAGAAATGTGCTTCTACAATTACAATTGCTAATATTTTAAAATGATTGTCTACCATGTGGGAAAATGTGAATACTGTGATTGTATATAAGAAACCACCAAATATACGGAAGCTACTGAAATTGCTTCCATATAGACAATGAATTGCTGTTATCAGAGACTTATTTCTAGCAATTTCATGAAGCAGCTAAACAAAGAATTTCTCTAGGCATTTGGGCTAAGATGTGAGCAAGTTCCTCTAGTTAATTGATGGCTTATATAATGTTTGTTTTTTTCAACCTTAGTTATTTGGATTGCTGAATTTTATTCTATTTGGTTTTTAATTTTTGAACACCATCCAGTCATCTAAGGCAGGGGTCCCCAACCCCCCAGTCTGTAGACCAGTACCGAGCCATGGCATGCCAACAACCGGTCTGCACAAACAAGCAAAACCCCATCCACAGGATGCAGGCAGCACACAAAACCACACACCCTCTGGTTCGCGGAAAAATCTCTCTCCACGGAACCGGGCCCTAGTGCCCAAAAGGTTGGGGACCCCTGATCTAAGGCTATTCTAAAAGATAAAAGTAGTTCATTTTACTCTGAAAACTGCAGGGCTGAAAGGGACTTGAGATCAAAACCAGGAATAATTACTGACAAGCCCTACTTCAGAGGCAGGAACGTCTGCAAGAATATAGACTGAAACAGAATAATTACCCGTGTTTCCCCGATAGTAAGACACCCCCGATTGACAGACGTATCGGGGGTGTCAGGGGGGGTCGGCTAATGTGAGCCGTACCCCGAGCGTAAGACGTATATCTTACTTTCGGGGAAACACGGGGGCGGAGGGGAGGGAAGATGGACGCGCTGCAAGAGCGGAGCGTGGCGGGGGGAGCGGAATCCAGAGCTTTGCGCCGTTCCCCTCCCCTCCCTGCCCCGCCGCCGCCACTCACTCACTCACCCCGCAGCAGGGGGACGAGGGGAGGCGCACCGGGAACCTCTCCTTGGCGCAGGGAGCTTCCTTCTGGCTGGGGCAGCAAGAGACCGGGAAGAAAACCCGCCCCTCCAGCTCGCTCACTCACTCACCCACGCGAGCGAAGCGGGTTTTCTTCCCGGTCTCTTGCTGCCCCGGCCAGAAGGAAGCTCCCTATGCCAAGGAGAGGTTCCCGGTGCGCCTCCACTCGTCCCCCTGCGGAGGGGAGGGAGGCGTCCGCGTCTTTCGGCAGGCGTCCGAAAGCCGCCCGCCGCGCGCCGGGCCAGCAGGCTGCGCAGGGAGGCTCCTAGGCGGCCATCAGCTGGGGCGGCGGCGGCCCAGGCTCTCCCTGCGCAGCCTGCTGGCCCGGCGCGCAGCTGGAGAGGCTCGAGGCTCGGCTTGCGCGGGGAGGTCCGGCTGCCCCCCTCGGCGTCTCTTCCTTCCTGGCTCCCTCGGCCGCCTAGGAGGCTCCTGCCGGGGGCGGAGGGGAGGGAGGCGTCGAGGCTCCGAACTGGAGCGAGGGAAAAGCTCCGCAGCCGCAGCCCCCCACGGGGGAAGCGGGCATTCCGGCAACACCAAGAGCGCACGCGCGCCAGCCGGCTGCTTAGCGTGCCGAGAAAGGGCGAGGAGAAGTGCTTTGAGGTGACACCTGACGACCGCCCGCCCGCCCGCCTTCGGTCAGGGGTTTTTTTTTTCCCTGAGGAAAAGCCTCAACTTATGCCTCACGGGTTCTGTCTGTCACGGAGATGGGGAAGAAGTGGCGGAGTCCCAGCCAAGCGGAGAAAGGCTGCTCCGACAAGGAAGAACTTGGCAGGCGGAGGAGTCGGAGCGCCAGTCGGGGGAGGTTCACGGAGTCGTGGAAGAGGTTAAGTTCCAGGCAGGGCTCCACCAAACGCTCTGGATTGGCTTCGCAATCGGGAAGCTTCTGCGCCCGCAACTGAAGCCGGCGGGCCAGGGGGGAAAGGGCCGCGGGGACCCCGCCTGCAAAGAGCCCCGGCGAGGCCCCGCTCGACCGGCACCCGGGCCGGGAAGGGAGGGGAGGGGAGCGCCGGCCGCCCCTGCCATACAGGGTCCAGCCACCAACGCCTGGGAAACGCCGCTCCTCGGAGCTCCTCTATGCAGCCACCACCCGCCCTCACCGCCCCTTTCGTCGCTTTCCCATTCAGGCGGCTGCACTGTCACCCCACTCAAGCCTCGCCGCCGGGCCCCGTGGAGCCGCTTTCCTGGGCACCGATTGGCGAAGCCGCTTGACAACCACAGCCGGGCCGCCGCCTCCTCCTCTCGGGCCTAGGAAACGAGCAAAGCAAACCGCCGGCATGGGCCGCATTTGTGGGCGCTGGTGGCCGCAAGCCGCGGACAGGCTCTTCCTCCTCCTCTCCCACACCCCTGGGAAGCTCCTGCCGCCATTTTGTGCGTCTCCCTCCTTCACCCCGATTTTCCCTCGGAGTCGGTGGCTTGGGAAAGGCCCGCCCTGTAGGTGAGTCTCTCTCACTCGGCGTGGGGCGACTCTGGGGAGTGAGTCGGCGGGTCATTTTGCTTGGCCGCCGAGGCAGGGCTTCGCTGGGTGGCGACGCTGAAGAGACGAAGCGGTTTGCAATTTTTTTCCAATATAAGCTGTACCCCGAAAGTGAGACGTAGTGGGGGTTTTGAGGATAAAAAGAAGTAAGACGCTGTCTTACTTTCGGGGAAACACGTAGTTCCTTAAGGGACTGTTTTGTGTTTGGGTGAATTAGTCTGTGCTCCATGAATTAACTGGCAGGTGATCTACAGAGAGATCACTAGAAAACAGATATGGAGAGATGAAAGATCTTATACTAAAAAGTAACTGAAAATATAACTAAACAGAATCAGCAGCTAATTCTGCAACGAACTGCAATTCTTTTATCCTAGTAGAAAACTTCCTGAAGCAGCCAAAATCTTTATTCATAGAATTGTGGAATATAAGGATTTGAATAGACCTTGGTCAAACCTCTTAGCGCATTAATCCACAATTACAGCATTCCTGATAGATGGTGATCCAGCCTAAGTAATTCCAGTGAAGGAGAGTCTACCATGTCACAGGATAATCTGTTCCACTGGTGAATAGTTCAAGAATAAAGAATTTTTCCCTCTGATTCCAACTAACATCTACTTCTTTTGTAATTGAAATCCCAATTTGTCTCGTGTCTTCTGGCACAATACTGGAAATTTCTCCACCTTTCTACATGATCCTCCTTCAAATCCTTTCACAATAATCATGTTTTCCTGCAGTCTTCTCTAATGATTCCTCATAAATTGTTCTTTTAAATCCCTTATCATCTTGGACATGGTCCAGTTTGACAATTCCCATTCTAAAAAGTAGGGATGAAGATAACATATAGTGTTATATGTCTACTATAGTGCTTTTGCATGATGCTTGTTGCTATTTGCAAATTGAATCACTGTCCCCTTGAAGTACCAATACTACTAGAAAGAGCAGAAACTAGGTCTACTATGTTTGCCTATATAAAGACTGTAGTGGTGTTGTTCATCACTGTTCATACTTGGTTGTAGTGAAGCAACATAGTCTTATTTGATATGGTCATGGAAGTGTTTTGATTTGCTCTGTCAAACTAAAAGGCCACCCAAGTTCAACTGAATGAAGCAATTCTGTGCTTTAGAATACTTCTGGCCAGTACAGAGATTTCTCTCAGATTATTTATGTAGCCCTAACCGATATAGTCTGGAAGACTTTTGACATGTGCTGAGAGTGGACCAGACTAGATACTCTTAGAGCACAATGACAATCCTAGAGCATTTGCTGAAACTAGATGGTGAGTACAATCTCATCTACTCTTAATAACTCACCCTGCCTTACTATTGGAATAGCTGATTGTTGCAGCAGATTGAAGGGTGTCCTCCTTAGGATGCTTGTGACTGGTAAGAGAGGAAGCATTTCTGAAAAGTAAGACCTGTTATGCTGTAGAGTTTCTAAACATTTTTATCTCACACCCTTCCATTTTCAGTTTCTACATTCATTTCATGGCACCACCTTTGTATAATGAAGAAAGCCTTCATCATTAAAAGGGAGATCCTCTGCTAAAAGATGTGGTACCTGGAATGGAACCAAGGAATGGGACCAAGCATAAATCTGAATATACTCCTGCAAGAAATTTTGTAATACTATTTGTTGGCGTGACAAAGCTGAACTTTCTGTAAGAAAAAGAACACTAACATTTGCTTGTCTTAAGGAAATAAATGAGCAGAAGTGCCATTTCACCAGGAAAAATGATGGTATGTGCTATGCAGTCTTGCTATGCTTCATTATATACCCTTCATCCCAGTATATTCTCAGTCTTTTTTGTCAAAGACCAGCATACTCAGAACTGCACTTATGTAGCATCTATCAATATAGCCTGGCAATGTTACTGAAAAATGAAACACTATTTGTCATCCCACAGACAAGAGAGGAAAGGCAACCCTAACCCTGGCTTAAAAACTAGCTAGTTAAAATATCAGATCTTATTTCAGTAGTTGGAATTGTTTGAAGTCTACATCTAAATCATTAGCTGAATAATAGTTGTTAAATATAAGGCCTTTCTTCAGTTGGAGAAAAGGTAGATTTAGAATGACAAATCTAAGTAAGAGAGAAAAGTATAACCTGAAATAAAACAAGCCATAGTGCTTATTCTGTTTCTGCTTCTGAGCCACACAATGTAGAAAGCACCAATATCAACAGATCAAAATTTACCTGAGGGCATGAAACAAGGGAAATATATGGGTAGTAGCATGAGCCGATGTTACAAAGTGGATTTTTCTCAAATATTGAAGTACCTGTTGCCACCATGAAAAATCTTAGGTAGTTGATGCAACAGTAAACATTTCATAAGATCTCAGTGGTATTAAATGAACCTCCAAGATTGATGACCAGGGCAACCATAATTCTGATAGTTGGGGGTGAACTAATCCTGATAATTTACAATAGCACTAGAACTTCTGTCTGTACAAGTTCACTGACATCAGAAAAGCAATGTAGAAGCCTTTGTCCCAAGATGGAAAGGATGGTACTTGAGCATCAGAATCACTGCTTAAGTAGCTTGATAAGAGAAATAGAAGGATATGAAATCCAGAGACTTTGCCTGAGGACTGTGCCTATATTGAGCACATTATTAGAATTATAAAACTACCCAATATAGTTATTTCTTAATTATAAGATGGCACTTCATGGATGTTTTTTCCTTTGAAAAAAAATCTGATATACCTTTACTGAACTGCTTTATGAGGTTAAAGAGCAGTAGCTCTGCATTGCCAATTAAGGGAAGATGACAATGGAATTATCAACTTTGAATAGTTTTAGAAAACTCCCAAAGTTGTTCTAGATGATTATGGATTTATATAATCTTTTTATACAATGATATCTGTAAGCAACATTCTCTTGCATTTAGAAAGGAAAGACAGTGATCAGCCCCAACTTGGTGGCTTTTCTGGCATGGCCAACAAATTGACATGCTGAGGAATGAGACCTGATAGGGTATCATATGTATAAGTGTTAATTCTGTGGCTCTGCCCAAGCACGTGAAACAACAGTCAAGATGAGTGCACAAAAGAACAACAAAGATGATTAAGATGGAGGCTAAAACAAATGAAGAACGGTTGCAGGGATTGAGTATGTCTAGTGTAGTGAAAAGAAGGACTGGAGGGATAGGGTAGCACTGTTCCAATATTTGACGGGCTGCGACAAAAAAGAGTGGGTCAACCTCTTTTCCAAAGCAGTAGAAGGCAAGCCAAGAAACAATGGATGGAAACTAATCAAGGAGAGAAACAACCTAGAAGTAAAGAGAATTTTTCTAACAATTAATTGAGAACAATTAATCACTAGAATGACTTGCCTTCAGAAGTTCTGGGTGCTCCATCACTGGAGGCTTTTAAGAAGAGACTGGATAGCACTTGTCTGGAGTAGTATAGGGTCTCCAAGGTCCCTTCCAACTCTGTTATTCTATTAAATCCTTCTGTTAAATGAGCATACCCAAACACTAAATGAAGAGGTGTTCCTCTTTCTCAGGAAAATAAGGAAACATTTTTCCAGAGATTTTTGTTACCACACAGTCACTGATATGCCAGCACTATAATTCATTGGACCAACTTTGAACCAGAGTTACAAGGTGCTCCATTTGGGACTGGAAGTTGCTGCAACAGGAATAACTGTGCAAGCCATGTAATCTCCAGAGCCCATGCAGTTTTTCTACCTTCAATATTTAAAAGCTTTGTTATTAGATTCTGACAAAGTATCTAATACATAAAATATATCTGCTATACAACATACAAAATCAAATGGAAAATCCCATGCAAATACTCTTGAATCATAAAGGTAACTAGAGACCCATTGAAAAAGTACTATAATGGATTTTTCATTAAAAAAATAGTTTATGATTCCATTGTACAGTGTTTTCCAAAACTTGGTTAAGCAATACAAAAGGCTATTTAAGGAAGAGACCTCAAATACCTTGATTTTTTTTTTCAGTTTCCTATTCATGACCTTTTTCTTCAGCAATTTAACCCTAGATCAGAGGTCCCCAACCTTTTGGGCACCAGGGACCAGTTCCGTGGAGAGAGGTTTTTCTGCACACTGGAGGGTGCATGGTTTTGTGTGCTGCTTGCATCCCACAGATGCGGCTTTGCTTGTTTGTGCTGATCAGTTGCTGGCATGTCACAGCTGGTATTGGTCCACAGACCGGGGATTGGGGACCCCTGCTCTAGATGGTACATCATTTTTAATATTACTGATATAATTGTTGCTCAGAAAATCAATTCAGGGAAAGGAGTTTGCTGATAGAAAAGGAATAATTAAACATCCATGTAATCTGGTCCTGTTTGTAGAGTCTGAGCTTAGAGTTTGGATAATAAAGAAATAACTGTATTCTAATTAAGAAAGTGATGTGTAATACACAAAATTTCAGCAGTAGAATATTCTATTTCTCTGCTGTAAGGCATTGATTAAACTATCCCAAGCTTAGTTTATAGTTTTGGCAATTAACCATGAAAAACCCTTCTTCTTCTGAATGATCTGTTTTAGGTTAGGTAACCCTAACCCTAACCTGTAAACATTTTCAATAAAGAATCTTTCTTAGTCAACCTAATACTGGGGCTAAACATAAGTTGGGCTCATAGATTGCAACATCATCTCATAATTGTTTATAATATGGTATCAAGATTTTCTAACACAGTGGCATGTCAAATTTTTAAAGGATATATGTACCTCTTCTACCCAGAAGGCCTTATGACAGTGGTTCTCAACCTGTGGTCCACAGACCATTGGGGGCCACGATGTCATCACAGGGGGTCTGCAAAGGCTTGAAAAATGTTATGATTTAAATCTTGAATTAAGTCTTAGTGGTCCGAGGCCACAAAAGGTATTTAAAGGGGCTCCAGAGTGAAGAACAGGTTGAGAACAAATGGCTTATGATATTCATGGTTTCAAAATGCACACAAACTCTTCTAAAGACTGAAGGCTGACCATGAAATCAGTATATTACAGATACTATTGGAATTATGTACACACTAAAGAAAGCATTCTATTTATGGATTGTGTTCTTCTATTATGGATAACAGCAAGAAGAATAAGATGCAGTCTGTGACATTAAAATCCAGATATGCTGGTAGGCAAATCTAGACATATTTTATAGCAGTATACATACATCTATAAAGCACCATTGTATGTGGATGCAAGCATGTATTTATGTTTTATTTTAATAAACCCTGCAGTCACTAAAATTATGATTTAAATAGTATGTATATTTTATTACTTATACTTGGTGCTGAAAGGCCAGGAAGGGATCCTTCTTAAAATAAACCTGGATTTATTTAGACTGAGACGGTAATACTTCAAATGGACCAAAATAATATCAGACCTTTAATCTCCACAGTCAGTTTAAAAATAAGGGCATATTCAAATGTTTTAAGTACTCTGATTAAAAATGCTAAAATAGCATCAGCAGCATTTATTAATTAATCAAATTTATATTTGAATTTGTTCCTGTAGTATTTAGTTCAGTAACAACTGGATAGCAACATTAGCAAATGAGGAATCTGCAGGAAAAGCAGATAATGGGACACTACTGTTTGTTTGTTTTCAGCCTATTTATGCAAGACCTCAAAGACAACAATGAATATACAAGGTTTTTTTTTAAAAAAATGAATAATCCAGCCGCTATGCTATATAGGGATTTTTTAAACTTGTGATTATTGTTATTACATGACTAATTTTATTAGCTCATGTAGTACTCTATCTACAGCATATATGACATCAGAAAATCATCAAACCATTTTTTCACTCCTATCTTACCCATACCTTCATACCTAAATTCAATTCTGCAGGAGGGATTCAGTACTAAAAAAGCAAACAAATCCTCATGGGAATTTAGGTTTCTAATACCAATCACTATTGCTCCACTGAAGAATTCTGGCAGTGAGTGATAAATTCTGATGTCTTCATGTAGTCATTTAATAGATTCTAAATTCAATCCTTTGGCTCTTTAACAAAAGGCAATTAAAAAAAGTGTGCCTTTTCAAACCTTGACCCATTTCTACCTCTTCTAGTCTCCTCCTCTGCTCTTTCTGCTGTTCAATGCGCTTTTGTCTTTCTGCCAGCAGCTGCCGCTTGTATTCCTCCTGCTCACGGAGCTGCTGTTCCTGTAGCAGCTGTTGCCTCCTAAGAGCCTCAGAACGCTCCTTGTTTTCCTGCTGCAATCTCAGGAAGTCACGTCTGAGGGTAGATTCTCCAGGCACATTAACAATAGAACTGCATGAGGAAAAAAAAGGCTAAGTCTAAGCAAGTAACTAAACAAAAGTTGGAAACTTCTTTATTTTTACATCTTCCGTGTTTTCCTTACAAACACTAGAAGTACAGTTGTGCTATTGGAAGCATGGCAGAGAAATAGCAGAGAGTCAAATCAGCAGAAAACAAAATCTCCTCATTTTTGTTTAGAAATTTGGATACTTTTTCAAAACTTATAAAAGGATTACAAAAAAATGCCTGAATTTTAGTATTTAAAAGGTACAGGTAGTCCTCAACTTACAACCACAATTGAACCCAAAATTTCTATTGCTGAGTAACACAATTAATAGCAATAGCAAAAGCACTTAGACTCATACAGTATACCACTTCACAGTGCTTTACAGCCCTCTGTAAGTGGTTTTACAGAGTCAGCCTACTGCCCCCAAGAATCTGGGTCCTCATTTTACTGACCTCGGAAGGATGGAAGGCTGAGTCAACCTTGAGCTGATGAGAATCGAACTGCCGAACTGCTGGTGGCCAGCAGTCAGCAGAAGCTTGCAGTACTGCATTCTAACTATTGCACCACCACGGTTAAGTGAGTTTTGCCTCATTTTGTGATCTTTCTTGCCATAGTTGTTAAGTGAATCTCTGCAGTTATTAAATTAGTAACATTGTCGTTAAATTAATCTGGCCTTCATTGACTTTGCTTGTCAGGTGGTCACAAAAAGTGATCACATGGCCCTGGGACACTGCAACCGTCATAAATATGAACCAGTTCCCAAGAGTCTGAATTTTGATCACATGACAGTAGTCAAAAATGTGAAAAACAGTCATAAGTCATTTTCAGTGCCAGTGTAACTTTGAACACACTAAATGAAGTGTTGTAGGTCAAGGACTACCTCTACTGATTATGTAGTATCAGGCAATTCTATGTTTTGAGTAACTTATAGTGTGCCTCAAGGTAAGTTCTCAAGACGTATATACGAAGTCTGAGCAGTCAACATCTTCCTGCTGAGCAATCAAATATTTCTTTCACTTCTTTACACTTGAACAATAACAAATATTTTACATACATCTAATCTGTGAGTTATGATTGTAATTGAGCCTAGAATTACAGTCATAATTGTGTGGTCATTAAGTCAAAGCATCAAAGTAATTTTCCAGCCCTTTTTGCAGCAGTTGTTAAGCAAACCTGGCAATCATTAAGCAAACCCATTCATTTGAGCATTTGAATGAACCAGCAAAAAACATTCTAATACAACACACTACCAGTCATAATGCCGACCTATGTGATATCACATGAGAGGGACCAATTACAATGGCTACAAAACACCTGATCTGTGGCCACTGTGACTTTGACGAGTCATAAAATGACCAATTGTTAAGCAATGGCTATTTCTATTTTTATAGAGAAGATTGCATTATAGATATTGAAGCACGTAAATAGTATTATTGTATACTGCTGTTCTATATTCTACTTAAAAAAACACATGGTTCTATTTTCTGTTATTAAAAGGCTACAACAAAGCTAATGACGTCACAACTACATAGTAATTTATGCCACATAAATCACTCTCTGTGCTCTAGCCCTAAAACAGTCTACAAACACCTCCAGATACTTCAGAGTATTGGCTAAGATTATGAGTTAAGGTATAAGATATCTGAATACCAGATTATCAAAGGCTCCTTGAGATATTTACCTATTTATTTATCAAATTTAGATACCACCCATCTCATTCACAGAGATAGTCATAATATGGTTCCTAGCCCAATACCAAGATTACATTACCTTGGTTCTCCTTCTTGTTCAGGCACTTCCTCCTCCTCCTCTTCACTTCCACTATATTCATATTCTGTTTCATCTGACAGAAATTGGAGATAAACAGTCATGGCAACAAACGAAAGCAAATTCCATGAAAAATAATTTTGATCACAAATAACTCTTAAAAGCTTTCAGGAATAATATGTTTAAAAGCTGTAGAATTCATATGAAAAAGTTCTTTGGTATGATTTCTTTATGAACTTTAGAGAAAAGGCCCAGAAACTCACAGCGTTATTTAGGCAACTATTATTAAACTTGAAATTTAAGAAGATTTCACTGTTCTATATCACTACATGATAGTGCTATTTCTCAGGCTCATTCGTATAGTTCAGGGGTAGGCAACCTTGGCTCTTTTATGACTCGTGGACTTCAACTCCCAGAATTCCTGAGCCAGACATGCTGGGAGTTGAAGTCCACAAGTTATAAAAGAGACAAGGCTGCCTACCCCTGGTATAGTTCGTACAGAATAGTCTACATCAAGGGAATAGTCTGCATACTTGCCCTTATTAAAATTATTATTTAAATTTTATACTTGCCCTTATTTAAATGATACAGCAAGAAAGACAACTCTTTTGGTCACATGATACAGGCAATTGAAAACTAGGAGCTTCATATGCAAAGTGTTAGTACCCATCAGTTTTTTACCCCCTATATAAACAGCAAACCTCCACGGCAAATAGGTTTCACAATTCCTTTTCTGTTTCCAAAATAGGCTGCCACAGTGCTAGAAGTGAAGCTGGGTGAAAAAACCACTTATCAGAAATAACTATCTATACATTGTATACAGTTTCAGACATACAGTTTATCTTTGATGGTGTATAGTTAGTCTACTATATAGTACCCATTGTACTGTTTGATAAGTTCACACTGCAGAAAAATTCTTTTGAATTTGCAAATTCTGGCTTAACTTTTACTTTTTTCTTTCTGATTTCCTTTCTGTTTCTCTTTTGTTCCAATGTATGTTGTAAAAGAACTGCTATCTTTATTGTTTAAATAATTAGTATATAATTAACATAGATTTATATTAAATGTACACAGAAATGTGGTTCTACTTTCAAAAATAAAACATACCTTTCTCTCCTCTCTTCTTCCTGGTTCTGTCTATATGATCTTTAAGCTGGATTCTAACTTGTCGTTCATTTGGTTGATCACGGATAAATGGATGTTTTAACAATTGCTCTGTAGAAGGTCGCTGCATATAATTTTTTACTAAACAGCCTTCTATAAAACTAAAGAACTTCTTTGACCTGAGCAAAAATAAATCATATATATATATATGTATGTATCAGTTATTTGGGACAGTATGGATTTATCAGTTAAGAATCCTTTATGTGCTAAAACTATATTTAAATGTAACATTTACAAAGTTTAGAATAACCAGCACTACAGTCCACATGCTGGGACTCAGATAACTTGCTTATAATCTACAAAGAAATGTGAATGTAAGATGTCAAGAAAGGGTAATCTTAATTATGTTAAAACCACTTCTTTTGACAAATCTTTGGAGATATTTCTCTCACATTACTGAAGAAAAAATATATTTGTGGAAAAACAGGCAGCTTAGCAAAATTGGACCTCCGTCAAGTCTGGGTCAATCTAAAAAGAACCTGTGATATTATTACAGAGTGAATTAATTTTGTGAGTAAAATAGTCATGTATGTGTCTGTCTGTCTGTCTGTCTGTCTCTCTCTCTCTCTCTCTCTCTCTCTCTCTCTCTCTCTCTCTCTCTCTCTCTGTGTGTGTGTGTGTGTGTGTGTGTGTCCACATGGCAACTAGACTTAACTTAAAAATTACACAGGCTAAATGTCAGAATGTGTTCAAGCAATATATATGCACCAAATGAATTTATGTTCCAAATATTGGAAAAATCAGCTCTCTATCAGAAGGAATATTGTATTAGTCCAACTATACTGTTTACATTGTGTCTGTATTTTACTGTATAAATTATGTTACTTTACAACTCATTCTAGGTAAGTAGTTCTCAACTGAGCCCAAAATTTCTGCTACTAAGTGAAACAGTTGTTAAGAGTATTTTGCCCCATTTTGTGACCTTCCTTGCTACAGTTGTTAAGTGACTGCAGCTCTTAAGTTACTAACATGGTTCTTAAGTGAATCTGGCTTCCCCACTGATTTTGCTTGTAAAAAGTGGATCACATGACCCTGGGACTCATAAATAGGAGTCAGTTGTTAAACGTCTGAATTTTGATCACATGACTATGGGGATGCTGTAATGGTCACGTGAAAAATGGCCATAAGTCACTTTTTTTTTAGTGCCGCTGCAACTTTGAATGATCACTAAATGAAGTTATAAGTTGAGGACTATCAGTACATGTATATAAAGTCATTACTATATGATGGTTACTACAAATAGTGTTTGTTTACTAATGAACTAGTGTTTGCTTGGGTTAAAGAGCAGCACAATAGTTAAGTACAATTCCTTTGAAAGGATTACCATTTTCTGCATTAAGCTAGAGTGCTTGACTAGAATATTACCAGCCTTTCAACTCTGCTTAAATTGATTAAACATGCTACCCATACAGTAGTCTTAAAGAAAAAGATGCATCTAAACTTGACATCTGAATAATTTATAGTGAACTTGGTTTTCATTTCAGTCTTCAAATTAATTCACACTATTTTTAATATAAGATTTAAAAATGAGCAAACACTACTTGTTGTCAAGGTTAAGTTTCATCAACAATTCTGGGTTTAATTTCCCAGTGAGAATCTCATTTTAATTATGATAGTGAAAGCCTCACACATTTTAATAAAGCAATATTCAAGCTAAAAATCAGTGACATTATTTTCTGTTTACCAGATTTTAGATTAAAAATTAACAGAATTTCTATTAAGATATTATAATAAATAAACTATCTGTTAGCATGGCACTATTTAATAATAATTTTGTTTTGATCATTATAAATGAAAGTTACTGCAGTATACTTTGCACCAACCATTCTTTCTTTCTCCATCTAATATAACTTGCTCTGTTGTGTGATTCTGGAAGAATGCAAAAGACAAGTATCTGTTGTCTGTCTGTCTCTGTGTGTTTTGTGTGTCTGAGTGAGTGGCTGAAAATGTCTATCTGCATTTCCATTTAGGAATATATATGCTCAGATTCAGTACACAATTAAGATTTTCACTGTATGAAAACAAGCAAAAGCAATTAATAATTGGTTTAATGGAAATGGGCAGGATTTTGTGATGTTGGATACTATGCTGGCTTTACAAGTTAATAAGACTTGGATTCTGAAAATGAATAATATGGGCTATAAAATGAACTTGTCTGTTTCGGATCCACAGACCATGTAATCCCACATGCATTTTAATAGTAGCCAGATAGCTGTCTTTTGTGAGCAAAGACAACCTTATCTTGTTATCCTTCTCAACCCAAGGAATTGATACATTTGGCCTTGAATACTAAAGTTCTAATGAGGTAGCATGGTCACTATTAATTACATATCTATTCCTGTGAATTGGTTAATGTCCTTTACAAGCATTCTAAGTCATGAGCACATTTTCAGTATTGTACAATGATTTGCAAGAAAAATGAACATTTAAATGCAGAATATTAAAAAAAAGCTTTCCTAGGTGCCTTTTTCTTTAAAGGATCACTTTCTCTGTGGACATGGTAATTTCAGCATGCAAATCAAGTACTATATATTTTAATGCAAGCCAGACAATATGCCACATTCTTATACATATGTACCATGTTTCTTATTGGGCACAAGCAAATTTGGGGGGATCCAGAACACTAAGTGGAATTGATATTTAATAACAGAAGCAACATATTAATAAAATATTAATCCCAAAGGAAGAGAAATGACTTGTGGACTGGTAATAACTTCAACAATTAAACACAAACAATTCTAGACACAAAGCTGCTTTGCTTTAAATGAGATACAGGTAATCCCCGAGTTACGACCGTTCGCTTAACGCGTGTTCAAAGTTACATGATGGGCGCCCCTAGTGCTTATGAGCAAGTCCCGAAGTTACGAATATTGCAGCATCACGGCAGTCATTCGCCCCTACGAGTGACCACAGTGGCTCTGCAACATTCACCCTGATTATTCCCTCCCTCTCCACCCTTGCCCGGGTTTCCCTATGCACCAGGCCTTCAATACTCACCCTGCGAAGATTGAGATCCTTCAGTTTCTTGGCTGCTCCAGGCCTTCAGTGCGTTCGCAGAGAATGGAGGCCTAAAGTGCTCAGATTCAGTAGCATACAACTCTAATTTTTATCTCCCTGTAAATTACTTTTTGTAAAGGTAAAGGTTTCCCCTGTCCAGTTATGTCTGACACTATGAGGCGGTGCTCATCTCTGTTTCTTAGCTGAAGGAATGTTGTCTGAGGACATTTCTATGGTCATGTGGCCAGCATGACTATATGCCAAGGTGCATGGAACATTGTTGCCTTCTCAATGAAATGGTACCTATTTATCTACTCACATTTGCATGCTTTCAAACTGCTAAGTGGGCAGGAGCTCGGGCAAGTAAAGGGAGCTAGCCCTGTCACATGGTGCTCAGGTCTCAAATCTGGGCTGTCAGCTTTCTAGCTGACAAGTTCAGCATCTTTAACCACTGAGCCACTGTGTTCCCTTAAATTATTTTTTAGATCAATGTAAAGAAAGCTCTATCTTGTGAATGAAACTGCTATGGCAAAATCAGACAAAAAGCAAACACATCAACAAACCCTACATACCATTTCTTGGACTTTAGCCGTGGAGGTGGATTTCTGGGAATAAGAAACAGGGCTCTCATTGGATGCATATCACAAAGGGCTAAAAAAGAAATAAAAAAGTTGCATAGTTGATTTTTCAGCTCTATCATATTATTGAATTATATCTACATATATTTAACATTGTAAACTAAGCAATGATGGGATTGCGACAAGAACAAAAGATTATAGCTATAAAATTACCTCTTCACATAGCCCCTGGAAATTAGAGACCAAACATTCATTTCCTTTGCAAAACAGTATATAAGGGATTTATCATGGGCAATAAGCTCTGTGACATTCTATAAGCACTAAACATTAAGTCTGCTAATAACATAAACAGGGATCTAATAGCACCTTTTCTGAAAACAAATTTTATTCAAAGCCATAAGCTGCTATCATCAGATGAACAGGATCATCAAACAATGTTGATCATTAATCAGTGTGGAACTGACATTTATAAAACATTTCAGGCAATCTCACAAGGTTTCAACTGCCCACTCTGTTTTTTTGAACACAATTGTTAATTGATAATTATAACCTCTCCCACATGAAATATACATCTGTATAACCAACCTATCCTCCCATCCCCCCCGCATCCCTTACCCATTTTAAATTCTACATCAGTCCAGACATTCCATGCATTTGATTGGACTGAAGTGAAAGTTCATGTTTTTAAATAAAATGTGTTACTTGGAAAAGGTGCTACCAGATTCCCCATCTTTTGCCCCCACAGACCAGCACAGCTCTCTTCTTATAATGAGGTAATAGTCTTAGAATCTGCATCAGAATCAAATACCTCATCAGAAAGTTTAAATGGACTCAATATCAATTCAATAATTCTGTACTGCAGGGTTTGTTCTATTGTTTGATTTCTATTGGCTTAGCACAATCACTGCAAAACGAGGCTTTAACACAGCTGCCTAATAATTTCTATTTATGGTACTTAATATTACAACAACAATAACAACAACTTTATTGTTACTTTGAATGTACACCAATTGGCATACATCAAAATGAAATGTCGTTGTATATAGCTATCAAAGAGCCACCGGTTTGTGGCCAGCTCAAATTTCAGAACGACCATTTTAGTCCATTTTCTGCCTTAGAGTGGGAAGATCATTGTGTTTCCAAACATTCCAAGGGTACATTTAGATTTAAAAAGAGTAAATGAAATAGTTTGCATTTCTGAAATCATACAAATAAACAATATATATGTATCACTTACGGGGAGCGCCTTCTGCCATCTCAATGGCTGTAATGCCGCATGACCAAAGGTCACTCTACAGAGGGAGACTATATGTTAGCAAACACATTATCTACTTTTCTCTCAGTCAATTATAGCTCATACATTATAAAGGAAAGATCAGAATTACAAAAACAAAACAAAACCCAACCCCACTGCTTTTAAATAGTTTCATTTTTTTACAATTTGACTGCAGAAATAAATAACATGTGTTATTTACCTATTTAAATATAAAAAATAAAGTAATTTATGAAGGACAATGTCTAGCAGCTTTGCAGATGAAGCCTCTTCCACTTCAAAGTTTATATTCCATTTTTTTTGCAAATAATGCAAATATTTATATTCACATGTTATAATAATAATAATAATAATAATAATAATAATAATAATAATAATAATAATAATAATAATAATAATAATAATAATAAAGTTTGAAGGGACCTTGGAGGTCATCGAGTCCAACCCTCTGCTCAGGCAGGAACCCTACACCATTTCAGACAAATGGCTGTCCAATCTCTTCTTAAAAACTTCCAGTTGGAGCATTCACCACTTCTGGAGGCAGGTTGTTCCATTGGTTAACTGTTCTAACTGTCAGGAAGTTTCTCCTTAGTTCTAAGTTGCTTCTCTCCTTGATCAGTTTCCATCCTTTGCTTCTCATCCTGCCTTCAGGCGCCTCAGAGAACAGCTTGACTCCCTCTTCTCTGTGGCAGCCCCTGAGATATTGGAACACTGCTATCATGTTCCCCCCCTTGTCATTCTCTTCGTTAAACTAGACATACCCAATTCCAGCAATCGTTCCTTATATGTTTTAGCCTCCAGTCCCCTAATCATCCTGTGTGTCTGGAGGAGAAAATAATCCTTTTCCAACTATGGATGCAACATTTCTGTAAATTCTGTATCTTTCAACTATATTTTTTCTAGCAGATGTTTTTCTGATGTTCTGAATATGCAATTACTTAGAAATCCAAACCAAATTGTTGGGTGTTGCATCAACAGGAAAGCAAAGATTGTATAAAATTAAACTACTAGGACATTAAGTGTACTGTAAAACACTCAAGAACACTACTATAAAAAGCTCATAAATCTTTGCCAATATATTGCTTGTTTCAAACTAAATGTAAAAATAAATTTAAGAGTACAAGATTAAAAAATGTGGGCATGTTACTGCTCAGTAGCCTACTAGGTTTTTAACTAACAACTCCTAAAACATGAATTCTATTTAAAAAAAATTGAAGATGTTTATCAGATCTGAAACAATGCAAACTCTCTTAGCCCCAATGCAGACATAGCCAATAATAGAACACATTTTGAAGGGCAATATAGTCACTTAATAGTAAGGAGCAAACATTGAAAAGGAAGGAAGGAAGGAAGGAAGGAAGGAAGGAAGGAAGGAAGGAAGGAAGGAAGGAAGGAAGGAAGGAAGGAAGGAAGGAAGGAAGGAAAATATTTTTCTTTACTTTAGTATTAACATGGAAATTTATAATAGGCTGCACACAGCTTTCCTCAAAGTAGTGTCACTGAAATGTCCTGGACTGCAATTCCTATTATGCCCGACCAGTATAACTAAATTAAGGAAAATTGATAACCTTCAGTCAGAGTGACCACATTTAATTTCTATCTGTCTTATTCTTATTGGCATTTCAGGACTGGAAAAAAAATAAAGGAACTATTTGTCAACACAGATATAAAGAACAGCTGGAAACAACTGTGTCTCAAAGTATGGTTTTTTTTAATGAAATCTAACAGGTATCGCAATAAAATATCCCATTATGCATTTTTACTACTGAAGTCAATTTTATATCAATGACTTCCATATTTTATCCATGCTGTAGGACACACCATTCAGTTATAAACAGTTAATATCATCTCCAGTGTTATTAATCTCCTTTCCCTCTTATTCCACATCCATACACAGTCCAAAACCCAGCTAGTTAGGACCAGTGGTTAAAAATACTGAACTAAAAATGGGAGGATTGTGAGTTCTCATTCTGCCCTAGACATGGAAACCAGTGACTTCTTTTTGGCCAGTTGCTTTTTTTAGCCCTGGAACAAGGCAAGAGCAAACCGCTTTTGAAAAATGTGTAAATTTGCTATGTAGTCACCAGGAATCAAGCTGATTCAAAGGCCCACACATAAACCAAGTAGGAGTTTAGGCTCCCTGCTGTTTGAAAGGCTGCAGGATCATGAATATGGTGGGAAGATGACACCTACAAAGGAGCATCGACTTTTTGTCTCAAAATGATTTGAGGGGAGGCATCAAGTAATCACTTGATTGACAGCCCTTGAATACAAAAATATAACCTTTTTTGTTTCCTACAACAGAAGCGCTAAAATGGGCAACATTTGATATCTAAAACAGTAAGCTTTGACGCTGCAAGAGTAATTTCATACACAGAACTATTTATATATTTGAGATTATCAGGTGTGATCTAAGATTTTTTCCCCAGGTTATGTTGGGTTATCTTGCTCCCAATTTAGTGAGAAAACTTCCTTAGTCAAAAGAAGAAATATAATGCTTTCCTTACAAAACTTAATGATTATTTATGAAATAAAGACATTTGTTTAGAAAACTAATGGATGAAAGTACAGGAAATACAACAGAATTATTTTGTTAATATTTTTCTTACTCGATAGTCATATGTTGCATCTGGATTTTCATCGCAGGCAATAACTTCTGGAGCCATCCAATAAGGCGTCCCAATAAAAGTATTTCTTCTACCAACAGTCCTGTCTAGCTGAGCACTAACACCAAAATCCACTATATTCAAATGGAAGAGATGGAGAATCTTGTGAAATTATAACTAATTAAAACAAGCCAAGCAATCAATTAAATATTGAAGCACATGAAATGCCATTAAGTGCAACTTATCATATTTTTCATTGTAAGATATTTTTTATCAAACCCAGTCTTCGTATTAAAGTTTGAAAGAATACCATACTCAAAGACAAAGTAATAATAAACTAGAAAATATATTCACAAATCTAGAAAAACTTTTTATGCCACATTTATTATCTTTAGGTTACTTTTGACACAGTATCTAAATGATGGTATAAATTTAAATACACTACAATAGACGAACATCTACTTCTGCTGCTCATTAAAGTTCATGAATGTAAGACTGAAGGTCAGGTACAGTAACCAAGAACATGTCATACCAGTAAGATGGGGAGTTAGGCAAGGATGCGCATTTGGCTCTAGTTTTATTAATTATATAAACTTATTGGTTCTTCACTTAAGTAACTCTACATTTCATTTCCCCAAATTAGCCCACAGACATATCAATTACTGCTGATGAAGCAATAATTCTGCCATTGACTTCCACCAGTCTTAAAAAAGACCCTTGGTCTTAAAAGATCACTTATGAATTATTATATTGAGGAGAAATTAATAATAAATTATTCCAAGGCCAAGATTATCTATCTATCTATCTATCTATCTATCTATCTATCTATCTATCTATCTATCTATCTATCTATCTATCTATCTATCTATCTACCTACCTACCTCTATGAAAATGTATTTCATAAATTCACTGAAGTTACAGGAAACTTGGGCGGAGATAAGTGACAAAGCAATATTGGAATTCAACAATATGCAAGCACAAGCAATAGGAAAAAAAAGTCAAACTAGAGTCTTGGACTTCAAAAGAGCTGATTTCAATAAACTTAGAGAAAGATTGAGAAGGATTCCATGGATGAGAATCTTCAAGGGGAAAACAACCCAAGAAGCTTGGGAAACTTTGAAAAGTGAGATTATACAAACCCAGTCTAGCACAATTCCAATGAAGAAGAAAAAAATAAGAGATCTCAAAAGAAACCAGGATGGCTGCATAAAGAACTTTCTGATAAACAGAAAGGCAAAAAGGACAAGTGTGAAAAGTGGAAAGAGGGGCACAAAACTAAGGCAGAATATCAGCAAATAGACTGAACCTGCAAAGATGAAGTCAGGAAAACTTTAGCTTTAGCTCAAAATGAACTAAGGCTTGCGACAAAAGGCAAAAATAACAAAAAAAGCTTATTTCAACCTGTAAAAACAAGAAAAAAGTCAAGGAAATGATTGGTCCATTAATGGGAGAAAATGCCATGAAGGTGATGAACAGCAGGGAGAAAACAGACCTGCTTAACTCATTTTTTGCATCTGTCTTTACATAAAAAAGAAAAAACTGTCCAACCTATAAAAAAATACTGTAAAATGCATATTACTAATGCAAGTCAAAATAAGCAAAAAAATGGTAAGACAATACCTATTCACTCTGAATGAGTCCAAATCACAGAACCAGATGGCTTCCATCCTAAGGTTCTGAAGGAACTGGCAGATGTGATCTCAGAACCACTGAACTATATCTTTCAAAGATCCTGGAGCATAGAGAACTATCAGACAACTAGAAAAGAGCTAATGTAGTTCCCATCTTCAAAAAAGGGGAAAAATAGATCCAAGAAACTACAGATCTATCAGCCTGACCTCAATAGCTGGGAAGATTCCAGAAAAAAATAATTCTAGCAAGGAATCTGTGAACACCTAGAAGCAAACAAAGTCATAACCAGAAACCAACATGGGTTTCTCCAAAACAGATCATGCCAGACAAATTTTACAACATTAGTGGACCAGCAAAATGCTGTAGATATAATTTACTTGGACTTCAGTAAGGCATTTGATAAAGTATACACAACCCACTACTTTGTAAAATAGAAAAAAGTGGGTTAGACAGCATCACCATTAGGTGGATTCGTAACTGGCTCACCAACTGCATTCAACGTGTAGTCTTTAATGAAACTGCATCTACATGGAGGCAAGTATGCAATGGGGTACCCCGGCTCTGTCTTAGGCCCAGTATTCTTCAATGTTTTATCGATGATTTAGATGAGGGAACAGAAGGGGAACTCATCAAATTTGCAGATGACACCAAGCTGGCAGAAGTAGCCAAACAGTCCAGAAAATAGGCTCAAGATACAAGTATCTCGACAGACTTGAACACTGAGCCCTTTCCAACAAGATAAAATTGTGAGAAAAGTAAGGTTCTACATTTAGGCAAGAAAAACCAAATGCATAGGTATAGAACAGGTAGTACCTGGCTCAATAGTAAATGTGAGAGGGATCTTGGAGTCCTAATGGACAATCACTTGAACATGAGCTAGCAGTGTGCTGCAGCTGCCCAAAAAAGCCAATGCAGGTCCATTTAGCAAGACCAAGAAGAAGGGTCCTCTCCATGGTGGTTCCCTCTCTGAAATGGGACAACTCACCACATCCATGTGAGTAGGTCCAGCTGTCAGCAAAGGCAGGAGAGCTCATCTCCTCTCTCAGCTTCACCTCTATCAAGCAGTCCAGCCATCTCCCAAAGCTGCATCTCCCAACTCTCAGGTTCTTGGACTAGGGCTTAGCTCCAGTTGATGACAGCACAAAGAAATTAAGCCAGTAAGATCCAGGGGAGTTCAGGGGGAGTCTAGAAGGATCCAGGGGATTCCAAGGGAGCCACACAATCATAAATCGGCCATTTTCTCTTTCCATCTCTTCCATCTCCACTTCCAACTGCTCCTTTCTGATCTCCCCTCTCCTCAAATTCTCAGATTCTCAGTTTCTCTTTTTCTCTGTTTCTCCACCCTCTCATCAAACTTATCATGCCCATCTTCCTCTCACCTTCCTCTTGACACTCTCCTCGTCCACAAGCCAATCTCAACATCAAAAAAAAAATCCTTCTGAAAATATTTTTGGATCTCCATCAACAAACTCACTCTGCCATTATCTTAATCTTCAATAATTAATATTAGGGCAAAGGATCTTCAATATAGAAAGCCAAGCAGAAATTGCTGCTTTCTCTCACAACTTATTTGTAAATACAGGAACTTCTCGACTTATAACCATGGTTCAAAGTTACAACAGCACTGAAAAAATGATTTACAACCTATTCTTGAAGTTATTATCATTGCACCATGCCATGGTCATGTGTTTGCATTTTAGGTGCTTGGCAACTGGACTGCATTTATGAGAGATGCAGAATCCTGCAGTCAGGAGACCACAATTTGTGACCTTTCAAGCTGACTTCTAAGATTCAGATCAATGAGGAAGCCATGCACGCTTAACAATCACATGATTTGTTTAATAACCATGATAGAAAATAATAGGTCTCATGTCTTAAGTTGCAGAGTGAGCTAGATGATCTTTAAATGATTTTGCTCTATTATGACTACAGGGTCGGGCCTTTCAACACCTTTTTATGTACCTAATAGCTTGGATCTTAAGCATTAATGTAAGGATATCCTAACATATTCAAATCCAACAATTTTGGTATTCTCAGAAAAGGGAAGATATTAAAATTCAAAAGAAGAAAAAGCACACGAGATGTTAAAAAGTAACTAAACATTGATTTTGAGTTAGAGGACTATTTTTTTTATTACTAAATAAATTATGATAAATTCACAGTCTCTAAAACTTCCCTGAATAGTATTAACTATTTCTCAATACCTCTCCAGCTATGCTGTTACTAGATGAAAGAATAATTGAGATGAAATAATAAGCCAGAAGGACATTAAGAACAGTCCAATTAGCTTACCTAATTTCACTTCTGCATTTTCTGTTAACAATACATTCTGTCCTTTAATGTCTCGATGAATCACATGATGGGCATGTAGATGTGCCAATCCCTGCATTTTTGGGGGGGAAAAAAAGCAAGATAATTCATGTGAAACAATTCAGTTTCTTTTTTCTTAAATATGCAACATTCAAACTTGCAGTATGGCATACTGTGGTCCATGTTTTTCCTAAGTTATTACTGCTATTCTTTTTTAGTTCTATGTTCTTTAACAATAGGAACTGTAGATGATGTTTTATTAACCAGATTACTCATAAAACATACGGAAAGTTACAAAGGACCATGAATAATTTTACACTGTTTAATATATATATATAACAACATCATAACTTTTAAAACATTTCTGGAACATACTTGATGACAAACCAATCTACAAATCTTTATGAAATATTACTGGCAAGATTAGAAAAAATATATAACAAGCAAAGTATCATTAGAAAGGAAACCTAGTTATTTGCTATATTACCTATAACTGATAATGCTAATATAAATTTTGTAAGGCTGAATAATCCATAAGGTTGGAACAAATTCAAAATATTTATAAATATTTTATAAATATAAAAATTCTGACAATTCTTTGCTTCTTTTCATTCATTTCTATATCAATGAAATAAGGGCTACCTATAAGCAATACACTTTGAGCCAATTGCTTTTTATGAATGGAATATTACCACCACCAATAATCATGAATTTTCTGCCAAAAGAAAAAAGAAAAAATTACTTGAATCAGACTGATAAGAGAACTTAATAAAATTAGGTTCTTGTACAAAAAGACAAGACATTATAGCAAGACGTTATAGAATATAAAATAGCAATAATAATAACTTTATTCAATAATTAACACTACACCAGCTATTATAGTAATGTATTCTTTGAGAGAAATTTTTCTATACAGTGAGGGGGAAAATTATTTGATCCCCTGCTAATTTTGTATGTTTGCCCACTGACAAAGAAATGATCAGTCTATAATTGTAATGGTAGGTTTATTTTAACAGTGAGAGACAGAATAACAACAAAAAAATCCAGAAAAACCCATTTCAAAAAAGTTACAAATTGATTTGCATTTTAATGAGTGAAATAAGTATTTGACCCCTTCGCAAAACATGACTTAATACTTGATGGAAAAACCCTTGTTGGCTATCACAGAGGTCAGACGTTTCTTGTAGTTGGCCACCAGGTTTGCACACATTTCAGGAGGGATTTTGTCCCACTCTTCTTTGCAGATCCTCTCCAAGACATTAAGATTTCAAGGGTGACGTTTGGCAGCTTGAACCTTCAGCTCCCTCCACAGATTTTCTGTGGAAGTAAGGTCTGGAGACTGGCTAGGCCACTCCAGGTCCTTAATGTGCTTCTTCATTCATTCATTTGTTCATTCTTTGTCGTCATTTTCTGAAAGTTTTTAAATTGTAAGTTTAGGTTAAAGATGTGTTTATTTATGTTATTTATGTTTTTAATCTCATCATGATTTGAAACAATTGTCGTTTGGATTTGTCCCAGCATTGCATACATTTCCTCCTGGACAATATTTGCCTTGTCTTGGAGTATTGCTTCTGCAAATCTCTGATGTTCCAGGCTGGGGCCTTCAAAAGGAAATATTAGGTGTGGTTTCCTGCCACTTTTAGATAGGTATGCAACATCCATTTTGTCTCCCCCTTCAGACAGTCTTTCACCTGTACCATTAGCCTTGTCAAACAAGCCAATCTTAAAATCCAAACAACCAACTCTTATATAGTTATCTTTATATATGATTTTTTAATAATCCAATGTGTTTCCAATTGTCAAAGCACCACTTACAATGATCAGCTAGCCAAATTCCAGAATGTTTAACCACCTAAGAGCTTTCCAGTAACTTCCCCCCAGAAGATTAGCCAAAAGTCAAGGTTTTTCTTTCTCTGCAAACAATTCTTAGAGATCACAGCTCAGTAAGTGTTTATAATCCCAGAAGGTCAGCAGTTTTTAAAACAAGTATAGTTCTCACTCTGTAGTAGGTGGCCCAGTGTGTTTTCTTTCCTCTGTTCCCAGCTGTTCTCTATTTGGCTAGAAGTCACTGAGGTTCAAAGGAACAAGTTGTTCTTTATTTCTGGGTGTCTTGCCAATTTCTGAGTCAATGCAGCTGTTGTTCTATGCTCTAATCCTCCACTAGATGTCAGACGCTATTCATTTTCCAACTTTTTAAAACAAAGAATTGTTTTCTTGTAGTTTCATCCATACTCTTTCAGATATGAAATCTTAACAGTTTTCATAATGTTCAGATTTATCCAGACTGTAATATTAACTTCATTTCAATATATTTCTGCCCCCCATAAAAATTAAAGTGCCGCTTCCTTCTATGGAAGGGTGGGGATACAGTCCCCTCCCTTCTCACTTTGGGAGGATTTTTTGCTTCTTGGGGATCTTTTCCAGGAAATCAGTTACAAAATAGAAGAGAGAAGATCAATATTCTCACCTACTTCCAAGCATGCTGTTCACAGTTGTTCTGGTTAGTGCTTTTGGACTTTAGCTGCCGGTAGCTTGGGCTAGTCACCGAGGTGTAGCTAGCCTTTCTCCTTTTGGTTTGGAGGGCTTTCCCCAAATCAAATGGATCGACCACCATCATTCCGTGATCATCGTGGGGGCCCCTCCTTCGCCGCTTCTCTGGGGCGACTTTACACCCATTTAGGGTCCCCTGGCAGGGCAAAATAAGCCATGGAGTGCGGAGCCCCGCAATCCCTCAGCCGTGTGCTATGACACAAGCTCTATTTATCTTCAACCCTGCTACTTCTCCAAATTCCTCTATCTTTTTCAATAATTTCAAGACTGTCTCCAGCAGTTCTTCTAGGATAAATACCAAGTTGTCTGCAAACGCTTGTAATTTATAGCTTTCATCTTTTATCTTGATTCCTTTGATTTCTGAGTCTTGTCTGATGTTTCTATTCAAAATTTCCAAAGTCAATATGAATAACAATGGGGATAGAAGACATCCTTGTCTTGCGCCTTTCTTTATATTAATATTCTCTGTATATTCCCCATTTCACCCAGTTCTCCTCTGAATCATTCAGCTGTTCATTGGCAAATGTCAGACGGGCCAGTACATGTGCTTTCTTGAACAGGGAGACCTTGTGGGCACTGCAAGATTTCAGTCCTTCATGGCATAGTGTGTTACCAATTGTTTTCTTGATGACTATGGTCCCAGCTGCCTTGAGATCATTGACAAGATCTGAGCTGATTCCTCACAGTTCTCATGATCGTTGAAAATCCACGAGGTGAGATCTTGCATGGAGCTCCAGACCGAGGGAGATTGACAGTTATTTTGTATTTCTTCCATTTGCGAATAATTGCACCAATTGTTGTCACCTTCTTACCAAGCTGCTTGGTGATAGTCTTTAGCCCATTCCAGCCTTGTGTAGGTCTACAATCTTGTCCCTGACATCCTTGGACAACTCTTTGGTCTTGGCCATGGTGGAGAGTTTGGAATCGGATTGTTTGGAATCTGATTGATTGATTGGACAGGTGTGTTTTATACAGGTAACAAGCTGAGATTAGCAACATTCCCTTTAAGAGAGTGCTTGTAATCTCAGCTCGTTACCTGTATAAAAGACACCTGGTAGCCAGAAATCTTGCTGATCGATAGGGAATCAGATACTTATTTCATTCATTAAAATGCAAATCAAGTTTTTGAAATGCGTTTTTCTAGATTTTTTTTTTCTGTCTCTCACTGTTAAAATAAGCCTACCATTAAAATTATAGACTGATCATTTCTTTGTCAGTGGGCAAACATACAAAATCAGCAGGGGATCAAATAATTTTTTCTCTCACTGTATAAGGGAGAATATAACCTTACCTAGTTATTTGCAGATTAAAGATACTACTTGGTCAGGAATGCAAAGTTCTATTCTATGTGTGTGTGTGCATTTATGTGTATAAAGTCTCATATAGTTGCAATCTCTATTACAGAAAAAACCCTTTTTATTGTCAATAATAACTGATAACAGTAATGGTTCTGATAACTTCAAGGTATTTCCTTCATAAGAAGTGCAGTATATGTATCTTGCTTACTTTTTTGGGTAGATAGTAATTTAGAATAAGATGAAAGTTAAAGCAGAATTTAAAACTTAACCATTTAAATAGAAGTATATTTTTCATGTTTCTTACCCTGAGAATTTCTCTGGAGATATATGCTATCCAGTCCTCTTTCAAAGTATTTCCTTTTGTATTCTTCACAAGATCCGTAATAGAGCCTGCACCACAAAACTCCATAACAAGCTACAAAACAGAATACAAAACAATTTATCATTATGTACATCTCCTGCAATTTATTTATCATTATGTGCAACCAATTCTATGTGGGATAAACATCACGTCAATTAAAAACCAGGATTCATAAACATCGGCTGGTAATCAAACACCACGATCCCAAATCCTTAAGGTCTACCCACACTGACACCAAACAGCACCAGTTCAATTGGAACAACACAAAAATCATTGGCCATGCTACCACCCACCATGCTCATGAGTTCATCGATGTCTGGCACTCCACAAGCAATTCCATCAACAGACATATTGAACATACGAACCCCTCAGAATCCAAATCAACCTCATAGCCAATCAAAGATAGCACCAACCCTCAACCAACCCATGCAAGCCCTCCCTCACCAGCAGTGCACCTCCCAATGACGGTGACCTGATGTAACCTCCCCATCACAAGACTCACTGATGACCCATCATAAGACTCATCACAGACCCTCACTTGACACACCCACATCCGAAGCCCTTATAAACAGAAGAACACTGACACCCCCTAAACTCTGCTGAAGATGTTACCTAGCCTGGTAATGAAATGTTCAGAAACCAACCCACAAGCTTGGAGAATGAACCTTCACCCTCATCCTACACCCAAGCTACAGATATTTGCCACTATTGCAAACAAAACAATTGTTCAAAGTATCTTCAGTCCATATATCACATACCCATTTGGATGAATTTACTGAAATAAAATAAGTTCCCATAAGAATATACCATATGTATTATTATCTAAACCTCAGTGACAATTTTAAGTTTATTTCATATCAGCCTATTAGCATTCAGAGATTAAGTTGTGCACTTCAGGGCTACAGGTTATATCAGGGGTAGTCAACCTTGGCTCTTTTATGACTCGTGTACTTCAACTACCAGAATTCCTGAGCCAGTGTGCTGGCTCAGGAATTCTGGGAGTTGAAATCCACGAGTCATAAAAGAGCCCAGGTTGACTACCCCTGGGTTATATTATAAAAAATTCTTAAGTAAAAACTGGCTGCCTAACTAAAGTAGAATAATAAAGAATAAAGTAGAATAAAGTAGAATAATAATAATGATAATGAAAAATCACTAAAGTAAAATGATGTGTCTGCACAATTACTGGAATAAAGCTGTGTTAGCAAATATGTGACTAACCAAAAAGCACATTGCATTAAGAAACAATGTATCAAGTAAAACTCTTTTCACTGTATGCCTGTGAGAAACTAACCTGATGAAATACAATGTAGATTTCTATGTGTGCTTCTTTGTTCCTGAGAAAAGAAAGCTATAAAACTGTAGTTTGGACCCGCCCACGGGGTTCAGAATTGCTGTTGTTATTTGCTTCTGAACCTTGCGCAAATAAACCTCTCTGCACCCTCTGGAATTTGTAAAAGTTCCTTTCATTTTCCACAAGACAACTACTCTGCCTTGGCTCTTCCCAATGTGAAAACTAGCTAGCATAACCTGAATTAACCATGTTTGTTTAAAAATATAGATTATCGTAGCCTTTTTCTTGTTTTCTTCTTGTGACAACACAAACATCTGACAGTGGTTTATCAAAAGAACTGTGGTTTAATATACAACATGAGACAACAACATTCAGGGAGAATATAAGGTAGTCAGTTATGTATAAACAGTTCAAGAGAGCTAAAGATTCCAACTGTCATTTCCCTCAGTCTCTTAAAGGGATACTAACCCCAAAATACTTTGCTGACTCACTCTCTGTATATCATCTCTGTTGCTCAGCTACTAAATTATAATTACCTTGACACTCCTCCCATTTAGAGCTGAATGGCTGCTAGTCCGAATGCCTTTACCCAATTTTGATACTTGTCTGAACTCAAAGGCTTCGTTAATATATCCAGCAAATTATTTTCAGAGGAGCAATGCTTTAACTCTATTAGTTTAATCTTTATTGCCTCACTTACATTGCAATATTTGATATCTATGTGTTTACTCCAGCTTCCGATGCATTCTCCTGTTGCCATTGTTATACATGCAACATTATCTTCCCAAACTGGTATAGCCCCTTTTATGTAAACATTTACATCCTTTAGTAGTTGTACATACCAAGTTAACTCTGAACACGCCTCTGCCAATGCTATAAATTCAGCCTCTGCAGTTGAAAGTGCCACTGAGGATTGTTTTCTAGATTTCCATCTATTTATATTTCTGGCAAATAATATTACAAAATCTGTATTTGATTTTCTATCATTCATATTGTTTGCCCAGTCACTGTCTATATAGCATTGTATTGATAGGTTACTGGATGGTCTCTCTTATCCATAACCCTAGGTCCATTGTTCCCTTTAAATATCGTAATACCCTTTTTATCCCCATCCAAAGTTGTTCTGGTGCTGACGTGTGTCTACTCAAAATGCATTGGTTATATCAGACTCTGTCCATTGGGATAAATAGAATAAACTACTGATCACTGATTGATATATCTTTTTATCATATTCTGTGTCATTTTTCATCTACACTTTATTCTGGAAGCCTAAAACCATAGGAGTAGATACACTGTTACAATCAAGCATGTCATGTTTCTCTAATAGCTGTTTTATCTTTTTTTGTTTGGCTTATTATAAATCCTACATTTTTTAGTTTTTGTATCTCTACACCCAGGTAGTACTTTATCTCTCCTAGGCTTTTTAATTTAAACGTCTTTTCCAGTTGTCTGGCAAAAGAGTGGGCCTGTGAGTGATGTTTTGTAACTGAACATATGTTATCTACATATGCCAACAGCAAGCATTCTGCACCCTCATACATCACAGGGATCTGCTCTGCTGCTTCTAAACCCTAATCTCTTTAGAGCAGAGTCTAGGCCAATCAGATTCGTTTTAGGCCTTCGCCGCCATGTGCAAAAAAAAAAAAGGTTCAATCAGTCAATTTCAACTTCTCACATAAAAAAAAGATCTTGCAAAGTTGGAATTGATTGATTGAACTTTTTAGTCCCACCCAGTCTGCCGTTACCACCACAGCCACGCCCAGCCAATGGGCTGCGCCCAGCCAATGGGCCACACCCACCCGGCACTCAACGATGCATAAGTGGGTTTTGGGTTGCAGTTTGGGCACTCAGTCTCTAAAAGGTTTGCCATCACTTGTCTAGGCACTGATTCCAGTTCCTTTTGACTGTTTTAACCCATAGATGGCTTTCTTTAATTTGCATAAGTATCCAGGTTGCTTTTGTTTCATAGCCTGAAGCTTGTGTCATATATATTTGCTCTTCCAATTCAGCATTTAAATATGCAGTGGAGATATCATAATGGTATATGACATAATCATGTGCAGCAGCTAAAGCTAATGCTAGCCTTGATGTTTCACTCTTAACTGTTGGTGCAAACCAACATAATGAACATTTTTTTTCTTTGTGTGAATCCCTGTGCTACTAGTCTTGCCTTGTATTGCAGTTCATTATTTTGTAACACCTTCTTTTTATATGCTCACTTACATCCCATGGCCTTTTCTCTTTCTGGTAATCTCATGAGCGAGAACACTTGATGCTGATCCATAGATTCCATTTCCCTGTCCATGGTTTCCTTCCATTTTTCTCATTCTGTTTTTGGTAAGGAATAATTTCTTGGTAATTGTGAGGTTCATAATGCATACTACATACTCTAACCTCACTTGCCTTGTATCTATCAGGAGGTACTCCTTTATTAATTTATTCTGACCTCCTTGGTAACACTTGTTCCTGTACTTCTGTGTCTTCACTTTTCATGTCACGTCTCTCCTCTTTTATGTTTACAGTTTTTGACCTGCTATCCATTTTCTCTGATGATAGGTCTTCTGTAGCTTCTCCTCCCTGAGATCTATTACTATGTGATGGAATAAACACCTCTGTGTTGGCATGTGCCCTATCCCAATTACTATGCTCTGCAAAGGTGGCAGAACATGAAATCACAACTTTCTGAATTTTATCAGTAAACCTATATCCCTTGGATCCTGGCTCATATTCTATAAACCTCAGTTTTCTGATCTTTTTCTGTTTCTTCCTTCTAGTGCTCTTAGGATTATGGACCCAGGCATAACTACCAAAAGTTCTTAAGTGAGCCAATAAGGGTTTCTTACCGTGTAACAAAAATATGGTGTTTCGTTCAACAGCAGAACTCCATAATCTATTTATTAAATAGTTAGACTTTTTATGGCTTCTCCCCAGTACTCTCCACTCATGCCTTCATCTGGAAGTAGTGAGTCCTTCATTGTCTGTAATACACCATTCCTCCTTTCAGCTACTCCATTTTCAACTGGTGTATATGGGTTTGTTCATCTGTGTCTAATACCTAGACTCCTAATCCAACGTTGAAAATGGTCGGACATAAATTCTGCTCCCCTGTCTGTCTGCAGTTGGCATACTTTATTGCCATATCTGCATTCCACAAATGTCACCCATTGTTTAAATTGTTGCAATACCTGTATTTTGTGTTTGAGTAAATAACAAAATCCATATCTGGATTACCAGAACATACCTTGCTCCTCCAATAGATGGTGCCATAGGATCTATTAAGTCAGCGTGTACTACCTGTAAAACTTTGTTTGTCTTTCTTAAGCTTTTCTTGCTTGCAAGATAAACCCTCTATTTTGACTCCTTACACACGGCACAATCTAGGTACACATCACAGTTCTTCACTTTCAGTCCTTCTGCTATTTCTGGCATTTTCTGTCGGACTCTAAAGCTGGCATGACCTAATCTCCTATGCATTAGATGCACACAGTTACGTGTGGGTGTGTTTGTCAGAGTACATGCACAAACATCTTTCTGTTCTAATATGTATAAACCATTCTGTCCAATGCCCCATGCACAAATCCTCCCATCTTTCTTGATAGTATATTGCCCACTAGCATATCCCTCGTTATCTAGACATGCAACACTTAGTAAATTATGGTCTATGTCTGGCACATATAACACTTTGTTCAATGTTACCCCTAGTTCAGGTACATAGACATTTCCTTTCTCTTTAACTGCTGACTGTTGACCATTAGCCAGGCTGACAAAATCCGGGTTAGTTGGTCTTAAATCAATAAATGTATGTGGGTTTGCTGCAACATGCTGGCTTGCTCCACTGTCTAGTAGCCACTTGCTGAGCGTGTTTTTCTTCGGTTGCTGCCAGGGTAAATAACCTCCCATCTTTGGTTGGTTGCATAGTTCTATATCCTTGTCTTGCTGTATTTCTGTTTTTCCTCTCTGGACAGCGTCTTTGGAGATGTTCTGTAGAACCACACGCATAGCAATGTTTTACAATGCAAACGGTCTCAGCTCCTTTTTTTTCTTTCTCTGATGTTGCTGTCATAGGTCTGGTTTGAGCATTTTCTCCTCTCTTTCCTTGGTGCCTATCCAACCGTTTCTGTTCTTCCTCCAGTAACCGGCCACTTAAATATCTCATGGTTAAATCCTATTCATTCATGGATTCTAAACTTGTTACTAGAACGTCCCATGAATTGTCCAATGAACTGAACATCACGTATACTTTGTGTGTCTCAGTAAAGGTCATTCCTCTCTCCTCCAATTCTAGGAATATTTTTCTCATGTCCTGCAAACGCTTTGACATGTTCTCTCCCTATTTAAGTTGTGCTTTATACAGTCTCCTTGTCAACATTATGTTGCTGCCTGCAGTCTCTCTTACATACACCCTGTGCAAAGCCTCCCAGCATTCTTTTGAAAATTGAAGACCTCTTACATGTATCAGTTGATTATCCTCCAAACTCAGGATAATGTTAGCTAATGCTTTCTCACTTTTTCTTGGTCCCCTTCATCCAATTCTGTTGGAGGATTAGTAACTACGATCCACAGCTCCTCTCTTCATAGATACATTTCCATTTTTAAACTCCAGGAGAGATAGTTTGTTTCATTCAGCCGGGATACCACAAAGCCTCCTCCCATAACACTGACAGAGGCCATTTTTTGACTGATACCTTGTATAACTACAAACCACAATGCCCAGTTCCTCTGACTCTGATCAGATTCTCACTTGTTTTCTCTTGGCTTTCCTTCACTCTGGGCTTTTCTTCAATTCTGGGCTTTTTCTTTATTCTGGGCCCATAATCTGTTTGTTTAAAAATATAAATTATCGCAGCTTTTTTCTTGTTTTCTTCTTGTGGCAACACAGGATCATAAACATCTGACAGTGGTTTATCAAAAGAACTGTGGTTTAATATACAACATGAAACAACAACAATCAGGGAGCATATAGAATACAAGGCAGTCAGTTATGTACAAACGGTTCAAGAGAGCTAAAGATTCCAACTGTCATTTTCCTCAGACAGTCTCTTAAAGCAGGGGTGTCAAACTCGCAAGGTCATGTGATATGTCGCGACGTATCGTGATTTTTTCCCCATTGTTGGCAATGGGGTGGGTGCAGTTTCAGCATGACACATTTGGCCCACAGGCCGGCAGTTTGACACCCCTGTCTTAAAGGGATACTAACCTCAAAATATTTTGCTAACTTACTGTCTGTATATCATCTCTGCCGGACAGCTACTAAATTATAATTACCTTGACAAACCAGTCATAAGAACCTTCCATAAGATCATCTTCTTTAGTGCTAACCCAATATTAACTAATTTTTCCTATCCTTTTCTGGTAACTGTCCCTACTTATACTGATACCAAACAATACTATTGAGGTACACTTTTCAAGGTTAATAATGTCCCAAGATTATCATTATGTGCAAACCTTGCTTGTGTACTGTATGATACAGATGATCATGCAGTACATACAGTATGATACTACTAAAAACTAAGATGCTTATATATGAAGACCTTTGATTGAAACAATTTACACCACATTTGGTACTGCATCTGTTCTAGTAATGAAAAATTGGTGGAAACATATAGTTGAAAAAATAGTCCAAAACTATTATATAAACAAGTTGTAGTGGTCTTAGTGGCTATCAGCACATTAAGCGCTACACCAAAAAATCTTTGATTCCACTTAGAAAATATATGCATTCACATTATTTCTATCTGTCAATTACAAAACGCCATGCTGTTTGGACCCACACATATATTATGCCAACACATGATACGTTCTTAGGTTTGGGGGAAGAACTCAGTGCATATTAAGGCCAACACCCACAAAAGAACTGTCAGCTGAGATTTCACATTATTATGAACAAATAATATACTATTATAAAAGACGATAAAATTGTAAATCTTGCCTTTGGAAATTCTCTGCTAGACATTGTTCACTATAGGGGGCGGTGCTCGTCTCCTTTTAAACCTATAGAGCCAGCACTATTCAAAGTCATTTCTGCAGTCATGTGGCCAGCATGACATCATGGAGCGCTGTTTCTCACAAAGCAGCTGAGAAATCCTTTTTTTTAAGTTTTAAAAAAATGTCCAATACTGAGCAATGATTACTTTTGCTGCACAAAATAAATAGAACTAAACAAATAGCTCCTTATTTTAAGTAAAGAATTGGATTGTCTAAATAGATGTAACAACCTGGCTCTGGAAAGCATTTTGTTCTTTGTTTTGTAATAATACTAATTTCATTAAAACCTTTGTGCCTAAAGAATTAACCCTAACTTAACAGAGTGTTTCTATTAATAATAGAAAGATAACAGTTCCTGTCATATTGCTGGTCTGCTAGAGAACACAGGTATAAATAAATATTTGCTATTAATAAATCATATCACAAAAATGTATAAGAAGAGGATGCGTAGTGTCCCAGATAATCTTATGGACCCTGCTCAAGCAACGCTTCTCTGCTATGTCCTGGATGGGAGGGATGGAACTGCCAATGATATTTTTGGCCATCCTCACCACTCTCTGCACTGCCTTCCTGTCTGAAGCAGTGATGCTTCCAAACCAGACTGTGATGCTGTATGACAGAATGCTCTCAATCGTCCCCCTGTAGAAAGTGGTAAGGATAGGAGAAGGAAGATGTGCTTTTCTCATGCAATGCAGAAAATGTAGGCGCTGCTATGCCTGCTTCACCAATGTCTCGCTGTTGAGCAACCAAGCCAGCCTACTCATTAGCTGCACACCCAGGAATTTGATGCTGGTAACCATCTCCACAGGTGAATCATTAATGCACAAAGAAGTGTGGCTGTGCCTGCCTTTTCTGAAATTGACAATAATCTCTTTGGTTTTTCCGGTATTTAAAACTAGGCTGCTTTCCTTACACCAGTTCACCGACCCCTCAACCTCCTTGCGGTAAGCATCCACATTGTTATCATGAATAAGGCCCACTACTGTTGTATCATCTGCAAACTTCACAATATGGTTGGTGGCAAACCTAGCGCAACAGTCATGGGTCAACAGGGTGAATAGCAGCGGACTTAGGACGCTGCCCTGAGGAGAACCTATGCTCAAGAAAATGGTATTAGAGGTATTTGTTCCAACTCGTACATATTGGGACCTGCTGGTAAGAAAATCAAGAATCCAGTTGTACAAAGGAGTGTTTAAGCCTAAAAGGCCCAGTTTGTCTACTAGATGCTGGGGAATGATTGTGTTAAATGCCAAACTGAAGTTGACAAACAACAAATACCCATGAGTATTTCTTTCCTCTAAGTCAGACATGTCAAACTCGCGATGTCACACAACATATCGGTATAGTTCTGCCATTGCCAGCAATAGGGGCAGGCGCAGTTTCCGCAGATCGGCAGTTTGACACTCCTGCTCTAAGTGCTTCATGTTCAGATGGAGAATGGAAGAAATAGCATCCTCCATAGAGCGATTTGGTCGGTAGGCAAACTGATAAGACTTTGTTGCATTCTAATCCTGTTTATTTAACCTGATGCTCTCAAAATATAAGATAAAGAGTTATGTACACACTCATGAAAGATGTCCTTACCCACAGTTGGTCATCATGTCCTGGGGGACTTTTTTTAATAAAAGCACCATAGTATGTTGCAATATTTCTATGATGGGAATATTTTTTCAGCATGTTGATCTCCAGCTTTATTTCTTCTTCTTCATCCTTTGGAAAAACAACAAGAATGAGCCTATTGCAATATATGTGATACATTCTCAAATATATTTTTACCTCATTAGCTTTATAGTAAGCAATGTTATGCCGTAGTATATTGCAAAGCAGGACTGCTAGCAATCCATAAAACAGGATCTTAATTTAGTTATAGAAAGTATTTCACTACCTAAATCAAGCAAAACTCTTTAAAAATGACAGATACTACTTTATTTTGTTACTTTGCTTTTTATAGAAAGAGATATGATATATGTTAAATAAATAGGTAGAAAAAAATAATATTTTACAAAGAATTGTAACGGGAATAAAATCTCACACTGTCCTTTAAAACAAAGTAACTGTATATTAGCTATCCAGCAAATAGGTGATATTTTTATCCCCTTATTTAGAAAGTGATTACATATATTTCATTAGTCTGAATATATTTTTGCTTAATTTTTTTATTCCACACATTTAGTACAATAGTTTTTTTTATCCTAATGTTGCAACAGCTCTTTATAATATATGATCTCCATAATTAAAAATTGTTTCATAACTAACATTTTAAACTCTGAAGTAGGTCTTTATATTTCTTGTAACTGTTGATGTTCTACTTGATTTTTTAAAATTGATTTGAGTCTGGTGAAAGTTGAAATCAAAGAAAGGTGATATCTGATTTAAATACAAACTCAACACTTTTATTTTAGGATAAGACTTAGGTCTTCTACACATGTAGCTGAATATTTTAAATGTTAAATGGCATACAGAGCATTGTAGATGGCTATATTTATAAAACTATTGGCTAGCACCAAAAGGAAGATGATAAAATATAGTGTATTACTCCGCAGCAAATGAAATATTCCCTCCAAAATACGTTCTTTATTATTCATAAAAAATCAACAGATTAAAAGCATTCTTTAAAACATCTTCTCCAACCAAAGTCAAATGTTTGAAACAAAGAAATACCAGTACTTTTTGAATTAGTAATTATTTAACTTAAGTGACTATATTTATACTATTTTCTAATAAAAGTTTAAGATACTTGCCACAAATCAATATATCTAAATCTTTAATATATAGTTACTGCACAATTGTAGATTACAAAGTATGTTCTGTTCAAAATAGAATCAGAAAAAAAAAGACAATCAGCTTAAGATAGAATCTGTTGCACTGACATCTTGTGGTCACTCCATGTTTTAGATTTTAAGAAATACAAATAAGCTATAACTTAATACTGTCTCCTCTCTGCCACTGTTTTTTTGCCTTTGAGGAAGAGAAGAGCTGGCTTGGAAATACTTTTTGCACTGAAAATGGAAGTTTCTGGGGTCTGTGATCTTGCGTGAGTTTAGGCATCAATTCTCTGCAAGAGGATGGATGTTTGAAGTTGTGCAAAATCATGAATCCCAGAAACTTTCATTCTCTGTGCAAAAGGTGTTTGTGGTGCCTGCTTCCAGCTCCTCCCCCCCCCCAATTCCTTTCCACCACTGCTCTGGCAGGGATGCTCCCTGCCCACTAAAATCTGCTGTGGACAGAGCTCCTTCATCAACCCACCTCAAAGCCTGAGCTGAGAGGGTCGTCATGGAATCGGCTGGGTGCAGGAACCAATGCTGTCCGTGGCCCAGGTACGCTACTCGCTTACGTGTGCCAGCCTTACTGCTTGAGGGCAGGAACAAAGGGTCCAGTCCCTCACACCCAAGTCCAGCCTGTCCAGCCTGCCAGGGGAGGAATGAGACCCTGTTGTCCTGTGGAGCCTGACGTCACTTGAGCAGGGAGGATAAGGAAGAGGATTAGGAGGAGGAGAGCAGTAAGGCTTTATGCCAGCCAGCTGGCCAGGCAAGGTGTAGGCCGGGTGGTGGGGGCTGGCTGGCTGGGGAGGAGGGGCCATGGTCTCTCAGGTGGCCCCGCCCCGGCAGCCAGCAGCTTGGGTGCCCCAGCTCCATCCGAGCTGAAGAAAGTGGAGGCACAGCAGTGGGATTGCCCTCAAAAAAGACCCAGGTGCAGCAGATTTTAGTGGGCAGGAACACAGTGGCCGAAAGGAGTTTTAGGGAGAGGAGCAGAAGACAGGCCCTGCAAACACTTTTTGCAGAGAATGGAAATTTCTGAGGTCCATGATCTCTTGAAGAGAATGGGTGCCTGAACTCACCCGAGATCATGGATGCCAGAAACTTCCATTTTCAGCATGAAAAGCATTTCCTAGCTGACTTTCCTCTCCCTCAAAGGCAAAGAATTATTAATTTATTAATTAATTAATTTAATTATTAATTTGACTTCTATGCCGCCCTATTCCGGAGAACTCAGGGCGGCACAGAGGAGACAGATGTTTGCAAGGTAAATGCGTCCGGCATGGCAGAAAGGGAGGCAGAAGCATGTGGTATCTTAGTGGGTCGGGGAGGACCTGGGGGCCTATTCCATCATTAGGCCCCCCCATGGCCTTTCCCACCCTGAGATACCTTGTGTGCAGTTAATGACCCATGCATTTGATTAGCGAATGCGTGGCGAAAGCAGGGAGTGATGGCATTCAAGGTATGCCACTTACTCCTATGAATCCTCGAGTTACGAATGGAATGGACAGACTCCATTACATTCGTATCTTGAGGACTACCTGTAATTAATAATGTATTAGAATATAATCCACATTAAGGGAGCAAAAGAAGGACAAAAATAAAGGAAAAATAGAACCTGCTTAGCTTAGCAAAGCTTCAGTAACAGAAATTAAATCTTTTCACAGACCTGAATTTGAAAAGCTCCATGAATTAAGTAGTTATTTCAATTTTTTATAATATTATTCTTTCATATAGAAAGAATTAAAATCAAAATCCAGTGAAAAGAACATACTAATATTATATTCTAATTTTATACACAAATGGCCATGTCCATGAATCTATTTTGGCCAGCTACATGAGCAAAGATAAAAGATCTGGGAATTATATTAGGGCAAGTGGAAGAAACCTTAAATTAACCTGTATAGAGAAGAAAATAGGAAGTTGAGGCATATTTTAGATGCCATATAAATAAGATATCAGGAACACTGGGAAGTATGTTTTGGAATTCAAAATAACAAAACTTGTAATTTGGGAAAATTATTCAGAATAACATGTAGTCTAATACCATGTTGCTAACAGCTTCACTTTCTGATGTCTCTAGGGTATTTTTTAAAAATATACTATTTTTTTAATACCATGAAGACATTAGAAAGGATTTCCTGAGCCTCTCAGGAGCCAAGTTTATAAAGTAAACTTCTTGCTACACTAAAATGACAAAAGCATATGTAATCCAGTTTACCAAGATCTCAAGCAAACAGAGTATGAAGAAAATAAGATTTGATCTGCTGGAACAGACCAGACATCTATCTAATGTTGCATCTCTTGCTAAGTTTTTGTCTATGAGAAATTCAAAACAGGAGCTTAACAGCAACAGTTATCGTGTTTGATGGCAACTGATAAGCTGCGTCTGGTCCAAGGGCTTAAGAGCAGCTCCCACTTAAAAATTGTTGACAGTTACAATTTATTTGTTCGGTGTTTCCCTTTTCTATAGTCTATCCACAGTTCCTAGTCTATCATAAAATGATTACCAAACTAGACGATTATAAAGATTAATACTTAGTGATGTATATCAGGTGCTATGATGATTGATGCATACTATGATTTTATGTTCAATGCTGATTGTTTTAATAAAAAAAATTTTTCATTAAAAAAAATTGTTGACAGTGAATTTGTCTATTCTTTTAAAACTAAGTCAGTCATTACATAATAAGGACACAATTTTTTCAGAATACAAGTGGTTAACATTATTTTTAAAACAACTAGGTGCCTGAATTATATCAGGATCAAACATGACAAAAGACTCCCTGTGGCACTAGTGATGACACCAGAGAAAACTATTATTTCATAAGGAACAGATTCTAATTGAAGACAAGTCAAGTCAGACAGATTTAAGACAATGATATAAAATGTTAATAGTGTGGTTCACGTCAGCATGGAAACATTATGGTTCCTTTTTCTTAAAATTTAAAAAATGCAACCTTTTTTGTTACCAGGTTGCCATGTCCAATGTTTGAATCTGTTTGAAAGTAGTTTTCCAAGCATGAATAGAAACTATTTTGAATTCTTTTAGTATAGTGTTCAGTTCCATTGCTGATTTTAAAAAGTACTTTTCTTTAGTTTCGTTTTCAGAATACTAATTAACCTTATATGTAATCAGCAGTAAATAATGTTAGGGAATTATACACAATAGATAAGATTAAAACATAGCTGAAAACATACTAAAGAGACCATCAGCACTAACTTTCATACTTAATATTTTTCAAATGGATCAGAAGCTGTAAGTAGCCCTTTATTTAGCACCTTAAAACTGTATTTGAACACATTTAGACAGCATGTTGTAAAGCCAATAACAATAAAATTGAAAATCAAGCTGGAAAAGCAAGATAAAACATTAGAGAATGAGAATGAGAAGCTATGTGAAAAACAAAGTCTTCCACTAAACTATTTCCATGTAGTCTTAAAATCACTTATTACTTAAGATCACGTATATGATTACAGGTGGCCCTCAACTTACAATCATTCATTCAGTAGTTATTCAAAATTACGACAATGCTGAACAAAGACAGTGCCTGCCCAAAGATTCAAAAAGGGTGTGCTTTTGTGCAATTTTCAGAGACTTCAGAGACCACAGAAAAGCATGCTTGGATGCTGCTTTAAGAATGAAGGCTTCATAGGAACCACCGCTTTCTCTGGGAGTGTCATGAGACAGTCTTTTTGAGTGGCAGCATTGGCACTAGGGCTAGGCCTGGATCTCTACTTCAGGCTCAGGCCCAGGCTTGGCACCACCATTAACTGCCATTGTCTAGGGAGTATCTTAGGGGATGGTATATTCCCTGAGAGGCCCGGTGCAAGCCACATGTGAGCTTGGGGAGGAAGGGATTGTAGTGGGGCCTGGACCTGAAACAGAGTGCAAGCCAGGCCTCCCAGGGACTCCACTCTACTTAACAGCCACACTGGCAGAGCCAGGATCACAGTTGCTGAGAGAGAGAAAATCACTTGGGCACTTGCTTAATGACCACTACGACTTACAATCCAAATTCCAAACCCAATTGTGGTCCTAATTCAAGGACTGCCAGTAGCTCATTCACCTTAAGAATATCCCCATTAAAAGAAAAGTAGACCAACGAAAGAATTATAAACATAAGACAAAAATCCTACTCAGGGCCACACTTTTCCACTTTTAATTCCAGCAAAAAAACAACCCTACAGTTTTTCTCTTGCCCAATTAGTAAGTTAGTATCATACTTTATGAATGTCTGCCAGAAATGGTACCTAATAGAATATCAGGACAAGGAGACAGATGTGTGTAATATAAAATAACTATAAAATAATAAATCTATAAAATATTACATTACAATTGATTCTGCATATACTACTTCCTTGCTCATGTACACTCAAAATACTTTCGTGTATAGAAATATGTACACAGAATATATATGTCTATTCTCCTCATTCTTTCCAGCAAAGGGACGGGGAATTGAAGCAGGGATGGGTGGGCTGACAAGGAACAAAATAATAATATTCATACTTTGAAGTCTTCTACTATCCACATGTCTCCTCCTTTATTTTACAGAGTTTTGTCTGGTCTAATTAGCAAATGCAAGAGGCTATTGCCCCCAATTCATTAGTAATTACTTTGAGAAAAGTTCTTTGTTGTCACTGGTAAGGCACCACCCACTCTAATTTCATAATTATAATTGATTCTTCTTGAATTCCATTTGTGCTACTATATTTTTAATTCTTCAACACTTGGTGCACCAATCTATGATATGGATACATTTTACACACATACAGACAGAGAGAGAGAGAGAGAGAGAGAGAGAGAGAGAGAGAGAGAGAGAGAGAGAATTGGTTCCTGAAAAAATATCAGAACTTCATTCAAAGCCATATTCATTTTTTTGCTGAATAATTGCAATAAATATGTAGACAATTTATATGTATAAACTATGGCCTAAATGAAACACAGTAAAACTTTTTTATGTCCAAATTAATTTTAAGGGGATAACTTTATCCTTTTATTAAAAACACTAATTGCTTTGATCAGTGTTTTTCAAACTTGGTAATTTTAAGATATGTGAACTTCAGTTCCCAGAATTCCTTAGCCAATATGTTAGTTGGAGAATTCTGGCAGTAAAGTCCACACATTGTAAAGTTTCTCAGTTTGAAAACCACTGGCCTAAATTATGCTACACGTAGCTTATTCAGAACATGTAAATAACCGTTACAGTACTTTCTTTGAAAAAGAGTGAATCAGTCAAAGGAAGTGTTATTTTTAGCAGACAGCTCCTCCACACACAGTTTTCACTAATCCCAGACATAAGAGAGAAAAAAACTGACATCTTTAAAACAAAGTCTTGGAGTTGGCTTCTTGGACATGTCCATGCAATTTACTTAGCTCTAATATAAAAGTGGTTTATCATTGTCATCTTTTGGATTTTTTTCCTCCTATTTCCTAGTCTGGCACTTATAGCCTAAGTACTAAGATCCAAGATCTAATTTTCAGCCTGCAAAGCTTGTTGGCCCAGACAAGATCAGTCAAATACTTCTACCTGCAGAAAAAGTAACTACAATAGCTACTCTCTATTCATTTCAAACAGAAAATAGCCTTGGGTCCCTGAAACTGGGGGAATGTAGATAATGAGGAGGTCTGAAAAGGCCTTGATGTCCTGGAAATTTCTTTTGTTCTTTCTATTCAAATCCATTCCATAACCCAAATATAAGGTATTTTGTTTAAAACTCTAAAGGTTAACAAAAAAAAGCAGAGAGAGGGGGGGGGATCAATAGACAGGTATATTTGTGATCCTGGCCTTGTGGAAGATAAATGGCTGATATTAAATTATATTTTTCATATGTTGCTTGCATGTGTGTAATTTTATATCATATTTATGCTGTTTCAAACTTTTATGCCATCTACTCTTTAGACCTGATGACCTATGCATCTAAATAAATAAACAAACAGCAACAAACCTTTTCCATACCTCAGAGAATATTTAAAAAGAACTGAGTGTTAATTTTATTATACCATCTACTATCTCTGAGTTTTTAAGGTATCACCCTCCTGCTCCTTCTTCAAATATGATGAATCAGAAGACATCTCTGATAGTTGTGTGACTTTAGCTAAAACATGAAGTAATTGTAGAATCCATGGTTCATAAACAGCAAATTCTTACAATGTAGCTTTTTTTTGTATTTGTTGGGCTGTATACCAAATGTGTGTGGTATAGCTGCGCAGAGGGAGAAAATGTTTGCAAGTCCTTAAATTGAACTCTTCTCCCTTCTCTGCCTAATTCTAGCATTATGAGAGTCGTCTCCTGCAGCCATCCATGCCTAACTCTTGGGAAAGCAGTCCCGAGTTGAAACAATTGCCTGGCCCATCTGAGGAGGATCTTTCTCTCTCAGACTTTAATGGGGGAAGAAGAAAGAACATTATTGCTTCAACCACCCCCAGTTTTTATTTATTTATTTTTTATTCGGATTTGTATGCCGCTCCTCTCCGAAGACTCGAAGCGGCTCACAACATATATATAAAACAATTTCAATCTAAATCCGAACAAAAAACATTAAAAATAAAACCCCACACATACTCATCAGTCACACCACAATCAACAATCATCCCCAGGCCTGCCGGCAAAGATGAGTTTTTAAATTTTTCTGGAAGGCCGGGAGAGTCGGAGAAACGCGGACTTCAGGAGGCAGTTGGTTCCAGAGGGCGGGCGCCACAACAGAGAAAGCCCTCCTCCTAGGGCCCGCCAGACGACATTGTTTCGCTGACGGGACCCGGAGGAGGCCGACCCTGTGCGCTCTCACCGGTCGTAGAGAAGTATGTGGCAGAAGGCGGTCCCGTAAGTATCCTGGTCCCATGCCATGAAGGGCTTTATAGGTAATAACCAACACCTTGAATTGGGCTCTGAGACCAATAGGCAACCAATGCAGCATGCGGAGAGTTGATGAAATGTGGGCACAACGAGGAAGGCCCACAACTGCTCGCGCAGCTGCATTTTGTACTAATTGTAGTCTCCGAACACTCTTCAAGGGTAGCCCCATGTAGAGAGCGTTGCAGTAGTCGATCCTTGAGGTGACAAGGGCATGTGTGACTGTGAGGAGAGACTCCCGATCCAAGTAAGGATGCAACTGGTGTACCAGGCGAACCTGGGCAAATGCCAGGTATGAGGAGAAAAAATTATCCAGATTCCAAATGGGAGGAGGAAGGAGATGTAATTCCAGTCATGGAATGGGAGAATTTGCTGTAGCCAACTCGCCACGGGACAACTTGACATGGCCAACTCGCCATGATCAAGTCGCCATTACTATGGCCAATTTGCCACTACCAATTCACCATGACCAACTCACTGTGGAACAACTCAACATGGCCAACTCACCACAGGATAACTCACTGCAAGATGATTCAACTTCAATTTAATTTTTAAAATAATTTTAAAAATATTTTAATTTTTATCATTCACATTTCATTTTGTTCCCCCTTTGGCATCTTTTCTTTAATTATTCTATTCTACTCTTTCTTCAATATTAGTGTAACTCTTGTCCCATGGCGAGTTGTCCATGGAGAGTTGTCCTGCGGTGAGTTAGCTGCATTGAGTTGGCTGTGGTGAGTTGTCCATAGCAAATTGGCCATGGCGAGTTGTCGTAGACCCTTCCAGTCAAATAGTTTAAAATCTTGCAATGTGATTCAGTTAAAAGCGCTATTTGCAGTTTGTAAGTAGGTATGGAACACACTATATTTTGTTTATATACAGAATATATAATACATTGGTATTAACAGTTCTGGGATAGCAACAATCCTCAATTTGCTTCGTACGTTTTGTGACTAGAAGCCAAAAGGACTTAAGATTCTCTGAGTGAAGATGTAAGAGAGTACAAAAGCTGATCAGCTACTTATGATTGAAAAAAACCCCCAAACAATCCTAAGATCATGCCAACAGGCAATGTCAACCCAATCCAAGTAGATGGAGAAAAGTCTGAAGATCAGGCTTTATTTTCCTAAGATCAAAACATCGCTGGTGATTCTGGCACTCAAATAAAAAGATTATTATTTGGGAGAAAGAGAATGACAGATCTATACAAAATATTCAGGTACAGATGCATCTCACTGACAATAAAAATATATATTGTCAATGGCAAAAATATGTCATTCCAGTTCAACATATGGGTATGAAAGATGATTCACTAGAAATAGTGAATGAAGAATAACAGATGATTGATGAAAAATGTGTAGAATATAGTTAAAAAACAAATTATTTAATATTAAATGAAGTAAAATAAATTGTTTGCTGAAAGCACCTGAAATGGAATGAAAATTTAAATATTTTGAAAATATATAGAAAAGTAAGTCATTGGGAAAAATTTTGACATTTGGAACAATGGAAGGCAATTTAAAAAGATGTGACAGAAGAGAAGCTGACTAGATACAATCACTAATGATCAAGCATTAATTCAAACTCAAAGAAACAGTTACTGTACCAGCAGACAAGTCTGGTAAAGTAATGTCTATCAGATCATGAAGAGAACCCAGAGCAACCAAATAAACTAGTGTTCATTTAAGTTTATCTTTGCATTTTGAGTAACAGATCGGTTGTCAGATCTGTTAACTTATTTTTCCAAAATAGAAAGCAATAAAATGTATATGTTCATCATAGAATTTGAGCTATTTTTATTTTTTTGCCAAATATTTTAATAACTCTTAATAATCTGAATCAAATTAAAAGTCAGATTTAAAATAAACAAATTTTTAAACAAATAACTATTTATTATTCATTTTGTATTTGAGTAAGCTTTGCATAGTTGTAATATCAATTTATTCAGCATCAAAGATTATTTTGTGCTGATGTATTTAATGTACCTTAATATGCCTATATTAACAGAGAAAGTCTTCTCTACCAGATTTGTAGTGCAGTACCAGCAGTCATAGGACAGATAAGAGTATATTCTTGGGTCAGATGTTTACATCAAAACTGCCAGGCATATATGGAAACCTTGCAACTGAAATGTAGACATAAGTAATAATGAACAGAGTCACAAGGTAATCGTGTCTATCTCAGACATGACCTCATACCAATAGAAGAGCTGTTGACAATAAGCAGTCATCTACATTTACCACATTTGCCTAAGAAGTAGAAAGAACTTTTGACTAACCAGACAAGAGAAAAGTCAAGCTTGTTGTCTAATGAAACAAATATCATTCATATCTTTCTCCATATCGTACTTGCCTGTCTGTCTTTCAACCACAGTCTAGGTAATCCTACTAAATATGGAAAGTTTAAAACACAATTTTAATTTTATTCTATCAAGTTTCTGTCTGTGCATTTCTCTCAAACATTTAAAAAACATGGTGCCTCCAAGTATATGATCTATACCAGGGGTGTCAAACTGCTGGCCCATGGGCCAGTTGCATCATACGGAGGCCACACCCACCCCAGCTCCAGAAATGCAAAAAAAGTTGTGATATGTTGCGACACATCACATGACGTGGTGACACCCGGGATCTATACCTATTATTTTTTGCCATTGATTATTCTGGCTAGGGATAACAACGGAACTGAAACTGAGAACATGTGAACAGCGTACTGATATTAAGGGCCAAATGATCTGGCTTAATACATCATAATTTTCACAGTTAATTATTTAGGCTTAATTGTAACCACCACCTGTGCATTTCAAATGTGAAAAGCAAAACATGATTACTGCAAACCTGAAAGAGAATAGGGTATTGATGTTTGCAAGGCAAAGATAGAAACAGAATGCACAAATGCACAGCATATTTTTAACTGTCAATACAGTTGACAGTTTGATTATAAAGTATGAACAGGCTTTAAAATAAGGTGACCAACTTTTTTACAATGAAAAGGAGGACACAAATAAATTGAAGAAAAAATATTGTAAATAAAATTGCATTCATCAGCAATTCCTATTGGCTTTCGAAAGCCAATAGGTGCAGTAGCACAGCTCATGCAAAAGTTGAAAAAAAAACCATAAAAAAAAAGGTACGGGAACGCTGTTCTGAGCGTTCTATGAGGAAAAAAAAAAAGCCCTGCAGATTAGTCTTCAAATATCGAAAAGGAGGACATGTAGGAGGACACTTTTCGAAGGAGGGCAGAACTTACAAAAGGAGGACTGTCCTCCCTAAAGGAGGACGGTTGGTCACCTTATTTAAAACAATTTTTGGCTTACTTGAAAAAGTTACTTTAAGTAACAAATATCCTAGTTTCATTAATGTTCTATTAAAAATAATTTACATCTTAATACATATAGTAGATGACAATGTATAACTGAAGATATTACACTGGAGACAAATAAAGAAAATTATTTTGTCTCCTCCTGTTGACAAATATCATAGCTGAAAGGAAAAAAAAATAGGACCAAATAATAAACCCAGAAAAGCAGATAATATTGCAGCTAATGATAAAACATGCTTCTTTATTGCTCTTATAATTTGAACAAAAATGTAATAGAGTGATACAATTATGCAGTTTATAATGAAAATTATAAAGTTGTAATTTGTACATGTCTTGTAAAGTAATTACATTATGGCAGGGTCCCAGATAACGATTTAAAGTTAGGAATTGCACTCTAGTGTCCTAAGTTGAGTTTTGGTGATGTGCTGATTTTGCCCAAAATGTAGCCTTTCATTTGCAGTCTGATTTTCCTCAGTGGATTTGTTTTCTATTTAAAATAACCCTTGCTGTATGCTAAATAAATACATTAATATAACTCTATATATGATATGTTAAACTTGTTATTATGCCAATATTAATTGATGACCTAATAAAAATTATAAAAAAATAAGTCCACAAGCACTATCATACTTGTTATTTGGAGCTATACCAGACATTGCAATGTACTTTTTTTGAAGCATACTTTGTTTTACAAATCAGATGTGTACAATTGCTACTAAGCAACACTGAGAGTAGTATTAACTTTACATCTACCAGTTTATTAATTCACAGGATTACAAAGTGGATGTAATTTGCTCATATATCTACCAGTAGAAAGTATAAATTGTAGACTTTAGAGAGGTGCAAATTCAAATAAATAAGACTGAAAAACGGCTTGAGTGCAACAGCTTTGAGTGTTCTCTTATTGAAACAAAACTGAATTTCATTTCCAGTATGTAACAAAATAGCAACAAAAATGCTCTTTTGTACTGAGGGCTGTTCAATGTGCTATTTTGACTACTGTATTCTGTGCAATACAACTGGACTTTGTGATTTGCTATTCTAATAAAACAAAATGGCCTGTTCAAATCGGCCCATTCAGAGCTGCTACTCAATGAAACTGGGAGAGGGATGGGGAAGAGCAGGGAACAGAAAGGGCCATTATAGATCTCAAGCTACTGGTAGTGACTGACTAAGACCTGGAGTTCTGTAATGAGTCAGAATCTGGAGAGCTGCTAGAAATCATGAGTATATAGCTGGCCACTTAATATATGGATATGTCTGCTTTATCAGCAAAAACAGATAAACAACTCTTCTCACCTCTTATCTGATATGCTACTCAACCAATGTTAGTGGTGGATGGTGAGGAATTCCTGGACTATAAACTCATTCCTTAAAAGGAAGAATAATCCCTATAGAACAGGCATTTTTCTGAATTCTCCAATCCATTTCCAGAACTGGTAAGAGTTCTATCTTGCCTGAATTCAGCTATTGGGAATCTGGAGACATATAAACAAAGGTGTACAACAACAACAACAACAGCAATAATAATAATAATAATAATAATAATAATAATAATAATAATAATAATAATAAGTTGGAAGAGACCTTGGAGGTCATCAATTCCAACCCCCTACTCAGGCAGGTAACCCTATACCATTTCGGACAAATGGCTGTCCAGTTTCTTCTTAAAAACTTCCAGTGTTGGAGCATTCACCACTTCTGGAGGCAGGTTGTTCCACTGGTTAATTGTTCTAACTGTCAGAAAATTTCTCCTTAGTTCTCGGTTGTTTCTCTCTTTGGTTAGTTTCCATCCATTGCTTCTTGTCCTACCTTCAGGTGCTTTGGAAAATAGCTTGACTCCCTCTTCTCTGTGGCAGCCTCTGAGATATTGGAACACTGCTATCATGTCCCCCCTCGGCATACCCAATTCCATCAACCGTTCCTTATATGTTTTAGCCTCCAGTCCCCTAATCATTTTTGTTGCTCTTCTCTGTACACTTTCTAGAGTCTCAACATCTTTTTTACATTATGGTGACCAAAACTGGATGCAGTATTCCAAGTGTGGCATTGTAAAGTGGTATTAATACTTCACGTGATCTTGATTCTATCCCTCTGTTAATGCAGCCTAATGTTGTGTTGGCTTTTTTGGCAGCACACTGCTGGCTCATATTTAAATGATTGTCCACTAGGACTCTGAAATCCCTCTCACAATTACTACTATTGAGCAAGGTACCCCCTATACTATACCTATACATTTGATTTTTCTTGCCTAAAAGTAGAATCTTACTTTTTTCACCATTGAATTTCATTTTGCTAGATAGCGCCCAGTGTTCAAGTCTGTCCAGATCCTCCTGTATCCTAAGCCTGTCTTCTGGAGTGTTGGCTATTCCTGCCAGCTTGCTGTCGTCTGCAAATTTGATGAGTTCCCCATCTATTCCCTCGTCCAAATCATTGATGAAGATGTTGAAGAGCACTGGGCCCAGAACAGAGCTGTGGGGCACCCCACTACACATTTCCTCCATGTAGATGTGGTTCCATTGAGGACCACACGCTCACTACGGCAGGTCAGCCAGCTATGCATCCATCTGGTGGTGATGCTATCTAACCCGCATTTTTCTATCTTATCAAGTAGTAGGTTGTGATCTACTTTATCAAATGCCTTACTGAAGTCCAAGTAAATTATTCCTCTGGTCCACTAATTTTGTCACTTGGTCAAAGAATTCAATAAGGTTTGTCTGGCATGATCTGTTTTTGACAAACCCATGTTGGCTTTTAGTAATGACTTGGTTTGCCTATAGGTATTCGCTGATTTGTTGTTTGATTATCTTTTCCAGAATCTTCCCAGGTATTGAGGTCGGGCTGATAGGTCTGTAATTTCCTGGATCCATTTTTCCCCCTTTTTTGAAGATGGGAACTACATCAGCTCTTTTCCAGTTCTCTTGATAGTTCCCCAGTGCTCCAGGATCTTTGAAAAATATAGTTCAGTGGTTCTGAGATCACATCTGCCAGTTCCTTAAGAACCTTGGGGTGTAATCAATCTGGTCTTGGTGATTTGAACTCGTCTAGGCTGGACAGGTGCTCACTTATTTTCTTGCCTAACTTAACTTGTGTTTCTAATTTTGTTTTTTATGGCACTATTTTTGATAGGTTGGTATGCTTTTTCCCTTTGTGTAAAGACAGATGCGAAAAACAAGTTAAATAGTTCTGCTTTCTCCCTTTTGCTTGTCACCTTCTTGCCACTTTCACCACTAATGGACCAATTGTTTCCTTCACTTTTTTTTGTTTTTTACATGTTGAAAGAAGCTTTTTTTTTGTTATTTTTGACTTAGTTCAAGCCTTAGTTCATTTTGAGCCTTAGCTTTCCTCACTTCATCTTTGCAGGCTCAGGCTATTTGCTGATATTCTGACTTAGTTATGTGTCCCTCTTTCCACTTTCTATACTTGTCCTTTTTATCTTTCAATTTGTCAGAGAGTTCTTTATGCAGCCATGCTGGTTTCTTTTGAGAGCTGTTATTTTTCCTCTTTGTTGGTATTGTGCTAGACTGGGCTTTTATTATCTCACTTTTCAAAATTTCCCAAGCCTCTTGAATTGTTTTCCCCTGGAGGATTCTCATCCATGGAATCCTTTCCAAACCCTCTCTAAGTTTATTGAAATTAGCTCTCTTGAAGTCCAAGACTCTAGTTTGACTGTGTTCTATTGCTTGTGCTTCCATAATATTGAATTCCAATATTGCATGATCACTTCCTCCCAAGGCTCCTCTGGCTTCAACACCTTCTATCATTTCATCTCTGTTAGTGAGAATTAGATCCAAAATGGCTAATCCCCTATTTCCCTTCTCTACTTTTTGGGAGACAAAGTTGTCTGCTAGGTTTGTCAGGAATCTGTTTGATCTTCCACTTGGTGCAGAGTTTGTCTCCCAGTTGATGTCAGGATAGTTAAAGTCCCCCATTATTATTGTGATGTGCTTCCTACATACCTTAGTTAGCTGACTAGCAAAACGTTCATCTATTTCCTCTGTTTGGTTGGGTGGCCTATAGCAGGGCTTTTCAACCAGTGGTACGGGTACCACCTGTGGTACAGCGGCACCTGGCAGGTGGTATGCAACCATCCTAGAAAAGTGGTAGCGGGGAAGGGGAATGAGCAGAACCGGTGGCAGCACCACACAAGCCTGAGCGAGAGATGGCTGGAGCTGCAGGGCTGTCAGGGCTCAGTGGAAGCGCCAGGATCAGCGCCAGGCTCCAGCTGGAGCTCGGCGCTGATCCTGATGCTTCTGCTGAGCCCTGAAGAAGCACCAATCAACTGGAAAGCAGCACTGATCCTGGCACTTCTGCTGAGCCCAGAAGAAGCGCCGCTCAGCTGGAATGTTGCAGCAACTCCAAGGTCTTGTGATTTACATTCAGATGCTTGGCAACTGATTCTTATTTATGACGGTCACAGTGTCCCAGGGTCATGTGAAGTGACCAAAACCTGCTGCAACCACCCAGCAGATGAGGGGAATAAAAACCAAACACCCCCTCACCCCACCCCCGCTGCCAATCCTCAACAGAAATGCTCACAACAATGAAAACCTCAGACAAGAAGAACAGCGCTGCCACCGGGCAGGCAGGCAGATGTCTTGCTCGGCTGTGTTTTGGGGGGCACTTTTCCAGTGCCACTTTAACTTCGAACAGTCACTAAGCGAACTGTTGTAAGTCGAGGACTACCTGTACTTTATCACTTTTTTCCTTTTTTTTGTCATCAAGTTTTTGACAGCTTGGTAGGCGACTGGTGGTACTCGGATGTTGCCATATCCTAAAAGTGGTACAATGGGTGAAAAGGTTGAAAACCCCTGGCCTATAGTATACACCTATGGCAATATCATTTTCACCCCCTTTTATATTGACCCAAATGCATTCAAGAGTACTAAAGTATTAGTAGAGCAATACAGTATTAGTACTGAGCATCATCAGCCTGTTAATGACAACTATCTCCCAAGGCAACTATAAGTCTTGACAGCAACTTCATATAGATTTCAGATAACATTGAAGATAAAACATTGCATGACACCATTCATCCTTAAGGACAGTTTGTGATGGGACAAGTATATATCTCTTAGTATCACTTTCAGCTTGAGCAGAGAGACAGGAAAGAACAGCTCTCTTAAATACTGAAACGAAGTGTTGGACTTACCTGAACGCATTTTCTCAGCATGGGGGGATGGAGAATCCACCAATGGGTTGTGTCAGCCTGCTACCCAATCACAGACTAGGTCCGAAATTTAGCTCCGCCTCCTGGCTTCCTTCCCCAGTTTTTGACAGGCGAAGCTCCACTTCAGGTCGGACCGTGTAGCTCCATTTCAGTGTCCTGTAAGAGAATTCCTGCCTAGACAAATTAGAGGAGGGCGTGGATTCTCCATCCCCCCATGCTGAGAAAATGCGTTCAGGTAAGTCCAACGCTTCTTCTCCAGCATGGGTGGATTCCGAATCCACCAATGGGACGTACCCAAGCCCTCATGAGTCCCTTTGGGTGGGGGTCTAGGCTATCTCTTACTAGGACTCAACTATCTGCTGCAGGGCCCTCCTGCCAAACGAACCCTCAGCTGCAGCGAATTGGTCTATCTTGTAGTTCCTAACAAAGGAGGACGGAGAGGCCCACGTGGCCGCTCTGCAAATTTCCTCCAGCGGTGCCTGCGTGCGCCAAGCTGCCGATGTGGCCGCGCTCCTTGTGGAGTGAGCTGTGATGTTGCTTGGTACCTGCAGGTCCAATGACTCATAGGCCTTGGCTATGCATGCCCTGATCCATCTCCCAATGGTCGAAGAGGATACCTTCAGACCCTTGGAAGAGGGATGATAGGAGACGAATAGCGCCTCTGATCTCCTGAAAGTTGCTGTTCTGTTAATGTAGTGACGCAGAGCCCTGCGCACGTCCAATTTGTGCCACTGTCTCTCCAGACGGTGTGTGGGATTAGGGCAAAAGTCCGGGAGGATCAGTTCCTGAGCCCTGTGGAACCATGTGTTGACCTTGGGAATGAAGGTCGGGTCAAGCCGCAGAGTCACCCTGCCCTCTGCGAACGTGAGCAGGTCCGGACGGACCGACAGGGCCCCCAACTCGGAAATCCGTCTCGCTGAGGTGATTGCCACAAGGAAGGCCACCTTCAGCGTCAAAAAACGGAGTGAGCTGGTTCCCAGTGGTTCGAACGGAGCCTCAGTTAGGGCCTGTAGTACCTTGTGTAAATCCCAGGATGGGAAACGGTGAACTGCTGGAGGCCGTCTTGTGGCGGCCCCTTTTAGGAATGCGCTCACCGCTGGGTGCTGAGACAGGGTTCCCCGATCTTCACAGACCAGGACCGTCTGTAGGGCTGCTACCTGTCTACGGATGGTGTTGGTCGCTAGACCCCTGTCCATGCCCTCCCACAGATACTGGAGGATATCCGGAATGGTAACTGACAGGGGGTCTAACCCCCGCCTGCTGCACCAGGAGGAAAAATTCCTCCAGGTGGCGTCATATATCCTATTGGTAGAGGGCCGACGGGCATCCTGGATGACCGAGATGACCTCCTATGAGAAGGCCTGCCTGCTCAGACCCTCCCGCTCAAGTGCCAGGCGGCTAGTTGGAGCCATTGTGGATGTTGGAGTTTCCCTTGGCTCAGAGATACCTGGCTCGGAGGAAGTCTCCACACTGGCGAGAGTGATAGATCTACCAGGTCTGCGAACCATGGACGTCTCGGCCAGTATGGAGCGATTAGTATCACCTCCGCCTCTTCCAGAATCAATTTGCGAATTGTTGCTTGTATTAGGGGCGGAGGAGGGAAGGCGTACAGCAGACCCTGGGGCCACCTGCATCTGAGCACGTCCGTCCCCTCCGCTCCCCGGGTCTGGAACCTGGAAAAGAAACGTTGAGTTTGAGTGTTTGCTGGAGACGCGAAGAGGTCCAGGCAGGGCCGGCCGAACCTGTCCGAGATTGCCTCGAACAGATCCGGGGCCAGCCTCCACTCTGCGTGGTCTACCGTTGTTCTGCTGAGGGAGTCCGCCTGCTGGTTTGCCTCCCCCGATATGTGTTCTGCCCTGAGCGAGGCCAGATGCTGTTCTGCCCAAAGGCCCAGGTCCCTGGCTTCCCTCATGAGTGCCACTGACCTGGTCCCGCCCTGCTTGTTTACGTGTGCTTTTGCTGTTACATTGTCCATCAGGACTAGCACATGATTCCCTGACAAGTGGGCTGAGAATTTCCGCAGGGCCAGGTGTATGGCCCTCAGTTCGAGCCAATTGATCCTGTGACGTAGGTCCTCCGTGCTCCACCTCCCTTGAGCTATTTTGTCCGTGGAGTGGGCCCCCCACCCGAACAGGCTTGCGTCGGTCGTGACCGTGATCCTGTCTGGTTCCCTGAGCGGGGTGCCCCTTCTTAGGGCACCTGACCTCCACCATCTGAGGGATGCTATGACCTGGGGTGGAACCCTGACCCTCTTGAGCGAAGCACTCTGGTTTTGCCTTTGGTAAGGGAGTAGAAGCCATTGGAGACTTCTGGAGTGGAGCCTTGCCCACGGGACAATTCCCAGGCATGAAATCATCTTTCCCAGGAGCTGAGAGAACTGTACTATGGAGGCCGTCCTTCTCTGTGTTACCAGAAGCGCTAGCTTCCTCAGGCTCTCCCGCCGCTCCTGTGAAAGATACACCATGCCCTGCTCTGAGTCTATGATGGCTCCCAGGTGTAGGAGCCTCCTTGATGGTGTGAGCTGGCTTTTCTTGTGGTTTACTGAGAAGCCATGAGTCTGGAGGGTGTCTATGGTGATCCGAATGTCTGTCAGAGCTGCCTGGTGGGAGCCCGACAGGATCAGGATGTCGTCCAAATAGCATTGGACTCTTACCGGTATCATGCGTAGATGCGCTCCCAGCGCTGCCAGAATCTTCGTGAACACTCTGGGTGCCGAGGACAGGCCGAATGGTAGGGCCCTGTACTGGTAGTGTCGATCCCTGTAACAGAATCTGAGGAGCCTTCTGTGTTCCAACCTTATTGGGATGTGAAGGTAGGCCTCTGTGAGGTCTATAGATGCTAGCAGGTCCCCTCTTCGTATGCTGGCCAGAATGGACCTGAGGGACTGCATCTTGAACTTCCTGTACACTACATGGTGATTTAGACGTTTGAGATCCAGAATGGCCCTCCAATCCCCGGATGACTTTGGAACCAGGAAGAGGATGGAGTAAAATCCCCTTCCCTCCTGCCCTGGAGGGACCGGCTCTATCGCCCTTATTTCCTCCAGGTGCTTTATGGCCTGATCTAGGAGGCCCGCCTTGGCCTTGTTGCGAGACAACGGGCACCTTATGAAGTGGTCCGGTGGGATGGAGTAAAATTCTATCGCTAGACCCTGGGCTACCGTCTCCCTGACCCAGGCGTCCGTCGTGGTCGTCTGCCATGCTTCGCTGAACAACGGCAGACGGCCCCCGATTGGGCTGCCCCAGGCGTCACTTGAAGCGTCTGTAGGGCCGTCCTCCCCACCCTTTAAAGGGGCGTTTGGAAGGTTGGCCCCTGCCAGAGGCTGGACGGTCCTGGCCGCACTCCTACCTGTATGAGAAGGTGCGCGGAGTTCTGGGCCCCTCCCAGGACCGTCCCCCTTGAAAGGGCTGTCTCCATTCCCCGCTCCCGTTCTGGCGGGAACCCAGTCTGCGGAAATCCTGGCCTGCCCTGTCTGTCTTTTTGGAGGGGTGTGCTAACACCTTCCTCTTGGTCTTGTCCTCGATCACGTAAGGATCCAGGATCGCTCCGAATAGCTTCGATCCCGAATACTTAGATGTGGCCAGACGCCATTTTGACTTTAGGTCTGTCTTCCAATTTTTTAGCCAGTTGAGTCTCCTCACCGCTACTGTACCTGCGATGGCTCTGGCTGCGTATCGTGAGGCGAACATTGTGGCGTCCGCCGTGAACTCCGCTGTCATGCGCAGCTTGGTCAGCGTCTGCTGTATGCGCACCTGATCTGCTGGAACGCTTGCCTGGAGCTCCCGCAGCCACCTAATTGCTGCCCTGGAGAACACCGATGCCGAGGATGAGGCCCTAATGGCCCAGGCCGCTGAGTGATGTGCTCTGCGGAGGGAGAGTTCTACCTTCTTCTTCTCCGCTCTCATTGCCTCTGACATGTCCCCTGGGATGGCTGAGGAGGAAAACAGAGAGATTAGTGGCGCGTCCACCTGTGGTACCTCTATAAGAGAAGCCAGGGGCTGCATACATTAAACAACTTTTTCTCTATACCGCCTGGTGCCGGAATAGAACCCAGGTTTGACCACTGGGACCTTATCGATGACCTGAACACCTTAGTGCAAGAAACCTGTATGACCTCCGATACAGGGGAGGACATCAGGGGGTCCTTAGCGTCCTCCTCCTCTGAGGACGGTGGTCTGGTCTCTTTCGTCTTGGCTGGCAGATCGAGTGCGGAGCATATCTTTATTAAGAGGGAGGTGAAAAAGGTGTGGTCAAATAGACCTGAAACCTGTGTAGCTTGCTGCTCTGTCTCCTCATTCTCTGACAGAAGCGCTCCTTCTTCCTCCCATTCCTCCAGCTCCTCGTCTGCTACCTGTGAAGAGGCTTCAGAAGCGTCAGAGTCATGGAACAATGTTTTGTCCCCCCCCTGTGTGCATGCCTCCGTGATGAGGGGACCCTCCGAGGAGGTGACTCCCTCCTCGAGGGCTGTAGATGTTCCAGTGCCTCCTGCAAAATGGAGTGAAGCTGGGATGACCACTTACCAGACCTCGTTCGTTTCCTACCTCTGCTTCCAGTCTCCTGGCTGGTGGTGGGTTCCGAGTGTGCTGGAGATGACGGCACCGAGATGGGGGACAACTCCCCTTCCGTCTCCCCCCTTATAGGCCATTCTCTGGGGGTGGATTCCGAGGAGGCAAAGCTACTTGGGGCTTCCATGAGAGACAGATCTGGTCTCTCTGTTCCGCTGGCTCTGCTCCTCTGGGCCTTGGCGAACTCCTTCTCCAAGGCCTGGTGCCTCCTCATGGCCTGCCGCTCAGCAGCCTTTGAAGGCTCAGCTAGATGCTTCGTCTTGGCCTTCTTCTTGCCCCCCCGTTTCCTCCGGTCTGCGGGGCGGCGACGGGGGGGGCGCTGAGCCTTGGGCCGAGGTGCCATCTGCTATGGCCATGCTACGACTCGAAGTAGGTCGGCCCGGCAGGGGTCGGCAGCGCTAGAGGGACTGTGTCCCTACTCTTGCACGACCGGGGTGGAGTGCTGGGAGGCTCCTAGTGCCCACACACGCCTCAATCACCCACTCACGACGACCGCCGGCCTCAATCAGTCGCTTATTTCCTTAAACCCCGGTGAATCCGTTCACCTCTGCCGGCCGGTCCTTTCCTGTTTCCCTAGGCCCAGGCCCGACGGGAGTAAACAAAGGGTACAACAAAGAGGCTTCCTCGCCCTCTTTTTAGCAAGGAGTTTTCGTGCCCTAGCGACGAAAACCAATCAGGCAGCAGGGACCGTCCAGCGACGCCCCCCTTTGCAAAATGGCGATTCGCGCCAGTGGCCGGGACCTCCCCTTTTTCAAGATGGCCACCACGCCAATTTTTTGGTCGGAGCTCTGCGCTCCCGACCATGCGGTGAATGCCTTCTACCGGCCCCGGTCTACCCGCTTAGCTAGAAACGACTCCCGCCTTCTTTCACCGACCCCGGTGAATCGGCGGCCTCCTCCCCGCCTTCAGGCAACCCCACTTGCGGTTAGTCGTAGCGGTCCTCCGCTAATCTGCGACGATCCATTGACGGCCTCTGGCGACGGCCTCTTCCTCGACGCCTGCAGTCCAGTGGGATGCCTGTCTGCTTCCTGGGAGCCTTCGGGGTTTCCAGGGATGTTCCTCTGCGACTCCCCGGCCTTCTCCCAAGGCCCCGGGCCTTGGGCGGTCGCCCCCGCACTCCCGCTGGAGAGGGAGGAGGATTGGGCCAAAAGGCGCCCGAGTCACCCAGAAACAGGTAACTAAAAATTCCAAACTTCCTAAATTTCGTTGTCCAATTTACTTCTAACAAAAAACCTTAAATTCTACTTTACCAGTCCTTGCTTAAACCAAAAAAACTTTCTTCCTACGGAGCTACCGAGAAGAGCTGTTCTTGGGCTTCAGACTAGGAAAAAACTGGGGAAGGAAGCCAGGAGGCGGAGCTAAATTTCGGACCTAGTCTGTGATTGGGTAGCAGGCTGACACAACCCATTGGTGGATTCGGAATCCACCCATGCTGGAGAAAATGTACTTTGCATAGGTTAACCAAGAAAACCAGGACTATCACCAGTATTTCACTTTCCTTGTCTCTTTCTTATCTAGTTGATCAATTAGACAAGCCAAGTCTGCCTTCATGAAAAAACTGAATCCAAGTTAGCAAGGCATTTGATTAAGAAAAGAAAAATATTAATGATCTAAATAATCACTGGCAGGGCAGAATGTTTAGACAGTTTATAAGAAATGGTGCTAACAGGTAGAAGATGAAAGGGAGGAAGTCAGAGGGGATGTGGCTGGTGGGGTGATGCTGAGCGATGCCTTACGATATAATTATGTTTATTATTTACAATTACATTGTATTTATAATTATAAAATTAATAATAATAAAAATTTTACAAAAAAAAAAGAAATGGCGCTAACAGGCAGGTAGTTGTATGAACAGAACCAAGAGTTATATTTGCTTTCAAGCAATTGTATTTGCAAAATCTCACAAGCCTACCTGGAGTAAGAAGACTGACTTTACTATTTGAAATCTGGAGCCTGGATCAGCTCTGAAGAATTCCTTTGGGCAGTTTAACAGAAGCAATTAAGTAGAAAATCCATGTCCTTTCTTTTCTTTTATTGCCATGGATTTTATAATGGTGCCCATACTAGTTTCAATAGGATTCACTGCATCTATTCAGTTGTACCACAGTTGCTCAAGCCACCTGTATTCCCATTTCATTGCTTGCAATAGTACACAAGTACTTTGATTCTAGCATCTAGGAGACATGTTTTTTCATGTCTGAGCCAGATTCCAATAAATTAAATTCCTATATTTGCAACTTGTTTACCCTATATCAAGTATGTCAAACTGCTGGCCCATGGGCCGGATGCATCATACTGAAACCGCGCCCACTGCATTGCCGGCAATGGGAAAAAAGTTGTGATACGTTACGTGATGTCATTTGACGTCGCGAGTTTGACATGCCTGCCCTATATTATCTTACAATGCCAAGATTTCAACCACAAAGAATTGGTTTGGATCATGCTATTGGGGCTGCTACAGTTGGAGATTAAAAATCTATATGTATATCCTCCTGATACTTTTTTATTTCCTTCCACAAAGAGTTTCAAAGTGATTTTGTCACCAAATTAGTGTCAACTCAGAAACCACCTATAGTTTCTTCATGGCAATCTATCCCTGACCTGGTCTTTCATGTCTTCCAACAACACATTCATCATCTCTGTAGGTGAGCTCATCTATCTTGCTCCTAGTTGTTATTTTCTTTTCTTTCACATTCAATGCTAAATCTTCACATAATGTGCCTGAAGTAGGATAATTTGAGCTTGGTTATTTGTGCTTTGAGTGAGAATTCCGGATGATCCTTTTGATGATCCATTAGTTTATTTTCTTGGCTGACCAGGATATTTTCAGGAGTCTTTTCCAACAGCAATTGATAACAAAGAATCCTAATAAATTAATATTGGTTCAATGTCTTTTTTAATTCTGCATAAGGCCTTTACCACAAAAGACAAGAGCAAGGTATGCTGGAATATATTAATACAAATATTAATAATGAATACCACACAATGAATACTAAAGAAGAGATATAAAATACTATGTACTATGTAAATGATATTCTACACCAGAGCATGCAAGACAGATGCAAATTTTAATGTGACAAAACGGGAAATGTACAGTGAGGGAAAAATTATTTGATCCCCTTCTAATTTTGTACATTTGCCCACTGACAAAGAAATGATCAGTCTATAATTTTAATGGATTTCAAAAAAGTTATAAATTGATTTGCATTTTAATGAGTGAAATAAGTATCTGATCCCCTATCGATCAGCAAGATTTCTGGCTCCAAGGTGTCTTTTATACAGGTAACGAGCTGAGATTACGAGCACTCTCTTATAAAGTGAATGCTCCTAATCTAAGCTTGTTACTTGTATAAAAGACACCTGTCCACAGAAACAATCAATCAATCAGATTCCAAACTCTCCACCATGGCCAAGACCAAAGAGTTGTCCAAGGATGTCAGGGACAAGATTGTAGACCTACACAAGGCTGCAATGGGCTAAAGACTATCACCTTGGTAAGAAGGTGACAACAATTGGTGCAATTATTCGCAAATGGAAGAAGCACAAAATAACAGTCAATCTCCCTCGGTCTGGGGCTCCATGCAAGATCTCACCTCGTGGATTTTCTTTTTTTTTTAATTATTAAAAAGTTTTTATTGAATACAAAGAAAAAAAAGAATTAAAAACATTGAACATGGTAAATCGTCTTTGACTGACATCTCAGTCCATATTGTACATTAATTACATATATCTATATACAAACTATACAATTCTGGTCTCTATCTTAACTTATCTCTTTATTTGTGACCTCCATTTTTTTCCCCTCCATCTAAAAAATTTATTCCATATTCAATAAAATTCTGTTTCTTCCTGATTTTTTAATCTGTTAGTTATCCTATCTAGTTCTGTGCAATACATAATTTTCTTTATTAATTCTTCCTCACTCGGTACTTCCATTGCTTTCCACTTTTGAGCAAATAGTATCCTTGCCGCCGTAACCACATGAATAATTAAATATGTATCCTCTTTATTTACATTTTTATCTAGTATTCCTAATAGTAATGCCTTAGGTTTGTATAGAATGTTTTGCCTAGTCATTTCTATTGCCCATTCCCAGACCATACGCCAATACACCTGTATTTCATGTCCACCATACATGAAAAAAGATGCCCTTTTCTTTTTTACATTTCCAACACATAGAAGAATATCCGTTATACATTTTGGCTAATCTGGCCACAGGGAGATGCCATCTGTAAACCATCTTATACAGATTTTCTTTATATGATGTTGCCAATGTGATTTTGTTATTTCGCTCCCATACTTGCTGCTATTGATCCATATTTATATTATATCCTAAATCTATTGCCCATGTCACCATTGTTTCTTTAACCTGCTCCTCATATAGCTTATGTTCCAACAAGTGTTTGTAAATATTCTTTATTTGTTTTTTCTCCGGGCCTAGCAGTATTTTATCTAACCCCATATCTTGTCTGTTAATACCCCATTCTTGCTTATCCTTCATGTATTTTGCTTATATCTGGAGATAAGACCACCACTCCATGTCTATTCCTTGTTGTTTTAGCTCTTGTGTTTGTTTTAAATAACCTTTTTCTGTCAAAATGTCTTTATATATAATAGCCTTGTCTTTCCTATACAAATTGGGATATGTGACTGCCTCCAATGGTGATAGCCAAGCCGGAATCTTTGTGTATAAAGTACATGAGCAGTTTTCTCATGATATTTTTTGCCCAATCTATACTTATTCTGCAGTGCTGTTCCACCCAAAGGCTAAGCAAAGTCGTCTGCATCTAAAAAGTTATTTGCCTCAGTCGTTGCAAGAACACTTTCCTGTAAAATGAGATAAGTATGTCCATCTTTCTTCCTAAACTGATTTTTTATTACAAATTTAAAACTCGGAATAATCACCTTTTAAAGAGAAAATCACATCCATAAAGTCTTTAAAGTGTTAATTTCTACATTTCCTTAGGAGTAATGAAGAGCATGAGTTAAGATACACAACACTCATTCAAGAAAATTATTATTGGAAAGAGGTGACAGCTTAAAATTCTAAAAGTAGCCTTTTTGTGATTCCATGCATTGGTTGCCATGGCTACAGCTTCTACATAAAAGCAAAGTGTTGGACTTATTTAAAGGACAAGGAAAATTCTACCTCTTGCCATTTCAATCACAATGTTCCAAGACATCTTGGCTCAAAACAAACAAAACTGTGAATGCAGGACTAAAGGACCAAAGAATAGTTTAAATCTGACAGTCAACAGGAATTTCCTTCTCCTCTTAAATATACAGAGAACATGCACAGTTGCCAGTGAGGAGAATGAAGGACAGAATAACATCCTAAAATGTCATCATGTTTATTTTACCTTTCTATTCAGTTATTTTATTAATCATACATCACTCACCCTAAGCATCAGGAGCAACTACATTTTAGAAAGCTGTAAAGGTTAATTGGAAAATTATCAAAATGTTTTGGTATGATCAATGCCTGAAAACAGATGTGTTTAGTTTAAAATAATTAAGATGAAATTAAATAATTAATGCAAAGTATCAAGAGAAAATATCTTTTTCATGTATTCCAGTATTAAATTGTCCGCTTCCATCTCCATTAAGCAAATTTAGTACTATGAACTTAGTTCATGAGCTTAGCTTTACATCTGAAAACAAAAGACTCTTAGAAGAACATGGAAGGAAGTTATATAAATACATTTCCAGAGCGGACTTACAAAGAGTAACTGTATCACTACTGCTGTGATCCATAGTTGCCCATTAACGGCTAGATGCTGCCCTGATTCAGTATCCTTTGGACCTTCACAGAAAACTATCAAAGACTTCTTTTCATCTGTCAGGACATTCAGAACAGACTGCAGCAGCTGAGAGAGATTAAGGGATTTCAGCTGAGGCTACAGTTTGCAAAATGTAGCTCTATGAACTTCATCATTCAAGAGCAATAAGTATTAAGTATTCATTCAAAGCATTATGACAATTTCAAGATTAATGAGCTGAATGCAGCAAGAGCATTATAGTTAAGGTTATAGCTTTCTACATGTTGTTTATCTTGTGCTATTACATATATCTTGGACCTAATTTAAAAGATGCCAATCACCCCACAATATGTAATTGTGCTAATTAGAAACCGAAATATAAGAAATTAACAGTAAGGAGAGTAATTTTATCTGAAGAAGAGAGTTTTTATTTAGGATTGAAAAATGGACTTCTCTCCATCCCTACCATAACTCTGTGCAAAGAATAAACATTATTCTTACCCTATACTTGATCCTAGCCAAATGGTCAAAATGCCATGACTTTACAGTACTCTTACAGAAATACCTATTTATAATAATGCTCCTATTTTTAATGTCTATGGAAAATTGAAGTAGTTGATAATTTTAGTTAAATATTTAAGATAAATAAGGTTGTTTGAATTCATCTGCCACTAAAAAAGGGTGGAGACAATCCAAAGGAACATGTTTTACCTATAGTAAGTTTGTGCCTACTTAAACCTTAGGATCAGCATTTGAAACTTTATTCAAGGATCACAGTCACTGAGACTGGGTAGTTATGCAGTTTTTCATAAATGACCTTCAGAAGGATTTTTAACATATAATATTATTTGGTATACATATGATTATTTTAACAAACTCTGTGTTTAGACATGCTGTGTCCTGTTTTATGTTATATGCTTATGGTTTATGTTATACATGCGTACAGCTGTGTCTGTTCCAGACTAACATTAAGAAATATGAAAATTCTAGATGAAACCTTGAAAAAATAAGCTTTATACATGTCCCAAACCCATTTTCCAAAACCATGAATATCTAAAACCTTATTATCATAGATAAAAAAGATTTGATTTATATTTAGCAACAATTGATAGAGTGGTAGATTAAAAGGGTGACCTGAGGTTTATATTTTCAATCAAACATTTTGTAATGTTATAATGAATATTAAAATTGTCATCTTCTCTACTAGGCAAAAAATACACAAATTAATATTTATGTGTTAGAAATACAAGTAGCCCTAGCTTAACAACTGTTTGTTCAACAACTGTTCAAAGTTAAGACAATGCTGAAAAAAAGAGATTTACAGCCAGATCTTGAACTTGCAGCCTTCAGTGTCCCATGGTCACAGTTCAGGTGCTTGGTAACCAGCACATATTTATGATAATTATAGTGTCACAGGGTCATATGATCAACATTTGTGACCTTCACAGCCAGCTTCTGACAAACTAAGTTAATTGACAAGATGGTGGGAAGTTGCAAGTCATGGTCATGTAACAACGCACTGAAATACCATGTGATTGCCTCAACAACTGCACCTGTAACTGATTAATTCATTCAGTCTTTCCAGTTTTATGAATAAATATGCAGTGTGCAATACAATACACACTATACAGCCTATATAATTTCATTTACTTGCCATTGTATGAATCTTTAATAATAATAAATAAAAACTTCTAATTCTAATTCTCAGTAAGAAACAGAAATTATTAGGTTCAGATATAGGTATTCCCAATTTATACACTGAAAAACTATCCTTCATTTAAAGTAGCATTAACCTAATATAATTAATTACAAGCCTATTCAGCCAAAATGATCACAGAACATAAAGTTACAATGAAATTAATACAATATGGAGGGGGTGGCAAAAAGACTAAAAATGGTTCATGCAATACATCAGATGTCAGCATTATCCACAGATAAAATAATATGATGTGCTTTCTTGATGGTTTCAGCTAAACAAAGCTCACTTCAGGACAACTGACTGAATAAGAAGAAGGACTAGGACAAGAAACAGCATGTTAATGAAAATAATTCAGTGTTTCCTTTTCAATTAAGCAATTATAGCATTCGGTGATTATTTACTTAGAAGTACTTACTAGATTGGAAACAAAAAACTATCGTCCTGTCTCCAACCTTCGCTTTCTTGCGAAGGTTGTTGAGAGCGTGGTTGCCCAACAGTTCCCGCGGCACCTGGAGGAATCATTATATCTGGATTCGCACCAGTCGGGCTTCAGGCCTGGCTACAGCACGGAAACAGCATTGGTTGCGTTGGTGGATGACCTCTGGCGGGCCCGGGACAGGGATTGTTCCTCTGCTCTGGTGCTATTGGACCTCTCGGCGGCTTTTGATACCATCGATCATGGTATCATGCTGCAACAGTTGGAGGGGCTGGGTATAGGGGGCACTGTTTTGCAGTGGTTCTCCTCCTTCCTCTCCAGCCGGATGCAGTCTGTGTTGACAGGGGGTCAGAGGTCGACCCCGTATGTGGGGTACCACAGGGGTCGGTCCTCTCGCCTCTATTGTTCAACATTTATGTAAAACTGCTGGGTGAGATCATCCATGGTTTTGGCGTGGAGTATCATCAGTACGCTGATGATACTCAGCTGTACATTTCCACGCCGAACCACCCCAACGATGCTCTTGCTGTGCTGACCCAGTGCCTGGAAGCCGTGCAGGTCTGGATGGGGAAGAACAGACTCAAGCTCAACCCCTCCAAGACCCAGTGGCTGTGGCTACCGTCGTCCCGGTATAGCCAATTGATTCCATCGTTATCTGTTGGGGGCGAAACAGTGGCCCCCTCGGAAAGGGTTCGCAACTTGGGAGTCCTCCTGGATTCACGGCTGTCCTTAGAGGACCATCTGACGGCCGTGGCCGGGAGGATGTTCTTTCAGGTTCGCCTGGTGCGCCAGTTGCGTCCCTTCCTAGACCGGGACTCGCTACGCAGTCACTCATGCCTTCGTCACTTCCAGGCTGGACTACTGTAATGCTCTCTACATGGGGCTCCCCTTGAGGTGCGCCCGGAGGCTCCAGCTGGCCCAGAATGCGGCCGCGCAGGTAGTGATGGGAGGGGGCGTTGTCTTACCTGAACGCCTATTCTCAGCATGGTGGTGTAGAATCCACTGGAATGGGTTATTTCAGCCCTCCTGCTGAGACTAGGAAAAAAGCTTTAGCCACGCCTTCCCCTGGGCATGTCTCCCAGTTTTTTACGAGGCGAGGTAGCTAAGCTCTGACACCGTGGCTCCAAAAAGGTAAGGTAATAACAGAAGAGGGGTGCCCTCCACGCAAGCCTAGCCCGTTGTTCAAGGGAGGGTGTGGATTCTACACCACCATGCTGAGAAAAGGCGTTCAGGTAAGACAACACCCCTTCTCCAGCATGGTGGATGTAGAATCCACTGGAATGGGACATACCAAAGCCCCCCATGTCCCCTAGGGTGGGAAGGTCTAGGCTGGCGTCTCCCTGGAGGCAACCACCTGTTGAAGGACCTGTCTGCCGAACGCGGCGTCCGCCGCAGCAAACCTGTCAATCTTGTAATGGGTAATGAATGAGGACGGAGACGACCAGGACGCCACCCTACAAATTTCCTCTACGGAGGCCTGGGTGGCCCAGGCCACGGAAGTTGCTGCGCTACGTGTGGAGTGAGCCGTGATACGTGATGGGACGGGCAGCGACTGCGAGACATACGCCCTAGCTATGCAGGCCCTGATCCACCTGCCAATGGTGACGGAAGATACCTTGCAGCCCATGCCAGATGGCTGGAAGGAGACAAACAAGGCCTTGGACCTGCGGAAGGGGCCTGTGCGCTTTATGTAAATGCGCAGATCCCTGCGCACGTCCAGTTTATGCCACTGGCGTTCTAGTCTATGGGTCGGAGTAGGACAGAAGCTGGGTAGTACGAGGTCCAATGACCTGTGAAAGCTTGGGGATGAATGAGGGGTCTAGTCTGAGGACCACTCTGTCTTGGTGGAAGATACACAGGTCCTCCCGAACTGACAGAGCGGCTAGCTCCGAAATCCTTCTGGCTGAGGTAATTGCTATTAGGAAAGCCACCTTCAAGGATAGGAACTGTAGAGAAAATGATTGCAGGGGCTCGAAGGGAGCCTCCGTTAGGGCCTGTAATACTGTGGGCAGGTCGCAGGATGGATATCTATGCACCGGGGGTGGGCCGGAGTTTGCCGCCCCCTTGAGGAAGGCGGAGATCGCTGGGTGGTGAGAGAGGGGACCCCAATTGTCACAGGTGAGGACCGTGGATAATGCCGCCACCTGTCTGCGGATGGTGTTGGTGGACAATCCCTTGGACATGCCATCTAGCAGGTAGTCTAAGATGTTTGGGACAACTACTGATAGGGGATCCAACCCCCGTGGAGAGCACCACTGGCAGATGTTTTGCCAGGTTGCATCGTAGATCCTGTTTGTTGAGGGGCGTCTAGAGGCTTGAATCATAGAGATCGCCTCTGGGGAGTAGGCTTGCTTAGTTAGGCACTCCCGCTCAAGTGCCAGGCGGCTAATTGCAGCCACTGAGGGTCTGGATGGCGGAGCTCCCCTTGAGAGAGGGCCACTTGGTTCGGCGGGAGTCTCCACGGAGGAGACAGGGACAGATCCACTAGGTCTGCAAACCACGGGCGCAATGGCCAATATGGCGCAACCAAGATTACTTCCGCTCACTCCAGTAACATCTTGCGGATGGTGGCCTGGATCAGGGGGAGGGGAGGGAAGGCGTACAGCAGCCCTTCGGGCCGCTTGGATCGCAGAGCTTCCGTCCCCTCGGCCCCTCTGGTTGGGAACCTGGTGAAGAACCTGGGGAGCTGGGTGTTGGCCGGGGAAGCAAAGAGATCCAGGCATGGCCTGCCGAGCTTGGTCGCTATCATGTCGAATACTCTGGTGTCCAGTCGCCACTCTGCGTGGTCCACGGTTACCCTGCTCAGCGAGTCTGCCTGCCGGTTTGCCTCCCCCGAAATGTGCTCCACCCTTATTGACCTTAGGTGAGTCTCTGCCCACAGCCCCAGCTCCTTGGCCTCCTGGAGGAGGGCCCAGGAATGTGTGCCCCCCTGCTTGTTGACGTGGGCCTTGGCCGCCACATTGTCCATCAGGACTAGGACATGTTTGCCCGACACTAGGGGAGAGAAGTGGAGGAGGGCCAGATGGATGGCCCTTAGCTCTAGCCAGTTTATGTTTTGTTCCTGGTTGGCCATGGACCAACGCCCCTGGGCCAGCTGGGTTTGGAGGTGAGCGCCCCAGCCGAACAGACTGGCGTCTGTGGTCAGGACTACCCTGGAGGGTTCCTTGAATACGGTCCCCTTGGACATGGCTGCGGAAACCCACCACTGGAGGGACGTGAGGATGTGGGGTGGAACCTGAACCTTCTGGGGAGAGGCGCTGAGGTTCTGTTTCTGGAAGGGAAGGAGAAACCACTGGAGGGTCCTTGAGTGGAGTCTCGCCCACGGGACTATCCCCATGCAGGATACCATCTTTCCCAGGAGCTGGGACAACTACACCAGAGGGACCCTTCTCGCGCCCCGGATCTGGGATATCAATTTCCGGATGCTCTGCCGCACTCCTGGGATAGGAGTGCCTATCTCCAGTGCCTGGTGCCTCCTCGAGGCCTCTCGCTTGGCTGCCCTAGAGGTCTTTTTGGAAGTAAGGTGCTTAGCTTTTTTCTTACCCCCTGTATCCAATTCTGTGGGTCTGGAAAAATCCCTCAGCCGAAGAAACAGCTCTAAAATGCCGTACGGGGTGAATCTGTGCTCCCCGCTACCCCCCCTCCAATCGGGCACTTGCGATTTGTTCGGAGCGTTTCCAGTGACGACGGAGCCCCGTGTCTGGATCCGATGTCCTCCGGCTTTGATTGCTGCCGCTTGCCCTGTCGGAGCATCTGGGAGCGCAGGCAAGGCTGCCTGCAAATCCTGGAGCGGATCCGAGCTCCAAGGGGGGAATGGAGTCTCTTTGAATCAAAGTACCCAGCTCTGGAAGGGACAAAGTCCCTGCCTCAGAACCTGGTCTAAAGGACAACCAGTTGCCCCTTTGAAAGTAATTTGGAAGCAATTTGGAAAAAATTCAATTAGAAACTGATTTAAATTAAGTTGGAATCAATTCCAACGGAGCCAGGGAACAGGTGTCTGCTCTGAGCCGAAAAAACTGGGAGACACGCCCAGGGGAAGGCGTGGCTAAAGCTTTTTTCCTAGTCTCTCTGAGCAGGAGGGCTGAAATAACCCATTCCAGTGGATTCTACATCCACCATGCTGGAGAACGTCATGGCGCTCCCATGTAACACTGCTCCTGCGTGAGCTGCACTGGTTGCCGGTGGCCTTCTGGGTGCGTTTCAAGGTGTTAGTGACCACCTTTAAAGCGCTCCATGGCATCGGACCCGGATACTTACAGGACCGCCTACTGCTAGCAAATACCTCCCGCCGTCCGGTACGCTCCCACAGAGAGGGCCTCCTCAGGGTGCCGTCGGCCAGACAATGTCGGCTGGTGACCCCCAGGGGGAGAGCCTTCTCTGTGGGAGCTCCTACGCTTTGGAACGAGCTCCCCCCCCGAACTCCATACGATGATGGATTTACGTACCTTCGGTCGGGAATTGAAAACATTCCTTTTTCGACAGGCCAGCCTGGCATAGAAGCTCCGGTTCCAGCAAGGTTAAAATTGTTTTAGGAGATTGAGTTATTTTTAAGATCTATAATGTATTGGGTTTTAAATGGGATTTATGGCCAAATTGTTTAATTTATTTTTAATTTTGTATATTTATATGTTTTTAATTTTGGGCTGTACACCGCCCCGAGTCCTTCGGGAGAGGGGCGGTATAGAAATCGGAAAATAAATAAAAAAATAAAATAAAAAACTATTTATTTACAAATCAATATCTTGACCCTTTCAGTTTCTTTTAATGATGTTTCTTTTTCAAGTGCATTACTGCAGAGTTTAAATAAAATTTGTGCATACAAAGTCTCTCTGTATGGTTCTGTATGGCTCTCATATAGAATACTAACCATCTCACAATATAGGAATTTCACAACGAGCAACAAAGCTGTTAATTTACAAATTAGTGGCCCTTCTGGTAGACCAAATCAATTTGCAGATCCAAACATTGTTTTAAAAAAAATATACATCAAGACTAAAATAAATGCCTGGATTAAAGTTATGAAGTAAATGAACATGAGATCCTACCTAGGAGGTGCTATTTAGCTAACTTAACTGTTCTGCCAACTGAACAAAGATGGTTCAGGCTAAGTTTGATGTACTAAATAGGTTTGGAAGCAACAAGCTGTTTGAATTCAAACATTTCACAGACTACTGCATTAACAAAACACAGTTGATGAATATATAAGTCTATGATAACTATAGATATATCATTCCTAGATAAAACTTTATATTTTCTAATGTTTAAAATACTACTGAAATTAAAAACTGATTTCCAGAGCTTTTAACTGATACTGTGAAAAATCATGGTTCAACTACAGATGTATACTTTTGTCTCTCTGACTGCGTTAATTCCTCCCTATTCTCATATAACGCTCCACAATAAATTCCCCTGAGTCCACTACAACTCCTGCTTTACGTTGCTGAATTATAACAATAATCTGCTCGATGTTCTGCATTTAAGCCTTTGGGATCTTTATTAGGTCCATTTCCTTTTCAACCTAAAAAAGGACATGCATTTATTCTCAAATTGGTGCATATTTCACATTGGCCCCACTCCAAACATCAATACACATGACTGAGTAAAGAATTCACAACATGAAGTTCAGAGCCAAGGCAATTCTTATATTGTTCTTTTAAAAAAAAATCTTAATTCAAAACTTACCTCAGTAACATCCATGACTTTAATAGCTGCCAACTGACCTGTCTTGACATGTCGACCCTAATAAAAAATAGAAAGAATTAGACTTCGCATTATTAATTAGAAGATTAATAAAGACATGACATCATTTGCAGCTCATTGTTTCACAGAATATCTATTTCATTCAATATATTTATTACAAGCAAAAAAATGTAAAATGAAACATAAAAGTAATTCAACATTGTCCTTTTAAGAGAATTGCCAAAATATATTCTTCAACTGGTATTGTAAGTGAAATATTTGTATAGTGTTCAGCCTTTAGTCAATATTTTTTGGAAACTAAGGCAGCCTGTGGTGTCTGCAGATGGAGGAAGCATTCTGTCATTCTGGTGCACCCTTTTTGCATGTATGTCATGATGTTCCACACACATACAGGGAGCAGAGCTGGACGAAAGCATCAAGATCTTGTGGACTCCCACAAAGGTGGCTGTTAAGTGTTAATAAAGACAGTCATCGGTGAACATTTCTTCTAATCCACAATAATCAGTCCTCAGCCACATTGTTTACTATGAGCCTGAAGACAAGCATCAGAAGTGTCAATCTTTCTAAGTTCCTATTCCACAATCTTCTTCCATCTGCTAATGTTTTAGGTTCAAAAGAATACATTAAGGCCTCAGTATACAGCTCTACCACTCCCAAAAATCTCAAACTAAAGTATGAGTTTACAAAATATATTTATAGGTAGTTCTCAATTTATGACCAGTCACTTAATAAATGTTCGAAGTTACAACAGATCCCCAAAAGCTTTTAAAACTCAGTTTCAAAGTTACGACAACCACACACACATACACCTGCAGTCATGTGACTGCATTTTAGACACTTGGCAACAGGTTGTCTTTATGGCTGTTTTAGTGTCTTGTCATCATCTGACCACGATTGGGGGGGGGGTTGCCCAGATTTATTTCCAGTTTCTGACAAAAATATTCCATTGGAGAAAATTGATTTGCTTAATGACCACAGTGTTCACTTAACAACTACTGAAAAAAATTGAAAAAAATCAGTTCCAGTCATGTGATGCCTTGACTTACAACTCCAATAACTTATGACTCTAATTCTGGGCTAAGTTACAGTTGTAAGTTGAGGACTACCTGTATGTCTTATAAATGAGGGCATCCAGAATATATTTCTTGGAAAAACAACGATTTCCTATTGTTTGCAATTCATAATTTATTATAAAGTAAAATTTAATAGTCCACATTTATATTAAAATGAACCCTCAGTGAAATTTGTTTGTTAAACTACTACAGAAAAACAAAAATAATTTTTATTGAAACTAGTGATTTTGTCCATTTCTTTAGATCAGTTTGAACCTCTTCATTATTCTGAACTCTTAATAGTGACTCCAATATGCAAAAGACAGATAAGGTATCTGTTTGAATATTGATAGTAAACATACGCATTCAAATTTTGATGGTGTAATTTCCTAGGCAATTCTTTGAAAAGATGTGATTTTGATGAAAAGCATGTATTTGGTGCCTTTCATTTCCCTGAAAAGTATTTCTACAGCCAACAGAAATAATATGAATCATGGAACACAGCATGGAAAAGCACAATTGGCTTTGTGATCTCTTTTTAGACCACTCTAAGAAACAGGATGCTGAACTAAGTATTGTTAGACTTCTCCAATTTAAGGACTTAAAGGTACACTGCCATTATTTTCAGATCAGGAAGGCTGAGACAGGCATTTTATTTGAAAGACATAAGTTCATGCTTTTAAACATTTTAAAATGGTAATAAAGAATCAAAAGGACATTTTTGGCAATTTCCAACAAGTAAACTAGGCATAGAAGAATTGTCCATGCAATTACAGCCATAGCATTCAAGACTTAAGAGGCAAATTCTTTTACTTTCTCTTTACTGGAAAACCTAATAGGGAAGACAGCCCAAGTAACCCTTGCTGACTGGGTCATTTAGTTCCCAGAGTGATTCCTATGCCTTTCATTTTATTGCAGGAAGTAAAGTGACAGGAAGGCCAAGAGTGACTCATGTTCTCTTATCTTATCACCAGTGAAGGGAAAATATAACAGAATTGTTCAATTCTCAAGAAAGCATTGGACAAAGGATTCACCAAAAACAAGAGGTTTTCCTTCTTTATTTGTGCTAATCAATCTGCTCACAATTCCATTTAATTTTAAAATAATGTCCTTGATTTATAACAGTTCATTTAATGACCATTCAAAGTTACAATGGCACTGAAAAAAGTGACTTATGGCCATTTTTCACATTTATGACAGTTGCAGCATCCCTATGGTCACGTGATTTACATTTGGATGCTTGACAACCACCTCACATTTATGATCGTTGCAGTATCCTACACTTACGTGATCACCACTTGCAACAAGGGGGAACAAGGCCTCGCTGCTTGAAAGCGATTTCTTGTTCCAGCCCCATGAACTTCTCCCGGGGTACTGGTAATGAGCGAAATCCGGACCCTGGACTCAGGCTGCTGCTGCTCAATGCCAGGTCGGTGGTAAATAAGGCTCTCCTCATCTGGGACTTAGTTCTGGATGAGGAGGCCGACCTGCATGTGTGACTGAGACCTGGCAGACCCCAGAAGGAGGAGTTCCCCTCTCTGAGATGTGCCCAGCTGGATTTCAGGTATGGCATCAGCCGCGACCCCAGGGAAGGGGGGGAGGAGTGGCGATTATAGCTAAGGAGTCACTCGAACTGCGCAGCCTCGCTGCTACCGAGATATCAGGTTGTGAGTCCCTCCTTATGAGGTTGGACCTAGGTGTACAGGTGGGCTTGTTGCTTACATACCTGCCTCCCAGCTGCGTTTCAACAGCCCTGCCCACGCTACTCAAGGAGGTAGCCAGGTTGGCGTTTGAGTTCCCCAGACTTATAGTCTTGGGGGACTTCAATGTGCCGTCACTCGGTGAGTCCTCTGGGTTAGCGCGGGAGTTCATGGCTACCATGGCAACCATGGACCTGACACAAGTAATTGAGGGCCTGACCCACAAGGGGGGACACACACCTGACCTGGTCTTCCTCTCGGAGCAGTTGAGGTATGATCTGGAGTTAAGGGGCTTAGAAGTGTTGCCTATGTCATGGACAGATCATTTTCTGCTGCGGCTTGAGTTTATGATACCTATCCTCCCCCGCAGGGAGGCGGAACCAATTAAATGGTTCTGCCCCAGACGCCTGATGGACCCTATGGGCTTTCAAAGGGTGCTTGGGGAATTGCCGGATTCGCTCATACACAGTTCGGCGGAGTCCCTAGTGATGGCCTGGAATATGGCCACTACGGGGGCTCTAGACCGGATTGCGCCGTTGTGACCTCTCTGTGGTAGCAGACCCAGGAGATCTCCTTGGTTTACCGAGGAACTCAGGGGGATGAAGCACCAGAAGAGACGTTTAGAGAAGCAATGGAGGGAAAGCAGATCCGAATCTGATCGAACCAAATTGAGAGCTTATATTAAGACCTATTTGGAAGCGATCACTACGGCAAGATCTCAGTATCTTTCCGCATTGATCGCGTCTGCGGAATCCCACCCGGCTGCCCTGTTTAAGGTGACTCGTTCTCTCCTTGATACGGAGAGGAGGGAGGAACCTTTGCAGGGCAATGCCGAGGAATTTAACATCTTTTTCGCAGACAAGGTCGCTCAGATCCGGGCTGACTTGGACTCCAATTGGAATGCAGTGTCGGCTGACAATGAGTCAGTTGAGATGACAGAGGCCCGTCTTAGTCTGGTTGAATGGGATGAGTTTGACCTGGTAACTCCTGATGATGTGGACAAGGCCATTGGAGCTGTGAGTTCTGCCACCTGCTTCTTGGACCTGTGTCCCTCCTGGCTGGTTTCGGCTAGCAGGGAGGTGACACGGAGCTGGGTCCAGGCTGTTAATGCTTCGTTGAGGGAGGGGTCCTTTCCGGCTCCCTTGAAGGAGGCACTTGTGCACCCCCTCCTCAAGAAGCCTTCCCTGGACCCAGCAGTATTGAATAATTACTGGCCAGTCTCCAATCTTCCCTTTCTAGGGAAGGTTGTTGAGAAGGTGGTGGCACTCCAACTCCAACGGTCCTTGGAGGAAGCCGATTATCTGGACCCTCGGCAGTCCGGGTTCAGGTCCGGTTACAGCACGGAAACTGTTTTGGTCGCGCTGACCGATGATCTCTGGCGGGCCCGGGATAGAGGTTGTTCCACTATCCTGGTGATTCTTGACCTCTCAGCGGCATTCGATACCATCGACCATGGTATCCTTCTGCGCCGGTTGGAGGGGTGTGGAGTGTGGGGCACCGTTTTATGGTGGTTCACCTCCTACCTCTCTGGCCGGTCGCAGTCGGTCTTCGCAGGAGGTCAGAGATCGGCTCCGAGGCCTCTTCCATGTGGAGTGCCTCAGGGGTCTGTTCTCTCACCTCTGCTTTTTAACATCTACATGAAGCCGTTGAGTGAGATCATCCACCGACACGGGGTGAGCTATCATCAATATGCTGATGATACTCAGCTTTATATCTCTACCCCACGTCATTACAGCGAAGCAGTGGAAGTGATGAACTGGTGCCTGGAGGCTATTGAGGTCTGGATGGGTGCCAACAGGCTCAGACTAAATCCCGACAAGACGGAGTGGCTATGGGCTCTGCCTCCCAAGGACGAGTCTAACTGTCCATCCATTACCCTGGGGGGGAGAAGTTTTGTCCCCCTCGGAGAGGGTTCGCAACTTGGGTGTCCTCCTCGATCCACAGCTAAGTTTAGAACACCATTTTTCGGCTGTGGCGAGGGGAGCATTCGCCCAGGTTCGCCTGGTGCGCCAGTTGCGGCCCTATTTGGATCGGGAGTCACTCCTCATAGTCACTCACGCCCTTGTCACCTCAAGATTCGACTACTGTAATGCTGTCTACATGGGGCAACCTTTGAAGAATGTCCGGAGACTGCAGGTTGTCCAGAATGCGGCCGCGCGAGCTGTCTTGGGTCTCCCAAGACATGCTCATATCACTCCAGCTCTCTGTGAGCTGCACTGGCTACCAATCGGTCTCTGAACACAATTCAAAGTGCTGGTTATAACCTATAAAGCCCTTTATGGCAATGGACCAAGATACTTGCAGGACCGTCTCCTGCTTCATGAATCCCAGCGACCGGTTAGGGCACATAGGGTTGGCCTCCTACGAGTCCCGTCTATTAGGCAATGTCATCTGACGGGTCCTAGGGCAAGGGCCTTCTCCGTCGCTGCCCCAGCCCTCTGGAACCAACTTCCCACAGAGGTCCGCACTGCTTCCTCCCTCCTAGCTTTCCGGAAATTATTGAAGACCTATTTATGCCGACAGGCTTGGGGCGTATGAACAGTGCTCTGCCCCCGGGCCTAAGGAATGTGCCTCCATCGTTGATTGTGTGTTTGATTGTGATTGCATGTTGTATGTATGTGTTTTAGATTGAATGAATGTGTTTTTGGATTGGATGGTTGATTATTATTATTAAATTCCTTATATGTACCCGTATTTCGCGCTTTATAGGGCGCACCTGCTGATAAGACGCACCTAATTTTTAGAGGAGGAAAATCGGAAAAAAATGTTTTGAGCCAAAAAGTGGGCTAAAATATTTATTACAATAACAGGATAACTTAACATGAACAATAGCCAACAGCAGCATTAAGAACCATCATTACTGTAAAAGATAAGGTCTCTAGTCATTGGTAAATCCCAAAAATTCCTCACAACTGTCCGAACTTGTGAAGCTCAGTGGCTCACTATCACTGGTGTCAGGGTCTTCATAAAGGACACCATCCTCTGAACCATCCAAGGCATTACTGATGCCACATTTCTTGAAGGAACTTACAACCGTTTCATCCTTCACGGCTTGCCATGACGTTTTCACCCACTCACAAACTTGAGTGATGGTGGGCCTTTTCATTCTTCCAGTGGGTGTCAGGTCATGATTCCCAGCAGCCATCCACTTGTTCCACTCCTCTCGCATGAACACTTTAAATGGCTTGTTAAGTGAAACATCCAGAGGTTGCAACTGGCTAGTAAGCCCCCCAGGAATGACAGCTAGATGGGTCTTTGCTATTTTAAAGATTTTTTTTGTGTTGTCACTGATATGTGCCCTAAACTGGTCAAGTACTAGTAGGGCAGGTTTCTTCAGAAGCCCTCCAGGGCGTTTGGACCACACTTTTTCTATCCATATTTTCATTCCACCTTCATCCATCCATCCTTTCTGATGAACATGGACAATAACTCCACGTGGGATCACCTCTTTCGGCATGGTTTTTCTTTTCAAAATTATCATTGGAGGCAACTTGGTGCCATTCGCGCAGCAGGACAACACAACAGTATAATGGGTTTTCTCATGTCCTGAGGTCTTCACAGTTATGGTTTTTGCACCTTTCTCATCAACAGTCCTGTTTGATGGAACATCAAAGGTTAATGGGACTTCATCCATATTTCCAATCTGCCCTACTTCAAAGCCATTTTTCTTTCTTGCATCAATAACAAATGTATGGAAAGACAGAATCTTGGATTCATATTCTTTAGGCATTTTTTGCGCAATTCTAGTTTTGGTGCGCATAGCAAGGCCAGATCTTCTCATGAACCTGTAGCACCATGATGCTGATCCAGTAAAGTCGTCAATGCCTTTCTCTGCAGCAAAACGCTTGGCTTCACATCTTATCATTTTCGTGGAGACTGATAATCCATTGTTCCTATGATGTTTGATCCACTCTTTCATTTCCACATCTATCTGTGGCCATTTTGCAGCATGCCCACGAAAACTGTGTTTGCTTTTATCTGCTTTTTGCAGTGCTTCCTCCTGTCTCCTCCATCCCCGTATCATTTTTTCAGTTGGAGGTGGCCCAAAATGTCTTTCAGCTGCCCTGTTTCCATGTTGTTTGGCGTATTTTACTACCTCCAGTTTAAATGGGATTTTATAGCTTAGCCTTCTCTTCTTTGACATACCCCATGTACCGGTACATGAATGTGTTAAACTGTCACTGAGTGATTCTGTGTAGTGACAGTTCAGAGAATTCATGTTGTGTTTTGCCTTTTTTTTCTTCTTGGCACGCTTTTCCGAGGAATCAGTTGGCGTTTTGAGACTTTGGGTCCGCTTAGCTCCCCTCCCCAGTCCGGCTCTTCACTCACCTTAGCAACACCTTCGTCCTTGCCCGCTTCAGCCCGCCCCTGCCTCCTTTGCAGCCTTTTCAGTCTTTGCAGCCGCCGGCCAATGAGGGCTCAGAAAGTGCTGGGCAGTTTACGTACGGTATTCCAAAGAATAAAGCACTGGGCTATGCCAGGGGTAGGCAACCCTGGCTCTTTGAGGATGGGTGGACTTCAACTCCCAGATGGTGGTAAAACCAGCGGATTCTTAACCCCCACCGCAGTTTCCTCCTAGCAATGGAAAAACCTCCCGACTCGAACCGAAGCCTGGAAGCTCCGCATGCAAGAGGAAATGCCTCCGTAGAGTCACGCGGATGCTAAGCGGCCTCCTATTGGGCTTCCGAGTCATCACGGGGGTGGGGCGGGGCTAGGCTACATTTCGCCTGTTTGAAGCTTTTCCGGCGGTTGTTTCTCGGGCTGGTCGCGGCAGATTACGGCGGCCGTGAAGATGAACGCGGATCTGCGGAAGGCCTGCGCCCTCAGGAGCTTTCCTAGCGCCTCGCTGCTGCGGCTCATGGCTTCACCGCTGGCGCTGAGCTCGTCTGCCTGGCCGCAGGGTGACAGCTGCTTGCGGGCGGCTTCAAAACCGCCCGCTCCCTTCCTTGTTTCGCCGCCCCTCTTGTGTGGGCGGGGTTGAGGGGGTTATGCTAATGCCAATCGGGAAAAGGAGCTGAGGTGAGTCTGCGAGCTGCCGCTGAAGAGGCGATCGGAGGCTGAGCAGAGCGTCCCCCCGCCCCCCCACACTTCCAGAGCCATGGCTGAAGGGGGCGAAGGAGGGGAAGATGAGATACAGTTCCTACGAACTGTGAGTATCCGTGCGTGCATCGGTGTCGGGGTTTCTAGAGCAGCAACCCGGTTTGTTTCCCTCCAGGTCTTCTGAGCGGGTTGCATTACTAAACAAGGTTTCTTCCCCAGTCCCTTAAGCTTTTGCTTAGAGTGAGTCTTTGGGGAAGTGGGAGAATCTTATTACAAGCTTTTCGGAATCAGCTCAGCTCCCGGGCATGGTTGTTTTGGGCTACAAGCCTTTCTTCCCGAATGCCTTCTTGCGAGTCGGCATTCGTGCAGTCTTCTAAGGCAACGGCGCTTGCGTCACATCCCCTCTGCTCCAGCGTCTCCCCCCCCCCCGCCTGCATCTTCGCTCCATAGGGCGCGGCTGATTTTTCCTACTTTGGGAGGGAAAAAATGCGCCCTATGGAGCGAAAAATACGGTAATTGTATTGTTGTTGTAAGCCGCCCTGGGTCCTAGGAGAAGGGCGGCATAGAAATTTGAATAAATAAATAAATAAACCTTCTGACAAGCAAAGTCAATGGGGAAACCACTTAACAATTGTGTTACTAATTTAACAACTGCAGTGATTCACTTAACATATGTGTCAAGAAAAGTCGTAAAATGGGGCAAAATTTATTTAACAAATTTCTCACTTAGCAACATAAATTTTGGGCTCAATTGAAGGCTACCTGTATCTTAAAAACTGGGTAAGTGAAGAAAAGATAGGAAGTGTACTGAAAAACAGACATCTCTTCAGTGTCTTTGATTAAGATAATCCCTACCTTAAGTCTGATTACAATCAGAAGACATTCCACTTCAAAGGTCCTAAGGTTCCAGCTATAAGCCACAAAAATGCACTGAAGCAAATTTCATTCTCATTCCCTTAAGGAAAGATCTATGTTTACTTTGCTTTTCCCAGGCCATGCAGGAAAATATTATGAAGCTGTGGAATGGGAAATTAAGACTGTGGGAAAGGAAGTGCAATACTCAAAGTATCTCAGTTCAGACAAATGCTTCATAATCTTGTGATAGAGGCTCCAAAATATTTCAGCACATCATATTGCAGCATAGCATGTATTTAAATGTCTGACTACTTAAGGTGTCATACAACCTTAAAAAAAATAGTTTCTGCAATGCTTCAAACTATTAATTAAAGAACACAAGTCCATTTGCCCTTGCCAAGCAACCAGCTGGCACAAAAGACTTCCTATTTAAAGGTAAATATAAATCAAGATATGACTATCTTAATTTACTAAGATTCATGTGAAATTACTCCTGAAAGTCAATAAATAGTTCCTTATTTTTGAAAGAAAGACTTTTGTATCTTGTTGGCTGCTTATCTCTACTAATTGCATATGTCTTATTCTATACTGCTATAATTATAATATTTTCATCATTATAATACCATTGTGTTTTACCTCTCTTCAACTGCAATATGCCAAATCAGCAGGTCCAGTGAAGAATTATTGGAGTTGAAATCTATCAGCAAGAATATAAATTATTCATTCCCATTGTGGGATTATGTTCTTTTAGTAAAAGTGGAACGAATCCAAGATTCAAACACAAAGGCTACTGACAACCTAACATTAATGGATCCTTAGAAAAAGACAAAATCTTGCAGACAGTGAAGTTATCCTAAAGGTTTTTTAAAATTTCAGAAGTTAACAGGTTTGGGATAAGAAAATAAAATCAAGTACTACCACATAGATGCACACTGATAAGCAGATGGTAAAAAGATGCAGAACTCAAGCCAATGCAAACAGAATCATACACCCAGTTTTCAGCATACTGTTACTAAAGAGGAACACTTTTGTGCCAAAATTACTTAACTAAATACTAATATGTGGAATCCTAAAAGGCAAAATTTAAGTTCCTACTACATCACTGTGATACTAAAATAAGATAATAGTTTGCTTTCAAGCAAATTTTTTAAAACTTCTCAAACTAATCCCTGATGTTGTTCCCATTAAGCTTAATATAGAACAAGCACCTCTCTTTTTCACTCATCTATGCTTTTCTTAATCAGTCCTTTACAATTATCTTTATTATTATCTTTATATTACAAATTCATATAGGCAATAGCTTGGAGAGCTTTAAATGGGAACTTACACAGATCCACAATTTACAGCAGATCCTATGAAAATCAGTATTGATTACTTCTTCCGCCAGTCTCTTCATATTAACTTTTCTATTTTTTATACTATTTACTCTCAAATTTATTCCCGCTAATTCAAATCTCACCACACAATTACCGTTTCCCATTTGGTTCTAGGTATTTAATGGATTGGTTGGGTTGGTGTGATTATGAAATCTGCCCTTATTTAGGGCAATAATGTGAAGTAGTTTCTGGTTAAAGATGTGTGTCTGTTGTGCTGATGACAGTGTGCCACCTGTACAAAAATAAGATAATAAGCCTGCTTACTTCATTTTTCAACTAAAACCTACACTGAAGTACTTTTTGCTTGAAAACTAATAAGTCTGCAGAATAGGAAAAGACAAATCTTTCAATATTTTTTGGGGTATTCTTTTGTGATTCAAGAAAAACCATAACTCAGGAGCAAAATTAATGCTTCCTATGCAAAACGGCTTAGGTCAGTCACCAGAAGATCCGCTTACTGTAAAAGCCTTTGTCTGAAATCTGGGTCTAAATAATATAGTGAGCTAGAAGAACCAAAAGTCTTTTTGTACACAGCTGTTTCCAATATTCTGATGTTGCATACCTAGAAAATGAATGTCATAAATACCATCTTTGCTTATACAACCAAACTTGTTTATACAAAACATTATGCATGTAAAAAACAACACTGCAAAAACCTCCTCAAACTCGTAAGCTTTCTTGTTTCAGTATACAGAATTAAAAAGGGCCTTTGTAATTTCCCTCATCAACAGACCTACAGAAACAATAATACATTGAGAAAGAATCCCTAAACCATGGCATATTTATATTTTTATTTGGATCACTAAAATTTGAGGATTGTAAATTCAATTGTAAAACAATGGGTAAGAAAAAACAGGAAGGTTTCTCCTCCCTCCCCTCAATTCAGTCAGTTTTTGCAACATTATTGTTAGTATTGTGGATTGATCAATGTCTAGCTTGAAAACTGCTACCCAGTGCATTAAGACATCTAATTACAAGAAATCACACTAGTTATTAATTTTTATCCAACCAAAACTGGATGGATAGATCAATTTTTCAAATCCAGAAGATGATGTACTACAGAGTCCAATGTGAACAGAATACAGACAGTATATAACTTAATATCACAGTAGTGGTGATGGTGGCACAGTGGTTAGAATGCAGTACTGCAGGCTAACTCTGTCCACTGCGAGGAATTCGATCCTGACTGGCTCAAGGTTGAATCTGCCTTCCATCCTTCAAGGTCAGTAAAAAAGGAGGACCCAGATTGTTGGGGGCAATATGCTGACTCTGTAAATTGCTTAAAGAGGGCTGTAAAAGCACTATCAAGTGGTATATAAGTTTTAGTGCTAGTGCTAGTGCTAGTACTATCACAGGGAAAAGGGGGGGAAAAGCAGATTTCCCATTAAAAACATTGGTTTTCTTTTAAACTTCACTGGAGTCTAATACTGTACATTGTACCACTTTACTATCTTGATATCATTTAAAAGCTTTTACTTTATATGATATAAATAAATCATCCTGTTTTCTCTTAGGAGGAGTCATTAACTACCCTGATAATGAAAGACTTGTTATTGTATGAATAATATGGAAGATTATAAGATTGGCTACAGAAGCACATACAATGCTATCACAAGTTCAATTCACTTTCAGTTTACTTTCACAGACTCTTCCTCTCCCCAGGATTCAACATGCCACTAAATTTAATGCATTTATTTCTTCACTTGTCCCTTGGACCATAAAATTAAAATACAAAATGAATTGATTTATCTAATTACACATCAGCAATATGATCTATCCAGCTGATAAGACAGATGTTGGGCAGACATCTTAAAAATCAATAAAGCTTCCAGGCAATATTTTTTTCCTTGCAATCATCCTGCCTCAGGATGCAATGGGGTTGCAGAGATTGCTAACTTGAATTGGCCTCCTAAGCTGTGTTTTTCTCATTTCTTTTTGTTTCTGTAAAAAAAGCAAGGAGCATATATCAAAACAACATTGAGAAACTTAACCAATTTTGCTGTACATCTCTCTAAACTACTTCTGTATATAAATAAATAAGAAAAAATTACACATACAAGGAAAAATCTGATATTAATGTTAATCTTTTAGTAAATATACTATGTAATTATACTGTATTTTGTATTTAATTATACTAATACTAGCTCTTGAAATGTAAAAAAAAGACCTTGCTAAAATCAAGCATTTTGATAGTGTCAACATACAGGTGGTCCTCAACTTATTACTGGTAATTTAATGACTGAAGTTATGACTGCCACAAAAGTAAAACACCTTAGCCATAATTCTTCCCTGCAGTGACATGATCATTACTGAGGCCCCTAACAACTATTTGATAAAACAGGGTATCCACACCAAGTTCTACTAACAGTCCAGTATCACCCCCTGAAGGAAAAGTTAGGTTTTGGCCTTCCAAAAACCAACAGTTGAGAGCCACACAAATCTCAGGGGAATGCTGGATCTTAGAGTAATCACCATAACAGTTACATAGACACTTCCATGATATCCCTAGGAAAGTTTGCTTTAACTAATTGGAACAGTAAACACATCTACATAATGTCTATGTCTACGTAATATATGTCTATGTAATTAAAAGCCCATCTTCCATTATTAAAAGAGCTTCTTAGAATTCAAATAGAGTTAAGAAACAAACAAGAGTATATTGGCATATGAATTGACTCTACTTGTCTTCTTAAAAACAATGCAGATCTCTGTATAAACATATTGCAGAAAAACAAATGCTACTATTTTAATTGTATAATCAATTAACTGTATAATACATATAGTTCTTTACTGGCCTTCATAGTTTCTCTCTACATCCACAGATAATTACATGTACACTATTCCACCACACATTCAAGTATGAAGCAGCCTATAAGAATGCCTTTATAGAAGTTTTAGTCTTAATTTCTTAATTTCTTCATTGCAAAAAATAATTATTTTAATAAAAATAATAAGCATATACGATTCTATATTTTCCCCTTTGTTATTTAATAATTTTTTATTTTTTATTTTTCCAAACTCTCCCCCATACATACTTTTAATAAAATGAAATAAATACATGCGCATGACTTTTGGTGTTGCTCGCCCATTTCCCCTTTCACTGTATCCACACTCCTTTTCCCCTTTGGAATGTCATAGCACTACATGTTTCACTGAGTAATTTCTCCATGTGAGTAATGCAAAGAAAGGAGCAGGTTCACTGCAAGTCCATCATTATTATTGTCTACACAAATGGCTCTCTGAAAGGAGAGCTAGACTGAAGGATCCTATCTTATTTTGTCTTTAATAAAGCTAAAATCATGTTTCTGTTTGCAGGCTGTTCAGAAGAACACCTTTAGCAGCCTATGGAAAAGTTCTACCACAATAGAACTTTGTGTCCAGTGAAAATATGCAACACATGTTTAAGAGAAACTTTACTAAATATCTTGCTGCTGTTGTCAGACAAGAGTTGTCATTGCTAAAAGTGATTTAGCAGCAGCATTCAAATGAGATGGTGTCACCATGTACATAATTCAGCAATGGGGGAAAAATAATTTTCTTATGATCAGTGACTGATCCTTCTGAATGCAAAGACAATGAATGGCAGGCATCTACTCATTTGCAATTAACAATCAGCAAGAGCAAGCAGCTGTGGGTTTTGGATGATAACAGCCAACTGGGATAAATCAGACCTCATGTCACAGGACTTCAGCTTTTAAGCTGTGTTCTGATTTATTTTTTTTAAAAAACCTTGTTATAACATTTCTTAAACAGCTTTTTAAATTGGTAAACAAAATTTGACTGCAATTTTGGCACAAGATTTAGAAAGATGGTCTAGAATTCATTTGATTATCAGGGGAAAGATAATTTTAATTAAAATGTGTTTCATTTCAATACATTCCAAATGTATTTCATTCCAAAGTTCATTTATATTTTGAAACAAGTTTACTATATGAAATTAAGGAGACTCTAACCTTTTTTTTTTTGCCAAGGTGATCTTTCAATACTGCAATCCCTTAATTTAGAACAGACATGTCAAACTTGTGACATCACATGACGTGCAAAGTTATCGGAACTCTTTTGCCATTGCCAGCAATGGGGTAGGCACAGCTTCTGCGTGATGCGTCCGGCCCACAAACCGACAGTTTGACACCCCTGATTTAGAACAATTTATCAGGAAAGCAATAGCAAAAACAATAGCTCTTAGACTTATATTCCCCTCCATAGTGCTTTACAGCAGAGTTCCCCAACCTGTCTGGGTTGGTGGCCTGGGGGGGGGAGAAAGGGAATGGTTTTGTGGGAAGGGCAGCTGCATGCTTGTGCAAATGGGATCCTGAGTACCCAGGATGCATGTGTGCGCACCAGCCAGCCACTCACGTGGCCCAGTTGCAAAGGGACTATGGACCGGTAGTGGCCCATCGGGACGCCTGCTTTACAGCACTCTCTAAGTGGTTTATAGAGTCAGCATATTACCCCCAACAATCTGGATCCTCAATTTACAGACCTTGGAAGGATGGAAGGCTGAGTCAACCTTGAGCCAATCAGGATCGAACTCCTGGCAATGGGCAGAGCTATATTCTGCAAGACAATCTTGCTTTTTTATGTATAATTTTGTGTATAATTTTTAATAATGACACATATTTATTTTTAACTGCTTGTTTTGCTCTATCCTGAGTCATATTTATGAGCTTAGTGGCTATATAAATTTACAGTATAAATGAAAATAAATAAGATGGACAGGCTTACCTATATTATTTTAGGATTTTGTAAACCTATATATAAGAAATAATAATTTTATAATATGTGAATTCAATTATTATATTACTTGATCAGGCTTTTTAAGAATAGCTAGATAAAAGGTGTTTTAAAAAAAACTTTTGCATTTCTTAATATTATGACAATGAACTAGCCTAGCCATTTCCTAGCATTTTTAGGTAGAATTTCAAACAGGGTTTGAGTTATAATTGATTGCTTTTAGTTAGTTTATTCAGTTTAAACATTTGTTCCTTGGATTCATTGATGTTGATCAATTATTGCATTTGAAGTTTTCTTGTGTTTTTTAGTATTTGTCCTGCATGGTTGTAGAATCTGCTTCTCTTTTGCACTGTTCTTCTTACAAGGAGGCCTATGAATGCAGGATGCAACAAGGGACTTGTTGTTCAGCTACTATAGCAGAGCCTAATGCTGTTTGGGGACTAAGATAGAATGCAAGATCACATATGCCTCCAATTTGCTTTTACACAGCTCTTAAATTCCACAGATAAAAGGAACTTTAACTATTCTGCCCACATCATATTCAACATTGCAACAACTGAATATCCAATTGCAAATCCTCCACTTCAGTAGGATAACATGGAAATTGCACAATTAAAACATATGTAAATTTTGCTAAACTCTCATGTGTGAACTTTTGCAAAGAAGTGTACAACTTTTGCTTAAGGTAGTAATGAACAAATAACCTTTGTACATAAAAGTGATTGATTCAGATACTATCACAAAATATATATTAACTAAGATGACTTAATCCAGGCATGTCAAACTTGCGGCCAGTGGGCTGCATTTGCTCCGCACAGGCCATGCCCATCCCAGTGCCGCAACAGCCAAAAACTCCCATACATCACCATATGGCCCGGGTTGTGATCGGGCTTGCCACCCCTGACTTAATCCTTTTAAGAATGTTTTGATTTGGTCAGCATAAAAGCAATAGTTTTGAATCATTATTCCACATAAACATTTAACATCTAAATATCAAGATATATATTTTAAAATTAGTAGAGATTGATATGTCATAAATACTTAATCTAATTTTCCCAACAGACACCTATGGGGGCTGCTACCCACTTCTTGCTTTGTATTTACTTTTTATTATATGTCTCTGTCTGTATGCAATTTGAAAAAAATATAGAACAAATAGCTTACTAAAACTATTGCACAATACACATCCATAACACAAAGATCATATTGGATTATAGTTATATAATATATATAATATGTATTATAGTTATAATATATATAACTATTATAGTTATAATATATATTATAGTTATAATATATATTATAGTTATAATATAGTTCTTGTTGGCAATGTGCAATAAATATTTTAAAAAAAATTCCAACCCATGCACACAGTGATTATAGCACCTTTAATTTACAGTGTAAGCCAACAATCCTATAAACTTTCTAAGGTCATAAAATAATAAGCATTTAAAAATCCCACAAAGTGAGCTGTCACTTAACTGTCAGAAACAAGAGTCATCTGTGTCTCTATTAACAGTTGATCCTCAAAACATAGATACTATAGATCAGATATGTCAAACACAAGGCCCGCGGGCTGGATCCGGCCTGGGAGGGGCCCAGATTTGGCTCCCAGAGCTGTTCCAGAAATGGCAAGGGACCAGCCCCCATTGCCCTAGCTCTGGCCCACCTGAACCTGGCTGGCACCTTCCCGGCACATGCAAAAGAAACAGCGAGCACTTGGGAGCTGGTGGTGGGCAGCAGTAGCTGCAGCTTATTTGCCTTACCCCACCCCGCCCTGCCTGGCCTCACTCCATCATGTCCAGCCACACCCTGCTTTGCCAGGCCTCTCTTCGTCTGGCTCTGCTTTGCCGGGCCAAGCCTCACCACACCCAGCCCCACTTTGCAGGGCTTTGCCTCTCCTCACTGGGGCCATGGAGTTCTATAAGCCTGTTGTGATTCCGTGCCAGCCTGTGCTCGCAACAGCTGAGTCAGAGGAATCTGAGGAGGAGGTGGAGGAGGCCTTTGAAGGGCCATCAGGGGCAGAGGGAGGCTCGGATGAATTACAGGACTCACGGTTTGATGCAGAGCCTGGGCCCTCCAGTCATGTTCCTGATGAAGCTCAGCTGTGTGAGGAGAATGAGTCAGACTCGGAAGACTCATACCTGATGGACTTGCTAATTGATGCTCGCACACATCGTCAATTAGCGAGAGTAAATCAGCAGCAGTCAATGCGGCAACTCCAGAGTAAAAGGAGAAGGCAATGAGAGGCAACGCCTTGGGACTGCTGAATAAAGGGAGGAGGTGTGGGCGGTGCTGGTTGCTGAAGGCAACCATTTGCAAAGTGCTTCTTGGAATCCTGGTCTGTTCGTCTTGCTTGTAACTTCTCTTCTATTTGCGTCGTATTTTCCTGTGGATTATTTTCTTCCTTTGGACTTGAGTTTTCTGTTTGTGTTTTGGACTATTTGACAGGTTTGTCACCCATATTAAAAGGGGTTTGTTTTGTTTTAAAGTCTCCAGCCTATTTTATCAGCAGGGGTTTGGTCCTTGTGCCTTTAACAAGGACGGCAACAGGCTGGGATAGAACAGTTTGCCTTCAGCCTCACCCCCTACTATCATGGAGCAGCTACGTGCTGAGAACGCCCAGCTCGCTCAGCAGCTGGCTTTGTTATCTGCTCAAGTTGCTCAGCTATCTGCCCTGGTTCCTGCTGCTCTACCACCACCCAGGAGAAAATGCCAGGTGGCGAGGCCGAACAAATTTGATGCCAACCCGGACATGTTTTCTGTTTTCATGGGACAATGCCACCTGTATATCAGTGTGAAAGCAAATGATTTCCCCACTGACCGGGATAAAGTGAGGTTTATGATAAGCCTGCTTTCTGGTTCTGCAGCTCGTTGGGGCACACCCTTGCTAGCCCAACGTAGTCCATTGATGGACAACTTTGTGGGGTTTTGTGATTACATGCGGTTGATGTATGAGGACCCCCTCAAGACCCAGACAGCTACCCGGCGTTTGAAAGCTATGAGGCAGGGCTGATGACCCCTGCAGGGCTATATCAGCGAATTTTGGCTACTTAGCCAGGATTCAGCCTGGAATGAGGCTGCGCTTGTGGACACTTTCCAGGATGGCTTGTCGGAGGAGATGTTAGATGAGTTGGCCCGTGTTGATCTTATTCTAGGTTTTTTCAAATGCCAAGTAGGTTTCCATAGCAAAGCTTCCTTTCCAACAGATAGGTCTCTCTTTGTTGCTTGTAATATCTTTTGAATCAGTGAGAACCATCTTGAGATTTTAAAAAAAATGAAAGTTAAAGTTTTGAGTAATGGACTAAAGGCAATCTAGAACTATGGACTGACTTAAGGACCAAGATTATAAATTAGATGTAAGAAAAATGGGATTAATGGAAGATATAAAATCTAGCTACATGGAAATTACTGATGATTTATTTGTTTGATGATTAATGAATTGAAATATCTTAAAGTTTGATGTTATCTTGTTAGTTTAAAGTTGATTGATGGTTTATATAGCTTTAGGATAGATTAATACTTTAGCCTAAAAAAGAAATATTGTGAGATAATGGGTTAAAGGCAATCTAGATTAATGGACTTGACTTTAGGATTAAGATTAAGATTAAGAGTTACAAGTTAGAGAAAAAAGGAGTGATTAATGAAATACATATTAAATGCTTTAAGAATGTGTTTGTTCTTTTTTCTTTTCTTTTTTTCTTTTTCTTTTTTTTTTTGTTTAGGACAGCGGTTCTCAACCTGTGGATCGTGACCCCTTTTGGGGTCAAACGACCATTTCACGGGGGTCACCAAACAATGCAGTCCGCCATTTTCCCCCCCTTTTCCTTAGTTATGCTACTCCCGCTTATTCTATTGGCTTTTGAAAGCCAATAGAATAGAGTCTATTCAAGAGTCTATATTGGCATTCGAAAGCCAATATAAACTTCCCCCGGACCTTAATGGGTTCATTCATCTCTGTCTCCCATCCTGCTCGCCCTCACCGCCTGTTCTGCTGAAGATGCAGGGGGGGGGCGACTGGGAACTGCTGCCTGCCATCCTGCTCCCCTCCCCATCTGTTTGGCTGAGGATGTGGGGGGGCGGCTGGGAATTGCTGCCTGCCATCCTGCTCCCCCTCCCTGTCCATTTGGCATCGTCTGCCTTTCACTCTCTCTCTCTCTTTACCTGTAGGGAGAGAGAGAGAGAGAAAGAGGAAAAAGAGAAAGAGGAAAGGAAGAGAAGAGAAAGAGGAAAGAGGAAGAGAGAGGAAAAAGAAAGTTAGAGGAAAAAGAGAAAGAGGAAAGAGAAAAAGGAAAGAGGGAGAGAGAGAAAGAGAAAGAAAGAGAGAGGGGGAGATGAAAGAGAAAAAGAGGAAAGAGAAAAAGATTGAGAAAAGAGAGGAAAGCGAAAGAGAGGAAAGAAAGAGAAAGTTAGAAGAAAGAGAGAAAGAGGAAAGAGAAAGGAAAGAGAAAGAGGAAAAAAGGGGAAAGAGAGAGAGAGGAAAAAGAAAGTTAGAGGAAAAAGAGAAAGAGGAAAGAGAAAAAGGAAAGAGGGAGACAGAGAAAGAGGGAGAGGAAAGAGAAAGAAAGAGAGAGGGGAGAGGAAAGAGAAAAAGAGGAAAGAGAAAAAAGATTGAGGAAAGAGAGGAAAGAAAGAAAGTTAGAGGAAAGAGAGAAAGAAAGAGAAATAAGAGAAAGAGGAAAGAGAAAGGAAAGAGAAAGAGGAAAAAAGAGGAAAGAGAAAGAGAGGAAAGAGAGAGGAAAGAGAGAGAAAGTTAGAGGAAAGAGAAAGAGAAATATGAGAAAGGAAAGAGAAAGAGGAAAGAAAGAGGAAAGAGAGAGAGAAAGTTAGAAGAAAGAGAAAGAGAAATAAGAGAAAGAGGAAAGAGAAAGAGGAAAAAGAGGAAAGAGAAAGAGAAGAAAAAGAGGAAAGAGAGAAAGTTAGAGGAAAGAGAAAGAGAGGAAAGAGAAAGAGAAGAGAGAGGAAAGAGAGAGGGAAAGAGGAAATAGGGAGAGAGAGAAAGAAGAAAGAGAAAGGGGGAGAGGAAAGAGAAAAAAGATTGAGAAAAGAGAGAAAGGAAAGAGAAAGAAGAGAAAAAGGAAAGAGGAAAGAAAGAAGAGAAAGAGAGGAAAGGATAAAAGAGACAGAAAGAGAAAGTTAGAGGAAAGAGGGAAAGAGAAAGAGAAAGAGAGGAAAGAAAAAGAGAGAGAGGAAAGTGACAGAGAAAGACCCTTTTGACATCAAAAATGAAGATAACACTGTATATATCCTTTTTTTACCTTTATTTTATAAAGACACACACACACATTAAAGGTAAAAAAGGATATCTGCAGTATTATCTTCATTTTAGATATCAAAAGGGTTTTGCGGCTCCCAGTGTTTTGTTTTCGGTGGGAAACGGGTCCAAGTGGCTCTTTGAGTGTTTTGGGTTGCCTAGCCCTGGGGTGGGTGGACTCCCACGTGCTATTAACATTGTTAGCAAATGGGAGGGGGGGTTGAACAAAGTTGCTTCATTTATTCATTCATTTATTGCACAATAAAATTATTTGAAACCAACATTTTGTGCTATGCACAACTGCACAAATATGCATGTAATCTCTGAGGAGGCTATCACATCTGGGCTACAAAAATTTTGTTAAAGCATTCTTGTTTGCTGATATTTATTTCCTTTTATAAACTGCTTTGATTCTTCCATTTATTGTTTAAAGTGGTTTAATACTTCCATTTATTTTCTTTTATTCCCTTAAAACTAGTTTGAATCTTCCATTTGTTGCCATTTATTCTCTTAAAATTGATTTAATTGTTTTGTTTATTTCTGATCCACGAAACCTATAACCTCCATGCCATTTCTCACTCTTCTTATTCCTTTCTGCTTTGCTTTTTATTCCCTCTCTTTCATATACTTTCTTTTATCTTCACTGAAAGAAAATCCCTCCAAGTCCCCACTATAATTTATGGTTCAAATGAAAGCAGCCTGTTCTTATTTATTATTTACTAACTTTCTGTAAATTTTGGTCCCACATTTAAAGGCAGGGTAAACATGCATTAAAATACATGCAGCGGCAGCACAGCATTAATGGTGACCGGGGCTGTCTTTCTTGCCACGCCCACTTGGTGGTCACGCCCACTTGGCCATGCCCACTTGGTGGCCACACCCACTTGGCCACGCCGCCGGCACCCGGCGATGTAGAAACAAAAATAATTTTATGGTTGGGGGTCACCACAACATGAGGAACTGTATTATGGGGTCGCGGCATTAGAAAAGTTGAGAACCACTGGTTTAGGACAATAGGGTCACTTGTAAGAAAATTATTATGTAATCTTGAACTAATCTAATAAGATGATTTCTGCTTGATAAGATTGATGTTATTGGTTATGACAATTTAATTGGATATGAACTGAATTATGTTTAATGGATTGAAAAAATTTAAGATTTGATTTTTTTCTCTTATTTTTTTATTTTTTACTTTTTATTTTTCTTTATTTTTTATTTTTTATTCTATTTTTATATCTGTTAGCTATAAGAGATTGATCAGTTGATAGATTAGATATATATAGGATAGACTAATGCTTTATTTTAATTAAGGGATATTAGTGGAAGAAGAATTAAATAAGATTTATAATAAAAACTAAGGTACCAGAATATATTTGGAAGGAATACCCGAACTGATAAGAGTTTGTATTTAAAGTTAATTTGATTATGGTTGTATAAATTTTTAAAGTGTTTGAAATAAGTACAGGTTGACTAAATTTAAACTAGATTGAATTATCTTAAATAAACTATGTTAGTTAAGGGGAAAGAGAGGGAATACTAGAGGTATTGACTGAAGTATGTATAAATGTTTTGTTTTTGGATGATTGTTTACCCTAACACCACGGTGTGCTTTGAGTACTTTCTTGTAAAAATTAAAAAAACCAATAAAATTCTTGTAAAAAAAAGAAAGAAAAAGACTCGGTTCCATTGGGACACTCCAGAACAGGCTTTCCCGGCTTTGAAGGAAGCCTTCATGAAGGAGCCCATCCTGAAGCATCCTGACCCACAATGGACATTTGTCGTGGAGGCGGATGCCTCTGACATTGCCATTGGGGTGGTGTTACTCCAGGCGATGACGCCTGGTGGTGCCCTCTTCCCTTGCGCGTACTATTCACGGAAATTGAATCCGGCGGAGCGCAACTATACCATCTGGGAGAAGGAGCTATTGGCCATTAAAGTGGCGTTCAAGGCCTGGAGGCATCATCTGGAAGGGGCGTGGCATCAAATCGCGGCGCACGCGCGACGGAAAAAAAAACAAAATGGCGGACCGCGACGGGCCAATCCGCACATGTGTGGCGCGCACGTGACGGCCTGAACCGCACATGCGTGGCGTATGCGCGACTGCCCGAATCGCACATGCGCGGCGCGCGACGAAAAAAAAAACAAAAAACAAAAAAACAAAATGGCGGACCGCGGTGTCCAGCGACCCCCGTGAAACGGTCGTTCGACCCCAAATGGGGTCGCGACCCATAGGTTGAGAACCGCTAGGATAGACCATAAGAATTTAGAAAGCCTGCAGACCATTCAGAAATTGAACCAACGCCAGATCCAATGGTCTCTCTTCTTTGTGACATTCAATTTCGGGGTGACGTACATACCCAGCGGTTACAATCAAAGAGCGGATGCTCTGTCCAGGAAGCCCGAATATTCCCGAGCAGAAGACAAGCTTCTGCCCAGGACAGTGCTCCCTATTGAGTCTTTTGCTGCAGTGAGGGAGCCAATAGATGTATGGGCTCGGATTTGGGAGGCCCAGCAGCAGGATGGGTGCGTGGCTCAGCGAAAGGAGGATGTGGGGCCCAATTCCCCATGGACAGTCACGGGTGGACTCCTCCACTATTGGGATCGGCTCTATGTTTCCTGGAGGCCCACTCAGGGGATTCATCCTCAGCCAGTGTCACGACAATCCGGCGGCAGGGCATTTTGGCCTGTTCAAGACCCTGAATTTGGTCTCCCGTACCTTCTGGTGGCCCCAAATCCGACACAACGGTCAGACCTACGTCTCATCATGTATTTCCTGTAGGCAGGCCAAGTCAGCGACAGGGGCCCCACCCGGACTACTGCAGCCTTTGCCAACATCCAAAAGACCCTGGGGGGCTGTGTCCATGGACTTTTTGACAGACTTACCCCCGTCTTCTGGATTCACAACGTGGTGGTGGACATGTTCACCAAGATGGCGCATTTCATTCCATGCCGTGGCTTACCGTCTGCCCATGCCAGTGGTCGCATGCTCATCCAGCAGGTGTTCCGTCTGCATGGTCTTCCTGATAGGGTCGTGTCCGATAGAGGGGCCCAGTTCACAGCCCGTTTCTGGCAGGAGTTGATGCAGGCATTGAATGCCTCTTGTCCGCACATCATCCCCAATCCGACAGAGGGACCGAGAAGGTCATTGGCATCCTGGAGCAATATCTGCGCTGCTATGTCAATCAGCAGCAGAAAAATTGGGTAGACTATCTGGCGGTGGCTGAGTTTGCATTCAACAACTCCCAGCAAACCTCCACACAGATGACACCATTCTTAGCCAATGTGGGCTATCACCCTTGGTTTTTCCCTCGTTCCCCAATAGAAGCACCGGACCCACCAGCGAACGACTACATGGCAGAGTTACAGGCGATCCATCGATTGCTGCAGCGACAGTTGGAAAAGTCCAAGGCTGACTACAAAAGGTTTGTTGATCGGTCATAGCGGGATATGCCTCCACTATCGGTGGGAGATCGGGTATGGCTGACCACCAGGAACTTACCATCAACCCGGCCAACCAAGAAATTAGACCACCGATATGTAGGACCGTTCCCAATCAAGGCTGTTATCAATCTGGTCGCCTATCGCTTAACTCTGCCACGTTTCATGCAGGTACATCCAGTCTTTCACCATTCTCTGTTGGTCCCTGAGCAACCGGCATGTCCACTCAGCTGAGCCGAATCGCCCCCACCAGAACAATTTGACGGAGTCAGTGCCCCCAAGTATGAGGTTGCCACCATTCAGGATTCCCGTTGGGTGAAAGGTCGCTTCCAGTATCTGATTGAATGGAAAGGCTACGGACCGGAGGAGTTCACCTGGGAGGATGCGACCACAGTTCATGCTCCTGCCTTGGTGGCCGCCTTTCACGACCAATTCCCATCCCAACTGCATTCGGATCGGCAGACCCGGGGAAAGGGCCCTGCGGTGCGGGATAGTGTTGTGATTCCGTGCCAGCCTGTGCTCGCAACAGCTGAGTCAGAGGAATCTGAGGAGGAGGCCTTTGAAGGGCCATCAGGGGCAGAGGGAGGCTCGGATGAATTACAGGACTCACGGTTTGATGCAGAGCCTGGGCCCTCCAGTTGTGTAAGGCCAGATGCAGACCTGCAGCCTGGAACTGCCGGTGACTGGCAAGGTGTGAGGCTCTGTGGCAGCTGGAAAGAGCAAGAAGGAAGAGAATGCAGGATGTGTGTGTGTGTGTGTGTGTGTGTGTGTGTGTGTGTGTGTGTGTGTGAGAGAGAGAGAGAGAGAGAGAGCCAGCAGGGAAGCAAAAGTGTGAGGAACGGGAAGCGTTGCAGAATAAGCAAACTTACAAAAGGGGATCTCTCTCTCACATACACACACACACACACACACACACACACACACACAGAGAGAGAGAGAGAGAGAGAGAGAGAGAGAGAGAGAGAGAGAGAGAGAGAGAGAGAGAGATTGAGCCAGCAGGGAAGCAAAAGTGTGAGGAACGGGAAGCGTTGCAGAGTAAGCAAACTTACAAAAGGGGATCTCTCTCTCTCTCTCTCTCTCTCTCACACACACACACACACACACAGAGAGAGAGAGAGAGAGAGAGAGAGAGAGAGAGAGAGAGAGAGAGAGAGAGAGAGAGAGAGAGAGAGAGAGAGAGAGAGAGAGAGAGAGACAGACTTCCTGCTTTATCCTCGTCACCCTTTCTCTCCAGCTACCATAGAGCCTCACATGTTACCGGCTGCCAGCAGTTCCAGGCTGCGTCTCTTTATCTGTGTGAATGCTGTGTTCCCTTCTCCAGTCCTACCATGTGGCGGAGAGGCGACACTCGACATGTGCCTCTGTGCTCTCCTATCTCCCTGCTTTTCATCCCACAGGCCAGGCGATGGGCGGGCTGGGCCCCTTCTTTCGGTCCCTCTCTAGGGCGGCCCTGAGGATCTAAAACTGACCACATTCTGGATGGCAGACACGAAGTTTAGATTAGCGCTGCCCCCGCCACCAGCACTTCCCTGGTCCACTGCCTGGCATTGCAGCACTTCTCTTTCCCCGTTCCTGCATGGGAAAGCCACGGCCACCGGCAGCAAAGAGAAACAAGATGACAAGGCTAGATGCCACACAGTTTGCTGAATGCCAGCAAGAAGGTGAGGCCATTTGGGGGGTCGGGTTAGTTGCATTGCGATTCTCAGAAAAGTGAGGCCCAAAAGTAATATATGGAATTATCTGCAAAGGACTTCTGGGGAATAGCTTGGAGCCATGTGCTGCATCGGGAAGGTCGTGTGCAGGCAGGTGATAGAGTAAAGTTGCAGATTGGCTTTGTGGTCTATTCTTGCTGCCTCCCCTCCCTAAAATCCAGCCAATAATAGAATACTTTGGATTGAATGAGAAGTTAAGAGGTATTGGCGTGAGTTGAAATTAAAAGGCCAAGTCAACTCCCCCCCCCATTATTTTGTTGGAGACGTGGAAAGTGCTTCTTGTTTCTACTTCCCCTCATCTGCTCTTTTATAATTTAATCCAGACTTATCCAAACTAATGTCTTTCGGGTGTCATGGACCACAGTTCCCATCATCCTGTGGCTATACTGACTAGAAATGCAATGCCTTATTTTCTCTGCAGTACGTGCCTAGGAGGCAGTAGGTCTGTGGGATTTAGATGTATTTAAACATTTGTTTCTTCTAATTTATTAAATCAACATCTAATTTGAAATTAAATGTTTCTGAGAAATCCAGGGTGGTTTACAAGAAAACTGTCAAAGACAGCTATTGCAAAGCTTAAGCACTGCTTAAAAACAATATTAAAGTGTGTATTTTAAGAAAGAAAAATATTAGTAGTAATTTAGTTAGTGCTGTTTGACCATAAAATGTGGTGTTGTTCTATATATGCCTGGCTGAACAATGTGTTTGGAGTTGCCTCTAAACAGGTGAGGGATGCACTGTTCATATTTTCCTTGGGAGAAAGCTCTATAATTGGGGTGCTGTGTCTGAGAAGGCTCTGCTCGTGGCCACTGTTCTATAAACCAAACAAGGGGGACCATCTGGTCTTAATGGATGGTAAACATAGATGATTAGGGGGCTGGAGGCTAAAACATATGACAAATGTTTGTGGGAATTGGGTATGTCTAACTTAGTGAAAAGGATTAGGGGTGGTGACATGATAGCAGTGTTGCAATATTTTATGGGCTGCCACAGAGAAGAAGGGATCAACCTATTTTCCAAAGTATCAGAAGGCAATAATAGATAGAAACTAATCAAGAAGAAAACCAGCCTAGAACTAAGGATTGTGAAAACAACTAACCAGTGAAAAGGCTTGCCTTTAGAAGTTGTGGATGCTCCATCACTGGAGGCTTTTAAGAAGAGATTGGATATTCCATTTTCTGGAATGGTTTAGGTCCTCTGCTTGAGCAGGGGCTTGGACTAAAGACCTCAAAGATCTCTTCCAACTCTCTTATTCTTTGAGAGAAGCGCTGCCAACCTCTTCCCCTCTCCTCGTCCCTTCCTCGGCACAGAGAGAGGGAGGGAGGGGAGGGAGGGAGGAAAACAGGAAGAAAGAACGGGAAGGGAAGAAGATGGGAATGAAAAGGAGGGATGAGGGAAGGAGGGGAGGGAGGGAGGAAAGGAGATTGGAATGAGAGGAGGGAGAGTCTAAGGAAATCACTTGGCCATCAGCAGCCCTATTGCCCTTTTGTCATCACCTGGTGGTGGTCTCCCATGTTATTGCTGAGGATGCTTTGGTTACAAAGCCAGGTCTCCTCACATGGAGAGGGAGTGGGCCTCCCTCTGACCCACACACTTTGCCTTCCTGCATCCACCATGAGTAACCTGGCCAAGGAAAGTGAGCACAGCAGCAGCAACCTCAAGGAGGAGGTAAGCGCAGCTGGGCTCCCCCTCAAGGAAGTGCGGCTGGGCTAGGCAAGGCTGTGAGTTCCTGGTGATGTAGGAGCTCAAGGGCCAGGCTGGCCACTTGACTTCACTTCCCAGAACTCCGGGCAATGCATGCCACCATCCAGGGCCCTCTTGCACAGCCTGAAAGGGACAGTGAGGCTCCTCCAGTGGACCATGCCCTGGCACTCACCCCAGTCCCAACCCCCCTCCACCAGACCCTTGGATCCGCCCCAGTCCTGAGCTGGCCACACCCACCCAGTAGGCCACACCTACCCCAGCCACACCCACCCAGCCCCGAGAGCAACCACAATGCTGATGTGGCCCTCAATGAAATTGAGTTTGAATCCCCTGCTATAGATGAAAGTATTTCTTCTATTTTTCCTCTACTATAAAGATTCTTTAAGATATCTTATGCTTACATTGTTTTCCCTATGATCAGTTGCAATAGAATGCTCTGTAAAGCTATGTGATCTTACAGCTAAGAATTGGTTACAGTCACTTTGAAGTAGAAAGTAGCATGAACATAACTAGAGTAAAGAAGCAGCCCTACCCCAAAATCATTTCCTCAGGTACAAATCAAATGTGCTTTTCAGCTAAATGTCACTTAAACCATTACAGCCAGAAAATAGAACAGTCTGTAAAATATCTTGCCCCATCCCAAAATTTCAGTTGAAAACCAAACTTTCTTCTTTTAATTAATAACAAAAATTGCTTGTATGAGCCAGGCAATAACACTAAATGATGTCATAACCTATTTGACACAAGTATCAGTGAGTTCTAATGTTATTTTTACATTAAATATATATAACAACTTCTTCCAGTTTAAGTGCAATAATTGCAAATAGTGCTCTATCACTTGAATTGTTCCATTTTCAATAGCTGACATTTAAAAAGGTTAACTTCTTTTTAGCTGTTCACTAGGTAACAGCTTCAGCAACCCAAATCTTGCATTATCCTTGTACCTTCAAGAAGCCAAATAGAGACTCATAGCAAGCTTACTAGATATGAAATTTTAAAAAGGATATCAATGTTCTAGCATACATCTTTGGCACAAGCCACTGCACTTAATTTCTGCCACATTTTCTTAATTTCTTCTAATTTCTGAGATGAGGTGATGTTACCATCTTCAACAAACCTTTTCCTCAGTAACGTTAAAAATAAAACTGCCTGGATGCTATTGCTTCTGCCTCAGGCCAAAGAACAATTTCTAAATGATACAATAATCTGCAGATTGCTCAAACCATGAACTAATCCATACTATATAGAGGGGGGAAATTGTTCCTCAATCTTTATCTCACTCCAAGCATTAACATATATTATCTTGAATTGATAAATCATATTAATACATCAAATCAAATATCTTATTTCCAATCTTCAACCAGTCTTTCATATTAATATATAATGCAATTTTTGGCATAGTATTTTGGGAACATCTAGCTGCTTGTGGCTCTCAGAAGCAGGGCTTTTTTATATAAAACAAATTCATTTTCTAAAATGTCTACCTTGCTGTAATCATATAATGGGGTTCAATATATTATTTTTTCAAATATAAATATTCAAAATTGTAGCAAATTATACTATCTCAAAAGTACTTAGAAAGCTTTCACTGTTACCATGATATCCTCCAGACGTTTGGAGTGGGAAGGGGCGTTGTCTTACCTGAATGCCTTTTCTCAGCATGATGATGTAGAATCCACCGGTGGGTAATCATAGCCTTCCTGCTCAGCTAGACTAAGTCAGAACATTAGCCACGCCTCCTTCAGGGAGTGCCTTCCAGTTTTGACAAGGCGAAGCTTCCATGACGAAAGTCTGACTCAATGGCTCCAGAACAAAAAACAAACAAACACACCTGCCTAGACTGGTTAGAGGAGGGTGTGGATTCTACATCATCATGCTGAGAAAAGGCGTTCAGGTAAGACAACGCCCCTTCTCCAGCATGACTGGATGTAGAATCCACCGGTGGGACATACCAAAGCCCTACATGTCCCTATGGGTGGGAGTCTAGGCTAGTGTCTCCCGAGAAGAAACGACCTGCTGCAGCACTCTCCTGCCAAACGAGGCGTCTGCTGCGGCAAACCTGTCAATTTTATAATGCTTGACAAAGGAAGAGGGAGAAGACCAGGTCGCCGCCCTACAAATCTCCTCCATGGAGGCCTGAGTGAGCCAGGCCGCCGAAGTGGCTGCACTTCATGTGGAGTGGGCCGTAATGTTTGATGGAACCGGGAGTGACAAAGAAACATAAGCTTTAGCTATACAGGCCCTGATCCACCTGCCAATGGTTGACAAAGAAACCTTCTGACCCATGGACAATGGCTGAAAGGAGACAAATAACGCCTCCGCTTTACGGAAAGCCAAAGTCCTCTTAACGTAATGGAGCAGGGCTCTACGAACATCCAACGTATGCCATCGTGTCTCCAGACGATGGGAAGGACGCGGACAAAAGTTGGGGAGTACGAGGTCCTGCGATCTATGGAACCAAGAGTTAACCTTTGGCACAAAGGAGGGATCCAAACGTAGGTTGACCTTATCCTCAGAAAAAGTACACAAGTCCTTGCGAACTGAAAGAGCTGCCAATTCCGAAATTCTCTTAGCTGAAGTAATAGCCACGAGAAAGGCCACCTTCAGTGAAAGGTAGCGAAGTGAACAGGACCCCAGGGGTTCGAATGGCAGAGACGTCAAAGCCTGTAGGACCTTGGACAGGTCCCAGGACGGGAAACGATGGCCTACAGGTGGCCTTACCGTGACAGCCCCCTTCAAAAAGGCACGTACGGCTGGATGTTGTGACAAAGGGGCAAGGTTATCACAGGAGAGAACCGTTTGCAAGGCCGCCACCTGCCTACGGATGGTGTTGAATGCCAGACTGGATGTAGAAAATAAGATTCATGCCCTCTAAGAGGTACTCCAGAATGTTGGGGATAGTGACAGAAAGGGGTGCTAGGTTGTGCTTACTGCACCAGGTGGAGAAGTTCCTCCACGTGGTGTCATATATTCGGTTAGTGGAAGGACGTCGTGAAGCCTGGATGACTGAAATAACCCCTTCCAAAAAGGATTGTCTAATTAAGCCCTCCCGCTCAAGTGCCATGCGGCTAATTGAAGCCACTGAGGGTCCGGATGTTGAAGGTTCCCTTGACTGAGAGACACCCGGTGAGGGGGGAATTTTCACACTGGCGAGAGTGACAGGTCTACAAGGTCTGCAAACCATGGGCGCCGTGACCAGTACGGAGCAATTAATATCACCTCCGCCCCTTCCAGAAGAAGTTTGCACATCGTTGCTTGCAGCAACGGAAGTGGAGGGAAGGCATAAAGCAGCCCCTGCGGCCATCTGCACCTGAGAGTGTCCGTTCCCTCCACTCCCCTTGTTGGAAACCTGGAAAAGAACCGGGGAAGCTGAGTGTTCGCCGGAGACTCAAATAGATCCAGGAGAGGGTGGCCGAACCTGTCCGAGATTTCTCTGAACAGATCCGGATCCAGCCTCCACTTTGAGTGATCCACTGTTACACTGCTAAGTGAATCCGCTTGGCGATTCGCTTCCCCCAAGATATGTTCCGCTCTTATGGAGCCTAGGGATGACTCTGCCCACAGGCGCAGATCCCGGGCCTCCTGCATGAGAGCCGCCGATCTGGTCCCTCCCTGCTTGTTCACATGGGCCTTGGCTGCCACACTGTCCGTTAGCACCAGAACGTGGTGACCTGCTAGAAGAGAAGCGAAGGAGGGCCAGGTGTATGGCCCTGAGCTCGAGCCAATTTATATTGTGTTTTAAGTCCTGTTTTGACCACCTGCCCTGTGCGAGATGTGTTTAAAAGTGAGCCCCCCAGCCGAACTGGCTGGCGTCGGTGGTCACTGTAATTCTGCTTGGTTCTCTGAAGAGTGTCCATTTGGACATTGCAGACGAGGCCCACCACAGAAGAGATGAGAGGGTGTGCTGAGGGACCCTGACCTTTCTTGAAGATGCACTGAGATTCTGCCTTTAGAAGGGAAGGAGAAACCATTGGAGACTTCTGGAATGAAGTCTGGCCCCGGGAACAATCCCCATGCATGAAACCATCTTTCCCAGGAGCTGGGACAGCTATACTAGAGAGACCAATCTTTGTCTCCGAATGACTTGTGTGAGCTTTCGGATGCTTACCCGACGCTCCCTGGAAACCGTGCATGAATCTGAGTCTATGATCGCTCCAAGATGGAGTAATCTTTTTGTGGGAACGATGTGACTTTTTTTGTAGCTCACGGAAAAGCCGTGATCCTGAAGGGTGCTCAGCGTGACCTGTAAATCTGCTTGGGCGGACTGGAGGGAGCTGGACTGGATTAAGATATCGTCCAGATAACATTGGACGCGCACCGGCAACGTGCGAAGGTGGGCCGCCAAGACGGCCAGCACCTTTGTGAATACCCGGGGGGGGGCGAAGATAGGCCGAATGGAAGGGCCCTGTATTGGAAGTGCTGGTGTGCGTAGCAGAAGCGGAGAAATTTCCGATGTTCCTGAAGGATTGGTATGTGTAAGTATGCCTCTGTTAAATCGATGGATGATAGCAAGTCCCCTTTTCTGATGCTGACCAAGATGGATTTGAGGGACTGCATCTTGAACCTTTTGTAAACTACAAAGTGATTTAGCCATTTTAGGTCGAGAATGGCTCTCCAGCCCCCCGATGCCTTGGGCACGACAAACAGAATGGAGTAAAACCCCTGTTTTTCCTGTCCTCGAGGTACCTGTTCTATTGCCTTAATTTCTATAAGGTGGTCTATGGCCAATTTTAGCAGCCTTGCTTTGGCTGGGTTGTGTGAGACTGGGCATTTTACAAAGCGACTTGGGGGAGTGGAGTAAAATTCTATGGCTAGGCCTTGTCTTATGGTGTCCCTTACCCAAGTGTCGTAGTTGTTGCCTGCCACACGTCGCTGAACTGCACCAGACGACCTCCAATGGGATCGTCCCTGGCGTCACTTGGAACGCCTGTACGGGCGACCCCCCGCACCCCTAAAGGGTCGCTTCGATTGGAATTGGCCCCTGCTGTTCGGGCGGTCCTGGTTGTGATCCTGCCTGGGGGGAAAGGATCGCCAGCCTCTAGACCAATCCCAGGACTGCCCGCCACGAAAGGGCTGCCTCCATTCCCAGGAGCCACTCAGGCAAAACCCCTGCCTGTGGAACTCCTGCTGTGGCCATCTGTCAGATTTCTTTGAAGGATGAGCTAAAATTTTTCGCTTGTCCTTACTCTCAATAATATGTGGTTCGAGAATGGGCCCAAACAACTTTGAACCCATGTACTTGGAAGTGGACAGCCGCCACTTAGACTTTAAATCTGTCCTCCACTGTTTCAGCCAGAGAAGCCTCCGTGAGGCCACAGTTGCTGCAATTGATCTGGCTGAATACCTTGTGGCATATAAGGATGAATCAGCCATGTATTCTGCTGCAGTGAGTAACTTTGTCAGTGTTTGGTGCGTGCGTACCTGTTCGGGTGGAACAGTCGATTGGAGCTCTCGGAGCCACATGATAGAGGCCCTGGCGAAGAAGGAGACCGAGGTGGCGGCCCTAATTGACCATGCCAAGGATTGATGAGCCCGGCGAAGGGAAAATTCAAATTTTTTGTCCTCCGCTTTCAGGGCCTCAGCCATGTCCCCTGGAATGGCGGAAGTGGAAAAAAGAGAAATTAGGGGATCATCTACCGCCGGCACCTCCAAGAGGGATGCAAAGGAGGAGGAAACATTGAACAACTTTCTCTCCGTATTGTTGGAAGAGGGAACGGTTGATAAGGACGCCCACTGTGTCTGTACCGTGAAGCAAAAAACCTTGGGGCAAGGAATCTGTTTCTCCTCTGCCACCTGATTGGTAAAGAGAGGATTTGATTCATCCTCCTCATCAGAGGAGGCGGGTTTAGCCGCCTTAGAAGAGGAAAGGTTGACCGTAGCACAGGCCTTAAGGAGGAGAGAACGAAATAATGAGGGGTCGAATAACCCTGAGGTGGATGCCTGTTCCGGAGCTGCTTCCTCATCCTCAGACATCGGGATGTCAGTCACCTCCAGGTCCATGGATCCCTCCTCTGCTACCAGCGAAGAAGTCTCTGAGATGCCAGAAGCCTGGGTTGCGGCCCGTCCCGTACGGAGAGGGAGCACAGATGGAGGCAAGGGGCCTTGAGGAGGATGACCCCTGGAGGAAGACATAAACTAATCAAATGCCTGCTGCATAAACGAGTGGAATTGATGAGACCACTGACTATGCTGATCCCTAGCACTGGCCCCTGCCTCAACATGGGTGGCTGCAGAACCTGGGTGTTCGGGTGAGGATGAAATTGAATGAGGGGAACCAACCTGCTCAGTTTCCCCCGGAGGAGACCATGCCCTAGGCCATTGCCCAGCTTCCAATTGCAGCTCAAATGGAATAGGAGTGTCCAATGGGGCAGGGGAAACCACTTCAGCCCCACTGGCCCTGACCCTCTGGGCCTTGGAGAACTCCCTCTCCAGCGCCTGGTGCCTCTTCGTGGCCTCTCGCTCGGCTGCCTTCGACAGCTCCTTTGTAACCAGGTGCTTAGTTTTAGCTTTCTTTTTGTCCCCCTCATTCCAAATCAGCAGATCTGCGCTTTTGTGTTGTGGGGGGGTGCCTGAGCCTTGGTATGCCTGGGGCGAAGCACTGTCTGCCATGCTGTCTGGATGGTCTGGTGAAGGTACCCAGATGGTGGGGGGAGAACCCAAGGATGCAGATCCTACTGGCAGAGATGGGAAACCGACCCTAGTTCTGCACTGGTGCAATGGCATTAACAGTCAGTCAAATTTCTAAATTCGTCTGCTAGGCCAAGTGACTAAAGGTCACCACTAGGTACAACAGGTGGTATGAAAATCCCCTTGAGATGCTGTAAAATTACTCCAGCTAAAGTTCTATACTCCTAAGCCCAGATTAAAAAAACACCCTTCAACAAGTAATAATCACGATTGGATTAATGCTTATGCCTCTTTCCCCCCGGTAAGGCCTGACTCAGCAGACACTGTGACGGAAAACGGGTGCGCGTACTGTCGGCTAGGCCTTCACCTGGCCTCCGTGAATTGTCCGGCCACACCCAATGACAAAATGGCGGCCGCGCCTCTTAAACTGGCGGCCGCACCTGCGCAGTGGCCTCCGTGCCTGCCCCAAAATGGCGATCGCGCCTGAACTCCAAAATGGTGGCCATGACTTTCACACGCAGCCAACAACGGCCGCCGCCGCCGCCAATGCCTGCAATCAGGCAAGAACCCGGTGGGAAAAACGCTACGGCAGATAGCAAGCAAGGGACAGATCCCCTTGATCCTGCGGCCCAAGCCTCTCAGGCTTTTAGGCCCAAAGGCCTCTACCTACTGCAGCCAATTCCTTCTAATTAAATTTGACTGTTTTAAAACCAATTGAATCCGAATTGTAAGAAATCTTGAAGTTTTAGAGCTGTAAAAATTCAAATTAAATTTATCAAGTACAAACTACTCTGACTAGGCCTAACTAACTAAGGAGCCTCAAATTTTTGCTGCTGCTGAGCTGTAGACTAAGTAAAAACTGGGAGGCACTCCCTGAAGGAGGTGTGGCTAAAGTTCTGACTTAGTCTAGCTGAGCAGGAAGGCTATGATTACCCACCGGTGGATTCTACTAGTGGATTCTACATCCAATCATGCTGGAGAATACAGATAGTTCTTGACTTACGACCACAATTGAACCCACATGTTTTGTTACTAAGTGAAATATTTTAAAGTGAATTTTGCCCCATTTTATTACCTTTCTTGCCATAGTTAAGAGAATCACTGCAGTTAAGTTAGTAACCCAGTTGTTAAGTGAATCTAGCTTCCCATTGACTTTGCTTGTCAGAAGGTTGCAAAAGATGATCACATGACCCTAGGGCACTGCAATTGTTGTAAATATGAATCCATTGCCCAGCATCTGAATTTTGATCACATGATGATGGTGCAACGGTCGTAAGTGTAAAAAATCGGTGATAGGCAAATTTTTTCAGTGCCGTTGTAACTTTGAACTAAATGAACTGTTAAGTTGAAGATTATCTGTATTGAAATCTGCAATTTCAAAAATATTTACAAAGCAACAGATTGGAGATTGCTGCTAGAAGACACTATCAATTTCAATAACACCATCCCCTTAAAGAATTTGCATCTCTAGGGCATCAGCTTTCAAATCATATAGTGCCTTAACAGTAGCCAAAATTAAAATTAAAAAGCCTGATTCTGCAATTGTGCATAACCAAGGTAGAGAATAATACAGTAAGCCAACTATACTACAGTGGAGACAGCTCCTCCTGAAGTCATTACTTCCTCCCACCTATTCTGATGGCAGAGCTAAAAAGGATTCTTAAATCATTTCCTGTGAAATGAGATAGCAATCTTCCCATTTCAGAATAACTTACCAGCAAGAGAACTCAAGAGAAAAATTGAGGTGTAGAAGAAAGATATTAAACCTTATTGCTTGATTATATTCCATCAAGTCAATCTAGAACTCTTAGCAACCACATAGATTTTCTCCAAGATGATGGGTTCCAACCTGGTCTTTTAGATCTTCCAATCATCACCACTAAATTACACCTTGCTGCTGGCTATCCTCTTATTCTAGTTCCTTCCACCATTTCCAGTAAGCCCAATGTGTAGTTTTTCTACACGTTACAAGTATTGTAATAATACTTGTATTACAAGTATTGTAATAAAATCTAGCTCCCAGAATATATCTCTTAAATAAGAATAATTGCAATGAACCTATTTAATTCTTGCCTGGAAATGGCATGTGTCTTCACTAATAAAAAAAGACATTGCTTACACTAATAATATACAGTTGTTCCAATCTGAAGTTAAACAATAATTATAAAGAAACAATGAAATTTACAAAAATTGCTTACAATTCACAAAATAAAGAAAATATTAGACTATAAAGTTGAATATAGGTTTCTATGAATGTCACAGGCTGGTAATATTTCTGCCTGAAATAGGAATAAACAATATGCATTGAAGGCTCTAAACCAGTGGTGGCAAATCTATGGCACGCGTGCCAGAGGCGGCACTCAGAGCCCTCTCTGTGGGCATACATGCCATTGCCCCAGCCTTGCCTCCCCCCGCGACCCCCTCCTCACCAGCAGCCCCCCTGGAGGAGAGTTTTTCCCGAGCATGGCCCACGCGGAGCAGCACAACCAAGGATATGGCAGCCAGGCAGCATAGACAAGACTCTGCCCTCATGCCCCATTGTGCACAGTTGATGCTGTGGGGCGTAGGCAGAGGGTGTGGCCACCATGGCGCTGCTGGGCTGCCTGGCCGATCTGCAGTGGGCCCTGGAGACAATTAGTGGCCCTGCGGCAGGCAGGGTGAGGGCGTGGTAGGGGGTGGGGCAGGGGTGGGCCAGTTTTTGGACACTCGGTCTCTAAAAGGTTCATCATCACTGCTCTAATGTACTTAAACTGTACTTAAAAGTTTTTCAAAGACAGGAGACTGAACAAGATCAAACATACACTTGAGTGGGCTAAGGAAACAATCCTGTTATACTAAATCAGTGATTTATAATCTTTGGGATATAGGACTCTGCAGGAAGTAGGGAAATTTTGGATTAAACATCTGTTTCTTAGAGGAGGAACAGTATATGTTATTGATCTTAGGATGACTCTTCAAAGTGAGCAGTATCTTCCAGATCATCATAGGAATAGCTGAAAAAGATAAGTTATACAGTCATCCGCCCACACAATACTTAAGCCACAAGTATCTATTGCAACATTCATGTTCCAGACAACACAATATCAATTTAAAAACAAAAACAAAATTAATACAAGCCTGTTTTCATTTTAATTACATATGCAGAAAATATTTTAAAATATTCAATAAGCATATAGGTTTAACTAGATTTAGTTAGTCATATAACACTTTTTATGTTCATTGTGTATGTTTATGTGTGTGTGTGAGTTTTGCCCTATTTTATGACCTATCTTGCCACAGTTGTTGAATTATCAACACAGTTGCTAAGTGAATCTGGTTTCTCCATTGACTTTGCTTGTCAGGTCACAAAAGATGATCACATAATTCTGGGACACTGCAACTGTCATAAATATGAGTCAGTTGCCAATTGTCTGTATATTGATCATGTGACCATGGAGATGCTGCAATGTTCATACATGTAAAAAATGGTCATATGTCACTTTTATCATGAAGTTTTAACTTTGAATGGTCACTAAATGAACAGCTTTAAGTTGAATACTACTTGTATACAGATGAAAATGTAACCAGAAAAGTTACTGTGATTGCACAAATATATGAAAATTGAAGAAGCAATCTGAAGACTTTCTTTAATAAACTATCCCAGTGTTTAAGCAAGAAGGAATTGTTGAGGCCTTTGGCCTTATATAGGTTTATATTATTTAAATTCTTACATTTTTCATATTTTTATTCCTCATGGCCTCTCATATTATCCAGACCAGGAAGTTTTAGGTCATCTGCATTCATAAATTACCAAAGTTCCAGGCAATTGGGAAGACAAAGGATACATGTGATACAAAATCCAAACAGAATACCAAAATAACAGAATTGGGAGGGACCTTCGATGTCTTCTAGTCCAGGGGTCCCTGATCTATGGATAGGCACCAATCCTTGGCATGCCAGAAACTGGCCCCATCTGCAGGATATAGGCAGCATGTGAAACCATGTCCCCTCCGGTCCACAGAAAAACCTCTCTCCATGGAACTGGTCTTTGGTGCCCAAAAGGTTGGGGGTCGCTGTTCTAGTCCCAATCCCTTGTTCAAGCAGGAAACACAGGTTCCTCTTATAAGTCATCCTGGGGAAATGTAATTCTTGCACTGTTAACTCTTTTTTGCTATCAGAAAATATGATCATATCATTTTGTTGGATAGGGTCTATACAATAATGTTCTTGAACTGTACTACCTGACCATACTCTTTTAAAAGCAAAATCTGCTTCAAATCAAGCTCAAGTCCTGATGACTTTCTTGACAAGGTTCCAGCGATGGTTTGTCACTGCCTGTTTTGAGATGTTATTTCAACTTTTCCTTCTAACAACAGCCATTAAAATCCTACAGGTCTCCTTGTCTAAGGAAGCCCAGCTTCCCTCCCCCTCTCCAAGGAAATCAGCCTTGGGTATCACCTGCTGCAACTGCTTTTTTAGAATATGATAATTACAGCAGCAAGTAGATCCAGTTTTGGTGGTATCTTTTTATGGGTTAAGAACATAACATTAGGTCTGTTAAAAGCTTATGTTTGGGCACAAAAATATTTTTTCTTTTGTTTTGCTTTTTTATAATATTGGTAATAGGAAAAAAACAAAATACAATGTTTAAAAGTTCATGAACCCTTTGGAATTTCCAACATTTCTGCAAAACTGTAACTAAAAATATGAAATTCTGTTCTCCATATATCCTAAAACTAGATAAAGAGATCAGTTTAAACAAATGAATCAGAAACACTGCATTCCAGCATAAGAATATTTTTACATCTGTGAAACACAATAGTGGCAGTATTAAGGTTTGGGCCTGTTTTGATGCCTCTGGACCAGGATGACTTGCCATTATTGATGTAAATATAAATTCTGAATCATTGCAGCAAAATCTGCATGATGTGCCAGGATATCTGTCCCTGACTGAAGCTCAAGAGAAGATGGGTCATTCAGCAAGACAATGGCCTAAAATATACCACTTATAAACCAAAGAATGGTTATATCAGAAGAAAGTTAGCATTTGGAATGGCCAAATCAAAGTCCTGATCTTAATCCTATAGAAATGGAAGGACCTGAAGCAGACAGTTCATGCAAGGAAGCCCCCCTCCCCAAACTCCTGAACTGAAGCTTTTCTGTAAGGAGGAATAGACTAAAATTTCTCCAAGAATGTGCAGGACTAATCAACAATTATTGGGAACATTTGGGGCGGGGAGAGGGTGGGGAGAGGGCACATCTGTTACTAAAAGCAAAGGTTTACATACTTTTTCTGGATCATTTTTGTTAAATCAATGAACAAGTATAATATTTTTTCATTTGTTTAATTGGGTTTTCAAAAGAGTCCACTAACTTTTAAGCACCATTGTTAATGTCGGGTATGCACATTCAGATAAACATGTAATGTATTTGTTTTGACTGTGTATTAACAGAGATTATTGCAGTGCCCAAGCACACATGTACATAAACTGTTTTACAATTTTATTTTCTACCTACTGTATAGAAATAATGCTTTTAAACCATTTGTCACTGGAGATGAAGTTAATTGGTCTTTATGGTTTATTCCCTGTCCTTAGTTTGTGCTTCAGAGGGTTTATAAAGAATAAATTGTTCACATAGAAAACTATTTTATGGGAAGACTTGGGAGAAGAAATGTTAATTACTTGCTCTACTTTGGACAGCAGCAAAGGCTGTAATGAAAAGCATGAGTTTCGGTTTTTCTCTTCTTTACAGTATTTGCATCTTGAATTAGACATTTTACAGCAGTTTATCCCCCTACCCATTATATTCAAAATGATGGGCTGCTTTTGTATATAACTAACTATGCTGTACTCTTTTCTCCTTTGTAACTGTACTATCTTATTAAGAAGAATTGTGGTTCCCTGCCACCTTTGGGAGGATATTTTAGTAGTCACCTACCAAATAAATTGACAATCCTTATTGTTCAATGTTAATTCAAAACTCATACTGATTTACTGGGAATTAGTTTCAGAAAAGCACATTGCATATTTTTATATTGGTGACACATGATCTCTTCTTATTTGAATATAATCTAAACTCATCAAAGATAATGTAAGAATTTTGGATTCCTTATTATAAGAATTAGTTTTGAATAATAAGTTGAACATAAATTTCTATAAAAATAAATCTAGCTTTAATGTGTAATAACCTTTGCATATTTTTTCCACTGATGATTAAGAAGTCACTCCAGGTTCATCATTTTCTTTTTTGAAAATTTTTCAGATCCAGTTTTTCAGATTAAGTTGATTCTTCCTCCACCTTCTTTTTGGTATGTATATATTTCCATTGTCCTTTCAAATTTGGAATTAGCTGTAGACTGGCTTTGACCCCATTGCTGATTCCATGCATTTTAAACTATGTTTTCAAAATCATAGAAAAAAGAATTCCAGGATTATTTGTAAGGTCAATGAAAACACAGTCAACAGAAGTCCACCCACTATGCTGTTAGCTCTGAAATGGAATTCATGGTGTAATAATGGTTATTGAAAGGAAGAGATTGAATTAGATAATGAAACCAATATACATTTTGTGGTTCATTTTAGAAGATGAGACTATGTTCTTGCAATCTTCCCAGATCTGGTGCACTCTCCATATGTTAGATTACTCTATTATCAAATCTCTATTATAGTCCTGCATGCCAATCATGACTGAAATAAAATGAGAGCTGCAGCATATCTGTTTGGGGGCATACAGTTGAAATCAACTGGAAGAATCCAACTCAAATGTTTTTATTATAATTTAAATTCAGCACTTTAGAGCAATGTTCTCTTGCCCTTTGGCTAAAAAACTAGAAATCACAGGTGCTGATGTCAGGCATATATGGACTGCATAGTAGATAACTTGGTTTTAGTCCTGTTTAATTCAATACATTCAATGCTTAAATATTTGTTAACTTTTTACAATCATTTGTACATGTTGAGACATGTATGAAATTCCTTTTACAACAATTCATGCATGTTGAGACAACAGCATAAAAGGTGGGTAAAATATTAATTCCTCATTTAAATGCCTGTATTTAAACACTGTATTTAAAAGCTGAACTAATTATGACGGAATTAACATCCAGCATTGATAAATTCAAGCATGAGTTTAAAAAACATATCCAACTTACTTGGGTCAGTAAGAGCTTGGCACAGTTCAGGCAAAGGCAATCTGTATTATTTCAAGTCAAGCAATTACCAAAATATAACTGCAGAAGTATGCTTTATGTACATTTTTTGTTTCTAGCTTGTGCAGTTATGGCATAGGGTTATGCAGTAATTTAAAGAATTTTATATACAAAAAAAGCATGCACAACAGTTGTTTATTCTATAAAATGTATTGCCATTATGGGAAATTTATAACTCATTGCTACAGTATAAATTATACTGATGTAGTTTATTTGCACATGCTAACTATAAAATAAGCAATTTTAGATTTTATACAAATGATATTTCTGTGTTACAATATTTTAAGAAATCTTACACTACTGATTATCAGCGGTATAGATGTCCTCTTTGCAACTGCATTTTTGGTTATATTAACATGTTTGATGAATGCAAAAGGAGATAAGAGGTAACAAATGGTTCAACACTATGGGCCATAGTTCTATTCATCACAGGCTTTCTTCGATATCTGAACATATCTTACAGCTGTAAATTTGAATAATATCAATAATAGAATTTCTCTTCCCAAACTCTAAGTAATTTTAACTAAATATTATTGCTCAGGTTAAATTCAATATTATTACAAAAATTATGCCTTTCTGGGTTCACTTCAGACAAGATAAGATGCTGACTTAGATGGAAAAACAAACTCTATATCTTTTTACAGATTAATTAATCATCACAACAGTTGAACAAAGTAAGCATCTCAGCAAACATTTAACTTAGCGGTTTTAAGCTTATTGTTGCTTATAGCAAAGAAGTTGCTAAGTTGGAAAGTTTAGTCTCCTGAATTCTCAAGTGTTGAATATGTATTCATCTGGACAACCATGTCAAAATTAAAACTGTATCAAAGGAGTGAGTGAATCGATAGTGGATTTGCCTGCTATTTTAAGATTTTAACATTAATATTTATTTTAATGTTCTGTGCTTTACAGTGGTTTTTATTATTATGGTACTTTTAATACACATTAATCAGGTTTATAGTCTTTCTGAAAAATATCCTTCTACAGCTTTGTTTGGGTCTAGGTGATGGGCCATGCAGAAATTTCACACCCTCGTTTATCACATAGTATTGTGAATTCAATATAAATAAATAAAAGCATTAAGTAAAAATAGCAAGAATCCTAAAGTAACTGAAAAATTAACTTTTTGAAACTTTTCTCTTCGGGTTGGATAGCATCCCATATATTGTATAAATGCCTTGATAAAATTTAAACACTAAGGTATCTGAATTATTACCAGTCTTTTGCTAAAACATTTTATTTAGTCTCTCTATCCATATTTTTCTTATAATGAAGCTGATAAATGTGATAATCTCTTGATGTGGAGTAAAGTTTTATCAATATTTTGATGAGATCAATATACATCTGCCCAGGCTAACCCTGTGATGCCAGGGAGGTTCTTTTCCAGTGTGTAGAGGCTGTGAAGGTCTGCACAGGGAAGAACATGCTCTTATATTCCACCTGGCCAAACCAAAGGGTATGGTTTTGAGACTCTCCAAATCCAGACATTTTCTATACCTTTGGCTTTGAGTGAGATTATTCTTCCTCAGACAAAACTGATGAGCAACTTGGAGATTCTCTTAAACTCAAAATAAGTAACAGCCATAATTAGAAGAGTTTTCAGACATTTACCTCTCAGGAGAATTATGTCTGTTTCTGGGTTGGGAAACCCTATTCAAAATGACTCATGCCTCAGTCACTTCCCAATTGTATTATTGTAATGGTATAGTGCTGTTCTTGAAAGAGCTACAACTGTCCAGAATACAGGAGTTTGTGCAGTGGTGGGATTCAGCAGGTTTGCACCAGTTCAGCAGAACCGGCAGCTATTTTTTTGTTGCCCAGGCCCAGAATGGACTTTCATAAGCGGCATCCACACAGAGAACTGGTTGTTCATATATTTGAATCCCACCATTGAGTTTGTGGCATCTAGTGATAGACTCATATACCCATGGTAACAAAAGCTCCGTTGGCTTCCTGTAGATTTCTGGGTTCAGTTTCAAGGTTCTGGTTATTATTTATAAAGCCCTACATCACATATGTCAGATTATTAGTGAGACTGTATTTCTCCCATTGTCCCAGAATACCCAAGCAGAGCTGATAGGGTGGATGTTCTATTAAGGAGTACCATCTTATGGGCTATAGGACCTGTGCCTTCTCTGTCCTGCAGTTCCTGCCCTAGAAATCAAGTTGGCCCTGATCTTATTAACCTTTTATAAGGCACTGGAGAATTGGGTGTTTTCTTAGGGCTTTGGGCTGGCCACTTAAATGTGCCCGGTTGGTTGGTTGGTTGTTTGATTTGGTGTTTGTACTAAAAGTGGGAGTATTTTAATCCTCACACATATGTTATATTGTTTGTTCTGTAGGTTTATTTTGTATTGTGTTTTTTATTTTAAATCTTCTGTTCACTGCCTAGTATCACTGTGAGATAGGTGGCTACATAAGTTGTATGTATAAATGAGTACATAAATAAATCAATCTCTTTTTGTGCTAACAAATCTAAAAGTATTGCAATCTCTTCTGAGGAGAAAGTTAACAGATTGTTCAATATATACTTTTATATGATAAATGATTATATGATGCTTTTCCAGATCCATCTAAAACAAATACCAATCAATATTCCTTAAAAACCTATGAATCTTACAAATAGAACTGTCAAGGTTATCACTATGAAATTCACTAGTACTCTTCCTCTGAACATAAAACTGGTGGAAGACTAGCTTGAAAAATCTAAAGTTTTCAGTAACAAAACTGAATGCAAGGAAATGCTCAAGCATATCAAAATTATAAAGTAACCAGCAGCAGAAATAAACTGTAACAAAACAAAGATACAATGAATTTTGTTACAATATGGCTTGATATTTTTATTTATTGCACCAGCAACAAAATACATAGTCCCGGCACATTCCCTTCCTTTGTTCTGTCCATTTCTTAAATACCTACAGCTAACAACTGTATAGTTAGTTTTGGATTTATGACCGCTTGCTTAGTGTCCATAATTTCAGGGGCTACTTACAATCCGGATTCAAAGTTCTGATGGTCAGACTCCTTCCCATGGTCACATGACTGCATGTACAGCCATTTGTAGAATCCCAAAGTCATGTGACCATGTTTTATGATGGTTTTGCTGAAAACTACTGAGGAGTTCACTTAACAATCATGGTGTTCAAAAAAATTGACATAAAATCAGGTCAGTTACATGACTGACCTACATTACAACTGTCACAAGTTACAATTGTAATGAGCAGAGTTCATTACAGTTGTAACTCAGCAATTACATGTACCCCAATGTATGCTTACTTAAAGGAAAATAATAATAAAAAAGGAATATTCCATGTTCAAACAAAGAGGGCTGCGAAAAGGTGCATTCCTTAAAACTTAAAAAATATTTTTAGTATTGTATATTAAGAGTACTGAAGCAGAACTAGTGTAAAAAAGTATTCATTACCTCTTATAACCTATTTAATTTTTGATGCAAATTTCCTCTTATGACTCTATATTTTGTTAATGCATTGGTCTGAAAACAAGCCTCAACAAGATTTGTATTTTTTGTAACGTCATTTCATTTCACTCCTACTCTCATTAAATGCTACAATCACTCTAAGTGGATATCCTAAAATCAACATTCTTCTCCTTTTCCAGGATTCAGTTAATTTAAGTGCGAAAGAACATTGTGTTAATCATTGCCTGTATTTGTAATTCTTCCATGCTTTAATTTTTTTAGATACTACCTTCTTCAGCTATTTGCCTGAAATTTCAAAATATATTTCAAAAGTAATATTCTTACAATCCAAGGACAATTACCATAATCTTTTTAAAAAGATATTGATGAAATGTAAAAAAAAAAGTGAGATTTGTAATTTCTAAATGTGGATATGAGCTTACATTATAAAATCTTATTAAATGGCCAGACCAAGATGATGAGGCAACTAGTTGCAAACATAGAGCTCCACTGGTTTCTTCTATTTTATGGATAGTTTTTGGAAGTTATATGTTGAAGTATAGTGAATCTATCTCACTCAGTATTTACATAGACTTTCACACCCCATTTATTCTCCAGGCTGCATCCCTAAGGCCTGATCTACAAAGAGAATTGGGGGGAATCAAAGACCCTGCATGAAATATGATAACCGGAACTTGATTATGATAATATCAGATGAATTTTCTTTCTGTAAAAGAGGAGGAGCAGGGAAAAAAACATTTTAGGAGAAAGGAAATTTTATAATTTTCCTTAGCCCAAATGTCTCTGACCAACTAGAAATGACTATATAAATATGAACATTTAAACAAGAAAAAAAACTAGAGGGTGCACCTTAATTTTGAGAGCAAATTTGTATGGAATGTTACCAGGCAGAGTTTAAAAGGTATGTTTAAGACTTCCTTCTAAGGAAGAAGAAAATATTTAATGTTTGGATTTCAACATCATGCTTCTCTGTAGAAGCCTCACACAGTCTCTGTGTTAGTAATGATGTATGAAGTCCTCTCTTATAATGTTTAGAAATTGCTCTCTATTCTCTAAGAGTAGTTTCATCTCTTTCCTAGGGAAGAAAAATTTTCAGGCACATCTTACAGTCATTATTCAGGCTGTGCAAGGACACTACATTTATATATTAACTAATAGCTGAAATAGCTGTCTTTTGGTAACTCTAAAAATGAACTGTAGCATATGAAAGTCCATCATTATCTCCAGAAATAACCATAAATTCTTGTAAATCTCCAGAAATAACCATAACAACATACAAGAAAACAGCCATAAATTTAATTCACATGTCAAGGGGGCTTCAAAATCAGGAAATAAAATGTTTAATGATTATTCATGAAAAATCTATCAGCAACAATGTCAAAAGTTTGCTTAAATAGTAATATATAATGCATAAGTAGCCAATGAAATAAATGCATTATGTCATGTTAACCTTTTTAACCTTGTCACTCATCTTGTGGGGCAGTTCCTATGACATCATATGACTATCTTTTTTATTAGCCTCTTATTTCATTGGGTGGGATAATTCTTCCACACTGTAGCACACCAGCTCTGAATTTCTTAATTTGAAAAGTTTCCTTCTGATCACTGACGCAGATTATAAACTATAAAACTCAAATAATGGTATTCCCATCAAAATGTTTTCCAGATTCACAAATACATACACCATTGTCATTATCTCCATATAAGACAACATATTAATATGAATACAACCAAAAAGATTTTTGTGTCTGTGGTTGCATTCACCTCCACAGCTTGCACTCTGCTATCTATTTTGCAATTACAATAATTGTACAGGTACATATTTAAAGCTCTTCTGAATGCTTATTCAATAATTCCTTTCACATGTATAGCAGAAGGGGCGTTGTCTTACCTGAACGCCTTTTCTCAGCACGGAGATGGAGAATCCACCAATGGGTTATGACTATATTCCTGCCCAATCAGATCAAGTCAGCCAAAGCTGCCATGCCCCTTCCTGGACCATAGATCCCAGGTTTGACGTGAGCATAGCCCTTGACTAACAGTGCGACATCGTGGCTCCTTCCACTAATGCTAATCCTAGGCCTAAGTGACCTACCAGGGTGGGAGTGGATTCTCCATCTCCGTGCTGAGAAAAGGCGTTCAGGTAAGACAACGCCCCTTCTCCAGCACTAGGAGATGGAGAATCCACCAATGGGACGTACCAAAGCCTACTGTCCCTGAGGGTGGGCAGCAGACTGGTCCGGTGTGGCACTTTGGCGAATGACCTGTTGGAGAACTCTCCGGCCAAAGGAAGCCTCAGCCGAGGCAAACCTATCAATCTTGTAGTGCCTTTTTCACGAGACCTCATATATGCGGTTGGTGGAAGGGGGGCGGGAGGCCTGGATTGTGGTGAAGACCCCCGGGGAGCAGAGTTCCCCTGCTAAGATCGAGCGTTCAAGTGCCAGGCGGCTAACTGGAGCCACTGAGGATCTGGGTGGCGGATGGCTCCCTGACTGAGCGATATCCGTTCCGGGGGAATCCTCCAGGGTTCCGCAAGGGAGAGGCTCATCAGGTCGGCGAACCAGGGTCTCCTTGGCCAGTGGGGGGCCACTAGGAGTACCTCTGCTCATTCCCGGAGGAGCTTGCGTATCACTGCCGGGAGGAGAGGCGGGGGGGGGGAAACGTAAAGTAAACCCTGAGGTCACGGGCTCCGGAGGGCGTCCGTCTGTTCCGCCTCTCTGGCTGGAAACCGGGAAAAGAAGTGGGGCAGCTGAGTGTTGTGTGGGGAAGCGAAGAGGTCCACCCTTGGCAATCCGAAATGGTGGCAGATTTCTTTGAAGATCCTCGGGTGAAGGCGCCACTCCGAGTGGTCCACCATTGTTCTGCTCAGGAAGTCGGCCTGAGTGTTCGCTTCCCCTGATATGTGATCTGCCTTGATGGAGGCTAGGTTGTGTTCTGCCCAGGTTCCCAGAAGGGCCTCTGTCATAAGGCTTCGGGCCCGGGTGCCCCCCTGACGGTTTACGTGAGCCTTGGCTGTCACATTGTTGGTGAGGACCAGGATGTGGTGGTGCGCCACTCGGCCTTGGAAGTGACGGAGGGCGAGGAGGATGGCCCGTAACTCGAGCCAATTGATGCTGTGACGGAGGTCCACCTTGGACCACCGGCCCTGTGCCCACTGTGAGTGAAGGTGCGCTCCCCAGCCGAAGAGGTTGGCGTCCGTGGTGAGTGTTATCCGGTCCGGCTCCCTGAAGCCTGACCCTCTGCTTATGGCTGGTGATAGCCACCATCTGAGGGATTGTAGTACCTGTATCGGGAGGTGTACTCTTTGGAGGGAGGCGCTGAGGTTTCGCCTCTGGAAGGGCAACAGGAACCATTGCAGCTCCCTGGAGTGGAGCCTGGACCAAGGCACGATTGCAATAGCCGAAATCATCTTCCCTAACAACTGGGAGAGGCTGGCCAATGTTACGGATTGACTCCTGCGAATCTGGAGGATCGAACGTCTTATGCTGTCCCGGCGCTCCTGGGATAGGTAAACCCGGCACTCCATGGTGTCTATGATGGCGCCGAGGTGGAGTAATCTCGTTGAAGGGACTAGGTGACTTTTGGGAAAATTTATCGAGAACCCGTGACTTTGAAGTAGCCCTACCACCACCTCTAGGTCCGACCGGGCAGCCTGGAGGGATGCGGCCTGGATTAAAATGTCGTCCAGGTAACACTGGACTCTGACTGGCACCATCCTTAGGCTGGCTGCTAGAGCTGTCAGGATCTTGGTGAAGACCCTTGGAGCAGAGGATAGGCCGAATGGGAGCGCCCTGTACTGAAAGTGGCGCCCCTTGTAAGCGAATCGTAGAAACCGTCGGTGGGCCAGAGAGATCGGGATATGGAGGTATGCCTCCGTGAGATCGATGGACGTCAGGAGGTCCCCCTTCCTTACGCTTCCCAAGATGGACTGGAGCGTTTGCATCTTGAATTTGTGGTATGCCAGGTAGTAATTTAGACCCTTGAGGTCTAGGATGGCTCTCCATCCCCCTGATGCCTTTGGGACGACGAAGAGGATGGAGTAGAATCCCTGGCCTCTCTGGTCCAGCGGAACCGGTTCTATGGCCCGTATGTGAAGTAGATGGTGTACTGCCTCGTCCATCAACCCTTTCCTTGTTCGGTTGCATGGGTTTGGGCAAGGGAGGAACCGATTTGGGGGGGTGGAGACAAATTCCAAGGAAAGACCATGGCAGATGGTGTTGAGCACCCATGCGTCCGTCGTGGTGACCTCCCACTGGTGGGCAAACAGGGAGAGCCTGCCCCCCGATGGGAGGTCCTGATGGGGTGTCATCTGGAGCACCGGAAAGTCTGTTGTTACCACGAAAGGGGCGCTTGCCCTGGGGTTGCTGTCTGGGACTGGGGGCTTGCCTGTCAGCCTGTCTGTCCTGTCTGTCCTGCCTGGCTGGAAGGGATTGGGATGGCTGGGAATAACTATACCTGGCTCCTGCCCGAAAGGGCTGTCGCCCTGGGTAGGATCCGGCGCGCTTGTCCTGTTTCCTAAACACGTGTTTAAGGACCCTATGTTTGTCCTTGTTTTCTGTTGTGTAGGGGTTCAAGGTGTCCCCGAACAACTTGCCCCCTTGGTAAGGGGCCGCTGCTAGTTTCCACTTGGACCTAGCATCAGCCTGCCAATGTTTCAGCCAGAGCAAATGCCTGCCAGTGATGCTGGAAGCCATAGCCCTGGACGAAAACCTGGCAGCCTGGAGAGTCGCGTCTGCTGCGTACTCCGTGGCCACCACTAGCTTGCTGAGATCTTGTTGCATGCGGAGATCCTCTGCTGGGATCCGTTCTTGGAGCTGACAGAGCCAACTGAGGGAGGCCCTATTGAAGAACGAGGCGGAGGTAGAGGCTCTGATCGCCCATGCGGTTGCTTGGTGCGTCCTGCGGTAGGTGGCCTCGCACTTGCGGTCCTCAGCTTTGAGGGCCTCCGCAAAGTCTCCTGAGATGGCGGTGGATGACACTAGGGGCCCTGGGGGTTCGTCCACGGTAGGTACTTCCAGTATCTCCTCCAATTTCATGGCAATGCTGTACAATTTCTTGTCTGTGCTACCCTGGTGATGTCCACTGTCTCCTGATTGCATTCAGGAACATGGAGGGGCAAGGGATGCGATGCTGAGTCGTGCCCGGCTCCAAGAAGTTAGGGTCTGCCTCCGCATCCTGTGGGTCGGGGGGTGCTGAGGGAGATACGGGGCTATCGTATGCCCCCGTCTCAGGGTGTGGGCTGTGTCTGCGGGCGGTGGCTACTGATCTGGAAGTCTGCGCCCTGGCATCCAGGGCTCAATCCACCGCCTGGGCGATGAGTAGAGCTAGGCGGTCTTCATTGGGGAAGGCTGCTTGTTCGCTTGGGCGAAGCCCCGCCGCCGTGGGGGTGAACGTGGCCTCGGGGGTCCCTTGCGGGGCCCTTGTGACTGGAGCTCGGGCCATGGACTGAAGGTCGTCTGAGCCAAGCTGTGCGGGGGAGTGAGGTATTTCCTCCGTTGACCAGATTCCCTGTTGGGAGGTAGATGGACCCAGGGTTAGGTCTGGGGCTAGGACTTTGGGCTGGTGTGGTGCCAGCCTGGCTCTCTTTTGTGCTTTGGAGAACTCTTTTTCCAAAACCTGGTGTCTCCTCTTGTCCTGTTTGTCTGTTCTCTTAGAGGTCTTGGTGGCAGATCTAACCCTAGATTTGGCTGCCGTCCTGTTGGTGCCTTCCAGACCAGGTTGACCTGATGAGGATGGCAGGGCTCCTGAAGAGGTCAGGGTGGCCTCCTCCATTCTCCGATAGCGCCGGGACACGACAGGGGGCCCCGGGTATCTAGAGAGTATTACCCACTGGGTAAGGACAGGCATACTACAGGGGACGTCTGGAACCCAGGGAAAGCCTGTGTGTGGATAAGGACAGGCGCACTGCTGGGGGCGTCTGGAATCCAACTGCGGCTGTGCACGGATAAGGACAGACACACTACAGGGGGTGCCTGGAATCCGGCTAGAAATACGGTGGATAAGGCCAGGCCCACTGTGGGGGGGGTCGCCTGGAATCCATGTGTCGATTGCTCAGATAAGGACAGGCGCCTGGAATCCGAGTGGAGCCAATAGAGTTAGCAATCAGGCAATGGGAGACACGAAGCTTGAGAAGGGGGTTTGCCACAGCCCCACTGGTTGGAGCTGGTCTGAGTATGAACCGGCCTAGGTAGGCCTGGATAGAGCTAGTTTGGCTGGGCCCGGCATCCTCCTGGAGGAATTAATGCCTGTGGGGGGGGCTTGTTTGCCCTGTGCGGCAGTTCGCGCCACGTGGTCAAAATGGCGGCCGCCGGGGCCTCCACCGCTTCCCCTTCGTCTAGTGATCCGGCAAGGCCTCTGTAGGTCCCTGCGTTCAGCCATCGATCAGCTGATCGGCGCCGGTTTCTTTGTTTAAAATTCCCGCGGTTCCTGCTGAGGAACCGCAAGGACACGCGGGCTGCCAATCATCTGATTGGCGCCGCGTTTGAAAATCCCTGCGGTCCCTGGAACGGAGGGGGGAACGCGTGAAATGGCGAAGGGTGAGGGGACCCCCCTCCCCTTCGCCCCCCCTTCCTTCCGCCCTCCCCCGCGCCAACCGACGGAGTACCTGAAGGTGTGGGCCTCCTGGCCCACAGAGCTCCGGTGACGCTGGTGCCGGCTGCCAGCTCGTCTTCCAGCAGCTCGTCGGCTGACGGCCGCTCGATCCGTCTGCTATTGAGTGGGGGGAGGGAGCCAAGTGGGGAGGATGGGAGGAGCCCCTTCCCCACGCTCAACTGTAGCTTTTCCTCTTTTAGGGGAGTCTAGGAGTCAAGCTCCCTGCCCCTTGCTAAAGAGTGAATAAATCCTGTTAAATCCTGCTCTAAACTAACTTGCATAGAGAATCCACCAATTGGTGACTGTATCTGCCTAGAAGCCACGTTTCATGTCCGTCCTGGGCCAGATCAAGTCAAAACTGGGATCTATGGTCCAGGAAGGGGCGTGGCAGCTTTGGCTGACTTGATCTGATTGGGCAGGAATACAGTCATAACCCATTGGTGGATTCTCCATCTCCTAGTGCTGGAGAATCAACAATTACTGTATTTCTTATGCTTGTTACTTAAGTACAGGATAAAAATGCTTTTATGCTATCTCTAGCTCTGTATCTAGCTGTCTTTATTCATTGCCAGCTAAACAGCAGTCATATTAACTATAAGAACCATTCCAAAATATATGTATTAAATGACAGAATACTTTCCCAAATACTATGCATATTTTCCAATTCTTCAGAAAAACTTTATCATGCACAATGATAAAACAAAACAGAAAAGGAATAAAAAGTGGAAGATGTATAAACTCATCATTTTGAATCATTTTTCCAAATGTTTAGTTATTTCAGTTTAGTAACTGCTGGTTAACTGGTCCAAACTATAGAATAGGCTTGCTAAATTTTTGATATGTCTAAGGTAAATAAATATTTAATTCGTCTATAAAAACCTAGCTTGTCAACTACTTCTCAACTATTTAATATTGCTCAATAAAGGGCGGTAGATATAAATAATATTGTAATATGAACAAGTTATCCATCTGTTTAAAAATATTTGAGTAGAATCAAACTAGTTATTTTTTACCAACACATGTATCAGTCTGGAAACAAACCTTATTTTTACAATATTAATTCTTCCCCACAAAATTAGGGTTATTTTCATTCACCTGTTAAAATATTCTTAAGAGCATTTTTATAGAGGTAATAATTCCTAGCTATCAATAGATTCTGGACAATAAATAAAAGGGGCGTTGTCTTACCTGAACGCCTTTTCTCAGCATGACGATGGAGAATCCACCAATGGGTTAGCTTCGTCTTCTGCCCATATAGACTAAGTCAGCCAAGTTGCCACGCCTCTCTCCCTGGACCAGGAACCTAGTCTCAACAGAGGCGCAGCTGTTGGCTATGATTCAAAAGTATTGGCTCAATTTTTCCTGACACAGGACCTGACACGCCCTAAGGGTGGGAGTGGATTCTCCATCGTCATGCTGACAAAAGGCGTTCAGGTAAGACAACACCCCTTCTCCAACATGACGAGTGGAGAATCCACCAATGGGACGTACCAAAGCTTCACTGTCCCTGTGGGTGTGAAGCCAACTGGGCCTGTGTCCCACTCTCTGATACTACGCATTGGAGGACCCTCCTGCCAAATGAGGCCTCCACAGATGCAAATTTATCTAGTTTATAGTGTCTTACGAAGGGTGAAGGGGACGCCCCCATCGCTGGCCTACGTATTTCCTCAATTAACGACTGAATCGCCCATGCTGATGTTGCAGCGCTGTGAGTGGAATGGGCAGTGATTCGGTTAGGAACAGGGAGCAATTGCCCTTGATATGCTCCTGCTATGCAATTTCTGATCCATCTGCCAATTGTGGATGCAGTGATCTTCCGACCCTTTGAGTGAGGCTAAAAGGATACACACAGAGCCTCAGATTTGCAGAAGGGTACTGCCTTAAGTACTGCAAACTTTATGTACTGCCTTAAGGCCCTGCGAACGTCTAGAGTATGCCATTTGCGTTCCAATTCATGGGAAGGCTGAGGACAAAAGTCTGGTAGCACCACCTCCTGCAACCTTTGGAACAAGGAATTGACCTTGGGAATGAAGGAGGGGTCCAGGCGTAGGATCACCCTATCTGCGTGGAAGATGCAAAGGTCTTCCCTGACTGATAATGCTGCCAACTCAGAAATGCGTCTGGCCGAAGTTACGGTGACCAGGAATGCGACCTTAAGTGTCAGGCACTGTATGGTGCAGATTCTGATAGGCTTGAATGGAGATGAGGTAATGACCTGTAAGACCCTGGACAGATCCCAGGAGGGATATCTGTGGACCATGGGTGGTCTGTTGTTAGTTGTGCCCTTGATAAAGGATCACACCATGGGGTGTTTGGCCAGTGGTTCAGAGTTGCCATACGTGAGGATCCTGGACAGGGCAGCCACCTGTCTGCGAATTGTGTTGGGTGCTAATCCCTTTTTAAGCCCCTCCCACAAGTAGTCTAAGATCCTTGGGATGGTAATTCTAAAGGGGTCTAACTGCTGTCTTGTGCACCAGGTACAGTAATTTCTCCACGTAGAGTCGTAAATTCGGTTGGTTATAGGCCTTCTTGATTGGGTTAATGATGTCCGGTGAATAAGACTCCCCTGTTAGGAGGCTCCGTTCAAGTGCCAGGTGGTTAACTGGAGCCACTGTGGCTCTGGATGTTGTAGGGCCCCCTGGCTGAGGGAGATTCGATCATGCAGAATCCTCCACGGAGGAGATACTGAAAGACTCACGAGGCAAACCACAGCTGTCTTGGCCAGTGTGGAGCAATAAGAATCACCTCTGCTTGTTCCTGCAGTATCTTTCGGATGGTTGCTTGCAGAGGAAGAGGGAGGAAGGCATATAGCAGACCCCTGGGCCAAGGCCCCCAGAGCACATCTGTTCTCTCCGCCCCTGGTGATGGGAAGCGGGAGAAAAACCTCGGGAACTAAGCATTCCTCGGTCTGGCGAATAGGTCCAGCACTGGGGGACCGAACCTCTTTGATGCTTCTCTGACGAGATCTGGATGCAGGCTCCACTCTAAGTGGTCTACCCTTGACCTGCTCAGGAACTCCACCTGCTGATTTGCCTCTCCCTATATGTGTTTGGCCCTGAGTGAGGCGAGATTGGTGTCTGCCCAGATTCCCATCGATTTGGCCTCGGCCATGAGATCTGTATCATGTACCCCCATCGGTTGACGTGGGCTTTTGCCGCCACATTGTGAGAACTAGGATGTGCTGATTCGCCACTGAGCTGCGGAAGTGGCATAGGGCCAGGTGTATGGCTCTGAGTTCTAACCAGTTTATGTTGTGTCTCAGATCTGATTTGGACCATTGGCCCTGTGCCAGCTGTGCTTGCAGGTGTGCTTCCCAGCTGAATAGGCTGGTATCCATGGTCAGGATGACTCAGGTGGGTTCCTTGAACAGAGATCCTTTTCCAATCACTGCAGACAACCACTACTGGAGGGACTTCAGGACTTGTGGTGGGACTCTTACTCTCTGGTTGGAGGAGCTGGCTCCTCTTTTCTGGAACGGTAGCAGGAACCATTGCAGGCTTCTGGAGTGTAATCGTGCCCAGGGCACAATTACTATACATGAGATCATCTTTCCCAGCAGTTGGGAGAGTGTGGCCAATGTGGTGACCCATTTCCCTCGGATCTGACTGACTAGGACTCGGATGCTGGTTCGACATTCTCGAGATAGGCAGATCTCACACTTCAGTGTACCTGAAGTACACTGAGAACCCGTGGTTTTAAAGGGTTGTTAGGGTGAATGTCAGATCCGACTGTGCCGCTTGGACAGAGGAGGATTGAATGAGAATGTCATCCAGGTAGCACTGGATGTGCATGGGTATGGTCCATAAATGAGTGGCGAGAGTAACCAGAACCTTTGTGAACACTCTGGGGGCCGATGAAAGCCCGAAGGGTAGGGTCCTGTACTGAAGATGTTGGCCTGCATAATAGAACCTGAGAAACCTCTGATGCTCGGGAAGTATGGGGATGTGAAGGTAAGCCTCCATCAAATCTATGGATGTTAGGAGGTCTCCCCTTCTGATGCTGGCTAATATAGACTGTAGTGTCTGCATTTTGAATCTTCTGTATGCCAGGTGATTGTTCAGATTTTTTAGATCTAGGATTGCCCTCCACCCCCTGAGCTCTTTGGGACTACGAATAAGATGGAATAGAATCCCTGTCCCTGTTGACCCATTGGTACCGGCTCTATGGCCTGAATTTCCGGGAGGCCCTGGATGGCCTCCTTGATAAGGCCCTTTTTGATTGGATTCTTGGGTGATGGGCAAGGGACGAAGTGGTTCAGGGGCTTGGACATGAATTCCAGAGAAAGGCTGAATCTGACAGTGTTTAGGACCCAAAGGTCCATGGTAGTGGCTTGCCATCTGTGTGCGAAGAGGGCCAGCCTGCCACCAAGGGAGAGGTCTCCCCGTCACTTGGATTTACAAAAGGGGCAGCCCCCCCATTCCTCGAAAGGGCCGCTTCGACTGAAATTGCTGTCTATATCTGTTCCTGTTACCGGATCGGTCGACCTGGCAGTCTGATCTGGGCTGAAAGGGACGGGAAAAAGAAGAAAGCTCTGGGCTTGCTTCTGACCTGAAAGGCTTTCTGTGAGCGAAGGTAGAGACTCTCCTCTCGACCTTCTTTGAGAGGTGAGCCATGACCTTGCATTTGTCCTTGTTTTCTATCAAATAAGGGTTCAAGGCCTCAACGAAGAATAGGCCACCCCGTAAGGCGCAGCAGCCACCACCACTTTGCCTTGATGTCTGCTCGCCATTTTCTGAGCCACAGTAATCTGTGGGCTGTGATGTTGGACGCTATTGCTCTGGCAGAGTAGTTTGCGGCATGTAATGATGAGTCTGCCATGAACTCCGCTGCAGCCACTAACCTCCTTAAGTCATGGTGGGTTCTTTCCTCGTCTGGGGAAACCCTGGCTTGGAGTTGGCCTAGCCAAAGCAACGAAGTTCTTGCGAAGAATGAGTTAGATATGGCGGCCCTGATCGCCCATGCTGAGGCCTGATGTGTTCTGCGGAAGGTCAGTTCTGCCTTCCTGTCCTCGTGACTTCAAGGCCTCCGCCGCATCCCCAGATACCGTGGATGGTGAAAATAGACTCACTAGTGGCTCATCTACTGTCGGGACCTCTGTCACCTCTGATAAGGCAGGATCTATGTTGAACAGTTTCTTGTCTTTTCCCCCATTGAAGAAAAAGACCCTGGTGCTCCCCAATTTTTCTGAATTGTATTAAAGAAGAGACGGGGCAGGGAATATATTGCTGTGTGTAGGTGGGTTCCAAGAACAATCTGCTATTAGTATCCTGACTTGTAGAGGGTCCCTCCTGAGGGATCCTTGGCCTCTTAATCTTTGCCGTGCTGCTGGCCTTGTGGAGCAGGGATTTAAAGAGGGTCAGATTGAAGAGGCCTTTGAATGGTGGGGGGTCCGGGGATATGTCTTCATCCTCTGACAACCCCTGATCTGTTTGTTCATAGTCCCCAGTGGGGGACCCGCTGCTTCTAGAAGAACGAGATGGGGAAATGGATCCCTGGTATGCCGTGTCTTCCTCTTGGGAAAGGTAGGATCGACCCCTTGATACTACAGATCCGGCTCTGGACCTGTGATGCATTGTGGAGGCAATACCCTGGGTGACGGCCTAGGATATCAGGGACTGTAAGTGTTTTAATGATAGGGCTCCATGACTGTCTGTAGGACAAAATCCCTCCGCTAAGTGTGTACCGGGTGCCTCAGGACTCTCAAGCCTTTCGCTTAAGGGGGAATCTCTCCGCCTGTTCTGCCTTGGCCTCTGTTTCCAGGGGTTCCTGAGTAGACAATAGCAGGCTAAATATCTCAGCTTCTGTGTAAGCAGGGGAAATTATTCCGTCTCCTGCTGTGCTTTGCCTCTTTTCAGCTGTGGAGAACTGTTTCTCTAGAGCCTGGTGTCTTCATCTTGCCAACCTGTCAGTGGCCTTAGAGCAGCGGTTCTCAACCTGTGGGTCGCGACCCCATTTGGGGTCGAACGACCATTTCACGGGGGTCGCCAAACGCAGTCTGCCATTTTTCCCCCTTTTCCTTAGCTGTGCTACGCCATTTTTTTTCCTTTTCCTTAGCTGTGCTACTCCCTCTTATTCTATTGGCTTTTGAAAGCCAATAGAATAGACTCTCTTGAATAGAGTCTAATTCTATTGGCTTTCAAAAGCCAATAGGAATTGTCCAGGCTGTCTCCGCCCTGCTGAGCCCGCCAAAAGTCCCAGTCTGCAAACGGTGTTGCAAGTTGTCTGCAGTGAAGGCGAGCTCTCCGGAAGTTTCCACCCCTCCCTACTGAGAACTACTAAAACTGTAAGTAAAAGAGGGCCAGGGATGGGAGGTGGGAGGCCGCCAGGCGCAGGGAGGGTTTTTGGCGCACGTGGGGCCCAACGGGTGGCTTACCTCCCTTGGGCTGGGCCAGCTGGTGGCCCAGCCCATGGTCGCCCTGCGCCGTCGCTGCTGCGGCCACCCAGGAGCACCTGGGCCTGCCTGCCGCCGCCCCAAACAGGCAGCAGCGAAGGCAAGGCTAGTGGGGCAGCGGCGGGTGCAGGGAGAGTTTTTGGCACATGTGGGGCCCGGCGGGTGGCTTACCTCCCTTGGGCTGGGCCACCTGGTGGCCCAGCCCATGGTCGCCCTTCACCGTCGCCGCCACAGCTGCCCAGGAGCACCTGGGCCTGCCTGCCGCCGCCCCCGAATGGGTGGCGGCCTACGCCCCGGCTGGCGCAGGGGGCAGCACTGCATGCGCGGTGCGGGGTCGCGGCCTGAAAAAGGTTGAGAACCGCTGCCTTAGAGGATCTTTTGCCAGATATTGCTTTGGCCTTGATCCTTCCTGCTGCCTCCTGATTCACCTCTTACATCCAGGGGGACTGTGCTGCTTAAGTAGCATTGATGTCTGCCGTTGTCACAAGAGATATCTCAGCGTAGAGACTGAGAGGAATCTCGTGGTGAGCCTGATGATAGGTCAGCTCAGGCCACGGAGCGACCTGGTAGTGACTGAAAACAGTCCCAGGTGGCAAGTCCAATTATTGGTACAGCCACACCTTTGAGCTCCACTTTAATATCCAACACTCTGCTGTGATGCTGGTGGCGGCAAGATCAATTTAATGATACGACTCGCACACAATTGTTTGGCAGACAGTTCAGACACCCTCTGATGTCGCTTGATTCCTCTTCTTCTCTTCTCTTTTTGTCCTTTTTTTAACCTATTTATTTATTTAAACTTGATTAATTGAATTGAATCCGGATTGTCAGTGGCTCAGCTGGTAAGGGGAAGATGCAATTAATTATCTCTGTAGGGAGGTGGTCTGCTAGTGAGTGGGGTGCAGCACGCTCCCCTTCTCCTACCCGTTCAGAACTTCTCCGACTCGTGCCATTTTTTATTTTATTTGGAGAATTGAAGCTGAAAACACACTGTGCCAGTCTGCGCCAGCTGCGGCTTACCGCCACTGTAATTCAGAAATAATTGATGCCCAGCTTAGTTCGAGTCTTAGAGGGAGCTGGCAAGCCGGTCCTTTTAAATTTTGTGGCTTTAAAAATGGTGCCTGCAACCGGTCTTTGAAATGGTGGTTGCTTTAAATTCGCTCCCTATGGCTGGGGATTGATGGCTAGTGATCCGGAGGTTCAGCAAAGGCTAGGCTGTGATCTTTCCACCCGGGGGGAAGATTCCTCTCACCCGCTCTAAAAACCCATGAGGTGCTAAAATGGCGACCAGCTCTTTGTTAGCTTGCCAACGATCAGCTGGGGCCAGCTAGGTCTTCAAACAAAGCCTGCCGGATCCGCTTTGCATGTTAGAAGCGGCGGCGAATGAACAGCTGTTCGTTTTCTACTCCTCCGGACGTCTAAGAGAAAAGAAATTAAATTAAATATGTCCTGATCTGATGATTTGGATTCTAGAGCCAAGTAGCGTGTCCTCTCAGGCGAAAGACTAAGTCGAGACTGGGTTCCTGGTCCAGGAAGAGAGGCATGGCAACTTGGCTGACTTAGTCAATATGGGCAGAAGACAAAGCTAACCCATTGGTGGGTTCTCCACTCATCATGCTGGAAAATCTAATTTTTTACTTACATCGTTCAGATTCAGGAGGTTTTTCTGTATAATATTTTACTCACTCCAATGTTCATAATATTTACTATAAATCTATATTACTATTACTGTAGGTAAAAATTTTTGATAATCATATAAAAGGGGCATTGTCTTACCTGAATGCCTTTTCTCAGCATGATGGTGTAGAATCCACCGGTGGGTAATTTCAGCCTTCCTGCTCAGATGAGACTAAGTCAGAACTTTAGACATGCCTCCCTCTGGGCATGTCTCCCCAGTTTTTGATGAGGCGAAGTATTCCTGACGAAGTCTAGCGCAATGGCTCCAAAAAAAAAACAACCACATGCCTAGACTATCTTAACGAGAGGGTGTGGATTCTACACCATCATGCTGAGAAAAGGCGTTCAGGTAAGACAACGCCCCTTCTCCAGCATGATGGATGTAGAATCCACCGGTGGGACATGTCCCTATAGGGAGGGAAAGTCTAGGCTTGTGTATCTTGAGAACTGACCATTTGTTGTAGAACTCGCCTACCAAACGCAGCATCCGCCACTGCAAACTGATCGATCTTATAATGTTTGACAAAGGAAGATGGAGAGGACCATGTCGCAGCCCTACAAATCTCCTGGATCGAAGCCTGGGTGGACCAGGCTGCTGATGTAGCTGCGCTACGTGTCGAGTGAGCTGTGATGTGTGAAGGAACCGGAAGGGACTGAGAAAGATAAGCCCGAGCAATACAAGCCCTAATCCACCACCAACTGTAGAAGAGGAGACTTTCCGATCCATTGCGGAGGGCTGAAAAGACACGAACAAGACCTCCAACTTGCGAAAGGCCGAAGTTTGCTTGATATAGTGGCGCAGAGCCCTGCGCACATCCAATCTATGAGCGATAGTGCGGCCAATTCTGAAATCCTCCTGGCCGACGTGATAGCAATTAGGAATGCCACTTTCAAGGTAAGAAAGTGAAGAGAACAAGAACTAAGAGGTCCAAATGAAGAAGAGGTTAAGGCCTGCAACACCTTGGGCAAATCCCAAGATGCGTAACGATGCACCACAGGTGGCCTAGCGTTAACTGCACCCTTAAGAAAGGCAGTAACTGCCGGGTGTTGTGATAAAGGAGCTAGGTTGTCACAGGTGAGAACAGTAGAATTTAGCCCCTCCAGCAAATACTCCAAAATGTTAGGTATGGTTACTGAGAGCGGCAATAGCCGCTGCCCATTGCACCACATGCGAAAGTTCTTCCATGTGGCATCATAAATCCTATTAGTCGAGGGGCACCTTGAGGCCTGGATCATTGAGATCACCCCGGATTAATAGGATTGCCTAGTCAAACTCTCCCGCTCAAGTGCCAGGCGGCCAAATGGAGCCACTGTGGATCTGGATGTTGAAGCTTCCCTTGGTTGAGAGCCACTCGGTCTGGGGGAATTCTCCATGGTGGCAAGATCGACAGATCCACAAGGTCGGCAAACCACGGGCGCCATGGCCAATATGGAGCAACTAAGACTATCTCTGCCTGTTCTTGAATCAATTTGCGGATCGTTGCCTGCAACAACGGAAGGGGAGGGAAGGCATAAAGCAGGCCCTCTGGCCAACTACACCAGAGGCCATCCGTTCCCTCTGCCCCCCATGTTGGGAACCTGGTGAAGAATCTGGGGAGCTGGGCGTTCATCAGGGAGGCAAAGAGATCCAGAAGTGGATGACCAAAAACTGCTCGAGATTTCCCTGAACAGTACCGGGTCCAGGCGCCACTCCAAGCGGTCAACTGTGACCCTGCTCAGGGAGTCTGCTTGTCGATTTGCCTCTCCCAATATGTGTTCTGCCCTGATGGAACCCAGAGTGGACTCTGCCCAAAGCCCTATGTTCAGGGCTTCCAGCATGAGGGATCAGGATCGGGTCCAACCCTGTTTGTTGACGTGAGCCTTGGCCACAATGTTGTCTGTCAGGATCAAGACGTGCTTTCCCGATACTAGGGAGGAAAACCGGTGGAGAGCTAAGTGTATGGCCCTGAGTTCGAGCCAATTTATGTTGTGACCCAGGTCCAACCGAGACCACTGTCCCTGAGCCAGATGGGTCTGAAGGTGGGCTCCCCAACTGAACAGACTGCTGTCTGTGGTCAAGGTGAGCCTGGGGGGCTCCTTGAAAATGGTCCCCTTGGTCATGGCAGATGAAGCCCACCATAGGAGAGATGACAGTGTGTGATGAGGAACCCTGACCCTTTTGGTGAAAGCACTGAGATTCCGTTTCTGGAAGGGAAGGAGGAACCACTGAAGGTTCCTGGAGTGAAGCCTGGCCCATGGGACGATCCCCATGCAAGAAACCATCTTTCCCAGGAGTTGGGACAGCTGGACCAGAGATACTAACTTCTCTCTCTGAACCTGGTGGACAGGCTTTCGGATGCTGACCCGACGCTCCTGAGAAAGATAGACCCTGCAAAGGTCTGAGTCTATTAATGCTCCTAGATGGTGTTATGTCTGGCCTCTCATAACTCATTAAAAGCCACGTAAATATGTCGTTAAGAGATTTATTAAACACATTTCAAAAGGATTCATTTCAAAGTACGCTGCTGACATTTTGCTGGCAGAAACATCAAAGACTCATTATTTACATTTAGATTACAACAAACTGCTGCCAAATTTTCCAATTTACTCACTCTGTCTTTATCACATTGTCCGTTCCTCATTATCCTTCGCTAGGTTTTCAAAACATCAGACTTTCCAAAGCATTGCAAAAGTTTCCAAACCTCTCATTGATAAACGTTGCTCGTAGCAAGGGCGTAGTCTATTTCCCCCTTCTAATATAGTGTCCGATACGTCACTTCCCCCCATTACTTCCTTTTTCTACTTAACTGAACCCTCCTCCTATTAACCCTTCGAACTCTCGGATCCAGCCATACATTCTCCTGTTCCAAGTCTGATTCTGCACCTTGAGACTCCGATGCAGACTGCATCTCAATCTCCTCCCTGTCTGCCTCGGCTGCCGGGAGGGGAAAGCACCCAGAGGGGCCTGGCTCGGCTGCCGGTAGGGACAAACACTCAGAGGGGCCTGGCTCGGCTGCCGGGAGGGGCAAACACTCAGAGGGACCCGGCTCCCCCTCCTCATCCTCCGACACCTCCCCAGCTGGTCCAGAGACACCCACAACAGATGGGGTCAGTCGTGTGACTTTTTTTGAAGTTCACAGAGAACCGTGATCCTGAAGTGTCTGTATCGTGACTTCCAGGTCTGACTGAGCTGACTGGAAGAACCTGGACTGCACTAGGATGTTGTCCAGGTAACACTGTACGTGCACTGACATCATCCTGAGGTGGACCGCTAATACTACCAAAATTTTTGTGAAAACCCCTTGGGGCTGAAGAAAGACCAAAAGGAAGGGCCCTGTATTGGAAATTCCGGCACACGTAACAGAACCGCAGGAACCTGCGGTGACCTGGAAGTATTGGGATGTGTAGGTATGCTTCTGTCAGGTCTATGGAGGAAAGGAAGTCCCCTTTTCTGATGCTGGCTAAGATGGACTTTAGGGTCTGCATCTTGAACCTTCTGTATGTTAGGAAATAATTCAGACCCTTCAAGTCCAGTATCGCCCTCCATCCTCCTGAGGCCTTGGGGACCACGAACAGAATGGAGTAGAACCCTTTTCCAATCTGATCCTGTGCTACCGGTTCTATGGCCCTGATTTCTAGTAGGTGGGAGATGGCTGTGGAGACTAAATGAGACTTGGTCGTGTTTCGCAATACTGGACACTGTATGAATCGATCCGGGGGAGACGATTGAAACTCTAGAGCGAGACCCTGTCTTATGGTGTCTCTGACCCAAGAGTCAGTGGTGGTGGCCTCCCAGACGTCGTAGAACAGTGCCAGGCGACCCCCTATGGGGTAGTCCCCCTTGGCGTCACTTGGACTGCCGGTTGGGGCGGTTGCCCGAGCCCCTGAAGGGACATTTGGCCTGGAACTGGCCCCTGGCTCCAATGTTCTGGTGGTCTTGTTGACGATCCTGCCCAGTGGGAAAGGATCGCGAGCCTCTGGGCCAATCCCAGGACTGCCCTGCCAGAAAGGGCTGCCTCCACTCCCAAGAGCCACTGGGACGGAATGCCTGCCTGTGATACTCCTGCTGTGGCCGCCTATCCGACCGTTTGGAGGGGTGTGCCAGGACCTTACGCTTGTCCTTGCCCTCAATTACATGTGATTCGAGTACCGAACCAAATAAGTGTGTCCCGCTGTACTTGGCCGTCGACAGGCGCCACTTTGACTTTAAGTCAGTCCGCCACTGTTTCAGCCACAGCAGCCTACGAGAGGCCGCTGTGGCAGCAATAGACCTAGCGGAACATCTGGCCAAATGAAGGGAAGCGTCAGCCATGTACTCAGAAGCTGCCACTAGCTTCCCTAGTGTCTGATGTGCCCTGACCTGGTCAGGGGGGACGAGCGCCTGGATGTCACAAAGCCACATTATTGATGCTCTTGTGAAAAAGGAGGATGAGGTTGCCGCCTTGATCGACCATGCCGAAGACTGGTGAGCTCTTCAAAGGGAGAACTCAAACTTCTTGTCCTTAGCCTTCAGGGCCTCAGCCATATCCCCTGGAATTGCAGAGGTGGAGAACAAGGAGGTTAGGGGAGTGTCCATGGCAGGCACCTCTAAGAGGGAGGCAAAAGAAGGAGAGACATTATAGTTTCTTTTCCATACTGCTTGGAGAAGGTGTGTTGGCCAGAGATGACCACTGCTTCTCTACCGTAGTACGAAAAACGAGCGGACATGGAATCTGTTTCTCCTCTACGACCTTTTCAGCAAATAAGGGGTTAGACTCCTGACTAGTGGAGGTAGAAGATTTCTCCTCCTGCGCCGAGGTCAGATTGGCCGTGGTACAGGCCTTTAAGAGGAGAGGCCTGAAAAGAGAAGGGTCAAAGAGTCCCGAAGTTGACACTCCTTCAGGTACTGCCTCCTCATCCTCTGACATGGGCGTGTTGGCTATCCCCAAATCTACTGACCCTTCTTCCCCCAGTTGAGAGGATGTCTCAGAGATGCCAGGCACCATGTTGCGTCCCGCCTGGGAATGAGAGCTAGACGGAGGAGGTAACGGTTGTGAGGGTCCCTGACAACTCCTAGAAAACGACATGAATTGCATAAAGGCATGATGCATGAAAGCTTGGAATTGGCTTTGAGACCACATATCACCGTTGGGACATGCATGAGCTCAGGACCCTGTTGTAGAGGAAGGAGCGAGGAGGATCTACCTGCTCGGTTTCCCCCTGAGGAGACTATGCCCAAGGGGCATCCTGTGAAGGCACAAAAGGTGGCTCAAATGGGGAAGTGTCCAATGAGACGGGGGAAACCACTTCAGCATCATTGGACATGAGCCTTTGGGCTTTGGAGAACTCCCTCTCCAGCACCTGATGTCTCCTTGAGGCCTCTCGCCCGGCTGCTTTAGAAGTCTCCTTGGTGGATAGGTGTTTTATTTTGGCTTTTTTCTTCCCCCCCGCTTCCAAATCAGTTGACCTGCATTTTGTTTGTGCGGGGGGGACACCGGAGCCTTGTGGTGCCTGGGGCGAGGAACTGTCTGCCATTGCAGTCTAGATAATCCGGGTAAGGGATATCTAGAAGTGGGGGGAACCCAAGCACGCAGATCAAATAGTCAGAGATGGAAAGCCGATCCTTGCTCTGAACAATGGCAATGGCAAGGACAGCCAGACAGTTTCCTAGAACTGCCTGTTTAGGCCCTGTGGCAAAAGGCCACTGACTAATCGAAACAGGTGGTCAGCTCCTCTTGCACAGGTGGTAAAGAATTTTAGCCTGTTCCTCAATAAGTAGTTAATACAATAACACTTGCAATGAGGCAATCCCTCATAAAATGTGGGATAACTCCCGATTATCTTTTACACTTGCTGAGACTGATATGAAAATTTTTTTTACCCCGGTACAGACCTGCCACCGCAGGCCAAGACAATAAGTGAAAACAAGACCAGAGGTCATTATAAGAATATGAGGACCCAACAAAATGGCGTCCGCGTTATGACCATGTGGTCAAAATGGCGGCAGCGCCCTTTTCCGTGCCTCCAAGGATGGCGATGGCCAAAGAAACGAAGGGGACAGAGAATTACAAGGCAACAGTCAACAGAACGGTAAATAAGCCGTTAAACAGAATGAGCCCTCTTCCCCCCATTTGCGAAGGCACTTGCAGTGCATTGCGCAGCCTCTGCCGCGATCTGGCTATGGCTGCAGGGAAAAGCCTCATGGCTTTGACGATCTCGCAGTGAGAGAGAAAACACCGGCGGCCGCCCTCAAAAGCCTCCGTTCTCCGCTGGCCAGCTGTTCGGCTGAATCGCGGTCCCGCTGATTCCAATTGGTCGGGCTGTAAGCCCCAACCGAGAAAGGCCTGCAGCCTTCACCCCCGAGCCTATCAGGCTAAAAATGCTGAAAAAGGACTGAGTCCTTGCCAAAAGTTGCCAATTAAGCCAAATCTAGCAGATGAAGAGTACTTCTATTTGAACTAATTTAGAATTTAAAGAAAGCCAAATAAAGTCTTATTAACCTGGTCTAACCATGGAGCCTAAAATTTTTGCGCCCTACTGAGCTGAGACTAAGTCAAAAACTGGGGAGACATGCCCAGAGGGAGACGTGGCTAAAGCTCTGACTTAGTCTCATCTGAGCAGGAAGGCTGAAAATACCCACCGGTGGATTCTACATCCATCATCATCATCATCATCATCATCATCATCATTATTAATTTTATTTCTATGCCGCCCTATTCCTGGAACTCAGGGCGGCTCACAGCATAAATAGAAATCTAACATAAAATACATATATAAAAAGAACCCCTGAGTTAAAAAACAATCGTCCAACAAACATGCACACAAACATACTAGGGGCAAGATGTTAACTGCCCCAGGCCTGTTGGCAAAGATGTGTTTTGAGCAGTTTACGAAAGGCGGAGAGGGTGGGGGCGATACGGATCTCCGTGGGGAGTTGATTCCAGAGGGCCGGGGCCGCAACAGAGAAAGCTCTTCCCCTAGGACCCGCCAGGCGACACTATCTGGCTGACGGGACCTGGAGAAGGCCGACTCTGTGGGCCCTAAACGGTCGCTGGGTTTCATGGGGCAGCAGACAGTCCCGTAAGTAACCTGGTCCGATGCCATGTAGGGCTTTATAGGTCATAACCAACACTTTGAATTGCGTTCGGAGACCAATTGCAGCCAATGCAGCTCGCGGAGTGATGCCGAAATGTGGGATTTTCTGGGCAGGGCCAACACTGCTCACGCGGCTGCATTCTGCATTACCTGAAGTCTCCAAACGTTTTTCACAGGTAGCCCCATGTAGAGAGCATTGCAGTAGTCGAACCTCGAGGTGATAAGGGCATGAGTGACTGTGAGAAGAGACTCCCCGTCCAAATAGGGCCACAACTGGTGCACCAGGAGAACCTGGGCAAATGTCCCCCTCACCACAGCCGAAAGATGATGTTCCAGATTTAGCTGTGGATCGAGGACACCCAAGTTGCAGACCTTCTCCGAGGGGGTCAAAAACTCCCCCCCAGGTTGATGGACAGATGGATTGAATTATCCTTGGGAGGGAAAACCCACAGCCACTCCGTCTTGTCGGGGTTGAGTTTGAGCCTGTTAGCACCCATCCAAACCCTAACAGTCTCCAGACATCGGCACATCTTTCCGCTGCTTCACTGAAGTGACACGGGGTGGAGATGTAAAGCTGGGTATCATCAGCATACTGATGATATCTCACCCCGTGTTGTCAGATGATCTCACCCAGTGGTTTCATGTAAATATTAAACAGCAGAGGGGAGAGGACCGATCCCTGAGGGACCCCACAAGGGAGGAATCTAGGGGTCGACTTCTGACCCCCCGCCAACACCGACTGCGACCGACCAGTGAGGTAGGAGGTGAACCACTGCAAAACAGTGCCCCCGACCCCCAACACCTCCAGCCGGCGCAGAAGGATACCATGGTCAATGGTATCGAAAGCCGCTGAGAGGTCAAGTAGCACCAGGATAGTGGAAAATCCCCTATCCCGGGCCCGCCAGAGATCATCCGTCAGAGCGACCAAAGCAGTTTCCGTGGAGTAGCCGAGCCTGAATCCTGACTGCTGAGGGCCCAGATAATCAGCCTCATCCAAGGACTGTTGGAGCTGGAGTGACACCACCTTCTCAACAACCTTCCCTATAAAGGGAAGATTGGAGACAGGACGGTAGTTGTTTAATACAGCTGGGTCCAGGGAAGGCTTCTTGAGGAGGGGGCACACAATTGCCTCCTTGCAGGGAGCCGGAAAGGACCCCTCCCTCAAAGAGGCGTTAACAATCTCCTGAATCCAGCGCGCGTCACTTCCCTGCTAGCCGAAACCAGCCAGGAGGGGCACGGGTCCAATAAACAGGTGGCGGAACTCACAGCTCCAATGGCCTTGTCCACTTCATCGGGTGCTACAGGGTCAAACTCATTCCACACAACAGGATCAAGACGAGTCCCTGTCATCTCGACTGACTCATTGTCAGCCGACACTGCATCCCAATTGGAGTCAAGGTCTTTATTTATCTTTCTTTTGACTTATATGCCACCCTTCTCCCCAGACTCAGGGCGGCTCACAACAGAAATACAAGTACAAAATATATAAGTCATATAAAATAATACTACAATATAAAACTATACTCACTCATACAACATATATTCCCAATCAAAGGCCAGGGGCAGAGCGCAGCTCACACGCCCCAAGCCTGTCTGCATAGATGTGTCTAAAAGACAGGACCTGTAGGAGGCCAACCCTGTGTGCCCTAATCGGTCGCTGGGATTCATGAGGCAGAAGACGGTCCCGCAAGTATCCTGGCCCATTGCCATATATGGCTTTATAGGTCATAACCAACACTTTGAATTGTGTACGGAGACCAATTGGCAGCTAGTGCAGCTCACAGAGGGCTGGAGTGATATGAGCATGTCTTGGGAGAAGCAAGACGGCTCGCGCAGCCGCATTGTGGACAACATGCAGTCTCTGGACATTCTTCAAAGGTTGCCCCATGTAGAGAGCATTACAGTAGTCGAATCTCGAGGTGACAAGGGCATGGGTGACTGTGAGGAGTGACTCCCGGTCCAAATAGGGCCACAACTGATGCACCAGGCGAACCTGGGCGAACGCCCCCCTCGCCACAGCCGAAAGATGGTATTCTAAACTTAGCTGTGGATCGAGGAGGACACCCAATTTGCAAACCCTCTCCGACAGGGATAAAACTTCCCCACCCAGAGCAATGGATGGACAGATGGAATTGTCCTTGGGAGGCAGAACCCATAGCCACTCCGTCTTGTCGGGATTTAGTCTGAGCCTGTTGGCACCCATCCAGACCCAAACAGCCTCCAGGCACCAGTTCATCACTTCCACTGCTTGGCTGTAATGATGCAGGGTAGAGATGTAAAGCTGAGTATCATCAGCATACTATGAAAACTCACCCCGTGTCGACGGATGATCTCACCCAACGGTTTCATGTATATGTTGAAAAGCAGAGGTGAGAGAACAGACCCCTGAGGGACTCCACACGGAAGAGACCTCGGAGCCGATCTCTGACCTCCTGCAAACACCGACTGCGACTGGCAAGAGGTAGGAGGCGAACCACCGTAAAACGGTGCCCCGCACTCCAAGCCCCTCCAACCGGCGCAGAAGAACACCATGGTCGATGGTATCGAAAGACGCTGAGAGGTCAAGAAGCACCAGGATAGTGGAATAACCTCTATCCCGGGCCCGCCACACATCATCGGTCAGCACGACCAAAGCAGTTTCCGTGCTGTAACCGGACCTGAACCCAGACTGATGAGGGCCCAGATAATCAGTTTCATTCAAGGACCATTGGAGTTGGAGTGCCACCACCTTCTCAACAACCTTCCCTAAAAAGGGAAGGTTGGAGAATGGACGATAGTTATTTAGAACTGCCAGGTCCAGGGAAGGCTTCTTGAGGATGGGGCGCACAAGTGCCTCCTTTAAGGGAGCCGGAAGGACCCCTCCCTCAATGAAACGTTGATAACAGCCTGGACCCAGCTCCGTGTCACCTCCCTGCTAGCCGAAACCAGCCAGGAGGGGCACAGGTCCAGTAAACAGGTGGCAGAACTCACAGCTCCAATGGCCTTGTCCACGTCATCAGGAGTTACCAGAGCAAACTCCTCCCATTCAACAGGACTAAGACAGGCCTCTGTCATCTCGACTGACTCATTGTCAGCCGACACTGTATTCCAATTGGAGTCCAAGTCAGCCTGGATGTGAGCGACCTTGTCTGCGAAAAAGCTGTTAAATTCTTTGGCATTGCCCTGCAAAGGTTCCTCTCTCCTCCCCGTATCCAGGAGAGAGCGAGTCACCCTAAACAGGGCAGCCGGACGAGATTCCGCAGACGCAATCAATGCGGAAAGATACTGAGATCTTGCCGTAGTGATTGCTTCCAAATAGGTCTTAATATAAGCTCCCAATTTGGTTCGATCAGATTCGGATCTACTCCCCCTCCATTGCTTCTCTAAACGTCTCTTCTGGCGCTTCATCCCCCTGAGTTCCTCGGTAAACCAAGGAGATCTCCTGGGTCTGCTACCACAGAGAGGTCGCAACGGCGCAATCCGGTCTAGAGCCCCCGTAGCAGCCATATTCCAGGCCGTCACTAGGGACTCCGCCGAATTGTGTACGAGCGAATCCGGCAATTCCCCAAGCGCCCTTTGAAAACCAATAGGGTCCATCAGGCGTCTGGAGCGGAACCATTTAATCGGTTCTGGCTCCCTGCGAGAGAGGATTGGTGTCGTAAACTCAAGCCGCAGCAGAAAATGATCTGTCCATGACATGGGCAACACTTCTAATTCCCTCAATATCAGATCATTCCTCAGCTGTTCCGAGAGAAAAACCAAGTCAGGTGTGTGTCCCCTCTCATGGGTTGGGCCCTCAATTACTTGTGTTAGGTCCATGGTTGCCATGGAAGCCATGAACTCCCGCGCCAACCCAGAGGATTCACCGAGTGACGGCACATTAAAGTCCCCCAAGACAATAAGTCTGGGGAACTCAACTGCCAACCCGGCTACCTCCTCGAGTAGCGTGGGCAGGGCTATAGAAACGCAGCTGGGAGGCAGGTACGTAAGCAACAGACCCACCTGTACACCTAGGTCCAACCTTATAAGAAGGGACTCACAACCTGATATCTCGGTAGCAGCGAGTCTGCGCAGCCCAAGTGACTCCTTAGCTATAATCGCCACTCCTCCCCCCTTCCCTGTAGTTATTTACCAACGACCTGGCATTGAGCAGCAGCAGCCTGAGTCCAGGGTCTGGATTTCGCTCGTTACCAGTACTCCGGGAGAGGTTCAAGGGGCCGGAACAAGAGATCGCTTTCAGGCAGCGAGGCCTTGTTCCCCGAGAGCGGCCTACCCCAGGCCTCCCATCATATCTGCCTCTTCCCCATAGGACCGGTATAGCCTGGCCCACTGATCCCTCAGAGCAAGGCTCCTTCACTTCACTAGCTTCCACAGTTGCAGACAGGTCGGCCCTTCCATTCATCATACAACCACCCATCCATTCAACCCGATTCACTCCACAATCAGTCAATCCCCCCCACATCATTCATAACATCCAACAAGAATCAATTAAAACAGTATTAAACAACTTTGAATTATTAAAAATTTAGACAAATAGTAGTTAAAAACAATTCAAAAAACATAGTAATAAAAACATAGTAATAAAAACAGGCGTGCCAGATGTTAATCCTGCCGCAATAATTATAGCTATGCCTGTATTAGTCCCTCCTAAGATAGAATCTGTAGTAGAGTCCAAAACAGAAACCCACAGGAGGAATAATTATACTAACAATAGTTGTGGAACCCAACGTCCCAAGATAAGGCCTTCGGATAAGTTCAATATAATGGCGGCAGCAACAAAGGCCTCACCCGAAGATCTTACAATTTAGCTTTAGGCACCCGGCAATGGAGCAGGCCCGTTAGCCACGATAACCGCTTCCACAATTGCAGTCAGCTCCAGCAGTCCAGGGTCAGCGCCAACAAAAGTCTCCTCCAAATTTCCCCCAGTTCTAGTCACTGGGAGGAGGAGGGAAAAAAACGTCGTCAGTGCTGAAGCTGGCCTATTCCAAAATCTCCAGCAGCCTGCCTCGTTCCCCAGACCGCCAACGGCAGTTCAAAAGGGGGGGGCGGCAAGCCAGTACGATGGAAATAGAGGAAAACCAGCATCGGGACCAGCACTCGGCGAAGTAAAGGCCGAGGAAGCAATTGATGGCAAAGAGCACGCAAACCAGGGAGCCCTCCTGCTTGAAAATCCCCAAAGAAGCCGGACATCAACGGCAAAAACGGGCCGAGCCGGCGAGGGGCAAGATGGACGCCCCCGGCGGGCAAGCTGGCTCCGAAGCCCCGAAGACGACAGGAACAGACCAAGCCGGCAAGGGAAGATGGATGCCCCCGGCGGGCCCCCGGCAGGCGAGCTGGCTCCGAAGCCTCGAAAACATCCAGTCTGGGTCATGGACGCCTGCAGGTAAGTCGTTCTCTGGCTTCGGCGTTGGGCGGACTCGCTATGAAGCTCCATTTCGGAGAGGCAGCCCCAGAGGAGGCTTACCAGGTGCACGGCCGCCGCGAGGCGCCCATGGGGCGGGGGAGAGGGCGAACAGCACCGGCGGATCCTCCACGGCCGGTGGGGTCCGACGCTGGGCTGGGCTGTGCCGCGACTTCGCCTCGGAGCCTCCGGACTGGCCGCCGCCGCCGCTCTTGCTGCTGCTGCTACTCCAGCTGCTACTCTTCCTGCAATAGCTTCGTTCATGTTCCCAGTGCTGCTTATGAGTGAAACTATCCCTATCACTTGCTTTATTTCTTGAAACAAAGATTTAAAATTTCAGAATATTTTATAATTTTAAGCTGTACATTTTGGATTATTTTAGTATTTCAAGCCATTTCCAGAAAAATACCACCGTATTCCTGGGATTGTTTGTTTGTATTTGGTTAGGCACATCTAGACACAAAGCTACTTTGTGGAATTCTATCACTGGCAGCTAATTCTATGAGTTATAATTACTGAGCAATCACTCTTAAAGTGGTTTAGACCACACAGTATAAACTATCACTAGGAGCTGAAAAATGATTGTAAGAATAGCTCCCTGTACAGGCTTTATAGAAGATATATGGACAAAAATCTATATTTAGTGTCTCATATGTAATGGAACAACAACCATACAGAATCATGTGGGGGGGGAATCTTCAGAACCTTCAAGCTATTTCGATTTGTCTTTTGAAAAATGAAAGAAAAATTGCATTCATTTTTCCTATATAGATTGTGGCATATCCCTATTATTACTTGTTATTATTTTTTTAAAGCAAGAGCCTAATAATTACTATTTAGACTTCTATTTAGACACACAAAGCAACACAAAGCATTCCTATTGAGCAAGGATCATAGCAAGACCAAAGATATGAGCTAAGATAAAGATAAAAGATGAATTTATTTTCTCTCTCCCTCTGTTTGTGTGTGTGTGTGTGTGTGTGTGTGTATGCATATGTATTTAAAATACATAAAAAAGCTATCTTGTAGTTATACCCATTGTGTAAGTGTTTGTCAGGCATAAATAACCAGGAGCATTTCTTCAGTTCAAAGCATAGCTTTTATTATTGCTACCACTAATACAAGAATCTAGGCAACCAATAGTCAAAGTTAAATTGGCACTAGGTAAGTGTCAACAGAATTCACGGGTGGCTGGACTTAGCTCTCTTTGTGGCAACGCAATGACTCCAAACTGATGACACATCTAACCCCACCTTCTCAGCTTGCTCTTCTCCTACAGTGTTACAAGCAAAAAACAGAAACATATATTCAATTTCTATATTCAAACACATCTAGGCATATTACACAACTCAAACTATTATACAGTATATAACATTCTGATAAAGAACATAGAAAATGTTACTTTCCCAACAAGTGAAGCAATAATACATTCATAGCCAATTTCAATAAGTAGAATCTGTTGGCAGAAATGAAATCAACTATTCTGTAAGAGATGCCCAATAGAACACAGTATTCTACTTCCAGAAGTGGCCAGACCACTGACCCTTGGTGACCTCAAAAAAACATATGGTGACAGCTTTCCTACTTTCTGTACATCTGATATCTCCAAAGATTTAACTACAACACATGTTATGCTGTAATACATTCATTCATTTTGTCTATTAACTGTTAGACACTTCTAATAGATTTAAATAGTAAATTTAAATGCTGTCAATAAGACATTGTAACTGTAATATTTTAAATATATATATGTGAGACTGGAACATAATCACTGGGTAGCTCAGAATTGAAATATTAATTGGTGATTCCGAGTTTCAGAACAAAACTTGGACCAGTAGTAGCAGTAGTACTTTGCAAAGCATTTGAAGGGCATTTTTACAAAGCCTAATGGGCATGATCAGAGCTCCCCTTCTCCAAGCATTAAAACAAAAATTTTGGCACTGCTGCTTCAAAGATTTAACTAGATATGCTCTGCAAGGATATACTGTATATCTAAACTGCTTCACTTCACCAGCAGTGCAAGTAGATAATACTAATAATACAAATACTAATAATATTAATAATACTAATAATACTAATATTAATATTAATAACAACACAACACAACAACAACAATAATAATAATAAAAAAAAGTTGGAAGGGATCTTGGAGGTCATCTAGTCCAACCTCCTGCTCAGGCAGGAAACCCTCTACCATTTCAGACAAATGGCTGTCCAGTCTCTTCTTAAAAAGTTCCAGTGTTGGAAATTCACAGCTTCTGGAGGCAGGTTGTTCCACTGATTAATTGGTCTAACTGTCAGGAAATTTCTCCTTAGATATACTGTTTATTCACACATGCACACACAATGGCTTAAACAGCAAACACTATGAATTGGCTGAACTAGTACAGCAATCCCAAAATAGATGTGATGCTGAAAATGTGGTCTTGCCTACCAGCATTTCTGTTGCTGCCTTCAATACTAATCTGTAGCTTCTGGATGATCTTCAAAGGTAGAATCATCAAGAGCATATTGCATTAGCTTTAAATGTGGTGATGGGTAGGTACTTATGAGTCACTGAGCAGTTCCTGGTATTTTTGTGTCCTCTAATCTAAAATGGCTCCAAGTGGCATTAATCAGAAATAAAGGTTAAAATCATCAAAACATGACAATTAAAATATTTCTTTCCTTCACTGCTTGATGCCAGCAAGAGTCTAAGTGGCCTACAGCCATGATTTCATTTGCTTCCAGATATCTATATAACCTTTGGAGAGAAGTTATTCCAGAGGAATGGAGTTGCTACAAAAAATGCCCACTATCAAACCCTTCCTGCTGTATCCCCTGAAAAGAGGGAAATCTCCCCTTCAGAAGATAGTCCCTATCTGGGTATGATGGGCAGAACCTAATGGGGAAAGGAAATCATTAAAATATTCAAGTTCCAAACCCCAAATAGCATTCAGAACTTTGAATTGCATTCAGAAACTATTAGCAATGGATGCAATTTGTGTAACGTGGTAAAACCACTAAACCTGCATGCTGCTGCATTTTGAACTAGCTGAAGTTTCCAAATAGTCTTCAAGCTATTCTTTTCCCCATTCAGCTTCCATACATGCCACAGCATCTCTTAGTTAGCGTTCTTGTTCGGTCATTCAGCTGCTTCCAATTCTAGATACACAGATTTCATTTCATCAGAATTGTCTGTTAGCAACTATTTGTCTGAACTCTTGTTGAGTCTTGCTTCTGTCATCAGTGATAGCATTTAAATATCTTGTCTTCTACCAGTTTTTTATTTGTTTACTAAGCAATGCCTCTTGCAGAAGTTGTCTTAAAACAGGATGAGATTTGGTTTCTTTAAGAGAGTGAAGCAGCGCCCTTCTGAAGGCTGCTGACACCAAAAAGTCATTCATCTGCATATCCCCTTTAGTTCCACAAAAGAAAGAAGCTAGGCATAACCTAACTAGTTAAGCTTTGATTCTGCATATAATTATTATTCGTTACTTTATTCTGTTGAACACTGAAAAAAACATGTCATATTCCCAAGATTTATTTCCAAATCATTTCATAGAATAAAGCTTTTCAACTGCTCTGTACTTTCAGTCATATAATACATTTACAGACCATAGTGGAAACATTTTTCAGAAGGCGTTAAAACAAAGTAGGCAGGTTCAGAAATGTCTGCGCAATAGCATGCATTTATAAATCCAGCACCAGATCCAAACAATGATTTTTAAAAGTGTAACTGAATCCAGTCGAATTTTATTTATTCAGTTTTTCTTGTGCTGTTATTTTTAAACGAAACAGATTGTAGTGAAGTATATTTTAAGGGAGGTGAAGTCTCTACCTATTTACATAATACTTTGCTTTCCCAGTAGAACGTTAACATCTTCAAAACAGATGAATTGATTTATGATGCTTTCCCAATCCTATTGTTCAGATGTATTGGAGAACAACTCTCAGAATTTCCTGACAGCATTTCCCAGTAACATTACATCTAATACATCTTGGAGACACCAGATGAGAAATGCTGACAAAACTCATTTTACAAGGACTAAATAAAACACTCGTGCCAACATTTTTGAGAAAAATACTATTGTTCTGATGTTTATTATGAAGCTTCCCTTCAGCAGAAATTTACTCTTGGTGGTTACACAGACCCAGTCATATTGTTTTCTTCACAATGTAGTGAAAGGATTTTTAAAGTGTTTTCTTTTTTTACTAATATTGACAAACTTTATTTGATCAATAATACTAGTCATATTTTTAAAACTGACTTTCAGAAAATGATCTCCTTCTATATGGCACTCTATCTAAGACAGAGATCCCCAAGCTATGGGCCACAGCCCACTACTGGGCCGTGGCCTCTTGGGAGCCGTGTGAGTGGTTGGCCAGTGTGTGCGTTCATGGGCGCATGCTCACCTCCCTTGTGCTGGCACTAGCCAATCTGCGAACTGCGCACCAGCACTAACCGAGCAGCGAACATCGCACCAGCACTAGCTGAGCCGTGAACCAGCACTAGCAGCCCCATTTGCAGAGTGCGCATGCGCACAGCCCCATTAGCTTGTGTGCACAAGCATGCGTAAAAGTGCCTGCCCCTCCCTTTCCCACCGGGCTGCCAACCCAGAATGGTTGGGGATCCCTGGTCTAAGATGTATAAAAGTACTTCTTGTCACTGTTGAAAATGTGAAAAATATGAAGGGACCTTTTATCTTGCATGCTGGACTTGTGAAAAGGGGCGTCGTCTTACCTGAACGCCTTTTCTCAGCATGAAGACGTATAATCCACCGGTGGGTTGCTTTAGCCAATCAGCTTGAGACTAGGACATCCAAATTTTTAGCCCCGCCTTTTCCGGTATTACCTTCCTGTTCCCAGTTTTGACCGAGGTGAAGCTTCCATGATGAAAGTCTGACTCAATTTCAAACAACATTAGTTACAATATCTAAAACACCATCCTGCCTAGACTGGATAGAGGAGGGCGTGGATTATACGCCTTCATGCTGAGAAAAGGCGTTCAGGTAAGACAACGCCCCTTCTCCAGCATGAGAAGACGTATAATCCACCGGTGGGACATACCAAAGCCCTCATATCCCTATGGGTGGGAGTCTAGGCTAATGATTCTGAAGTGGTAACAACCTGCTGCAGTACCCTCCTACCAAAGGAGACCTCCGATGCAGCAAACTTGTCAATCTTGTAGTGTCTAACAAAGGAAGAAGGAGAAGACCAGGTCGCCGCCCTACATATTTCCTCCACAGACGCCTGAGTAAGCCAGGCCGCCGAGGTAGCCGCACTTCAAGTGGAGTGGGTTGTAATATGTGGCGGGACCGGAAGCGACAATGAGTCATAAGCCTTGGCTATGCACGCCCTGATCCATCTACCAATTGTCGCAGAAGAAACCTTCTGACCATGGACGACGGCTGAAAGGAGACGAACAATGCCTCAGATTTACGAAGAGCTGAAGTCCGTTTGACGTAATGCAGTAGAGCCCTGCGAACGTCCAAGGTATGCCAATGTCTCTCAAGGCGGTGTGAAGGTCACGGGCAAAAATCTGGAAGTACCAGCTCCTGCGACCTATGAAAATGGGAGTCAACTTTTGGCACAAAGGATGGGTCCAAACGTAGAGTAACCCTGTCGTCAGAAAAAATGATTAGGTCCTTTCGAACCGAAAGGGCCGCCAGCTCCGAGATTCGTCTTGCAGAGGTAATAGCCACCAAGAAGGCTACCTTCAGTGAGAGGTGACGGAGCGCACAGGACTCGAGAGGTTCAAAGGGTGGGAGAGTCAGCGCCTGCAGAACCTTGGGAAGGTCCCAGGACGGAAAGCGGTGAATGACCGAAGGCCTTATTGAAACCGCTCCTTTCAGGAAGGCGCATACAGCCGGATGTTGTGACATGGGAGCCAGGTTATCGCAAGAGAGGACGGTCTGCAGAGCTGCCACCTGCCTGCGAATAGTACTGAGCGCTAGACCTTTATTCATGCCTTCTAACAGGTACTCTAGTACATTTGGAATAGTGACCGAAAGGGGATCTAACTTGTGCTTGCTGCACCATGTGGAAAAACTCTTCCATGTAGCATCGTATATCCTATTGGTGGAAGGGCGACATGAGGCCTGGATGATTGCAATAACCCCATCTGAAAAGGCTTGCCTAATCAACCCTTCCCGCTCAAGTGCCAAGCAGCTAGTTGTAGCCACTGAGGGTCCGGATGTTGGAGGTGTCCCTGACTGAGTGACACCCGATGCGGAGGGAGCCTCCAGGCTGGTGAGAGCGACAGGTCTGCAAACCACGGACGCCTTGGCCAGAACGGAGCAATTAAGATCACCTCCACCTCTTCCCGAATCAGCTTGTGGATCGTTGCTTGTAGTAGCGGGAGTGGAGGGATACAGCAGGACCTGTGGCCATCTGCACCTGAGAGCGTCCCTACCCTCCGCTCCTCCTGTAGGGAACCTGGAGAAAAACCGGAGAAGTTGAGCGTTTACTGGGGACGCGAAGAGGTCTAGGAGAGGGCAGCCGAACCTGTCCGAGATCTCCCCGAATAGGGCCGGATTCAGTCGCCACTCCGCATGGTCCACCGTGGCTCTGCTGAGTTAATCCGCCTGGCGATTCGCCTCCCCAGAAATGTGTTCCGCCACAATGGATCCTAGGTGCGACTCCGCCCACAGCCCCAGGGCTCTTGCCTCCCGCATGAGGGCCCCTGATCTGGTCCCTCCCTGCTTGTTCACGTGAGCCTTTGCTGTGACGTTGTCTGTCAGGACCAGAACGTGGCGTCCTGTCAGTAGAGGGGAGAAGTGGAGAAGGGCTAGGTGAATGACCCTGAGCTCGAGCCAATTTATGTTGTGGGCCAGGTCCCGTGGAGACCACCTGCCCTGGGCCAGATGGGTCTGGAGGTGAGCCCCCCAGCTGAACTGACTGGCGTCTTGTGATTGACTGAAAACCCATGAGCCTGAAGGGTGTGTGATGTTGCCTCTAGGTCTGCATGGGCGGACTGACGGGAGTTTGACAGTATCAGGATGTCGTCCAGATAAAACTGGACGTGCACTGGTACCGTGCGAAGGTGCGCCCCTAGTACCGCGAGCATCTTTGTGAATACCCGAGGAGCCGATGACAGGCCGAACGGGAGTGCCCTGTACTGGAAATGTCGGTCTGCGTGACAGAACCGGAGGAACATTCGATGCTCCTGCCTGATAGGGATGTGCAGGTAAGCCTCCGTCAGATCTACTGACGAGAGCAGGTCCCCTTTTCGGATGCTGGCCAGAATGGATTTGAGGGACTGCATTTTGAACCGTCTGTACACTATGAAGTGATTTAGTCGTTTGAGGTTGAGGATTGCTCGCCAACCCCCCCGATGCTTTGGGAACTACAAACAGGATGGAATAAAATCCCTGTTTCTCCTGGCCTGGTGGAACCAGCTCTATGGCCCTTATCTCTATGAGATGGTCTATGGCTTGCCTTATCAGATGCGCTTTTGATGGACAGCGCGAGATGGGGCACTTTATGAATTGACTTGGTGGAGTGGAATAGAACTCTAGCGATAGCCCGTGAGCTACCGTCTCTCTGACCCAGGCGTCGGTTGTGGTCTCCTGCCACACGCTGCTGAACAGAGCCAACCAACCGCCTATGGGACTGTCCATGGCGTCACTTTGACTTTCTGTATGGATGGCCCCCCGACCCTCTATAGGGACGTTTTGAGGCAAACTGACCCCTGTTGGAGGAAGGGCGGTCCTGGAATCGCTCCTGCCTGGAATGAACGGGTCGCGCGCTTCTGGGCCAATCCCAGGACTGCCCCCCCAAAAGGGCTGCCTCCCTTCCCAGGAACCGCCCTGTCGGGCCCCCTGTCTCTGGGGCCGATTTTCCGACCTCTTGGAGGGGTGGACCAGAACCTTCCTCTTGTTCTTGTCTTCTATGATGTACGGGTCCAGGATTGGACCAAACAACTTCTTACCTTCATACTTGGAGGTGGCCAGCCGCCACTTAGCTCTCAGGTCTGTCCTCCACTGCTTGAGCCACAGGAGTCTTCGAGAGGCTACGGTTGTACCAATCGCTCTGGCCGAATAACGCGTTGCGAACAAGGTGGAATCAGCTGCGAACTCTATAACTGTCAGCAATTTTGATAAAGTCTGTTGAATACGTATCTGGTCTGAAGGGACACTCGCCTGCAGTTCCCGGAGCCACACAATGCAGCCCCTGGTAAAAAAGGAAGCTGAGGAAGCAGCTCTGATGGACCAGGCCGAGGCTTGATGAGCCCGCTGGAACGAGAACTCAAACTTTTTGTCCTCCGCCCTCATGGCTTCGGCCATGTCTCCAGGTATGGCAGAATTGGAGAACAGGGAAATCAGAGGCTCATCCACAGGTGGAACCTCCAAAAGAGAGACAAAGGCCGATGCAACGTTGAACAGTGTTTTCTCCAAATTGTTTGGAGAAGGAACAGTTGCCAGGGATGCCCACTGGGACTGCACCGTGGTGCAAAAAACTTTGGGGCATGGCATCTGCACCTCCTCTGACACTGGAGAGCTAAGAAGCGGGTTAGAGTCCTCCTCCTCGTCGGAGGAGTTGGACTTGACTACCTTAGCTTTAGCCGACCGGTTCAAGGCAGAGCAGGCCTTGAGCAGGATGGAACGATATGAAGCAGAGTCGAATAAACCTTTGGATGATGACTGTTCGGGAGCAGCCTCCTCATCCTCTGACATCGGGTATCCAGTGGCCTCCGGGTCCTCTGAATCTTCCTCTGCTACCTGCGAAGAAGTCTCCGAGATCCCTGAAGCCAGGGCCGTTGTCCGCTCCCACCGGGAAGGTAACGCAGCTTCCGATGATGAACCTAGAGGATGAGAAGAATCCCTGGGAGAGGATAAATGCTCCAGAGCCTGTCTTACCAAGGAGTAGATCTGGTCAGACCACTGACCTCGCTGAGCCTTGGTGCTAGGCCCCGCCTGGTCCTGAATGGCTGCAGAAGCCTGTTGTTCAGGCGAGGATACACTGGAATGGGGAGAACTAACCTGTTCTGTCTCCCCCGGAGAAGGCCACTGTTCAGGTTGCTGCCCAGAATCCGGAGAAGACTCGAATGGAATAGGGGTGTCCAATGGGGTGAGCATAGCCCCTTCCACCTCACTGGTTCTGAGCCTCTGGGCCTTCGCAAATTCTCTTTCGAGAACCTGATGCCTCCTCGAGGCTGCCTTTCGGCTGCCTTCGTCGGCTCCCTTTCCAGGTCCTTCGTTTTGGCCTTCTTTTTGCCCCCCCCCCGATCCACATCAACCGCCCTGCGCTTTTGCGAGGTCAGTGGGGGAGGAAGGGCCCCTGAGCCTTGGTAACCTTGAGATGAAGTATTCTCTGCCATCGCTGTTTGCATTAGCCCCAATCAGGGTATTCCAATCACTCGGAAGAAAAAACTCACGAGGAATCAGCTCACAGGCAGTTAAGGAGTTCACCTCCTTTCCCTGCACAGGTGCTGCGGTCGTCCCCTCCTACCGTATCTATTCTGCTTTCGCCCGGCCGGCCAGCCAGCTCCTCCGTGCGCTCCGGACGATCTGCTGCCTGAGTTGGGCAGGTGCTACAACGGTGGATAAATCGTACCAATGTACTTGCAATCAGCAGGCCCTCACTGGCCTGCATTGACACTTGTCATTTTTTTTTAATTGGCTTCCGCGTCTTACGAAGGGAGGCCTAGGCCCCACTTTCCAAAATGGCGGCCGGGTCTTTCCGGGAGGCCCCAAGCCACACTCAAAATGGACGCCACCCTTTGCAAGAAGCCGCCCCGCTCAAGATGGTGGCCGCCCTTACTAGAAGGCCCCGGCTGTCCTTCCCAAAATGGCCACTGTGCACAACGTGTTCCAGGCGCCTCCCCCAAAAAATGGCGATTCGCGCTGAAATTTTAGTCCTCCGTCATGCGGCCCCCAAAATGGCTGCGACTACACGCACACACACAGCTCCAATTTAAAATGAGGGCCCCCGCATGCCTGATCGCCCCCCCAGGCCGCTGCCCAGTGCTCACCTTCCCAGACCCAAACTTGCGGTTTAGACCGGATCTCTGACGCTGTCCAGGGAAGTCGCTTCGTGCTTGGGAGGTCGGTGGGAGAGCTCCAGAAAGGCGGAATAAATCGCTCCGGATGAGAAGCGAAGAAGGGAGGCCAGCTTGGCCGTGACTGGAAACCCGGGGAATTGCCCCTTGAAGTTCCAGTGGCCCCAGCCACGAGGCTTGAACCAAGCCCTCTCCCTGCTGCCTACTCTCTTCCGATGTCTTCAAATAATTAGAAAAAAAAGGAAAAAGAATTTTGAATATCCAATTGATTAAAAAAAACAAAAATTCTAACGTTTTCTGCGAATCTTCGTCCAAAGGTAGCTTCAGATACAGAGCTACCCCACTGAGATGTTCTCAAGCTGGAGACTAGGACAAAACTGAGAACAGGAAGGTAAGACCGGAAGAGGCGGGGCTAAGAATTTGGATGTCCTAGTCTCAAGCTGATTGGCTAAAGTAACCCACCGGTGGATTATACATCTTCTCATGCTGGAGAAGAAGTGGTTTACATTTTTTATATTACAAACTTAGCTGACTGAAGGAAAATATAGATTCATTAAATGCAAGATTAGCAATAGCATAGTGTTTTACAACACTCTCTGAGCAGTTTACACAGTCAGCATATTTTCCCCAAAAATCTGGGTTCTCATTTTACCAACTTTAGAAGGATAGAAAGCCAAGTCAATCGTGAGTTCATCAGGATCAAACTCCAGGCTGTGGGCAGTTAGTCTGCAATGCTGCATTCCAACCATTGCTCCATCACAGCTTCTTACACTCATTTTAAGCAAATATTAAAAGTCAATATCCAGAGTGATTTTTAAATGATTCCGTAGGGCTGTATTTGGGTCCTTGCAGAAAGGAGCATATAAATATGAATGATACATAAATGAACAGAACGGTAGGACTAAGTAACTTGTAACTGCTGCAATCAGGATAATGAACATTAGTGTGAAGTCAAAATACTTGGGGAAAGGACCACATGCATTGCAAAGCACAAGAAGTCATGCAACATAATAGCTTAGCTGTCAAAATATATCTTCAGTTCAGTCTTTCTCACATCCCTACTTACTTTCCCATGCATTCCACAAGTGACTTACAACAGATGGTAAAATATGCAATATACAGTTGAAACTGTATACTGTATTTTCTTACAATTCAAATACACACAATTGTTCTAGAAGTAAAGAAAAAAGGCAGGGCTTTTTTTCTCATAGAACACCCAGAACGGAGTTCCGGCACCTTTTTTGGATGGAACCTTGTAGGGTAGGCATAACGTGTATGAATTCCAGCACCTTTTTTTTTTTTTTTTTTTAGAAAAAAGCACTGAAAAAAGGACACCATAATTTAATACTTTCCCATATAACTCCAAATCTATTAAGATCACAGTATACAGTGTATAAAGAAGCAAAGGGAAAGTACTAAAAACAGAACACTGAAGGCCAGGGCTGAAGTCTACAGTAAATTTGTCAATAAACAGCAAGACTCTGACCCACATTCATGTACGCTCATGGTCTTCAACTCACTGTATCTATATATTACTAAAACTCTCCTGTCTCTTTGTAACTTTCAATTTGGTAAAACAGTACATCATAGGGCAACAGTTTCTGAATTAGTGTACCTCAAATGGGTTAATTTAATGAATATGTCCAAAATCTGGGTGCCATTACTCCCACGGGATAGAAATTTGGCAACATTGCAGCCCTTCAGCACTGCTGCACCACTGCAGTCAGCCATAGCAATGTGGCTATCATTTCTGACTACATTTCCCAGTGACTTATAGATGGTGTGGTGCAAGGGAAGATAGGAGAGAGGCTATCCCTACCCTCTTTCCTCCCTCCATTTGGCCCACTGTACCGAATCAGCTGGCAGCAAGGTCCAACAGGAAGCAGCAATTGGCTGCTTTGGAACCAAGGCTGAATCTGACAGCGGTGGGCAGCAAAAGAAGGACGAGGGAGACTGCTGGCAAGGTAGGGCTAACTGGAGGATTCCAGCATTTGAAGGGGAGACTTTGGTGACACACCAGATGGGGAGCAGAGGTACAGTTTTCCTCATGCAATTCCTAACAACATGGCAGGTCATCAAAGAAGATCAAACCTCCACCAGATTTCTGCTAAGAGAGCATAATCTATATTGTACGGCAAATAGGGATGATCCAACAGGTCACGGGTTGCCTAGTTAATTTTTTAAGTGAACCAAAAACTCAGGAAAGTAATATAAAAACCCCAAAATTTGACTGATTTTCCACACAACATACTTAGCAAAGTTCTCTTCAAAGCCAAATTAATGTTTAGAAGCCACAGCTAACTTGGGCTGTTTTGACACTTCTTTTAATTTCAGGAGGTTTGCTGCTATAGAGAGAATTGACAGAGTGTAGTAATAACATAATTTTCTTAAAAAGAGCCTATGAGATTTTAAAAAGCAGAAGTTAAATGCAGTGAAACTATTATATGCACAAGGATGGAAGACCAAAAGCACCAATAATGAAGGAATGGCTGCCAGAGTCATCTTATAGGGGAGACAGATGGCATAAAAAATTAATAAATAAATAAAAATGCATAAGATGGCTCAGTTAGCAGAAATGGTCAAATTTGCTAAATATAAATTCTGAAACCTGAGAGCCAAACCTGACACATCTTCAAGAGCTTGAGACCAAGTCAAGACTGGGATCTCCTAGCAACAGGGGGTGTGTCAAGCTTGGCTAACTTGGTCTCAAGAGCAGGCAGACAGAGAAAACCATTGGTGGATTCTCCATCTCCTGTGCTGGAGAAGATTAGAAATCATTTCTTTTGATGTGTTTCTTTTCTTTCTTCATTGTTCTTCTTTATTTTTACCCTTCTATAAACTTTTTTCTATTTTTCCATGTTTTTGTAGCTCTATAAATCTTCATAAAATCTTTTTTTAATGAGTTTTCAATCAGTTTGATTATTTTAAAGAAGGTATTGTGCTGCAAGGTCAATTTTTATAAAAGAAAGTCGGTACTCTCAAAATTGGGAAAGAAATAATATACAATGTGATGATTCTCAAAGCCGATTATTTATGTCATTATAATGAAATTTGTTTTATTGAAAATAGTAGCTGTATTAACATTCAGAAATATTTTCAACCACAAATTGATCCAGAAAGATATTTATACAAGATCTCTACACGGGTTATAAAAAGCAAATCCAAGCATATTCATAATTAATTGTTCATAAAACTCCAAATGCAAAGTTTTTTCAATCAAATTATAGATTTAATTCTACATTTCTATATTACATTTTAACGTAAATACTATTTACACTTCAATAATTTGAGAAAAACAATTTTGTTTTTACAATAATGCTAAATAAGTATTTAACCACCTATTAGATTCATGGAAACATTCTTACCAGACCTGTTTTTTCCTAGATTTCAAAATATTTAAATATTATTTTTATTATTTTTTCTTAAATACAAGGAGGAAGAAATTTCTTGGATAAATGTTTAAATGGTATACTTTGTACTATTACATCTTATTCAATATAGAGAAAAAACCCTGCTTCAAATTAATGAACAGAGATTTCAATGTTCCTTCAGTCTTAACAATAATAAGGAATTACACAGTGAAAAGGCGGAAAAAACAGCATTATCTTTAGAGAATTGCAAAGAAGTGCAATTCGGTATTTTGTATTCCTGAAGACATATTATGGGAGATGCATTGCATCATCATTATATTTTCTCAAGAGATTTGTTAAGATTACAACAATAATGCGTCCACCCTTTAAAATCAAAACTGTTATTTCCATATTGATGCATTTCTACATAGGTTTCAGATAGAACTATTCCTCAATTACTGAGAATTTAGTATATGAATAAATCATTCACTTTACACATATATTAATTTATTTTATAAGGATGTAAGAGATAAACTGTAGAGACAAAAAGGGCGTTGTCTTACCTGAACGCCTCTTCTCAGCATGGGGATGAAGAATCCACTGGATGGGTTCGTTTCAGTCCTCCTGCCCATGTGACTAGGACCTAAACTCTTAACTCCGCCTCCGACCGGGGCTTCCTGTCCTCTGACCGGACTTCCTTTTCCCAGTTTTTTTCTCGGGCGAAGCTCTTCCAACGTAGTTTGGTCCTCGTGGCTCCTGTTCACGATCCTGTAAATCAACATCTGCCTAGACTGTTAGAAGGGGGTGTGGATTCTTCATCCCCATGCTGAGAAGAGGCGTTCAGGTAAGACAACGCCCTTTCTCCAGCATGTGGATTTCGAATCCACTGGATGGGACATACCAAAGCTCTCCCATGTCCCCATGGGTGGGAATCTAGGCTGTAATCTCACTTGGGGAAATGACCTGCTGCAGCGCACGCCTGCCGAAGGAGGCCTCTGCCGCCGCGAAGCGGTCTATCTTGTAGTTTTTTATAAAGGATGACGGAGACGCCCATGTCGCCGCCCTACAAATCTCCTCTATTGGTGCCTGCGTGAGCCAGGCCGCTGAGGTAGCCGCACTCCTGGTGGAATGCGCCGTTATTCCTGTCGGCACCTGTAGTGACTGTGCCCCATAAGCCTCTGCTATGCATGCCCTGATCCACCTGCCAATGGTTGATGAGGAAACCCTGTGACCCATGGTTGCTGGTTGGAATGATACAAATAGCGTTTCCGATTTCCGGAAAACAGAAGTCCTTTTGGTGTAAAGAAGTAAGGCCCTGCGCACATCCAGGGTGTGCCATCGCCATTCCAGGGAATTTGAGGGATTCGGACAGAAGCTTGGTAATGCTATTTCCTGAGCTCTGTGAAACCAGAAATTAACCTTCGGCACGAAGGAAGGGTCTAGGCGTAACGTGACCGTGTCCTCTGAAAAGATCATCAGGTCCGCTCGAACCGAGAGAGCCGCTAACTCCGAGATCCGCCTAGCCGATGTGATGGCCACAAGGAAGGCTACCTTCCATGTCAGATGCCGGAGTGAGCAGAGCCTCAGGGGCTCGAACGGAGGGGATGTTAATGCCTGGAGCACCTTGGGAAGATCCCAAGACGGATAACGATGTATCACCGGAGGTCGTACTGTGGCTGCCCCCTTCATGAAGGCCTTTACTGCCGGATGCTGCGATAGTGACTCCCTATTGTTCCAGGAGAGCACCATTTGTAGGGCTGCCACCTGCCTGCGAATGGTATTGAGAGCCAGGCCCTTCTTAAGGCCTTCTATGAGGTAATCTATGACGTTAGGAATGGTCACAGCCAAGGGATCTAATCCCTGCTTGCCGCACCAGCCGACAAAGCTCCTCCACGTAGCCTCGTACACTCTGTTAGTGGAAGGGCGACGGGCGGCCTGGATGATCGCTATGGCGTCCTTCGAAAAGGACTGTCTGGCTAGTCCCTCCCTTTCAAGTGCCAAGCGGCTAGTTGTAGCCACTGTGGATCTGGATGTTGTAGGTTCCCCTGACTGAGCGACACCTGATGTGGAGGTATTATCCAGACTGGCGAGATTGAAAGGTCTACGAGGTCTGCAAACCATGGCCGTCGTGGCCAATGTGGGGCAATCAAGATCACCTCCACTCTTTCCAGGATGACCTTGCGGATGGTTGCCTGTATTAACGGAGGGGGTGGGAATGCGTACATCAGCCCCCGAGGCCACCTGCACCTGAGGGCGTCTGTCCCCTCCGCCCCCAGGCCGGGAACCTGGATATGAAGCGGGGGAGCTGCTTGTTCTTGGGGGAGGCGAAGAGATCCACTAGTGGACGGCCGAACCTGTTCGAGATTGCCTCGAACAGGGCCGGGTCCAGTCTCCACTCTGCGTGATTCACCGTGACTCTGCTTAGCGAATCCGCCTGGCTGTTTGCCTCCCCTGATATGTGTTCTGCCTTTATTGACCCTAGGTGCAACTCTGCCCAAAGCCCCAGCTCTCGGGCTTCCTGCATGAGAGCCACTGATCTCGTTCCCCCCTGCTTGTTTACGTGTGCTTTGGCTGTTACGTTGTCCGTTAGGACTAGCACGTGTCTTCCCGTCAGGCTGGGGGAGAATTGTTGGAGAGCTAGGTGGATCGCTCTTAGTTCGAGCCAGTTGATGCTGTCGACCAGGTCCTGGGGTGCCCATCTGCCCTGCGCTATCTGATCCTGGAAGTGAGCTCCCCAGCCGAACTGGCTGGCGTCGGTTGTCACCGTTAGTCTGTCTGGTTCCCTGAACAGTGTTCCCCTGGCCGTGGCGGTGGAAGTCCACCATCGGAGGGATGACAGGACCTGGGGAGGGAGTCTGACCTTTCGGAGGGATGCGCCCTGGTTCTGTCTTTGGTAGGGGAGAAGGAACCATTGGAGCCTTCTGGAATGGAGTCTGGCCCATGGGACGATGCCCAGGCATGAGATCATTTTCCCCAGGAGTTGGGACAGTTGTACTATGGTGGCTGAACCCTTCCCCTGGACGAGACGTGCGAGTTTTCGTACGCTGTCCCGCCTTTCTTGTAAAAGGTGTACTAATCCTGCTTCCGAATCTATGACCGCCCCTAAGTGTAGTAGGCGCGTTGATGGTGAGAGATGGCTCTTTTTGTAATTTATGGAGAAACCATGCTCTTGTAGTGTGCTTAGCGTGACCCGCAGGTCTGCGTGAGCCGCTTGTTGTGAACTTGACAGAATCAGGATGTCGTCTAGGTAACAGAGGACGCACACCGGTATCATGCGCAGGTGCGCTGCCAACACTGCCAGCACCTTTGTGAATACCCTGGGTGCCGATGACAGGCCGAATGGTAGGGCCCTGTATTGATAGTGTCTGTTTTTGTAACAGAACCTTAGGAAGCGTCAATGTTCCTGCCTTATTGGTATGTGTAGGTATGCCTCTGTGAGGTCTATGGATGACAACTGATCCCCTCTTCGGATGCTGGCCAGGATAGATTTGAGGGATTGCATTTTGAACTTTTTGTATACCACGAAGTGGTTTAGCCTCTTGAGATCTAGGATTGCTCTCCATCCCCCCGATGTCTTGGGTACAACGAACAGGATGGAGTAGAACCCTTGTCTTTCCTGTCCTGACGGGACCGGTTCTATGGCTCTTATTTCTATCAGGTGTTCTATGGCCAGTCTTAGTAGCCTCGCTTTTGAGGGGTTTCGGGACTCCGGGCACCTTATGAATTGACTCGGGGGGACGTAAAACTCTAAGGCTAGGCCCTGAGTTACCGTGTCCCTTACCCAGGCGTCTGTTGTGGTGTTTTGCCACACTTGGCTGAACAGCGCCAGGCGACCCCCTATGGGGCTGTCCCGGGCGTCACTTGGAGCGCCTGTAAGGTCGTCCCGCCCCTCCTCTGGTGTTGCGTTTTGGGAACTTGCCCCTACCTATGGCCGGGCGGTCCTGGAAGCGCTCCTGACCTGAAGGGAATGTGCGCTGATTTCTGGGCCAATCCCAGGACTGCCCCCCTCGAAAGGGCTGTCTCCATTCTCCGGACCCGCTCTGGCGGGGCCCCTGCCTGCGGAACTCCTGGGCCCGCTTATCTGTTCCCTTGGAAGGGTGAGCGAGTACCTTTCTCTTATTTTTGTCCTCTATTACATACGGGTCCAGGATGGGACCGAACAGCTTGGGTCCTGAGTATTTGGCGGTGGCCAGTCGCCATTTGGACTTAAGGTCCTTCTTCCATGTTTTGAGCCAGAGAAGCCTTCTGGGGGCTATTGTTGACCCTATGGCCCTGGCTGCATATTTGGAGGCAGACAAGGTGGTGTCCGCCATGTACTCTGCCGCCATCAACAGTTTGTTTAACGTTTGCTGTGCACGTACCTGTTCTGGTGGTACACTTGCCTGCAGATCCTGAAGCCACAAGATTGACGCCCTGGCCACCAGGGAGGCTGAGACCACGGATCTGATCACCCAGGCTGAGGAGTGGTGCGTCCTGCGGAGCGCGAACTCGAATTTCTTGTCCTCGGCCTTCATGGATTCCGCCATGTCTCCTGGAATGGCGGATGAGGCAAAGAGAGAGATTAGTGGTTCATCTACAGTTGGTACCTCTATGAGGGAAGCCAAGACATTGCATACATTCAATATCTTTTTATCTGTACCGCTTGGAGGCGGCGTGGTTGCCAATGAGGCCCATTGTGATTCCAGCGTGGTGCGGAACACCAATGGGCATGGTACCTTTATCTCCTCTGGTGCAGGTGGATGTAACACCGGGTGGACGTTACCTTCCTCCTCCTCGGGGGAGGCGGATTTTGTCTCCTTAGGCCTTGCTGACAGGCTAATGGTGGCACAGGTTTTGAGCATGAGTGAACGGAACTGAGCCAGATCGAACAGCCCTGAGGTTGAGGCCTGTTCCGGTGTCTCGTCCTCATCTTCTGGCAGCTGGCGTTCCGATGTTTCCCAGTCCTCCGCCTCCTCCTCTGCAATCTGTGAAGAGGACTCGGATTCCTCAGAAGCTTGGGTGGATGCGTGCCCCCTGCGAAGCGGGTGCGCTGGCTGCTTGATGTGTTCCTGAGGGAATAAAGACAGCTTGGAAGTCATAAATTTATCGAATGCTTTTTGCATATAAGTCTGCAATTGTTCAGGCCACCCTTCAGGTAGGCCTGTGGCTTCCAGTTCTGCTTCCGCCTGCGTGATTGCGGGCTCGGCATGCTCTGGAGTGGAAGGAGTGGATTGGGGGGAATCAGCCTGTTCAGTCCCCCTGGACTGAAGTCTCTGGGCCTTGGCACATTCTCTCTCTAGCACCTGGTGCCTCCTTAAGGCCTGTTGCTCGGCTGCCTTCGATGGCTCTTTATTTAGGTGCTTTGTTTTTGCCTTCTTCTTGCCCCCCCCCGGTTCCAAATCCATGGCTTTGCATTTTGGAGAGGGAGGGGGAGGGCTTGAGCCTTGGTACACCTGAAGCGACGCGCTGTCTGCCATCGTGCGTCTGGGATCCCAACGAGGTCTCCGAGACAAATGGGGGAAGAGGGCTCAATTCCCAGGCAGGTGGGGCAGGCCCCGTTCTGCACTGATACGCTGGCAGTGACAGGCAGGCAGACTTATCGCTTAGGATCGTCTGCAAGGCTGATTGAGTATCCCCCTGGGTTTAATCTCCCAATAATCACACTCCGTTACCCAAACTTGGCCTTAGGTTCCAGTTTGGTTGTGGCTCCCCCTCTCGGCCTGACTGCCGCAGGCGCTATGGTAGTTAGGGGTCGTGGTTGCCTGCCGCTGCGATGAGCCGCTCCACAGGCCTCCGTTCGCGATTAATCGCACTGTTCGATCCCCCACCACGCTAGAACGGCGCTCCGGTTCTGCCCGGAGAATCGGGCCTGCCGGGAGATGGCGGTCTCTGCTACCTGTGGTGGGACCGCCCCCTTTTTAAAATGGCCCCCGCGCCAAACTCCGAGGCCGGCCAGCCAAGTCCTCCTTGCATGCGGTCCCTAATGGCCGCCGCCGACCCCGGTCCGCCTCCCTACGCGGCCGTAAGGGGCCCGTGCCCAGTGTCGGCCTTGCGGCTGAACGGCGCCTTCCTCCCCTCCCGAGCCCCCACTTGCGCTTAGAAGCTTCGTCCGTCGATGGAGCTCTTCTCTGCGCTGTAATCGGTGTCCCGGTTGCTTACGACGACGACGCTCAGCGCTGGGATGCCTTCGGGGGGAGGATTTGATCCTGGGAGGATTCCTGTCTGCGGCCTGGAGCTGAGGGCCGTTACTCCCTCCGGCTCCCTTGGCGTGGGAGGCCCCTTTTGGCCCGCTTGCTGCTGAATCCTCCGCTGTGATGAGTAACTACCAGTACTCAAGTCAAAGGAAAAAATAATCCAACTAAAAACCTAACTGCTTCAACTAAAAAAAAAACCTTACTCTCGGAGCCTACTCTAAGAGATGTTCTCGGGCTGAAGACTAGGAAAAAAACTGGGAAAAGGAAGTCCGGTCAGAGGACAGGAAGCCCCGGTCGGAGGCGGAGCTAAGAGTTTAGGTCCTAGTCACATGGGCAGGAGGACTGAAACGAACCCATCCAGTGGATTCGAAATCCACATGCTGGAGAATGCCACATATCCAAACTGGATTAACTTTATGGAACAATATTTTTTTTAAAATTCCAGTTTTTTCACAAAGAAGGAAGTACATTTGAAAATGCATCAATTCATTCCTATTTAGAATGGCCCATCAGAAAGACTGATTAAATTCTATAAGATTCTTTCCTGAGAGGGGTATAAAAGCTTTTTGTATGAAATAGGACATATAGTTTTATCATTTTAACAAAAAGTCATAAGAACAAAGTCTGGCTTGTTATGAATAGCAGCCACCACAGACTCTGACATATAATAATTAATCAATCCACAAACAGAATTGTTCTAGGCTGTTTAACCATCTCAGCTTCAAGAGGAGTCAAGGATATTCAGAAGATACCCCAACTGAAGTTTTGCAATAAGGTGGTAATTATGGTGAATCAATGTTATAAAATTCTATTAGTCAGTTAAAATCCCTTTAATCTGTTAACAGCTCTAAAAACAAAGTGGGATAAAGAAAAACAAAGTGTGCATATTTACCATAAGCTGCCATATATTGATCTTACCCTATGGTTCATTTCACAGACATTAAATGAAGTTGGCCCTGAAAACAAAATGAAGCACTTCAAAAGTTTTTTTATCTACCGGTAGCTCCCTGAGCAATTTATCTTGGAAGACTCCCATGACTGCCACCATAAAATTCCAAATTAAAAAAAGGGAAAATATTTACACAAGATTCTTATATTCAAGCAGTAATATATAAAAATTAAAAGTAGAAAATATAAAATACTGTCATACAAAATTCATTGTAAGAAATGTAACATTGTATTTGGAAATCAAGAAACTATCAATCATTTCATTAATAGCAAATATTTCAATAAAAAGTGTTACTGGGCTTGAGGATCAGACTGTCAGTCAGAGCCCAGATGTTATGTAATACTACTTCAACTGTTTTAACATTGGCTGTTAAGTTTTATTTTCATTATTATTTGTTCTTTTAACCTTGTTAGTTATCCAGAGTCATTGTGAAATAGGCAGCCATATGCATTTAATAAAAGTAATTTTATTTCTAATTATTTTTATTAAAGAAGTTTTACAAAGAAAAACAATACAAATTTAAAGAAAAAAAGAAAAGTAAAAGAAAAGTGATTAGTAAACTGAAGAAAATGAAAGAAAAAAGAAAAAAATAAAGTGGCTTACTATCTTCTTTAGATCAATTATAAATGCATTTAGATTTTATCTTCTCTAATATTATAGATGGCTCCATTCTTTTCATATTCTATCCTTTCTAATTATCAAACCCATAAATCACCATTTTATTTTTTCTGTTATTAACAAAAAGTCCATAAAGGAATTCCAGTTATTCACAAATGTAGTTAATTATGGACTTTTCTTTAGTCAAACAGAATAAAATAATTTTTTAAAAGTTTTGCAGGATTGCAAGATTTTAGCTAAATACTTCCAGTTCTCATATATAACTGCCCAATTTTTCTCTGCAATGTGTTGTTTTGCTAGAAAAAACAAGGTTTCATGCCTGCCTTTATGATGTCCACCAACCAAAACCTCCCAGATATATAGATTTTGCAAAGACTGATCGAAAGACTCAAAAAATTTACTAACAAGTAAGTTGTGAATATCTCCCAAGCAACAACAGTACATAGGAAACTATCTAGCATTGGACTACGTTTAACTCAGAATTGGCAGAATATAGTTATGGACCCATTATTAGATGTTAAACGTCAGGCAACAGATTAGGTCTAACACTCCTAGAGAACACTAGTAGTTCTAGATGTCTCATTACCTTATGCTGTTATTTCAACAGCCTTTTTTTTAATCTAGTGAAGCATTATATTTATCAATCCCTATATTTAGTTTTTATTAATTACCCTTTTCATATATATATATATATATATATATATATATATATATATATATATATATATATATATATATATATATATATATATATATATATATATATATATATATATATATATATATATATATATATATATTGTTTAAAATTGTTAACAAAGAAATAAGGGATCCCTTATTTCTTTGTTAACAATTTTAAACAACATATATATATTTGTGCTTGCAGATGGCTCTGGGTTGAGCTGAAACAAGCAAAGGAAAGAATGATTTCTTCCTCCCATATTTGGGTTTACAGGGTGCAATCTAAAAAAAAATAACCACTTGACACACATATCCACTCCCTGACTACTAACAAAGTGGGACAGAGCCTGTGGCTTGAGGCTAAAGCTTCTGCCTAGCATGCAGACTGCCCAGGTTCGAATCCCAGAAAGGGTGAATTCTGACTGAAGAGAGGTAAATAACTCGAAATAGCTATCTCAGAAATCCCTTATTTCTTTGTTAACAATTTTAAACAACATATATATATTTGTGCTTGCAGATGGCTCTGGGTTGAGCTGAAACAAGCAAAGGAAAGAATGATTTCTTCCTCCCATATTTGGGTTTACAGGGTGCAATCTAAAAAAAAAAAAAAAATAACCACTTGACACACATATCCACTCCCTGACTACTAACAAAGTGGGACAGAGCCTGTGGCTTGAGGCTAAAGCTTCTGCCTAGCATGCAGACTGCCCAGGTTCGAATCCCAGAAAGGGTGAATTCTGACTGAAGAGAGGTAAATAACTCGAAATAGCTATCTCAGATATCCCTTATTTCTTTGTTAACAATTTTAAACAACATATATATATTTGTGCTTGCAGATGGCTCTGGGTTGAGCTGAAACAAGCAAAGGAAAGAATGATTTCTTCCTCCCATATTTGGGTTTACAGGGTGCAATCTAAAAAAAAAAAAAAAATAACCACTTGACACATATATATATATATATATATATATATCTCCCATACCAATTCTATTGTAATTTATTGTGAAAAAGAAGCACAGAGGATGAACTGTTTCATTAATGTGCTTTATTTCACAGTAGATAAATTACTGAAATTTCTTAACATCACTATTTTAGGGAAAATACCATACTACAATTTTATAAGCCTGAACTTCCACATGAGGCTTGACAAAACTGTTTTCCTCATGTTAGGGACATTAAAGAAAAACTGCCCTCAAGTCAAGCTTCTGGCAACTACAAAGATACATATATGTAGTTTTACAGGACATACAGGATCACTCTATATAACCTGCAGGCTTACCTTAGTTAAGATATATTTTCAGCCCTACTGAAAAATTTTGGATTTCTTGTTTTAACAAGCATAATTTAAATCTTATACTAGATATTCCCTAACATTCCTTGTCTATAAACTCAGAATTGTAAATAGTGCAATTCTCCTTTATTCAGCACACCATAATATTAATTCAAAGCAGAATTCCTAATTTGGTACTGTATACTATAATAAAATCTGTGAAATGACACCTATATCAGAGATCTCCACATACCTTTCTTAGCAAATGATCAAACAGAGATGAACAACATTTTCCCAGCACAGCTGACACTAACTGCTTAATTACCTGTACTGTTTGAAAGCTAAAGCGTTTTCAGCAGAGAATATAACATAATAAAATTTATTTACTAACTGAGTTATAGAGTTGAATCAATTCCTGAATCTGGAGAGAGAGTTTGCAAAAACTCATTTTTAAAAATTGTACTTTTGTTCCATTAATGATAGATGCAGAGTTCTTTAAAAAAAACATAGACATATTGGGGGGAGGGGGAAACAACAGAAATATAATAATAATAATATTCTTTGGGTAATAACTATTTATCCAAATGGCAAGACAATTTGTTTTTCCCTGAGTCAGAATTAATACAAGATATAAGACAAAGGAAAAAAGCAAAGGAAATGTATTCTGGAGTGAAATATCAGACCAAAATATATAGTTGGTTTTAATGTGTTTAAATTCAGCACTGTGATTTAATAATCTACAAATAGTTTAGTAATTAAGTTTATTGTGTGAATTCATCTAATGAATGTATATTTTAAACAAGGTGTAAACATCTCATATCACTATATAAGGAAGTATTTATCCCAGAGCTGTAACCATATTAAATACCACTGTATAGTGCAATGGTGGCGAACCTATGGCACATGTGCCAGAGGCGGCACTCAGAGCCCTCTCTGTGGGCACGCGTGGCATGCCCCGGAGATGGCAACCGTCCCTCTTCAACCAGCCACCCGCTAATTCGCCAAGCGGTATAAAAGTCTACAAAATAAATAAATAAATAAAGGTCCCACATGGCCAGATGCATCCCAGCACCCATGCGCTCACTGGCCTCTGTGTGCAGGGGCCAATGGTGTCAGGCAGCAGCCACCCCGGCTCCTGCCTCACCTTTCCCTGTGACAATGGCACCTCCGCCCTGTCTTGCCTTGCCTCACCCCGCAGGACGAGCCTCCTGCCCACCGCCCCACCTGCTAGAGACCCCCTGGATCTCTCCCAACCCTGCCTGGCTCCCACAGATATCCCTTCCCACGAGCATCATTGAGGTGATCATGCCCACCTTGGCCACACCCACCCAATCTGCTGTTATCACCACAGCCATGCCCACCCAGTGGGCCATGTCCACCTGTCACCTGGCGATAAATAAATGGGTTTTGGGTTGCAGTTTGGGCACTCAGACTCTAAAAGGTTCACCATCACTGGTATAGTACAACATTGAAGTGCAATATTAGGGGCAGTGCAATGGTGAATAGAATGTGAAGGATGTGTGTATATAATGTTATATTCTTATTTGTGGTTTTACTTGTGTGTAGTGTGCACTGTGGACAGTACTTAATTTCATAGTGAGTTACACAATGACAGTAAAGATATTCTATTCTATTCTATTATGTTCTAAATATTACTTCTACTTAAAATTATGTTTTACATCTGTTCCATAGTTGTTGAACAACATTCATTTATTACTGAAGAAGTAGCTTAAAATTTCAAAATATGAACTGGATTATTTATTAGTTCCCTTGCTGCTTTTCCCTGAAAAGTTACAATACATAAGCCTATAACTATTTTTTAAACAAAAGCAATCCCTGATATTTCTGTATTCTAAGACAAACATCAGGTATACTTTCCAACAATACAGTTTCATCTAAGTTTACAGTCGATTTTTAATACTGCAAGTAGATTTGTACAGCTCACTTTAGATAAAACAGTCAATTCGCATTATTTGCAGATTCCAAATTGGTGAATTTGCCTACTTGCTAAAATTTATTTGTAATTACAAAATCAACAATTGCAGAACTATCATTCACAGACAGTAAGTACAATGAAAATCACTGTCATCTGACAAATACATTCCATCTGAGGTTTCAGTATTCACTAATTCAGTGTAATTCACGGTGATTTTTTAGAATGTTAATTCCCACAAAATAGCAAGAATTCTCTGTACATCAATTTTAGGCATAATTGCAAAAGGTCATACTTGGTCACTATCCCATAATGACCCTGTTTTTCAATGAGCATTTACTTGATTCCATGTGCACATCCAGGAAGAGAGAGCTCCTTCAAGGAATTGTCCACAAGTAAAGAAAGAATGCCCACACTTAATATACAGCCCCTTTTGCCCACTTCTGCACCCCTTTGTATTTTAAATTTATTACCTCTCTCTTTTTCAGATTCTAACTTCATCTAACCCTAATATTTTCTCTCCTTTCTTCTTTCAACCTCTTTGTTCTTTCTCCAAATAGTTATCGCTTTTCATTCATTCACACTCTATAACCCATCCACCTTAATGTACTGGTCACTCATATTTGTATTTAATCCATTTAGCACCCATATTTCTTTCTCCCTCTTTCTTATTTTAATACCTACATTAAGAATTCCATACTAAACTACACTGAATGTATTTTGGTGTTTCTCCTAACATGTATTAAAAACTACACATCCATTCTATATACCATGGTACAGGAAGCCATCTATGGGCCCTTGACTTTATTTCTGATCTTTGACCAGAAATTCTTTACACCATATATATAGTATTAAATATACTATTAAAGCACTCTTGTGCTTTATCACTCTGCCATATGGGGAAGCACAAAGGTATAAAAAACCCTATATGGTATACTACATTAAATAATACACTTCCATACAACACATATTATTTAGGTATATAAAATATATGTTCTTTAGCTGGAGGCTACTACTTTTATTTTGATGTAACTGTTGTTCGGTTTTTCTCTTAGCTACTTAAGACAAGGATTTGAAAGAAATTCATTTAGAAAAGAAAAAAGAGTTGAAAGAAGTTCCTTAACACAGTGGAAAGGATAACCATAGCATCAATATAACAGGTCTATCTGCTAACATTGGATGGTAAAAGTCATGTGGTTACTCTAGGTTTTTACTCTTTATGTATAACTTGTAAGTATTCAATTTTGCCTGTCAAATACAACTTTCACACATTGATTTTTGGTCCACACTAGTGACTAGCATTAGAAAATATAATCTAAAGTGAAGATTGACTTCAAATTATTAGAGTTTCCATATAAAAACACACATATGTTCATATCCCCAACAACATCCCTCCTTAATATCACAATAATTCTTATTTACTCTACAAATATTTTAAATAACATGGGGAAGTGTTTTTCAAAGTTGGCATGACATATGATGAAGCATGGCTGGGAAATTCTGAGAGTTGAAAGCCAAATTATCAGCTGAGAAAAAACACTGAGTTGGGGAAACATCGACATAGATCCTTGCTTAATCCTACTGAATGCCAAACTATTCAGTTTATTCTCAGGTATTCTTTACCTCCATCATATACCACTCTTAGCTCACACAATAATCCAAGGTTGTTTACTTTAACATACACATTTTCTAAAGCAACCTAATTGATAGCAGTGTTCCAATATCTCAGGGGCTGCCACAAAGAAGAGGGAGTCAAGCCATTTTCCAAACCACCTGAAGGCAGGGCAAGAAGCAACGGACGGAAACTAATCAAGGAGAGAAGCAACCTAGAACTAAGGAGAAACTTCCTGACAGTTAGAACAATTAACCAGTGGAACAACCTGCCTCCAAAAGCGGTGAATGGTCCAACACTGGAAGTTTTTAAGAAGACTGGACAGCCATTTGTCCGAAATGGTATAAGGTTTCCTGCCTGAGCAGGGGGTTGGACTAGATGACCTCCAAGATCCATTCCAACTTTATTATTATTATTATTATTATTATTATTATTATTATTATTATTATTATTATTATTATTATTTCATACTTGCATGTTTCTTAATTACTGGCTGAAGAGCAAAAATCAAGTTTATACTTCCTTTACCTTGCATAAAGCAGCAGTGACTTCCTAATGATTCATATTTTAACATTTCTCCACCACTGCCATCTATACTTACTATCATACTATTCTTTAATATTATAGTTACATTTAGCATTTTTCTTGTTTCTTATAAAAAATTACATTCCTTATTTCAATTGCTCGTTACAATATCACTATCATTTATATAGAAATTTCTAAAATACGTCTTCCAACATTACATACTTTACTTTCAGCCTAATACATTTTATAGCTTTTATTTTAATTACATTAAATCTACTGAAGGTTCTTGTTTAGACCTTTTGACTAGTTTTCAAATAAATTTTCCTTTTCATAAAACTGTTCCATGCTTTCTCTGTTTCTTTTAATTATTTTCATTCAGTTCCTAGTAATTTCCATATCATCTTTCTTAATATTTACTTTTTATATTCTGTTTGGAGCTTAATCTTTCTAATATTTTTAATAGAGGCCTATAGTTTTCCTTCCTGCAGTTATTCTACTATCTCAGTACATTCACTTTTCTTTTTTTCCATTCCCATTTTTCTCAAGACCCACTCTTAATAACACCAAATAATGGTCTCTTCCATATTCAAAACCTTTCATAATCATTCTGTTCCCCAATTTTCTCATTCATTTTAAGCTATCATATCAATTGTGCTTTTTGATTAATTCTTTTTTTAGATGTATACATAAGTAGTATTCAGGCTAAATGAATGTATTTGCAAAAAACATTTTTCTAACAAATAGACCTTTCCCTGTCACCATATACTTCACATTGGTTCTCTAAAAGATCTGTTCATTTCTCATCTTGGCTTTCAAGTCACAACCTTGCATATGTAATGGTCATCTCAGATATTAATTCCAATGTAATTTCCAAACACCCATCATGTTTTTTGTCAACAGAATTTTCACATACTTTTTATGAAGACAGAAAAGATGAAGGCTAAACTACCAACCATAGTTGCATCTGTGGCATATGTACCATTTGTTGCTAACAGTAAGGACAATACTGTGGGACAGGATGCCATAAACAGAACAACCAATTTTATCCGTTGTATGATCATGCAACTCTATCAGGCTAGATCCCTAGAAAATTGCCCACATTCCATCATCTAGGAGATACGTGCATCTTATATACACATATTTAAGATTTAAGCTAGAAATATTATCCTAATACATCTAAGCCACAGGTGTCAAACTCGCTGCCTCACATGACATGTTGCAACGTATCATGACTTTTTTCACATTGCCAGAGTTGGGATGGGCGTGACCTCCGCATGATGCAACCGGCCCGCGGGCCAGCAGTTTAACACCCCTGATCTAAGCCATTCTGCTTATCTGATGAAGTAAACAATATCTCACAAAAGCATATGAGCCCTTTGATAAAATGTATTAAAATGTATTAAGTCCTAAGCAAACTTCTCAGTTTTTCCTATGATAGTCTAACATAGCTCTCCTCCTACAAGGCTGGAAGTACTGCACATGCAACATACAGCCTACATTTGCTGATATTACAAATGCTGACGAATGTGGAAAAATAGGTGGGAAATATTCCAACTGTATACAATCCTCTGAAAAATTCATTTAAACTGGACAACTACCCAACCATGCTACAGATATTTTCAATTTCACCCTGCTGTTTACTACCATTTTTGGTGCCACATACTAGGGCAAATACATGAAAATGACACCAGGTATGGGAAAGCTTCTTAAAGGATAAAATTTACTAACCTGCAATGGTCGTTTAAATAAACACTGAACACTGAAACATTGAACACTAGAAACATTGTTTATCTGCTTAAAAAGAAACATCTATTACAATATTGAGGGTACTTACTAGCCAGCTCTATTTTTTAATAAAAAACTTCAGTATTAAACATAGTCATGGCAATATCAGTAATTTCAAAATTGTGTATGTGTAGTTTCCAAGTGTGGCTAGATATGTTAGTATACTGCAACAAAAACAAGGAGTTATGTGGTGTCTTAAAGACTAACAATTTTATTTAGAAAAGAAGCTTTTCTGGATTACAACCACTTCATCACATGCATGAAATATTATTTAGAACAAAAAGCACACCACAGTTGGGGGAAAGATGAACAAAAGAGAAATGTAGTCAGAAAGTTTAACATAGAGCAGCAGCAGAGGAATAAACAGGAGATTTCTTATCCTAGAACAGCAAAGGAATGAAGGAGCAACTGGCTAAGGATAAAAACTTCACTGAAGTAGAATGTACAGTAAAATAATATTTTGTCAAGTATAATATCTCTCAAGTTGTTCAAGTATTTTCACACAACTGGTTTCCCCATTACATCCCTTTCCAGAAACACAGGGAACATAATTTATATGTGCTCTTCAAACAAGGAAATATAAATAAAATAAAAGAAGCCTTCACAGCAGATTGTCTCACAAGGGTTCTAGAGAGCAGCAGCATGAGTCCATTCCCAATTATAAGGACACATTTCCTGTGGTATTCAACCTTAGTATTGCCTGTTATTTCCTAATCATTAGCTTGTGCTGGGATTTTTGAACAGATACGGGAAATATTTACAGCAGCTATTTGGAAAGGACCCTTTTCCCCCCCAGTACCTCGCTTTTATTTCAGTGCTTTAGAGGAAAGTCATTGGTTATATCCTTTCTTCAGCTGTCTTTTACACATTATCATTGTCAAACTGGTTTTTCTGAACATGTATTTAGAAACTCAAATCCAGATGATAAAAAGCTAATAAGCCAAAATAAAGATTTCTCACAGTAGGTAGGTAGGCAGACAGGCAGGCAGGCAGGCAGGCAGACAGACAGACAGACAGGATACTTTGTGAAAAATATAATTTGTCACATGTCTTAACAAAGCAAACAGCAAGTTGAATATCACTATTTTTGTAAAATACCACCAGTCGCCCTTCTCCAACTCAATACACGTGGGTATTTCATACATTTACTCTCATGAAGGTACCATAAGTGAAATCCTACATAAACAACCAGAAGTAAAACCAACAAAATTCACCACTTCAGATAGTGCCACTATTTATTAGTGGATCTTAGATAAAAATGTATATAAATCACAAGAATTATAAAGCAATAAGCTTTAATACCATTCAATAATCTAAATCTTTTAAAAGTATAGGTTTTTGTTTAAGATGTATAATAAAGAATTGGTGAATTGACCCTCTTTTTTACATTTTTTCTACAAGTTTCTATTTTATTGTAACACCTAAGAACCTAAAATAATATGCAGACAATCCTTCTGCTAAATCCAAATCAACATATATTCAAATGACTTAAACCAGTCCCTAGCATAATTAATTTATTTTGAGGCTTGACATTTGTTTTGTTCTATTGCCTCTCCAAGAACAATCAGGGCACCCAATTCATTAGAAAATACATCCATAGTGTTGCTTCTCCTTATTCTTCAGTAAAAAAAAATGAATGCTGCTGAGCAAGTCTGTACATGCCATTCAGCTGAGAACCAGTTGACCTCAGTTTGATAAAGACTACTCTCCCTATTCTAACACTATCCTGCTTTCTAGAAAACATGTTTTAATTTGTACACTATAGCAGCTAACTTCTAACCGTTCACATCATTTAAACTTCAAAACAAAGCTTCCACAAAGTTTTTCCACAAAAACTATGATTTTTATCTAAACTAAACTTATGTGGAAAAGAATAAACTGTAAAAATAAAGAAACTATGACTCTTTCTTCTTTCTACTTTAGCTCAAGCAATCTTGGAAAAAAAACAAGCCAATCTACTATTTACACTTCTTCATTTTGTTAAACACTAAAGGTTATATGAATGGTTTTCTAATGGCACCAGTAAAATTTTTGCAACTCCCAAATCTCTCTTGGAGAGTCACTCCATTACATCTAGCAAATGTTAGCACATATTGAGGGGGGGGGGAGAGATAAAGTTTTCTCCTTGTTCTCAGCAGCCTTCACTAGGGAAGGCATGGTAGCTGGGGAAGCCTGCAGTTATAGTTCAACCTCTGGAAGAACATATGATTCTTGGCCTTATACCCTGCTGTTTTGTAGAGAATGTATGGAATAACTAAGTGGTCCCCATCCATGCCAACATCAACTGCTAGAATTATTAGAATGGCCATGCTGGCTAGGAAATTCTGGGAGTTGAGGTCCATACATCTTAAAGTAGCTCAAGTTGGGAAACACATTCACTCCATAAAACGTAATTGTAACATCACACTGACACACTGTATTAAGCTATAAAGTGGTTTGGTTGTCTTTGATTGTTTGAAGCAAACACTGGTTTATACTGCATAAGCCCAGCCATCTATGGGGTTACAAAGCATGTCAAGCCAAAAGCAAATAATAAATCAGGATTTAGCAAGTTATAGTTTAGAACAAAATGTCAGCTTAATTTCTGTTTGATCTGAACACTTCATATGACCTGCTAAGGTTTATTATGCCAAACTCTTTAGAAAAATACCATAAAAGAGAAAGGAAATTAAAACTTAACTATCCCCACACAGTATAAATGTATCTTACTTGCTCCACATCTTAGACTAGAGCAATCTACAAGGAAGAAATGAAGACTAAAAAGTTTAATCAAGTAGCTGCTCCACAATGTCCCATCTTCAGCATCACTATGGCTAACACAGGCACACAATTTTAGATACAGGTTCAAACTAGGAAACAACTCAATCATTGCTGCTCCTTCAAAAAAGACATTAAAATTTTAACTGCAAAAATTATGCATATTAGGGAGGATCAAACCCATTTGGATCCCAGTGTAATATTACCAAATTGAAATCGCCTATCAGAAGAATTACACTAGTTTACATAACTATCTTCTTTCAAGGTAGAAACATTTGTGCAGTTTGTTCACATTAGGTCTAGCTGTGTTTAGGTACTACTTCCATTCCATGGAAAATTGTGCAACTCAGACAGAAGTATTTCAATCAACCTTCCGCCAACTGAAAAGTGCACTAATTAGCTTACAATATTATAAGATTAAATTATATCTATTGCATGATTTGAATTAATTGACAGTGAGATATACATTCATACAACTGAACTCCATTCTGGGGAATGGGAGACAGAAAAAGACACACCCAAGATGATGTAACCTCCACAAGCAATAACAATGCAGAAAAATAAGAATCAAAACCAGGTATCAAAAGGTCACCTATAAATCAGTTTCAAACTCAGACTCATAGTGATTTATTCTATTCCTACATAGGCCTAGTTCTTTTTATCTAAAGCAAGGCCAGAGCAATTCAGCTCATTCCAACGTTTTTTCAATTGCAAACAGTACACCAATCCATACAGCAACAACAATCAGATATGAAGATGATCTACAAGTACATGTCAGAAACTACATGTACACAATATGCATCTTTCTGCTGTACACCCAGATGTGAAAATCGATGACTGATGAACAACAGTTGTTAAGATCTGCAACACAGCACAAGAAATACATTTTGCTACTTCCTCAAATTAATGTTTGTCTTTTATATAAACAAACCCTGGCTGATGTTTCACTCCCATAACAATGTACATTGGAAAACTTAGTCATATAGGTGACTAAACATTACACAGCCCATGATATTGCAGTATTTGTTTCCTCTAAAGGGGGTATACCTTGAAGACTTTCACAGTAACTTATCTTACCCATTTCTATGTATATTTGTGTGTGTGTGTGTGTAGGTTGTCCCCCCCCCATTCATCTAATTGTCAAACTGGTTGTTCCAGAAATTTTGATTTTCTGCTTTCCAGCCAGAGAATAACCTTTCCTACTCTTTTTGCCCACTTTCACCCCACCCTTTTCATCCACACCCTCTTATAGAGGTAACACTGAAGACAATACTATGCCAGGTTCCACACACCTTGACAAATTCACAACAAAGAAAGCCAGCCTTTCTTTTTCAAAAGCAAGTTATTTGATCATTTTTTATAATGACAGGAACATCCCCAGTTTATTCAATCCACTATCAGCCCAGTGCAGACAGTAAAATACCAGATGAAAAAATAAAAGATAAAAAGAGTTTTGGTTTGTAACAGGGGCAGCAAGAGTTAGTGTCTTATGAACTGATGAACACAAAGAGATCCCTTGAAAAAAAGGACAGGTCAGTGTGCTGATAACTTCTGCCACAAAGCCACAGGAAATTAATTTCTATTAACTTTTGTTCACAAAACAGGGATGGCCCAACATCATGACTACTGTGGAGAAGGAAAATATACATAAAATGTTTTTAAAAGACAAAAAAAATATTAATACAAACCTTATAAACTTGCCCATAGGTGCCATTTCCAACCACTTCCACCAGCTCAAAAATCCCAGCAGGATCCTACACAATAAAGGTGAGGAAAATGAAAGGATGGTTGGGAGAAAGGGGGAGGGGTAAGAGAAGACATGACTGTTATCTTTAGGCAAGTATTACTGGATCCCACAAACGCATACACTGGAGTGGATCGTTTAGCAAAGCAGTTGTTTCACCCTGATTTTCTACGCACATGCCAATACATGCAAACAAAGGAAAGGAACCCAAGACTGGACTCATCCTCCCTCCCTTCTGCCCAGGGCACAAAATGGGAAGCCAACGAGCTAACTACCGTAGTAAAGGGCCTTTTTAGGGTGTAACAACCACCCCCTATTATAGAGGTTTCTTCTCTCACCCACCCCCACTCCGCAACCTACAATCCCAAGTCTTCCTCTCACCCTCCCTTCCTTTCCCCTCCGCCCCAACCCAGCTCCGAACAACAAAAGCCACGCCAGGGAAGACGTCGCCCGCTTTGTGTGGATAGCGGGAGGGAGACAAGGCAGCCAAGGATCGTCTGCAAGCAGCCCTCTTCTCCCTAGCTTTCCCTTCCATCCTCATCTCTCCCCCCACCACCAGTCACACTCACCCGCAAAGAGGAAAGGTCTATATCTCCCAGACTTTTTGCAGGAGAGTCATTCGCCATTTTTCCTTTTTGTTATATTTCTTAACTATATAAATAAAGAGCCAAGCACTTAGCACGCCACAGGGAAAATATAAAGCGGCACCCCCTTGATCTCTCCCTCTCTTTTCCGTGTCTGCTTCTCAGAAAGATCTTTCCCCCCCCCCTTTCTCTCCGCCCTTCCGTTTCTCGCTTTCTTCAGTCCGGGGTAAAACTCTTCTTCAATGGAGATGGAGATGAAAGAGGGTGGTGGAGGGTTCTGTTGCTGCTTTGATTTACGGTGGAAGAGGAGACTGAGCAATGTAAGGCTACCGTGACTTCTTCAGCGCTTTAAATATAGTTCCTTTTTGATCTCAGTTTATGCGAAGGTCGCTCTGAAGCGGATTCACACCATCGGGAAGAAAGAACGGGCGCTCCCAAGAGGCGTCTCTTCCCAGGCAGCTACATCCAACATAAGAACCCAGAGCCGGCGGTGGGAGAAGAGCAGTCGGTGGCGGCGGCGGCAGCTTTCTTGAGCGCGCGCGCGCGCGCAGAACAACTCGCACCCACCCGCCCACTGGAGCACGCGAACAATAAAACGCCACCCGGACACAGTCGCTCCCTGCTCCCTGCTCCCCTCCCTTCCTCGGTTCTCTGTCTGCTCCTCCTCCTGCTGCTGCTGCGCCCTGGTCGCAGAGACACTGGTTTTTCCACGGGAGCTTCCTCCAGCGCTGGGGAAGAGAAACAAAGCAAGCGCTAGAGGAAAGAGGTGCGAAAGGATACAAAAGAAACTCTCAAGTCAGAGGAAGCCAACAGCTCGCTCTTTCTTCGGCAGGAAAACCCAGCGGAAACACACTCACACCAAAGCACTTCTGGGTAAATGGAGGGGGGGGAGAAGAAGAAAAAGAAGAAGGGGAGGGGGTATCGTCTATTGCTTTCAGGCAGAGATTGCCTAGGGAAATATCTCTTGGAGCGAATCTATCGATAGGCAATCAGGGTGTGGCACAGAACAATGGATGTAAATTCTCTCGTAGAGCTTTCCAGCTAGGCCTCGCTCTCCAGAAAATAAGGTATCTCTAGGTAACTTCCTGAACAATGCAGGCTCTGGGCAAGTGTTCCATTTATGTGAGAAAAAAATGTACTAGGTGGGAACAATGATCACAAGGCTCTCAAGTCAGTGTCATTTTTTTCAAGTTAGGCGTGAAAATCCTCCACAACCTATTAGAAACAGTGATTATATGTCATCCCATCACTTAGGACTAGCATAAGGGTTTTTTTTATTTGTGTTATATTGTGTCTTTCTTTCAGGAATTAAAAGTCCAGTCCTATTTTTCATCACAATAACAATCCTGTGACTTGTGTTACGGAGCTAGGCTTACCTTACTACCTACATAAGACTGGACTTGACCTTGAGTCTTCCTAGTGCCAGTCCAGCACATTAACCCCTAAATAAGCACTCATTAACAAAATAAAATCATTAATGGCTCTGATTTATTAAAAAGACTTGGAAAGCTCTGTGACAGTTAAGAGTTGCTTGATCCTATTCATCTCAAACCTGCTTGCCAGAGGCCATTGATCATAGGCCTGGTACCACCAGTAATTTTGGATTATACAATAGGAGGACTACTGTATTCACTCTGTGGTATGATCTCTTTATTCAACAACAATTATCTGACATCACCAGGAAGGGGTAGGAAAGCCGCCTTCAGAAAACCCCAGATCTAATTAATATAGACCAATATTTCCCAATAATAGAAACTGAGGTAATCCCTACAGCATTATACGAGGACAATTCGGAAATAAACCTCCGTTTAGTTATCAATGACAGACACTTGCAGATACAGAACTTTTATTATACACATTATAAAACTACAACATTACATTACTTTTCAACATAATCACCATTCAAATTGATGCACTTGTCATAATGTCTTACAAGATTTGAAATTCCTTAATAGTAGTTGCTTGTTGTCATATCTGGGCTATGGGGGGGTGATCAAAAACATCCCAACAGAACTGTTTCAAAAGTTCTTGAGTGTGTCTAGCAGTGTGCGGGAGAGCATTATTGTGAACCAACACCACACTGGAAGTGGTGCCATAAAAAATCCCGCCAAATGTGAAGATGCCAAAGGAGTACTGCTAGTGAAGTTCACAGAGCATGGTTTGACATCAGTTCAGAAGTCTGTGAAACGTTAGACAAGCCATCCATAACAAGCATCAGGGCATGCTGACTTCTAGTGTGGTGTTGGTTCATGATAATGCTCACCTGCATGCTGCTAGGTGCACCCAAGAACTTTTGAAGCAGTTCCGTTGGAATGTTTTTGATCACACGCCCCCCCATAGCCCAGATTTGGCAATTCAATTTAAACGGCAATTATGTGGAAAAGTAATATAATGTAGTTTTTGAACATGTATAATAAAAGATCTGTATCTGTGAGTGTCTGTCATTCATAACTAAACAGAGGCTTACTTACGAATTGCCCTCGTAGTTATGGGCTCTGGGAATATTCTCCAACACATTCTTGGGACATATAGTTGGCAAAAGTGTCTAAAGAGAACAGGGGCCTAACTTTAAAAAGGTAGCTTCCTGATATAGGTATCTACTTTTCAATGAAACCTGGAATTTCCTTATATTGTTTGTTATCCTTGTACAGTAATAAATTCCCTGAATTTAAACCATCTGAGTCATATTATGACAAATATCAGAGACTGCCTTGGACCACTTTGGACTATTTATTTATTCCCCCATTCATTTATCAAATTTAGAAATTGCCCATCTCCCTCACCCCTTTAGGTGGTGTACAAATAAAATATTAAAACTTGATATTAAATAAAATATAAAATAAAAATTGAATATAGAAAAATAAATATGAGTCATTGTTCTTCTGGTCTAGTATTAGTCCAATTATAATTGTTCTCTAGAACTTCAGGCAGAATGTTTTCATTTGTCTTTTTTAATTGAGAATCAAGGAAAATAAACTCTACTCCTAGATTAGTTATTTAGATGCCATCAAGTGGGGGGTTGGCTTCTCGTGACTGTAGGGAAATATTTTGCCATTTTCATTTTACTTTAATAATAACTCACAGCAGTGGTGGGATTCAAATATGTGAACAACTGGTTCTCCGTGTGTATGCAGCTTCCAGAAGTCCATTCTGGGCCTGGGCAACAAAAAATTAGCTACCAGTTCTGCCGAAGTGGTGTGAACCAGCTGAATCCCACCAGTGACTCACAGCTTACATTCCAGTAACATCCTTGATCCTATCCTATCCATCCATTTATCCATTGTCTTATCTCTTCTATTTCTCTCAGTCTCCCATATAATAATTCTTTTTAGTCAACCACCCATTTGCTTCACATGCTCAAAGTATGTGAGTTTCTGTTAAGCTGATCATTGCCCCAAGGGAGCAGTAAGTCTGCATTTGTTCCAGGCCTGAATTTATTACTTCTTGCATCATCTGTGGTATTTTTCATAACTGTCTCCAAATTCCTTAATCAGAAGTATCTATCTTCTTTTTCTTGCTCTTTCGTAGGTCTGCTTTCACAGTTATACATTACATCTATAACAGCGGTTCTCAACCTTTTTCAGGTTGAGACCCCACTTGCGCCGCCCATGTGCGGCATGACACGCGGCACGCACGCACAGCGCGATGGGCCGATCCACGCATGCGTGCGCAACGGGCCGATCCGCGCATGCGCGGCGCGCGTACGACGGGCCGATCCGTGCATGCGCAGTGCGATGGGCCGATCCACACATGCGCAGTTCGTGCGCGATGGGCCAAACCGCGCATGCGCGGTGTCCGCGCAACGGGCCGATCCACGCATGCGTGGCACGCGTGCGACAGCTTGAACTGCGCATGCGCAGCGCGCGCGCGACGGGCAAAAAAAATGGCGGACCGCGGTGTCCGGCGACCCCCGCAAAACGGTCGTTCGACCCCCAAATGGGGTCGCGACCCATAGGTTGAGAACCGCTGATCTATAATTTGTCAAACTATTGTTATGTTTGTTGTCATTGAAATAGCCATAGGTTTCATGACCTTGGCTACCTTCCTTCATAGAATTAATTTCCTCCTTATTTCTGCAGGAGAATCCATCTTGATTCATGGGCCCAAGGAAAAATGGATATTAAAGGATATTGTCTGTAAATCTCAGATTCATATTTCATCTGTATTTTCACCTATTTTTCAGTGCTGCCAATTCTAACAATATTCTAGACCCCTGATGTGTGGGTTCAATGTTTCAGAGATATTTCCTTACCTAATAGAGAAACAGAATGACTAAGGGCAAAAAAGCAGTGAGCAGGAGTGTCTACCAAGCCTCTGGATTGCTAAGGCAGGATTGGTCTACCTCAGGGGTCCTTAACCCTTAGTCCATGGACCAGTATCAGGCCGTGGCATGCCAGCAAGTAGTCCACACGAACAAGCAAAGCCCCATCTGTGAAATGCAGGCAGCACACAAAACCACACACCCTCCAGTCCGCGGAAAAACCTCTCTCCACGGAACCAATCCCTGGTGCCCAAAAGGTTGGGGACCTCTGGTCTACCTGATCTCCAGTGTTAAAAAGAGGGGCTGGTTCCAGGAGTCATGGGTCCCAAATTTTGAAGACATTCTGTAAGTTAGCCCATTTGAAATACTTTAGTTCAAAAACTGTTGTCCTACGATGCACGGGTTCATCCCGTTAAAGGTTACAGACAAAAGAATTTTAGTAATACCCTATAGTTGATTACATACGAAGACTATATGCATCCTTGTCATACTCCTTTTCCAATTCTGAGTCACATTGGGTTTTTTTCCAAAATCAGTTTTAAACATAATACACATTCTGACAAGATCACAATTGTACAAATTGTTCTTGTAACACTCCATTATGTTATACGTATACTCTTGTTGGATCTGTAGATAAAAGCTTTCCAAGCTGTCCCACCACATTATACAGTTTTTGCAGTTGTATTATTTGGCTTCCAGTATTCTGCCTATCCACTTCATGCATTGTTATACTCTTTCTCTCCTTCCATCCATCATGCCCAGCATTGTCATCTTGTACATAGATGCATCAGACCTTATGATGGGTCCAAAGTATAGTAGTTTTTGTTTGATGACCCTTTTGCCAGTGAGCTTCAATTGAATGGCTGATTATCTTGACGAGGGATGCAAAGCAAACTTCTCCACACTATGACTCAAAGGACTCAATATTTTTCCTCGTGTGAACAGAGTTCATTCCTCACATTAATGGGTCACAATTGGGGACACAATGGAATTGGCCAATCAAAATTTTGCCTTGATTAAAATTCCTCTATTTCATTAGCCCATTCAATATTTGTTTGCCCATTGTTATTTTCTGAATTTCTTTTGTACAATCACCATTTTTTTTTTCAATTCCAGGGCCTAGAACGGGTAGGCAACCTTGGGTCTTTTATGACGTGTGGACTTCAACTCCAAGAATTGGCTAAGGAATTCTGGGAGTTGAAGTCCACGTGTCATAAAAGAGCCAAGGTTGCCTACCCCTGCCCTAGAAAATTGTAACTGTTAACTACTTCAGTCAGCATGTTTATATTAAATTCTTCTAGTTTTCCAGTTGAAATAATCTTAGTTTTCTGACTTTCCACTCTGCAGGTTTACTTTTTTCTTTTTGTATTTTTATTGAACATTAAACAAAACATATAAACAGAGATAACTAAAATACAAGAAGGGACTATAAACAGTAAAATACAAATCAGCGAACAAGGAATTTAGCAATGATTATAATTTTTCAGTGTAATACAATTAACTATGAATAACTGAATATATTGTTTTAAAAGACTAAACTCACTATTAATTCTAATCTAAGAATATCAAGAACTATAGTCACCACCCTGAGTTCTCCGGAATAGGGCGGCATAGAAATTAAATTAATAATAATAATAATAATAATAATAATAATATAAATCACTAAATAAAATTAGTAAATTATATTAATCATTCTTTTTTATATCCTGTAAAATTAGAATATAGACTCTATTCATATAAGAACAGTGAGCCAAATTTTGATGTAATACAAATCCATGTGCTGTATTCAAGAAATTCTTCCCAGTGTTAATTAAATTAACTGAAATAGTTGTTTTTAAATTATGAAGTGTTTAAGTTGTGAAGCTGAAGCATAGTCACACAATTTAGTCAGCTATTCTTCTGTTGAGGGTATCTAGTGACCTTGGTAGTAAAAAAAGCATATAATATTCTTGCACCAATTAGCATATAATGCAGTATGTTTTAGTAAAGTTTAATAAGAATGTTTAATAAGATTAAATGGGAATTCAAGTTTTAAAAGATATTTCATTTTGATATAGTTCATTTTCCAGAATTGTTGAACTTTACAGCATTCCCACCATCAAAATATGAAAAATGGATCTGGCTTGCTCATTTCTAGCAATTTTTAGAAAATGAATTGTTCACTTTAGCAACCGGAAATGCTATCTTTGAATCTCCCTTTTTATGGATTAGGATACAGACAGACTTTTTCCAGTCTTTAGGCCAGGCTGCTTTTTCCCATATCTATTGGCAGAGGACTGACATGCATTTTCCATGCCAGATTTTTTAATGAGCTTTGTGTGAAATTTTGTCTACCTATACTCCTGTGGCTTTTTTTATTTACCAGATGTTAATAGTCCATTCCTCCTCAAGCATCATTGATTCTTCTTTATAGTCTTCTCTCAAAATATACATCAGTATGTTTCAGTTTCTAGCCAGGCTGAGAAGAAAGCAGTGGCAAACCATTTTTGTAAGACTGCCAGAAAAACTTGCATAGGTGCAGTCAGCTTGAGGGTATAATTACCTGTTTAGGCCAGGTGTTTTTACCTGTTCCTTATCTTATTCATGTCATAATGCTGTTCGAGCTTTAACTGCCTTTTCTTCTATAGGTTTAAATTGTATAGTCATCTGCACCTGAGACCTAGTCCATTTCCCCGTCCCATTGTTAGTAGAATAGTTTCCTTAATATATAGGTAGTCCTCATTTACTGACTACAATTCTATAATTGTATTTGTAAAGGGTTTCAGTATAGTATTTCTATCTTTCTTTAACCTCCTTTATTTTTATCAGACCTCTTCCAGTATTACCTTGAATATGTCTACTTTAATCAAATATTTTTTGTAATTTCTTTAATCCTAAATAGATACATTGATTTCCTTTGTAAGGTGAGTATGTTTCTCTTTTCTCTTTATGGCATTGTGTTAGAAGCCTTCTGTATGAAACTGAAATAATTTTTGGCAAAGAAAACAAAAAGAGAGAGTGGATTTAGTCTGTTTAATTCCTGAATAAAAAGTTGCTGCTGTTTGCCATCAGTGGATTTCCAGTAATTTTTTATTACATGTTCACTAAGACTTGCTTTTAGAATTAACATCCTTTTAATATGAAGTATTCTTCATGTTATTATTTTTTACCTTGATTATTCAGTTCATCAGTGAAATTCACTCAATGCAGTCTGCTTTAAGCAGAATCTTTATTCAATTACAAAAGGGCTAATTGTTAGTAATTTAAAGATAATAGTGGAATAATATCAGCTGGAAATCACATAAAGATATCTTTATACTTTTTGAAATATAAATTATTTGTTTTAATTCTCTTAACTGAGAAGAAATAGCTTTCAGAATCTGAAACAAATGCTGAGCTTGTCTTTCAGTCAGAATTCACAATCAGATCCTGCTGATAATAGCTGTGATTGAAATGATTTCAAAAGATAGTACTCTATTTAATATAAAAAGATAACTGTAATGGTCCTTGCAATGATTATTCTAATTTTTTAAAAGAACAACTTTCTCAGGAATAATAGTGCTTTTGAAATGTTATACATCTTAGCTTCAAGATGTATAGACACCAGTTCACAAAATTCTTAGCAAGATCTAGGTCAGCTGGGAATTCTAGAAATAGAAGTCTGCAGGGTGCTTAGATTGAGGATGTTTGCTGTAATGCATAATTGTCCTATGTCACACATGACAATATCTGGGAGATATCACATCAGTTTGCCAAGGCAGCACACAAAGGACTTCTAAAAATGTTGCCAACTTCAGGGACTTGTCCATGCGATCACCAGGAATGATGACTGACTTGAAGGAAATAGAGAGAAAGGTAGAGATATATATTCTTATTCCAGAATATTATTTTATTGCCCTGCAGACTGCTTAGCATCTAGAACTAAGACAGCATACCAACTCAAATAAATAAATACCCCTAAAGTTAACAATGAACATGTCAACTCTACAATGAGTCTGGCTGCAGCCATCTTTCTCTTCATTCTAGGTTGCCACACAGGACGGAGGGAGGGGGACTTGCCCAGGTGCTTCACTAGTCATAATAATCTTTTGTCCTGTAGGAACCAAGATCATCTACTGCTCCCGTGATCAGTGACTGGGCATTGTATTAGCAAACCTGCCAAATGTATGTATTGTGGAATATAGTGATGGCATAGATTTGTGGATGGGACATTATACTTTATAACTGGGAAATTTTAGTGGAAATTTCAGATTTGGTTTCACTTTTGATGGTGCTGATATTTTGTAACTAAAAAACATGTTCTTTAAGGAATTTTCAAGCCTCAGAGTTCTGCTTTATTTGTTTCTGTCTGTCAGAACTATGACATTAAACCAAGTCTCCTAAAACTTTCATTTCTCGGGATGCTGGGCCCTGACTGCCTACCCATCTCTTAGGAGAACAGTGAAGACTCGGTGAAGATTTGAACATGGAGGAAAAGAATGGAGCCCTTGCTGGACACAATGGAACTCCGGCTGTTGGAGCACAAGCAGTCACTCCAGCCACCAAGGAGGCGAGACTGGCAGGGGCTTGGCCAAAGTCCAGGTTGATCCAACCTGGAAAGTTGGTACCACAGGGGGGAACTACAATTCTGGGGGACCCCTATCAAGCCGAGGCTGTCCCACAGTACAGGGGCACTGCTGTAACTGCTGAAGAGGAACTCCTGTTGCTGCCATCCCTGGGGTTTTTGTCTGCAGCATACCAGAAGGGAAAGGGATCGATCAGAGGGGATGACTCCAGAGACTGGAAGTTCCAGTCTGCAGTCCATAGCCCCTCGCTTGAACAGCTGAAGGAGAAGTTCAGCAGGCTGGAGGTAAAAGAGACAATTCCCGTCACCCAGGATATGTGTGCTGTGGGGGGGAATGCCAAGGGCTACCCATCTCTTCTCCCCCCTTGCCAAAGTCCCAGCCCAATTTCTGGAGCCCATGCTGCCTCACCCGTTCCACAGTCAACTGTGATGTCAAGGCCTATATCCCAGCCAAGCCCTCTGCCACAGCCTCAGGCTGCCAGTCCAGGAATCTGGCCAAGGGAAGTCCGGAGAATGGTTCAGCCATGTCCCCAGCAGCAGGTGCAAGTGGCCCCACTGAGATGCCTACTTGGATGATATCATGATGGTGAATGCTGTGGTGGCCAATCTGGAGGGGAAAGCGGCCAAGTGGGTGACCAACCTCCATGATGAAGGGACTTCTGAACTGCAGGATGCTAACCTCTTCATGGAGCAACTGAGGCCATTTTGAAGATGAATCCCAGATCCTGCTGGCCGAGAAGGAGAGCCATTGTTTGAAGCAAAGAAAGATGGGTTGCTAAAATTATGCGTGGATTTTAAAGGATTAAACGCTGTCAACATAGAGAACATGTACCCTCTTCTCTTAATGAAGGACATGTTGGCCCACCTGGCAAAGGGAAAGTTTTTACAAAGTTGGATTTAAGAGAGGCTTATTACCAAGTCCGGATTAAGGAGGGGGATGAATGGAAAACTGCCTTCAATTGCCCTCTGGGAAGCTTCCAATTTAAAATGATGCCTTTTGGACTACAAGGAGCCCCTGCTGTATTTATGCAGTTAATCAACCAGGTGCTGCATGATCATTTATAAAAGGGGGTTTTAGTTTATCTTGATGACATTCTCATTTACACTGAGATTATGGAAGAGCACATTAAATTGGTCCATGAAGTGCTGAGGAAACTACTGAAGGCTAAACTGTACGCAAAACTATCTAAATGTGAGTTTCACCAGACATGCCTTGACTAGGGTACTGAATTTCAAATGAGGGAATACCGTGTTTCCCCGATAGTAAGACACCCCCGATTGTAAGACGTGTCGGGGTTTTCAGGAGGTCGGCTAATATAAGCCGTACCCCGAAAGTAAGACATATATACTTAAAATACTTAAAATAAAACTGACAATTGTTTTCCAATCAATATAAGCCGTGCCCCGAAAGTAAGACATAGTGGGGCTTTTGGGGATAAAAAGAAAGTAAGACACTTCTTCCTTTCGGGGAAACACGGTAGAAATGGATCCTACAAAAGTGAAAGCTGTATTGGAATGGCAACCCCCTTTGCATCTTCAAAGCTTTCTGGGGTTTGTTAACTTTTACCTTCGATATATCCCCTTTTGCAAAGATAGCCATGCTGATAACCAACTTACTGAAAATGGGGAAGGGGGGAACCCCGACCTTATCAGCTGTTGCCATGGACCCTAGAATTGTCAATCTGCACTCGAGAAATTAAAAAGACTCTTTGCAGCTGAACCTGTTCTCAAACACCTGACTCTGAAAAGCAGTTCAACATTCAAGCCGATGCGAGTGATGTGACTGTGGGTGCTGTCCTCTTACAAAAAAATCACAGGGGCGACTTGAAACCCTGTGCTTACATTTCCCAAAAGCTGACCGACACAGAGAGGTGCATGAGATCCGCTGCCTCGTTGGGCTGCCAGCAAGCAGCCAAGGCAGCTCCAGACCCCCGGCTGCCCCTCCACCTCCTCCTGCTTCCCTGCATGTTTGACCAGTCGGAGCAACAGCAGAAGCCATCCCTGTCAAAGCCGTCGAGTGGATGGGCCCAGGCCGGGCAAAAGCTTCCGGCCGTCCCGGGGCCGTCTCCGCCCATGCTGATGGGGCTCCGTGGCCAGTTCGCCATTATGCAGGACAGCCAGTATGCTGTGGCTGCTGACGGACACCGTCGGCCCCCATACACTTGCTGGCCTCTGTGTGCAGGGGCCGATGATGTCAGACAGTAGATCTGGAAGCAAAGCTATGCTGCCCATCCTCGCGCTGGTGGGGGCGGCAGGGGAAGGCGGGATCTGACATTTGCCCACCCTTTGCCGCTGCTGCTCCACATTTCCCGTGTGCGCCTCCAGGATGTGCATGCAGGATGATGTGGGGTGGCAGCAGGGAGGAGTGGGCGTGTGCCACAGCTCACGTTCCCCCACCGCTGCCTCCACCAGTGTGAGGATGGGCAGTACAGCTTCGCTTCCAGATCTGCTGCCGGCTGGGCTTGGCAATGCAGGAATCACCGGCGCCACCTCCTGCTTCCCTGTGTGGTTGGCCGGTCAAGGAACTCAGAGCAGCAGGAGGAGCAGCAGCTGCCGTCCCTGTCAGAGCCACCGGGTAGACAAGGCTTGCACCAGGTGAGGGTTCCTTTCCAGCCATCCCAGGGCCATCTCCACCCACGCCGATGGGGCTGCCATGATGCAGGACAGCCAGCAGGCTGTGGCTGCTGACAGACACCATCGGCCCCCATGCGCTTGCTGGCCTCTTTGTGTGTAGGCCAATGGTGTCAGGCAGCAGCTGCTCCAGCCCCTGCCTCGCCTTGCCTTGCCTCATGGCAGTTGGCACACCCACCCTGCCTTGTCTCGCCTCACCCTCCTCTCCGGCCCACCATCCCACCCGCCAGAGATGGATCTCCCCCAATTCTGCCCAGCCCCCACAGCATCATCGAGGTGGCCATGCCCACCCAGTCAGTCGTGATCACTGCAGTCACACCTACCCAGTCAGCCACATCCACTCAGCACCCAGCGATAAATATATGGGTTTTGGGTTGCAGTTTGGGCACTCGGTCTCTAAAACGTTTGCCATCACTGTTCTAAGCTATACCTCCTGAGTTTTCTTGTGATTTTTTTGGGTGGTTTGTTTCTAGCATTATTTTGATTTTGGTTTTCATTTTCTTGATGAACAATGAAATGTGTGCCCCTAAGAGTTCTCTGGGATTGAGCCAAGCTTTAAATACTGTTAAATACATTTTCTTTTTCTTTTTTTTTTTTTTAAATTCTTTTATTAAAACAATCAGCATTGGACATAAAAACATATTATGCAGCAATCAACATGATACCTGGTATACAATACTAAGTATTCGTCTTTGAAAAAGTCTGAATTAGTAAGCCTTTTCCCCCCCCCACCCCTCGCGTCTAGTCTCAACTATACTCCTGTTACATTTTATTTGATTGGCGTTTCTTCTATCTGTTTCGAAATTAATGTGGTCAACATGAAACATAAGATCTTATTGCTAAACAACCCTCCTAGAACATAGCATACAACATTAGGTATTAATCTTTGTAAACATCTGTTTTAGTAAACGTTCTACCCTCCTCCCTTGCATCTTCAAGTATAATCCGAATACATTTTGTTGGATTGGTGTTTCTCTTATATATGGTCTATCTACTGTTTCTAGTCTATCGCCTATTGTATGTTTGCGCTTCTGACTCGATTTCATCCCATTACTAGTGCAATCTTTTATAGTCCCTAACCAGAGGTCCTGGGGTGAGAGTTTCATATCCTGAGGTAGAAATTCAGTCTATTTTAGCCATATTAAAGCAAACATCATTAGTCATAAGGTTATGTTAAGAGGTATTAGTTATAGAACATATACATTCAACATTGGGTGTTAGTTTTTGTAAACCTTTGATTTGTTAACCCTTCTTCCCTCCTCCCGTCGAGCCCTAGCTGAACGCCAGCTGCATTCTGTTTGATTGGTGTCTCTCTTGGATATAGTCTATCCAATGTTTCCAGTCCATCACAAATTGTTCATTGGAGCGATTTTTCAAATATGCCGATATTTTTGCCATTTCCGCCAGATTTGTTACTTTCACAGTCCATTCTTCAATAGGCGGTATTTCTGGATTCTTCCAGTACTGTCCCACCAATAATCTTGCTGCTGTAATTAAGTTCAAAAATAAATTTGACTCTGAGGTAGTGATATCCTCTGTGATCCCTAACAAAAAAGCCTGAGGTAGAAATTCTATACGCTTTTTGAAAATAGTTTGGAGTGTCCACCATATCTTCCTCCAGAATGCTTTGATTTTTCTGCATGCCCACCATATGTGAAAGTAAGTAGCCTCCCCATCTCCGCACCTCCAGCATTTGGGCTGGGTGCCCGGGTAGATGAGTGATATTTTTTTCGGGTCAAGATGCCATCTATAGAACATCTTGTAGAAGTTTTCCCTTAAGTGTTGCGATTTCGTGAATTCTACATTCCTCACCCAGATTTTCTCCCACGTGTCTATGGCTATAGAGTGTCTGAAGTCTTGCGCCCATTTTATCATACAGTTCTTGACTAGCTCGGTTTCAGAGTCCATTTCTATCAGAATGCTGTACACTCGTTTGATGTGCATAATCCCCTGCTCTCTGATCTGTTTAATTAGGTTCTCGTCATTCTGGGAGAAGCCCTTCTTCTTGTCTTTACGCCACCTTGATTGTAATTGTATATATGATAGCCAATTACTTCCTATTCCTCTGTTTGCCAGCGTTGCTTGAGATTTCAAGAGGAACCCATTTTCTTCTCCCAGTACAAGTTCACTGTAGGGCACCACTTCTTGCCCCTGGGATGTGTTCATATCTCCTGTTGCGTGTCCAGGGATTGTCCAAATGGGAATCTTGTCGTGTAGGAGGTGCTTATATTTCTTCCAGACCCATAGCAATGGGATTCGTAGTGGGTTCTCCTTGAAGTTCCTATCTGCCTTTTTGTCGTATATTAGGTATGCGTGCCAGCCGAATCGTAGACCATGCCCCTCCACATTCAGAACTCTATCATTTGTCATGTTGATCCAGTCACTAACCGCCACCAACGTTGCAGCATAGTAATATAGCTTTAGATTAGGCATTTTGAGTCCCCCCCTCTCCCTTGCGTCTTGGATGATTTTTAGTTTCACCCTCGGTCTCTTGTCGTCCCAAATAAATCTGTTGATGCCTTTCTGCCAATTGTCTAAGTCCGCATCCTTCTTGAGTATGGGTAGCATTTGAAAGAGAAATAAAAATCTGGGTAATACATTCATCTTTACTGTCGCTATCCTGCCGAGCAGGGACAGACGTAACGATTTCCACCTTTCCAGGTCTGCTTGTATCTTATTCCACAGGACCTCGTAGTTATTCTTGTATAATTTCGCATTTGTAGATTCTATCTCCACTCCTAAGTATTTGACTTTCTTGACGATTTCACAACCCGTTATTCTTTCCAGGTTCCGTCTTGCTTTGTTGTCTAGGTTTTTGGCTAGCATCTTTGTTTTTGATATATTTACTTTGAAGCCTGACACCCTACCATAGTCCTCCATTATCTCCATCAATTTCCTTGCTGACTGTGCTGGTTGCGACATTGTCACCAGCAGGTCATCCGCAAAGGCACATAGTTTGTATTCTTGTTGTTTAATCTGTATGCCCTGTACATCCTCTGCCGCTCTTATTCTGTTCAGTAAAATTTCCAGTGTTAGGACAAATAACAGGGGGGACAGCGGGCAGCCCTGTCTCGTGCCTCTCTCTATATTAAGTGAGTCTGTTAAGTCTCCATTGACAATGATCTGGCCTGTTTGTTTCTGGTAAATTGCCGTTATGGAGTTGAAGAACTGTGCTCCCATTTTCATCTTCAGGATCAAGTTCGTCAGGAACGGCCAGTTCAGTCTGTCGAAGGCTTTTTCTGCATCCACAAACATTAGAGCGGCGGGTATCTGGTTGTGCCTTTGCAGGTACTCTATTATGTTCAACAGCTGCCTCACGTTGGTTTTCATCTGGCGTCCTTGTATAAATCCCCTTTGGTCCGGGTGTATTGTTTTTTGTAGAACAGTCATTAGTCTATTGGCCAAAATTTTTGTGAAGATTTTATAGTCTGTGTTTAGTAGTGAGATGGGCCTGTAGTTTGCGGGCTGTGTGTCGTCTTTCCCCTCCTTTGGGATTAATGAGATGTAGGCTGTTTTCCAGGATGGTGGGACCTGGCCTCCTTCTTGAATGCTGGCAAATAGCTTTCTGAGGGGTTCTAGCATCTCCTCCTGTAGGTGCTTGTAGTAGATCGCTGTCATCCCATCCGTCCCAGGCGATTTTCCTGCTTTCAGTTGTGTGATCGCTGAGTGTATTTCCTCCTTTGTGATTGGGGCATTCAGGGCTTCTCTTTGTGTGTCGGTAATCGCCTGTATCTTTTCGTTTTGTAGGAATTCCTCTATCTCTTTGTCTTGTATCTTATCCTCGGCATATAGTTTCGAGTAGAACTCTGTGAAGGCTGTCTTGATGGTTTTTTGTCGGAATTCTAGCTTGCCTTTGTATTCTATCTTTTCAATTATGCGGGATTTCTGTTTCTTTCTTATAGTGTAGGCTAGCCAGCGGCCCGGTTTGTTGGCCTTGCAGAATGTCTTATGTTTTGCATATTGTATATTCCTTGCAACTTGGTCCGCCATCAACATGTCAAATTGCTTTCTTAAGATCTTGAGTCCTTCTTTGGCGACTTTGTCTTCTGGTCTTTTTATCAGTAGCCGCTCCATTTTGCTTATCTCATTTTCTAACTCTTTTCTTTTTTGTTCTTGTTGGCGCCGGTGCCAGCTATTCATGGATATGAGGATCCCTCGCATGTACACCTTGCTGCCGTCCCAGATCTGTTCTATCGGTGTTTCGTTGTTCATATGTGTGCTGAAGTATTCCTTCATAGCTTTTTTGCATTCCGCCACCTTGTCTCCATGTCTAAACAGGTTTTCATTGATTCTCCAGGACCTCCTCTGTGTCTGGCCGTGTCTTAGCTCCATCCTCACAGGGTTGTGGTCCGTCAGAGCTTTGGGTAGGATTTCCACTGCATTTAGACGAGTTAGCAAGTCGCTAGAAGTTAATATAAAGTCAATTCTGGAGAAGGATTGATGTCTGCCAGAGAAGAAGGTGAATTCTTGTTCTCTGCCATGTCTTTTCCTCCATACATCTGTCAGTTCGAGTTCCTCCTTCATGTCAAAGAAGGATTTAGGCAACTTGGAGTGTTTTTGTGGGTTCGGTGCAGTTCTTTTTTTGTCTAGAGCGGTCTCTATGACCCCGTTCCAGTCGCCCATGATGATGTAAGATCTGTAGTTAAGTTGTGTTATTTTCTTGTGTAGCTTTTTGTAGAATTTGCCTTGCTGCTGATTTGGTGCATATACGCCCATTACTAGAATCTTCTTGTCTTCCTGTGTTATTTCAATTGCCAGGTATCTACCTTGGGGGTCGGATTCTATTAGCTTCGCCATTATATGTTTATTTACGTATATAACAATCCCGTTCTTTTTTCTTGGCGCCGCTGCCACAAATTGCGCACCTAGTTTGTAGCTGGTCAGATATTTCTGGTCTGCTGCCCTGATGTGTGTTTCTTGTAAGCAAATTATGTCGTTTCCTCCATGAAATAGATAATGAAATATTTTCCTCCTTTTCTGTGGAGAGTTTAGTCCGTTAACGTTCCACGTCAAGTATTTAGTCATCAATATCGGTTTCAGGATACTCTTCCGAGACCGCTTTCATTCTATCTCCTGTGATAGTCTTTGGTCTCGCTCCCATGGTATCCGAGTTTGTGTTCGAGTTGCATATCGGGATCGCGTCGTGTTGATCTGTGCGTTTGGTGGTGGATCTTGTTATCCTGCCCTCTGCAATCTGACTTGTTCCCTTGTTGTTGTTGTTGCTTCCTGTTCTCTGTGTCGTCGTGTCTCTAGTTGGTCCTTTCCTTTCTCGTGTTCTTGCAGCAGTCTGTCGGTCTGGTGGATTTTCTGCGTTTTCTCTCGTGGCGTATTGGGATCCCTCCGGCATCAGTTCCTTTTCCAGGAATTCTCTGGCTTGTTGAACCGAGTTCAGTTGATGTCTTTTATTTTTATAGTAGAATGTCATCCCCGTGGGGGTTTCCCATCTGAATCGCAAGGCACGTGATCTCAGTTCGTCGACCAGGAACTTATATTCCTTTCTGTCTCGCAGCATCGTCTGGGGGATCTCTTTCAGTACTTTCACTTCTTGCCCCTTTATGTATAAACTCTTGTGGTAAGACGTGGCTGAGATGCGATTCCGGAATCCCTGCGTCACAAAGCGGATGACCACGTCCCTTGGTTGGTGTCTGTTTGTTGTCGTCCGTGCGCCCACTCTGTTGATTCCGTCAATTTGCCATTCGATAGCTGAGGCTGGTAGTCCCAGAAATGCTGCCAGGGCCTCTATAAAGGTTCCGGCCAGGCTTCCTTGGGTTTCGTCTGATGTCTCTTTCAGGCCCCTGAACCTGATTGTGGTCGCCAGCTGCCAGTACTGTATCGTGGTGGCTTGGTCTTGGTGCACCCCTCTCATCTCTGCTATCTCTGTTCTCTGGCCTTCTACTTGATTCTCCACTTTTTCCATCCGCTCGTCCACCTTTTCCCTGATTTCCTGAAAGTTTCTCTCCATTTCCTCCCCTACTTCCTTGTAGTGTGTTTGCATTGCCTCTTTCATTTGCTCCAAATCTGCAGCTATTGCTTTGCGTTGCTCCTCCCATTTTCTCTCTAGCTCTCTACCTTGTTCTCGCAGCACTTGTTTTGTATCTTTGTGTCTTTTTTCCATCTGTGTGCCCATTTCCACCAACCTTTTATCCATTCCATCCATCCTTTCAACCAGCTTCTCTATTACCTCGTGTAATTTTTGTATCATGTGTGCTGTTGGGTCGGTCTGTGTGGGTGTATGGTTCTGGGTGCCTGCATTTGAATGGGAGGGTGTGGGGATGGGTAGAGTAGTTCCTGGTGGTTTAGAACGCTGGGCTGGGGTGGATACAACTCCCTTCGTTTGTGTCAGTGTGGTCTGCTTGGAGGCCATTTTGAGGTTATCTTCCTGTTGTCTTGGCACTGTTTTGGGTCCCAATTTGGATCAAATTGGGCGCTAGGTTGTGATCTGTTGTTGGTCCGGTGGTCTAGCCTTTCGAGGGGGGAGGGGCTTCAGGGCTTGGGCAGTGTGGGGGTAGGGGCCTGTATTCTGGCAATTTTATGTTCAGGGAGCCAGGGAACCAGTTCAGTGTTTTTGCCTTGGTTTCCTCTTCACTCCCCTCTGCCAGTCTATTTCTTCTCCTTGTTCCTTTCTGGTTCCTTCTTTCCCCCCTCTTTCTCTGCCTTCTTGCCCAAGTCGCTTCCTCCCTTCTTCTTTCAGCCTGTGTTTACTGCTCCCCTCTACTTTGCCCTTATTGCTCACCGGGTTGCTTTCCAGCTTTCTTCTTCCCTGCCGTCCGTTGTGGGGGGGGAGGAAACAGTGTCTCTGCAGGGTTTTTCCCCTCCCTTCTCTCCCCCTTTGCTTCGTAGCCTCCTCTCACCTGGTCTGTCTTCTCTTGCTCCGCCCGCTTGGCTTCTTGCCGCCTCTGTTACCTTTCTTGGGGGCCTAGGGGGGTCTTCTGAGGGTCCCGTGAAGGCCTCCTCCTCCCGCTGCTATTTTCACCCTCTGGTCAGCGTCCCGCAGCGCTCGGTTCCACCCCCGCCGGTCTCACCGTTTTGCGTTGTCTTCTCCCGACGCTACTGCCTGCCGTCCTTTCTTTGCATCAGCTGGCTCTCCTCCGCTGCGGCTGGGCGGCTTTGCAGCTTCTTCAGGCCTCCAGCTGGGTAAGTCCCGGGCTCTTCTTCCCTCGTCCCGCTTCTTCCTGGTCGCCTCTCGCTCCCGTCTCCTTCTTCGCTGCTTCCTCGGTCTTCTCTCCTCACTTCTATTGTTTCCGCCCTCGTGTCGTCTTCTTCTGGCCGGCCGAAGCCGGCCTCTCCGTTTTCTTCTTCTGCTCGCGTCCCCTCCGGCGATCCTGCTTCCAATCGGGTGTTTTTCGGGTCGCCGGAGGTTCCGCTATCTGCCGGGAGTCTCCCTTTTTGAATTTGGCGCTTCGGGCTGTCAAAAAGCCACCGAAAATCCGATCGCCGTAACGGAGCTTCCTAGAGATGGCTCCGTACGGCTCGACCGGAAACCGGAAGTCCCGTTAAATACATTTTCATTCTCAAAGCTATCATCATGATTTACCAGTTCTTCCACACCACCACCATGTTCAAGATATGAACAGTTATATTATTAACATCTTTGAATACCAATGATTGAAGTCTGCTGAGTATACTCGTGTGATCTATCTAAAACTGATTAGCTACTATGGGGGAAAAGAGGGTGCACCAGAACTAGATTAAGTTTAATCTGATCCTCCAGCCCTTTTACATCCATGTGAAACAAAGCCCTTTCCCTGTTGTTTCAATGGTATTTATGTCCTGGATAATAAGAGTATGATTTCTTCCAAAATTATTTAGCTTTATCCCACTTTCATTTCATCACTTGCAACTTGCTTCAGGTTCTCAAAAGTGACCTATAGCGGTGGTGGCGAACCTATGGCACGCATGCCAGAGGCGGCACTCAGAGCCCTCTCTGTGGACACACAGGCCATGCCCTGGAGATGGCAACTGTCCCTCTTCAACCAGCCACCCACTAACTCGCCAAGTTCCCACATGGCCAGATGCATCCCAGCACCCATGCGCTCGTTGGCCTCTTTGTGCAGAGGTCAATGGTGTCAGGCAGCAGCCGCCCCTGCCACACCTTGCCCTGTGACAATGGTACCCCCACCCTGCCTCGCCTCACCCCGCAGGACGAGCCTCCTGCCTACCGTCCCACCTGGCAGAGATCCCTTGGATCTCCCCCAACCCTGCCCGGCCCCGACAGGCGTCCCTCCCCACGAGCAACATCGAGGTGATCACGCCCACCTTGGCCACTCCCACCCAATCTGCCATGACCACCACAGCCATGCCCACCCAGTGGGCCACGCCCTTCTGGCACCTGGCAATAAATAAGTGGGTTTTGGGTTGCAGTTTGGGCACTCGGTCTCTAAAAGGCTCGCCATCACTGACCTATAGCTATGCAAAGGAACATACGTACATTCTTCAGCCAAAGAACAATTCAAAAAAATCTATAGTGCTATACATTATATTTCTCCAGACCTTAACTGTCTACCTTTGAACAAAGAAAGAGAAGCAGAAACAGAGTATCACATTCTCTACTAGAAATACTTGCATCTTCTTTCCGCAGAGAAAAAGGTTGATCTCTTTTTATATACATATAAAACCCCTATGCCTTCACTATTCACTTTTCTTACAAAAAAGACATAGGGCAGCATGGCCAAATGTCATATACACCAAACCTAAACAGTGAAATTAAAAGGAATTCAAAAAGATGTCCACAGTCACTAGGCATGCTGCTAATATAAAGAAACAATAGTTCTATGTTTCTACAGCAGGAAAGATTTTACAAAACAGTCAGCCAGGACCTAAAATCTGGTCTTTGTTCTACAAGTCGTCTTGCAGCAATATTTTACCCCATTTAAAACAAAAATCCATTAGAAGAGAAAAAAAATTACAAAACTTGGGAATGGAAAAAAAAGCAAGCAAGCAAAAGAGAAGAAGAGGAGGAGGAGGAGGAGGAGGAGGAGATTTCTGATACGGGTATTTCTCAACCTGCCAATTGGAACCAGAATTTCCATCACTAAGCAATGCAATCCTAAAGCATGACTGCATCGCTTAGCAATGGCAATCACTGCAGCCCCAGTTGCCTTTGTTAACTGAATCCTACAGTCATTAGACAAGGCAACTTCCTAACCAAAGTCAGTGAGGGAGCTAGCAGAAAAATGCAAGTCACAGGTCAGCAAGCAGTAAGTGGCTGGAGAGTGAAGGAGGGAGGGAAGGGTGGGAAAGGTGCAAGAGAGAGTGAATGAAACTAAGCAGATGCATGACAGGCGTGGTTTGGGGAGGATACAAAGGCTAAGCTCCCAGATCGCGATCACATGACCATAGGGAAACTTGGATAGCCAGAACTCCGAGAACCAATTGTAACCATTTATAATTTCAAATGGACACTGAACAAATGGTCATAAATTGAGGACTACCTGTAGATACTTTGTATCTTACCAGTTCATAGAGTAATCAAACAGACACAACCTGTGGCAAAGAGAACTTCTATTACAAATTAATATTTATTTAGCTAGGAGAGAGGTTCAATTCATATATACATTAACTCAACCGTGTAATTTTAAAAAACTTCTTGAATTCCTATAAGCCAACAGAATGATAAAATTGTAGGAATCCTACTTATTCAGAAATGATAAATCGGATCATGACAATTTGTGTGTTTTTAACTTTTCAAGTTTATTTAATCCTTCAAGTATTTCATGGTACAAACATCAGTGAATTTGAGTGTCAATGTTTAAGGGTGACACAAAGTATAGGCTTGTGTGATCCAAGCCAAAAGCAGCCTCAGACATGCATTGTAGGTTGTCAAAACAAGACCTTAGTTTATATAGCTCCAAACAAAATGAAAAGAGCAACAGATGCTTATTCAACTTTAGAGTCAGACTTTGTAGAAGTCTTTAAAAATAACTTTTTTCATTAATATGTTGCTCCTATCTAAAGAGTTCTAAGCAGCCCTATAATAAGAAGCTTTAAAAAATCAATATAAACAATATAACAAATTAGAGTTACAGAAACATTGGCTCAATTCTGAATAATCAAGGCATCAAACCCATGACAGCTTTGCATATATAATAATAAATATAATAATAAACTATACATTTCCTCTACAGTTACAATCCCTCCTTAACACCCCAACATACAGACACACAAACAGAGCCCATGTTTTTGTTATCTGTTGAGATTCAGTCTTCAGCCAGAAATCACCTAACCAAAGTTGTTGCTTGCATTTCTATTGAAGTTTCGATTGACAGAATTGCAGGTAGATAAAGAACTCAAGCTTACTTAAAAACTGTTTGTGCATTTTTTTAGTTGCCACTTACGTCATCAAAAATCTGCTCATAAATTCATTCATTTAATTAAGGTAAAGGCTGCTTTTGCTCTACAACAATATGACAGAATAAAGATAGTTGTCTTACTGCAATGGTTGCAGGATTTCTATCTGAATATTAAGTAGAACAAGAAAGAGAGCAGACCTCACTCCAGAATAACCAGTGCTTTTTCTACAATTATACTGAAGCGAATTGAAGCACATGAATAAATAGTAAATTAAAAATTAAAAATTTGGAAACCCATCCTGGCTGTCTATATAAGGAGAGAGAGAAAAGGACAAAAAGGAGAGGAGCCTTGGTGGCACAGTGGTTAGAATGCAATATTGCAGGCTAATTCTGTCCAAAGCCCAGAGTTCGATCCTAGCCTGCTCAAGGTTGACTCAGCATTCCATCCTTCTGAGGTTGGTGAAATGAGGACCCAGATTTTGGGGGCAATATGCTAACTCTGTAAACTGCCCAGAGAGTGCTGTAAAGCACTATGGGGGGTATATATGTCTAAATCAGGGGTGTCAAACCGTCAGCCTGTAGGCCGGATGCGTCATCTGGAAGCCATGCCCACCCCATTGCCGGCAATGACAAAATCATCCCAATATGTTGCGCGATGTCAAGTGAACTCACGAGTTTGACATGTCTGGTCTAAGTGCTATTGATATTGCCAAGTGCTAAACAGCTTATTTGTTTGTTTCTTCCTGGAAGCTCATTGAATTACAAGATTTAATTACTAGCACTGATATAATTCTAAATCAGTCCAGGTGGAGAATTCCTAAATTGTAGAGTCTACAAAACATCTATAAAACATCTCCATAATTAGAGTAAGTAGTACACATAAAGGAATCTCCTACAGACTAGAATAGAATAGAGCTGGAAGGGACATTGGAGGTCTTCTAGTCCAGCCCCTAAGCAGGAGTCCCTATATCATTTCAGACAAATGGTTGTCCAATCTCTTCTTAAAAACCTTAAGTGATGAAACACCCATAATGTCTGAAGGCAAGCTGTTCCACTGGTTAATTGTCCTCACTGTTAGGAAGAGGAAGTTTCTCCATAATTCCATCCATTTCTCCTTGATTAGGTTCCATCAATTGTTTCTTGCCTTCTGGTGCTTTGGAAAATAAATTGACCCCATCCTCCTTGTGGCAGCCTCTCAAATACTGGAATACTGCTATAATGTCTCCCCTAGTCCTTCTTTTCTCTAGATTGGCCATTTCCAAATCCTGCAACCGGTCTTCATATGTTTTAGTCTCCAGGCCTTTAATCATCTCTTGTTTGCACTTTTTCCAAGTCTCAACATCTTTTTTGTAATGTGACCAAAACTGGATGTAGTATTTCAGATGTGGCCTTACTAAGGCTTTATAAAGTAGTACTAATACTTCATGTGATTTTGATTCTATGCCTCTGTTTATACAACGAAGGATTGTATTAGCTTTTTTGGCTACTGCCGCATACTGCTGACTCATGTTTAAGTGATTGTCCACTAGGACTCCAAGGTCCCTCTCACAGTTACTGTTTTTGAGCCAGGTTTCACCTAATCTGTACTTGTACCTTTGGTTTTTCCTGCCCAAGTGTAAAACCTGGCTTTTCTCCACATTAAATATCATTTTGTTGCATAGGGCCCATTGTTCAAGTCTGTGAAGATCTTTTTGGATTCTGAGCTTGTCTTCTGGGGTGTTGGCTATTCCTGCCAGCTTGGTGTCATCTGCAAATTTAATGAGATCCCCTTCAATTCCCCCATCTAAGTCATTTATGAAGATATTGAAGAGTACTGGGCCTAAGACAGAACATTGTGGTACCCACTGTTTACTTCCCTCCATGTAGCTGTAGTACCATTAAGGAGGACTACAGTTTATCAGCTAGTTACAAATCCATCTGGTGGTGATGCTGTCAATCCCATATTTTTCTAGCTTACCAAGAAGTAGGTTGTGGTCTACTTTGTCAAATGCCTTGCTGAAGTCAGGTTTTAATAAACCTGTGCTGACTACTAGTTATAATGTTATTTGTTTCTAGATGTTTACAGATCTCTTTTTAAATTATTTTTTCCAGTATCTTCCCAGGTATTGATGTCAGGCTGATTGGTCTGTTTTTTTTCCTTTTTTGAAGATGGGAACCACATAAGCTCTTTTCCAATCCCTAGGTAGTTCCCCAGTTCTCCATACAATAGTTCTGAGATAACATCTGCCAGCTCCTTCAGAACTCTAGGATATAATCCATCAGGTCCCAGTGATTTATATTCATCAAGGTCAGACAGGTGTTCTCTTACCATTTTCTTGCTTATTTTAATTTTTATTTCTAGTTAGTCTTTTACAGTTAAGTTTTTGGTAGGTTGCTTCCTTGCCGTCTTCTCTCTTCAGTGGACTGACTGTTTTCTTGATTTTTTGTTATTTATATGTTGAAAGAAACTTTTTTTTTATTATCTTTGACTTTTGTTGCAAGTCTTTATTCATTCTGAGCCTTTGCTTTCCTGACTTCATTTTTACAGATTCGGGGAATCTGCTGATATTCTGCCTTAGTTGTATGTCCCTCTTCCATTTTTTGTACTTATCCTTTTTGTCTTTCAGTTTATCAGAGAGATCTTTGTGCAACCATGCTGGTTTCTTCTTGGATTTCTTGTTTTTCTTTTTCAGTGGTATTGTGTTGAACTGGGCTTTTATGATTGTATTTTTTTAGTGTTTCCCACCCTTCTTGAGTTGTTTTCCCCTTTAGGATTTTTATCCATGAAATTTTGCTTAGACTCTCACTGAGTTTGTTAAAGTTTAGGACACTGGTTGGATTATATTCTATTGCTTGTGTTTGCAGTATATTGAATTCCAGTATGATGTGGTCACTCTTGCCCAGGGTTCCCATAATTTCAACTCCCTCTATCACTTCTTTTCTATTAGTAAGAATTAGATCCAGCATAGCTTTTCCTCTACTTCACTGTTCTACGTTTTTGGTGACAAAGTTGTCAGCTAAGTTGGTTAGGAATTTGTTCGATCTCCCACTTGCTGCAGAGTTTGTCTCCCAGTTGATATCAGGATAGTTAAAGTCTCCCATTACTACAGTAGTATTTGTTAATTGATTAGCAAAGAGTTCATCTATTTCTTCTGCCTAGTTGGGTGTATTTCTGTAGAGATGTAGTGATCTTTTATGTATATTGCAACTCCATCTCCTCTTTTGTTGGGTCTCTTTCTTTTGAATAGTTTATATCCTTCCATCAGTACATTCCAGTCATGAGTTTCATCCCACCAGGTTTCAATAAAGGCAACTATATCATATCTACCTTCTTGTGCTAATACTTAAAGTTCACCCTGCTTGTTCCCTAAGCTTTGAGCGTTAGTATATATGCATGTGAGTCCTTTATTGGTCTTGGATATGTTTCTTGTATCTCCTACTTTGTAACTGGGATTTCCATCATTACATCACTTTCTATTTCATTATGTTTTTCTTTTTTATTTTAGAAACCATTGATGAATGCTCTTTTGTGAGTGTCTGTATATTTTCTTCTGGGGAAGGCTATGAAAGCAATTGTTCAGTTTCAGAGGGGCCCCATTGGGGTGGGCTAGGTTTGATACTAGTAGGGGCTTTGCTCTTGGTTGTTTTCTTCTAAGAGCGACATGTTTACATTGGTCTTGCTCTTTAGGTACATATGTAGGCTCATTTTTTACAGAACCTGTTTGCTCCCTATTTTGTTTGATTTATGTTCGTATATGGGGACATAATGTTTTTAGAAGCTGTTTGCTCACTATTGTGCTTTATTTTGTTGTAGTCTTCTTGTTTAAGTTGGGATTTCTTCCTTTGCTCATTGAGTTTCAGAGTGGCTAGAGTTGCCTCTAAACCCTTCATTTTTTCTTCCAGTAATTCAAATATATTACATTCCAGTATATTTTGCCTATGTCATGGTCAGATCATTTTCTGCTACGGCTTGTTTTTAAGGCTCCACTCCTCCCCTGCAGGGAGGCGGAACCTATTAGGTGGTTCCGCCCCAGGCGTCTGATGGATCCAGAGAGTTTTCAGAGGACGCTTGGGGAAATACCGGATTCTCTCATTCACAGTTCGGCAGAGTCCCTGGTTACGGCCTGGAATATGGCTGCGAAGGGGGCTCTTGACCGGATTGCGCCGCTGCGACCTCTCTGTGGTAGCAGACCCAGGAGATCTCCTTGGTTTACTGAGGAACTCAGGGGGATGAAGCGCCAGAAGAGACGCATAGACAAGCGATGGAGGAAAAGTAAATCCGTATCTGACCGAACACTTGTAAGATCTTATATCAAGACTTATCAGGTGGCGCTCAAGGCGGCAAGATGCGCGTATCATTCCGTCTTGATTGCATCTGCGGAATCCTGCCCAGCTGCCCTGTTCAGGGTAACTCGCTCCCTCCTTAATCAGGGGGGAGTTGATGCACCCTTGCAGGGTAGTGCTGAGGACTTTAATAAGTTCTTCGCGGATAAAATCGCCCAGATTCGGATGGACCTTGACTCCAATTGGAATGCAGTATCGGCTGATAATTATTCAGTCGAGATGACAGGGACTCGTCTTGATCCTGTTGTGTGGGAGGAGTTTGACCCGGTAGCACCTGATGAAGTTGACAAGGCCATTGGAGCTGTGAGCTCCGCCACCTGTTTATTGGACCCGTGCCCCTCCTGGCTGGTTTCGGCCAGCAGGGAGGTGACGCGGGGCTGGGTTCAGGAGATTGTGAACGCTTCTTTGAGGGAGGGGTCCTTTCCGGCTCCCTGCAAGGAGGCAATTGTGCGCCCCCTCCTCAAGAAGCCTTCCCTGGACCCAGCTGTTTTAAACAACTACCGTCCTGTCTCCAATCTTCCCTTTATAGGGAAGGTTGTTGAGAAGGTGGTGTCACTCCAGCTCCAACGGTCCTTGGATGAGGCCGATTATCTGGGCCCTCAACAGTCAGGATTCAGGCTCGGCTACTCCACAGAAACTGCTGTGGTCGCGCTGACAGATGATCTCTGGCGGGCCCGGGATAAGGGATTATCCACTATCCTGGTGCTACTTGACCTCTCAGCAGCTTTCGATACCATTGACCATGGTATCCTTCTGCACCGACTGGAGGGGTTGGGGGTTGGGGGCACTGTTTTGCGGTGGTTCACCTCCTACCTCACTGGTCGGTCGCAGTCGGTGTTGGCAGGGGGTCAGAGGTCGACCCCTAGGTTCCTCCCTTATGGGGTCCCTCAGGGATCGGTCCTCTCCCCTCTGCTGTTTAATATCTACATGAAACCTCTGGGTGAGATCATCCGACAACATGGGGTGAGATATCATCAGTATGCTGATGATACCCAGCTTTACATCTCCACCCCGTGTCATTTCAGTGAAGCAGTGGAAGTGATGTGCCGATGTCTGGAGGCTGTTAGGGTTTGGATGGGTGCCAACAGGCTCAAACTCAACTCCGACAAGACGGAGTGGCTATGGGTTCTGCCTCCCAAAGATATTTCAATCTATCCGTCCATTACCCTGGGGGGGAGCTTTTGACCCCCTCGGAGAAGGTCCGCAACTTGGGTGTCCTCCTCGATCCACAGCTAAATTTGGAATATCATCTTTCGGCTGTGGCGAGGAGAACATTTGCCCAGGTTCGCCTGGTGCACCAGTTGCGGCCCTATTTGGACCGGGAGTCTCTTCTCACAGTCACTCATGCTCTTATCACCTCGAGGTTCGATTACTGCAATGCTCTCTACATGGGGCTACCTTTGAAAAATGTTCGGAGACTTCAGGTAATGCAGAATGCAGCCGCGCGAGCAGTGTTGGGCTTGCCTAGAAATGCCCACATTTCGGCATCACTCCGCGAGCTGCATTGGCTGCCAATTGGTCTCCGAACCCAATTCAAAGTGTTGGTTATGACCTATAAAGCCCTACATGGCATCGGACCAGGTTATTTACGGGACCGTCTGCTGCCTCATGAATCCCAGCGGCTGGTTAGGGCCCATAGAGTGGGCCTTCTCCAGGTCCCGTCAGCCAGACAGTGTCGCCTGGCGGGGCCTAGGGGAAGAGCCTTCTCTGTTGCGGCCCCGGCCCTCTGGAACCAACTTCCCCCGGAGATCCGTGTTGCCCCCACCCTCTCCGCCTTTCGTAAATTGCTTAAAACACACTTTTGCCGGCAGGCCTGGGGCAGCTAACATCTTGCCCCTAGCCAGTGTATGTTCGTGGAATGATTGGTTTTTTGTTTTTTGTTTTTTTTTTAACTTAAGGGTTTTTTATATGTATGTAATTTCTATTATGCTGTGAGCCGCCCTGAGTTCTCCGGAATAGGGCGGCATAGAAATTAAATTAATAATAATAATAATAATAATAATTTGATGCATACATAGTTTGGGTCTTCTGTGAGCATAAGCTGAAACATATGGCACACTTTGCAAGTCGCTATAGTGTCAGTCTCTACCTCCATGACTTTTTTCTTTGTTTGCTAAAAAAATTAAAATTTCTAAAATTTAAATATTATCTGTGTTGTGAAGTGTCAGTTTACAATAGTTCTTGACCTTTTGTTCTCTGTCTTGAAAAATTAATCAGCTTTCCTGTTTTAAGTGTCTGTCTCCATTTTCCCCCCTCTTAAATCATTAAGAATTTAAAAATTTCTAAAGATTTAAAATAACTAATTTTTTCGAATGTTTAGTTGAAATAAGAAATTGAAAAATTGAAAAAACTGAAAAAAATTGAAAAAAGGATTTTATAAAAAAATTTAAAAAACATTTTAAAATGTGAAAAAGATTAAAAAATTAAAAAATAAATAAGAATTTTATAAAAAATTGAAAAAAGAATTTTAGAGTTGAACAAGATTTAAAAATTTTAAAAAAGAATTTAAAATTAAAAATGATATTTGAGAGGAGAGTTGAAAAAAATAATTAAAATTGGAATAAGGCATTGAAAAATTGAAAAATGAAATAGAAAAAGAAATCTAAAAAATTGAAAAGGAATTTTTCTTAAGAAAGGGAATTCAGAGATTTTGAAAATTTAAGAATTTATAAGAGTTTTGTTCCCTTATGAATCCCTGACTTTAAAGTTTATCCCTTTCCCCCTGTACACGTTTTGTATTTATCTTTTTTCCCCCTGCTTTCTTGCCCTTCGATTGCCTGGCCATTGTCGGAGATTTCAGGTACAATGTGCTGATGTGGGCACTCAGCTGGTCCACCATGCTGCTCTTAGCTGATGCTGGTTTTCTTGCTCTCAGCCTCTGTTGTGATTTCTCGCCTGCCAGTGGATCCAGCAGCCAAATCTGATGAATCGGATGAAGAGGAGGTGCCTGGGCTCACATTGGAGTCTGTGGAAGGCTCTGAGGAGCAAGAAGACTCAGAGCCAGATGCGGAGTCCGGCCCATCTACCCATGCTCAGACTGGACTATAAAGAGGAGATCTGTGGGAAGTGCTGGTTGCCAAAGGCAACCATTCATGCTACAGCTTCATGCTTCTGTTGTTAGATTTGTTACATCAGGATTCTTGGACATTTAACCAAGTTTGTCGGATTTCTGTGTGTTTGAGTGACTTGAATGTTGAGCATTCCAGCTGAGAACTCAGAGACTGATCTTGTTCATTTCAACAGCTAAGGGACTGGTTGGAGTTTGTCCCATAAAAGTTGTGTGACAATAAAAAGCTTTTTTTCTTACAAAGTCCTGCCTTGTTCAATGAAAAGGGGTTTTTCTTGCATGTAAGGCTGGGACAGAACAGCTTCTGCTCTGGGTGCCACTGTTCAGTTGATCCTCTGTGCTGCTCTTAGCCACTGCTAATTCACTTCACTGCCTTTAGTTGCTCCTCGGGGCACTTTACTCTCCAGTAGCTCTCAGTAGCTCTCCACTGCTGATACGTGGTCTGCCTTGCTGCTCACAGTCGCTGGTCTGCTGCCACCTAGCTCTGTTTCACCGCTGCTCAGTGGCCTCTGTTTGCACTGCATTGGCTCCGTTCTGGTGTCAGGCTGGGTCATTGGGCTGCCTCTCCATCACTCAGCTTGGCTATCTGTCCTTCTCTCAGATGGGTTGCCAGGCCACCTCTTGGTTGGGACACTGGGTTGCCTCTCAGTTGGGCCACCAGGGCACCTCTCAGCTGGGCCCCCTCTCAGCTGGACCACCTCTCACCTGTTTGTTCAAGTTCTCTTTTTAATCCCTCCTATGAATATTCATAGGATCAGAGAACAGATCAGCCCCTGTGCCTGAGGAGCTTAGTATACATACTAGGTCTAACCCAAAATGTTTAGAAATCATTTTCTTAAGTTAGAGTTAAAAGCGTTTCAAGAAGCCTCTTAAGGAATCTAGCAGTTATGTACAGGTTTCATGCTGAATTCACCTAAAAGCCAATCAAACTTTACCCTTGACAATAATTTGCTTTGCTTTGCTGCAATTAACATTTGTTTAGGTCAAATGAAAGAAAGACTACCAATACAGGTAGTCAACATCTGCCATGAGTAATTGAGACTAAGAACTCGGTCACTAAGCTACAAGGTCATGAAGTCATGATCATCAAGTGACTATGTTAACTTAATGATGGCAGTTTTGGCAGTTCCAGTTGCCATTGTTAGGTGACTCCTGCATGACTGCAATATCCCATGGTCATGTGACCACCATTTACAAGCTCTTGACAGTTTTCCAATTGGCTTTGCTTGTCAGAAGCTGATAGTCAAAATATTGAATGAGTGGATGTTACAGGAGAATTATCTTATATGGAAGCAAGAAGTCAACATTTTCATTTGCAACAAGAACCATAGAATCCAGTAGGAAGAATGTTAGTTCTTGGCATCCAAAGGATATCTACCAGGCCAATTCAGCTCCTTGATCTTTTTAGAAAAGAATTTGGTGCAACACTTAGAATGATACTGGGTATCTTAGTTTTGCCATTATTTAAGTTTCCAACAATATGGGCTCAATAGCTGTTTGTAGGAAACTGGATAATTGCAGGACAGAAAACACACTGTGGGACAATTTAACGCTATATATTAATTGTTTCATTCAGTTATTTTTATTATTGGTGACTGTTTTTTTTTCATTTAAATTATTGTAACTCTTGTATTTCTGGATTGACTTTCTTTCTTATTATTATTGGCCATGGTTCCATCGAAATTAATTTAACTTTTGTATTTGTTGAATTGTGCCGCAGCGACTTGTCCTGCAGCAAGTTGGCTGTGGTGAGTTGTCCCATGGTGAGTTGGCTGTGGCTAGTTGTCCCATTCCGCTCCTCCATTGCTCTGTTCTCTTCTCCTTCCCATCAGTGCAGATTCCATGGCCATTTAGCCTTCTCATTTTTAAAAAAATATATTTTATTAATTTTTTACAATAACAATCCTTAGTGCTTAGTGAATAGTGTGTTGTCTGGGTTCATATATTTAAAAACAATAGTAATTAATTTCTATAATTGATCAATATGTTGGTTAATAATATATTTCCTTGATCCTCTCTTCTTCTGGTAATATTCTCCTTTTGTTTACATTAAACAAATACAATTCTTAATACTTTCAACACATACAAAATTGAGTATAAACATTTTTCTAGTATTTGTACATATAACAATAACATCAACATACAACATCTTTTCTAATCAGCTTCTATTTCAATTGTATTTATAGAAGTCGTCTTATTAAGTCGTTATATGTCCTGTTTTCAAGATTCTTATTTAAGCTTAATTTCCCCTCAGTATTCAAACCACTTTTATCGGTGATAATTTGCTCAAAGTTCATTACCTTTGAATATCCAAATTTTTTTCACTGATTGTGAGAGAGGTTTCCCCACTTGGGGAATGTTTCCTAAAAAGTCTTTTTCAGGGTCTCTTATGAAAATCTCAGAGTTTTCAAAGGCATGATGATATTTTCTTTCTGTGCTTTATCAACAGAAGGATTCCTTATCACCTTTAGATTTTGAAAAGTGAAGGAAAGATACATATAAATACTGCCAGCATTTCAACAGAGGTCTCTGTTTAAAGAAGAAAGGAGGAGAGAAATCCTGTCATTCATGGTAAGAGAGAGGAAAGGCTACCTTTAATATTTTCCATCTCTTTTCTTTTTATATTGTTGCCAAAATAACTTAAGGGTAAAACAAGTATGCACTTCACTCACTTGGTCACTAGTGAAAAAAATTAATCCGCATTAAATTTTGATTCAAATATTTTCAATAGTTCATTGATTTTCTTTTTCATGGGCAAGACAGATATGTAGACAATGACTATTTATTTATCTAAAATGAAGACTGTGAAGGAGAGAATTACATAGGGCTACAACATAGGGCTACTGTACCCATGTTGAAAAAACTATAGTCATATTCTAGATCAGGGGTGTCAAACTGCCAGTCCATGGGCCAGATGCGTCATGCCAAAACCGCGCCCACCCCATTGCCGGCAATGGAGAAAAAGTCGTGATACGTTGCAACATGTCACGTGACATTGTGAGTTTGACACCCCTGCTCTATGACAGCAAAAATAATGGGATACTCTCTTTGCTGCAATCTAGTGGTCATGCAAATTTTTGCAGTCTGTTTATGATAGCTCTCTAATTGCAGTATAAATGTCAGAAAACTCATACACAAATCTTATTGCACTCAGAAATGCAAATGTACATTATTTGCTACTTAAACCACATCTTTACTTCCATTTAGTTCATTGCTTCATGCTCTTTTTATCTATTGCTGGTAAGTTTTTCCACTGCAATAGATAGTAGATTGATAACTGGATCACTATAAATGATAGGTTTCAGCAGCAATAAAACAAATGTAGAGCAGTGTGGTGGGAAATCCATGTTTAGCCAGTCATAAAACAGCATTTATGTTCAAACTGAGAAGTACATAACCTACCACAGAACTTCCATAGCATATAAGGAGTATTCAACATGCTATGATCTTCAATGAAACCTCATTTGAGTTTCTTTGACATCTTTCCACCTCTGTGGAGTATGAACAGAAAAAGAGCATGTGGCAGCACAAGACATAGCTCAGGAATTTGCAGTTCAGTAAAGAGTATTTGGAATACTCTAATATGAATGGATTTCCTTGCAGGCCCATAAGTCTTATGCCTAAAAGTTTTGGACTGAGATGTTAACCATGAAAAAATAAAAGATTTTAAGATATGAAATATAATAGTGTGAAGATGGCATTCAGCAGGTGACACCATGTAGCCAGTATTGATTGATCTTGGAAGCTAAGCAAGATCAACCTGGTTACTACTTAATTGAAAAACTTGGGAATGCTAGGGCTATTGACTAGACTGGGGAACTTAAGAAGATAATAGCAAACCATATCCATAACTATGTCAACGAAACTGCACAGAAACAATCACCAGGAAATCTTTGCCAATGTAATGTTTGTAGAGAGACACTATCTGTGCATGAAGCTCCAGGCATCAGAGCTTTCACCAAAAAAGTGTCTTAATCTTTCCTGTGTGACTATATACAAGAAAAGACTTGCCTGCAATGCTCCACCCTGTTGTTCAGTAAGAAGAAAAGCTGTTTGAACTTGGTGGGTGCTTAACTTTTTAAATGTTGTTAACAAATCATTATTATTATTAAACAATTTACAGCTTCTGATTCTACATTGCCCTATATCCTCCTACTCAGTAGGGTGACTCTATCATGGAGTTTCTATTAGTTATGTTTTCCAGCTGCTTTTATTTAGCACTTTAAAATTACCGACACTTAGAAATAGGGCCAACTAGCAAGGTACCACTTTACCACTGCTCAGCTCACAGGATGGAGACTATTATTACATTAGTTTCCAATATCTATTATTATTAGATTAACATAAGCACAATTCAGTCATATGTAAGTCTTTTGAACTCCCATTCATATTTGTGAAAGTGTTGAATACAGACTGTAAACTGGAAAATTCTTAACTTTCCCTCAATTTTCCTACTCATGTAACTTTGGTAGGGATAAGGAAAGGGCAAGTGGGAAACAAAACCGAATTTTCCCCCTTAAACAAAATGTACAAAATGAAGTATTTGAATGAGTCTCATTGCCTCAACTCTGACAAGAATTAAATTGTAAGGGTAAGTCTTCACACAAATTGCTGTGTATGTACTGATGACAGCAATGATGGGGATGATGTCAGAGTTTTCAAAAGCACCTCAAACAAGACATCCATGTCAGTGTCAATAGAGTTCAATATGAACTGTGCTCTTAGTCTATTAGAAACTTTCGGAAATTCCATTAATGAAAGAGGGTATGACATGAGTGTTTCTTTTATTTCATTTAACAATTGCCTTGAAGCTTAATTTTGTGTTTAGGAGGTAGATCATACAGTTTTTAATATTGTCAAAAATTTTTGAAGAAGACTGAAAAGATCTGACAAAATGATCTAATTTTTGGGAGCAGCCTGTTTTATATAAAGCCCCATAGAGATAATTTGAAAGGCTCAAATGATCCTTTATAATGGACATGCTAAGAAAAAGCCACAATGAACCCTTACAATATAAAAATAAAGAAATTGTGATCCTAAAACAGATACCCAGGAGAGTGAGGGATACCCGGAGACACTATCATTTCCTAACTACAAAATTGATTGCCAAAGGCATAAATTTTAGATGGCTAATGCCAGAAGGCATTTTAATAAATTGGAACAATACAAGATATCGACTGGATTCAATTTTGAAAGCAGAGGAGTTTGAAGTAAGAAATAGAGTAATTTTGGATGAATGATTGCAGCAACAATAGGATAAGCAGACAGGAGAGACAGCCCAAGGAGCAACGGCACAAGTAGAGCAGCAGCAGGAGAAAAGTGAACAAACAGGTGAAGGAGAAGGAACTGCTAGAGAACAAAGGATTACAAGATCGACTAGGCCTAAATATAAGTAATGAAAGAGAAAATGGAGGAAAAAAAACGAGATTTTTTCAGTAAATGTAAATGGACTAAACTCCCCAACAAAAAGAAATAAATTTTTTAGGAAACTTCAGAAATTAAATATAGATATAATTTGTTTACAAGAGACACAAATAAAAAAACAACATTATAAATTTTTGGAACACCCCAAAATGGGGAAAATTTATTATATATCAGCACAACAAAAGAAACGAGGGGTGGCGATATACGTTAAAGAGACAATAGATTCTAAATTAATATATTCAGATGAAGAAGGAAGAATTGTTATGGTTGAAATATATTTGCACCAAAAACAAATAGTTAGTGGCAATTTATGCTCCAAATGATAGTCAAGAACAATTTTATCAAAGATTACACAGGAAATTAATAGAAATGGAATACCAAAATATTTGTTTAATAGGAGATTTTAATGCGATAGTAGATGGAATAATGGATTATAAAAGTAGTAAAACAGGAAAACTTGGAAGAAGAAGACTACCCAAGGCATTTTTTGACATGGCAGAAGAAATTGGAATTCAAGATGTCTGGAGAGAAATCAACCCTCAAAATCGACAGTACACTTTTTACTCAAATAGCCATAAATCTTGGTCAAGAATTGACATGATTTGGATGACTTCTGAATTAAAAATGGACATACAGGAAATTGAGATAGAAATAGGCACATGGGCAGATCATAACCCTTTAAAAGTGACATGGAAAGGAATACAAAAAAAACCAAGATGGATTTTAAATCAATCTATATTAAAAGATAAAGAATTTGTAGACTTGGCCAAAAGAGAAATGGAATTCTTTTTTAAAGAAAACAAAGAAGAAGACACATCACTACAAAACGTATGGGATACAGCTAAAGCATATTTTAGAGTAGCGGTTCTCAACCTTTTCTGGGGCTCGACCCCGGCCCGCACCGTGCAAGCGTGGTGCAACAGGCGCATCGCAAAGGGGAAAAAAATAGCGGGCCAAAAAAAATATTAAAAAAATGGCCGACCAAAAAAAATGACGAGCCCACATCTCGCATGCGCGACGCGATGGCCCACATCGCAAAGGGGAAAAAATGGCAGACCAAAAAAAATTAAAAAAAATGTCCGACCCCCAAAAAAATGGCCGACCAAAAAAAATGGCGCGCCCGCATTGCACATGCGCGGTGCGACGGCCCGCATCGCAAAGGGGAAAAAAATGGCGGACCAAAAAAAATGGCCAACCAAAAAAAAATAGCAGAATGCGGTGTTTGGCGACCCCCGTGAAATGGTCATTCGACCCCAAATGGGGTCGCGACCCACAGGTTGAGAACCGCTGTTTTAGAGGCATAGCTATAATGTATATGGGCTAAGAAAAACAAACAGAGAAGACAGCAATATTTATTATTAAAAGAAGAATTTAGAAAGTTAGAAATAGAATTACAACAAAACCTACAGGAAAAGACTTTGAAAAGAGAAATGGAAATAATAAAACATAAGCTGAATCTGTTGGACTCAGAAAAATTGGTGGAACAAATAAAAAGAGCAAAACATTTTTTTTCGAAAATGCTAACAAGCCAGGAAGATGGCTAGCCTATAAGCTTAAAAAACAGAAAGAGAAGAAAATAATACATAACTTAGTAGATGGGAAAGGTTGTTTACAATTTAAAAAGGAAGAAATAAAAAAGATAATTAAGAACTATTATATGGAATTGTATAGCAAAGAGGAGGTTGTAAAAGAGAGAATTGTTCAATATTTAGAAGAAAGTAAACTGCCAAAGATTCCAGAGACATTCAAAATTATGTTAGAAGAAAGAATAACAATGATGGAGATATTAGAGGCTATGAAACGACAAAAGAATGGGAAAACACCAGGCCCAGATGGGCTACCGGCGGAACTCTATAAAAAGCTTCAAGACATATTAAGCGAACCGCTGAAAAAGGTTTGCAATGGATTACTGTTAGAGGCTAAACTTCCAAACACATGGATAGAAGCAAATATTACTCTGATACCAAAAGAAGACTCAGATTTGATGTATATTAAGAATTATAGACCGATTTCATTACTCAATGTGGATTATAAAATTTTTACTTCAATAATGGCAGAGAGACTGAAAAGATACTTAGTTGAGTTTATACATCCAGATCAAAATGGCTTTTTACCGAGGAGACAAATCAAAAATAATTTAAGGGTGACAATGAACATATTAGAATATTATGAATTACATCCAGGGAAACAATTAGCATTAGTGTTTTTGGACGCCCAAAAAGCATTTGATAATGTTTCTTGGCAATTTATGGTTCAACAATTACAAATAATGGATTTTGGAAAGAACTTTACAAATATGATAAAAACAATATATAGTAACCAGACAGCAAAAGTGATAGTGAATGGAGATTATACTGAGAGCTTCGAGATAAGAAAAGGCACGAGGCAAGGGTGTCCACTATCTCCATTATTATTTATCTTTACTTTGGAAGTATTAAATAGAAGGATAAAGCAAGACACAGAAATTAAAGGGTTGAAAGTAAAAGATGAAACATATAAACTACAAGCATTTGCCGATGATTTAGTATTTATTTTGGAAGAACCTTTAGAGATAATTCCTAAACTATGGGGAAAGATAGAAGAATATGAAGAAGTGGTAGGACTAAAAATAAATAAAGATAAAACTAAAGTAATAGTAAAGAACCTCACAGATAAACAAAAAAGGCAAATACTAGAGAAGACAGAGGTACAAATAGTGAAAAAAGTTAAATATCTAGGTATCTGTCTTTTAGCTAGGTGTTCATCAATAAAAGAAGACAATTACATAAAATTATTGAAGCAAATAAAACTAGACTTAGAAAGATGGAAAAATCTCCAGCTATCAATATTAGGAAGAATTGCTACAGTAAAAATGAATGTGTTGCCAAAGATTTTATTTTTATTTCAAATGATTCCGATAAAACTTGAGAGAAAATTTTTTCAAAATTTAAATTCATTGGTTTTGAATTTTATTTGGCAGGGGGGAAAAGCTAGAATTAAGATGAAAACATTACAAGATGCTAAGGAAAATGGAGGTTTTGGGCTGCCGGAATGGACATTGTATTATCAAGCATCGGTGTTAACATGGGTGAAAGAGTGGATAACACTTAGAAATAAAAGGTTATTGTATTTAGAAGGACATGATTTACAATTGGGGTGGCATGCTTTTTTATGGTATGGGAAAACAGAGTCCATAAGTACTTTCAAAATCATTTTATAAGAAATGCCTTATTAACAGTATGGGAAAAAATTAAAGCTAAAATATATTTTAAAATTCCAGGATGGTTGTCAATGATGGAGGCACTTATACATCCGAATCTGGTAGATTTTGAAAAAGTATGGACATATAAAGATATCTTAGATATTCATGGGAAATTAAAATCTAAACAAGAATTGGAAAATTTAGGAATTAAACTATCTTGGTGGGCACATTTACAGATACAAAATAGATACGAAAAAGATGTAAAAATGTATGGATTTTACAAGAATCAAACTGTGTTTGATAAGATTTTGTTAACCTCAGATGAGAAATTAATTAAGAAAATGTATAATTTTTTGTTAATTCTAGATATGGAAAGTGAACAAGTGAAAGAAACAATGATAAGATGGGCAAAAATTTTTAGTTATAACATAGAATTAGAAAAATGGCAAATGTTATGGGAGAGAAACTATAAATTAACAATGTCAACTTCATACAAAGAAAATCTGTATAAAATGTTTTATAGATGGCACCTTCCACCAGCAAGATTAGCAAAAATGTTTAAAAATATGTCAGATAGATGTTGGAAATGTAAAGATAATAAAGGCACGTATTATCATATTTGGTGGACGTGCGGGAAGGCAAAGGCTTATTGGAAAAATATACATATGTGGTTAGAAAAAATATTGGATGAACAAGTGGATTTTAAACCTGAACTTTTTTTAGTAGGCATTATGTCTGAAAAGACTAATAAGCAGAAATTATATTTAACCCTACATATTACCACAGCAGCAAGAATAATTTTTGCACAATATTGGAAGAATGAAGGATTGCCATCAGAGGAAGAGGAAGATATTGGAATATGCAGAGATGGACAGATTAACTATGAGGCTGAAAGACAAAGAAGATACAGACTACTATCAAATTTGAAATTTATTTTATTCTTGGTTAGAGAAAAGAATGAAGGCTTAGGAATTGAACATATATTAGTTTAGCAAACTCCAGACAACTTGTTGGTTGGAAAAATTAACATATATTGATGAAAACAATTAATAAAAAAGATTGAAAAAAAGAAAAAGCCTCAGTGAAAGGAAACATCTTTCCATACGATGTGTCCATAAAAACGATCTAATACCTCCAAGAAATGGTGACCTTGCAACATTTCATCATCCGTATCAATTTTCAGAAGATAATAGGTATTTTATACCAGTAGTATACTATATAGTAAAATGCTGTTTATACCAGTTATCATGGTGACACCCAACAGTGTGCAGCAGATCACAAAATCCACTGTGTCTGGAATAAAGATAATGTAGTGGTACCCATAACACTTATTAAGGGCTCCTTTCTATTCAGCAAGTCAGTTGAGTGAAGATATTCATGAACTCTGGTTAGATTTTCATCTCAACAGACACAGACACACATAGAGAGTGAATGAGAGAGACAGACAGACAGAGATGGGGGAGGTTGCACATCATACTGAAACTCTGATTTTGCTATCCATGATTTAGTAAACAAACCACAAGAATTAGATCTCAAACAAACATCATGATATAGGAACCTAGTCTCAAACATGTATTTTAGAAAATATGGATCTTATACCAAAAGTTACCTTTCCCTGTTAATTTCTTACAAGCAGACATCATGTATAGAATGGAATTTCAAATGAAAAAAGCACTTCCTAACAAAAAAATAAATACTAACCACTTGTCTAGATATCAGTCCCTAATATATGTAGAAGTGTAGAGACTACTCATTCAAGCTTTCGAGAAGCCAGAAATTGCAGTCATGTGCGTTCCATGCTTAATTACCTGCATTGATTCACTTAACAGCTGTAATCGGGACTGCCCTCACAAACAGCATGGCCATATGACTTTTTATGATTGTTTCACTTAGCAATAGAAATTCCAAGTGCCAATTACCATTGTTATGCAAAAACTACCTATATATACTTTCATTGACACATAAGATTTTTATTATCTGGACATGTGGTGAAGATAGTCTTATCATGCTTATAAACTCTTTTAAAAAATATTACTCTTTCCTCTTTTGGAGATTGTTCCTAGAAGCACGAAACTGAAAACACCAGCCTGAAGATGATGAATGGGACTTCGTCAAAACGTCACCAAGATACTTCCAATTTTACGCGGGAGAAAACCCGAATAACCAAAGACCTACATACAAACATCTGTGAAAACCTCAGAAAACATATATATGTATGTATGTATATGTATGTATGATAAAAGTAAAAAAGGATATATGCAGTGTTATCTTCATTTTAGATGTCAAAAGTCTCTCTCTCTCTCTCTCTCTCTCTCTCTCTCTCTCTCTCTCTCTCTCTCTCTCTCTCTCTCTCTCTCTCTCTCTCTCTCTCTCTCCAACCACATGGTATGTTTAAGATTTGTGCTGTCCCTAATTTGAGTTAACAGATTTATGGTGGGAATGACTAGGATGTGTAAAACTAAGCTTTTGTTTCCCTTTTCTGTTCTCTTTTCCTTGTCTTTGTGTGTATATGTGTGTAAAAGTCTTTCTGTGTGAGGTAAATATGACTGTTAATTGTCTCTAATCCAAAGAGAAAATAATTTTAAAATTCTGCTAGAAATTCTGCTTAAAATAATTTTCCAAAAGGAAAATACCCTCACCCTGTTTGTCTGGCCAACAGAGTGAAGAAAAATGTTTTTTTTTTCCCCCTTTCTCTCTTTGTACTCTTAAGAACAGCCCAAAGTTAGCAAAGAGGGAATGTTTTAAGTTCATCTGCTGGAAAAGTTTCACTCTTGCATTTACTGTATGTGTTGTAAATGGGTTTTATCTGTCTACTCTACCCTTTTCCTGAAACATGACCATCATTTTTCAAGTTTCAAGTCCTTAAGTCCTAACATGTTGCAAATGTTCAGTTCAGAAGTGAGACCTTTCATTTATGTTCTCTTACCAGAATCCAGTCTTTCTTTTGTCCTCATCTGTGTTGTCCCCATCTTATCTGTTCCTTTAGCCACTGCAGTATTAATGCCTTTTCAAACTCTGTCTGCAAGTTATGCCCCCCCACCACATTTCTACTTCTCCTTTTCTTATCCTTTGTTCTCCATGCCTTTGTCTGCCTTTCTGGGGAGAGTCTACCCAGAAAGGGGGAAGGAGATCTTGTTCTCATGTCTTTCAGCCCTGCATAGATGACTCAACAACCTTTTGGAAGCAGACCACACTGACCCAGATGCTGCTTCCATCAAATTGAGCTATGGAATTGGGTTTTGAATCCAGCCATCCACTAAAAAGCCACCATGCAACCTGAGTGGAACAGATCTTCCCAAGTCCTACCATTCCCCCAGATGCCTGTGAAAGCTGCAGAGGAAGGAAGGAAGGAGTCCTGGAGCCATTGGTCCGCACCTGAAGCCTCAGAAGAAAATTAGGAAGACTATGGGGGAAGGGTAGAAACTCACTGTAAGGTTTTCTTTCTTGCCCCATTTGTGTTGTAATTAAGCAGTTGAATTTATTTATGGAGTGATGGCATTTGGGAATAGTTGGCACAGCAAGTCCTGAACACCTTGGATTTCTGTCTGGTGGGAGGAAAATTTATTCAGAATGTTTGTATTGCCTGTTTTGTATTAGTAGCTGCACACCCACGCACACACGCCATTCATAATTACACTTGAGTCTATCTCTTTCACCTACCTTCAGTAAAACTCCAGCCTGATTCTTGCTCTGTGTCATTAAAACTTTGCATGTACAACTTCCTGCAACTTCCAAGGGGGAGGGAACCAGCCCCCCTTAGGAGATTTGCAATTCATATGCCCTGACTAGAGAAGTAGCAGAAAAGAGATCTCCAAACCCAAGCCCTGAATATCTTGCACTGGTGGACTCAGATTGGGAGACCTAGGGCTGACTGTGCAATTTAAGAAAATGTAATAGCCTGGCTTGCATACTGGATAACCTCAATTGGACATTACAAACCTGGATGCACTGAACTAAGAGCTAAGGCAGGAAACAACTTGGGCAGTCAGTGGTTATGTACTGAGGCAAACCATGGCTGTGAAGAATTTTGAGAGGCATGTGCTTCAAAACCTGACTGGAAGCTCAAAGTGACATCCAACATATAAAAAGAATTGGCACAGAATATTGGGCACTATAATTTTTCCCCCCATCTAACAGAACTTTTGCCCTGGCTTTAGACCTTCATGGTTGAACTCTATTAGTGCCTCCCTTTTTGTTTGCATTAACAGTTTAAAGCTTGTTTACCAAGTCTCCCTGATCAGATCAATTTTAATCTTGTGCCAATAAAAGTGTGTCACCCACACTATTGTGGCACAAAGGGGGAATTTGTAGGAAGCCAGCCCCCCCAAAAGAAATATTTTTGGAAATATTTAAAAGGCAGAATATGTTTCCCTAAAGGATTTTAAAAGCAGAAACCAATCCCGCCCCCAAGTCTCTCTGTCCCAAACAGAAACCAAGTCTGCAGAATTACAGATGTGATAATCTTGTCAGAAAGGCTGGAGTCAGGAAACTGGGATTAGGAAGAAAGATCCCTGGAATCAACAACCCCTCACACCAAAAATCTAAAAGTCATCAGCCCCAGGAAGTAGGATATGACCTTTGGGACATAATAGGATTAACCCACCACCATCAGAATACCAGAAAGGCACACTCAGACTCAGGTCAAAGTTCATGCCACAGGAACAACTAAAAAAAAAAAAAGGTTCCAGAGGGTATAAAAACCCACTCCCTACATGTTTTCACTCTTTTTTTCTTCCAGAGCCATCTTTCTATCTGGCTCTCCTCTTCAATAAACTGCAACTTTCTTTCTAAAGCAGTCACCATGTTGTTTATTCCCGGCTTGGACTGAACCATGATGAAGACTTTTCCTTCAACAGTACAATAGCCACGGTGATTGTTCCTTGTTAGTCCTAAGAGACCATATTTGCAGAAAACAAATTAGTAAAGATTTAAAACCAGCTTTTCCAAGAATCTAAATGCATGGTAAAAATTGAGATTAAACTCCAACATATAAAAGCATCCTTTTATTATCCAAACTCCATTTCACTTTTTGGCTCAAATCTGTATTTTACAGAAAGCAAATAGCTGAAGCATTGAGACAGAGGATTGGGCCACACTGGCTGGGGAATTTTGAGAGTTAAAGTCCACACATCTTAAAGTTGCCAGGACTGAGGAACACTGAGTTAAGGTATCTATGTATGTGAGCAAAATAAAAGATTCAGGTCTAAGAAAATGTGTTCACAGGTGCAAAGATGCTCAGAGTAACGATCCCAAGGTAATGTGCTTTATAGAAAATGGTAACAATAGTTGAAAACCTATACCAAACTATTTTGATAATATGAGATCACAATCATTTTGCAGCGAAAAGTTACAAAGACTAACCCAGAACAAAAACTAAATTCTGTTGAATTTAAGGTTTACTTGCTAAAGTTAAATTGCTAACAGGATTACTCCTTGCTTAATATTGGTGACTAAGTGTAATTCAAATAGCAACTTATGAATTACCCATGGAAGCCAAGTCCAAAGGTTTTGGGAGAGGGTTCAAGTTTATATTGCTGGTTTGAGAGATTTTTTTTTGGTCTGGAATTAGGCACAAATGTTAATAAGAAAATTAGATGATAGGTAACAATGGGGATGGGTTTTGTTTGAAATTGTAGGCAGAATCTTTTAAAAAAAACTTTAGAAAGTATAAATCAAGAATACCCTAACACAGATGCTTAAAGGTTTGCTTCTTGTAATAACATACCAGTCATATTAGCTATATATCCCGTGTCCTAATGACTCAGTAAAAACTGAAACAAAAAGTAAGAACATTTTTTTAAAGAATAATAATATTCTGTCAATAGATTGCACTTCCTGCAACAATAAACGTCTGCTGATTCAGGCTGATTACCCTTAATTTCCTATTAAATAAACTGCTGATATCGGAGCTTCCTGCTGTTTTGATTTCTGAGTAGTTCTAGTCCAAAACAAATTATATAGCACTGTCATGTTATCCATTCATTATGATGAATTGCCTTTGATCACTGTGATGGGACCACATTACTTCCTCATCTTTGTGCTCTCTAGCGTAACTCTCATTGCACCCATCAGGAGGCCATGTTAGGTCAGTTGACGGGAGTTGTCATCCAGCTGTAGGGCAAAACCTTTCTGATAACCATGTTGCTTAAGATATATACCAAAAAGTATTTCATTATACATTTACTATATATTTTATTATACATGGGTAGGAATATAAATATAAAAGAAAACAAGGTCTAAAGTTACATGTCCCACTCCTTCCATGTAATGAGAGGACATAGTATTAATTAATTTTGTTGGATATAAGTTCAAACATCAAATATATGCACAATTACACAAAACACATTACACACATATCGAAGTATTTATCCCTATCCTTTATAGTAAAGGACTGCTTCGAAGTGATTAAAAAGGGCAAAATATGATCGTGCATTTTATGGAAAGTCACTAATCCAGCTTGGCTGCTATTTGAGTGCATATTAAACAAAACAAAAATGAATTTCTATTGTATTATTCTGGATATTTTTAAAAAATGTTCTTTCTATCTTATAGGTCTAGGATTTTCTGAATGTAATTCCTCGAAGTATTAACCAGGTCTGATCCCATTTACTTTGTTAAGATCAACCAAAATCAGCTGTCAGCTGTTATATGATGGAATTCTGGAACTTAAGTGTATAATTTGGTTTCTGTTATTTGATGATAGTGATAATAATAAGGCATGATGGAAATAATAATTCATTGATTTTAAGAGCTCTCAAACTGTGATGGGCTTTATTTGTGTAAAGCAATATGGCTGAAAATTTTCCTCCATTAACTCAAGAAGTTTTCAATTGCTTCTTATTCTAAAAAAAACCATTTCTTAGTCCTGTAAGCTCTGTCTTTGGTCTCAGTTAAAGCTATACTACTCCAAAGAAAAGACTATGTTCTTACTTTAGTCAGTAATTCTAGTCAGACACTAGATATCTTTTTAACAGTCCTTGACCTTTGATGAATCATGTTTGATGGCTCCATTACCCAAACATTTCAACCAAGGACTGTTTGCAGAAGATCAACACAGACACAGGAAGGAGACAAGGTGAGGGCAACAGTCATCTTTATCTAGTATGTTAAAGAAAAACTGAAACTCTAAATCTCCCGCTTTTATCATTAAGAATCTTGGAGATTCCGCAGCACATTAACTGATGGACAGACGTCAATCTGGATATTCATAAGACATGCAGCCTTGGGATGCTCTGATATATATTCCATAATTTTATAACTAATCTAAGATTTGCACAAGATTATGTCTCTACTATGAGTAATATTTTCCATTTTGCTCCTTTGAAAAAAAAATGGGTGGTGGAATTCCTTACTTGGTTTTTATTAACTGTGCAGGATTTTGAGTTGATTTTTTTTCGACTTCAGACTGAGTGATATGGTTAGGAGATGGAGGAAAGGGATAAAATAGCATATACAGATATTTGCATGCATTAATATTATGTTGTGTAGTGTTTTTAGAGTGTAAGCCTATAACTTTGATTTTTCTAAGATGCTTTGTCTAACTAAAAACAAAATGAAAACATTGCATTTGACTTATTCAATAGTTTGCATTATTGAAAATAAAACAATGCATTATTTTAAAAGTTAATCATTTACTAGTGGGGAAACCAAATTCCCAATTATGCTCAATCAAGAAATGAAATAACTCAAATATTGAAATATTGGCATGTCATTAAAAATATACCTCCTTCCCCCAAAATATTGATGTGTGTGTGTGTGTCTTGGCGATGTTTCGACGAAGTCCCATTCGTCATCTTCAGGCTGGTGCTTTTGGCTTCGTGCTCCTAGAAGACACTTCAAATTCTATGTGGGAGAAAACCCGAAGAACCAAAGACCTACATACAAACAACCACGAAAACCTCAGAAAACAAATATATATATATATATATATATGTGTGTGTGTGTGTGTGTGTGTGTGTGTGTGTGTGTGTGTGTGTATGTATGTATGCTTGCTGGATGGCTCTGGGTTGAGCTGAAACAAGCAAAAGGAAAGAATGATTCCTTCCTCCCATATTTGGGTTTACAGGGTGCAATCTAAAAAATAAACACTTGACACATATCCTTACTCCCTGACTACTGACAAAGCGGGAGAGAACTTGTGGCTCAATAGGTTAAAGCATCTGCTTAGCATGCAGACTGCCCAGGTTCGAATCCCAGAAGGGTGAGTCTGACTGAAGAGAGTTAAGAAACTCGAAATAGCTATATCAGAAATTCCCTTATTTCTTTGTCAACAATTTTAAACAACATATATATATTTGTGCTTGCTGGATGGCTCTGGGTTGAGCTGAAACAAGCAAAAGGAAAGAATGATTCCTTCCTCCCATATTTGGGTTTACAGGGTGCAATCTAAAAAATAAACACTTGACACATATCCTTACTCCCTGACTACTGACAAAGCGGGAGAGAACTTGTGGCTCAATAGGTTAAAGCATCTGCTTAGCATGCAGACTGCCCAGGTTCGAATCCCAGAAGGGTGAGTCTGACTGAAGAGAGTTAAGAAACTCGAAATAGCTATATCAGAAATTCCCTTATTTCTTTGTCAACAATTTTAAACAACATATATATATTTGTGCTTGCTGGATGGCTCTGGGTTGAGCTGAAACAAGCAAAAGGAAAGAATGATTCCTTCCTCCCATATTTGGGTTTACAGGGTGCAATCTAAAAAATAAACACTTGACATATATATATATATATATAGGTTTTCGCGGGTGTTTGTATGTAGGTCTTTGGTTCTTCGGGTTTTCTCCCACGTAGAATTTGAAGTGTCTTGGCGACGTTTCGACGAAGTCTCATTTGTCATCTTCAGGCTGGTGCTTTCGGCTTCTGCTTCTAGGAGCAATGTGAGATTTTAGCTGTTTCTTCCTTTTAACTGCCAGTGGGGGTTTCTTCTGATAGAAAACACACACAAGCTGCTATCTGCATGCACTCTCACACCACCACCCAGCACAGATCAACTCTGTAGCCAAGACACTCATCTCCAGAACCAAATGCCTAGTTGACGAACAACACCTAAAAACCGAACTACACACTCTCACTATTGTACTAACATCCAACGGATTCCCAAGAAATAAGATTTCCAACTTAATCCAAAAAGAAACTCCCACTAAAATACAAGACAGAGAACAAGAAAATGGCAAAGCCCTCCTCCCATACATAAAAGGCACCACAGACAGGATCAGCAAAATCTTGCACAAACATAACATTAAGACAGCATTCTGCACAAACAGAAAAATATCCACCATCCTAAGAAACCCTAAAGACAAAATTGAGTTAGAAAATCAAGGAGTATATGAAATCCCATGTACTGCTTGCTCCACCACATACATTGGACAAACCAACAGAAGAATAAGTGCACGCATTGAAGAACAAAAAAACTCAGTCAAAAAAGAAGAACCAACTTCTTCCCTGGTCCAACACCTTAAAGCCACAGGACATAAAATTGATTTCAAAAAGACCAGAACTATTGCCAAAACTGAACACTTTAATAACAGAATAATCAGAGAAGCCATCGAGATAGAAAAACGCCCTCACAGCATGAACAAACGAGATGATGCCTCCCGCCTACCAGCCATTTGGAAACCTGCCCTTATTGACAGACGAGTCCATAGTATGGGGAATGACACCAGACCTACACTCACAAAGGCCACACAAGATGTCACCACCACACATCCAGGCAAAAAGCAAACCCAAACCCACACTGATGATGAGGCACGACCACAAACCAGAAGCCAGACCACAGCTGCATCATTAGCCACCTTAAACCCCTCCAATCCATACACGAAACAAACTGACACCCACCATGAAGATGAGGCACGACCACAAACGTGAAGTCAAACAGCTATGCAGTTCACCATCTCTAATCCCCTTGTAAATCAGACTAACCTGAGCACAACAAAGCCCCACCCAAACAGAACACTCCCCCAGCCAATCAGAGCACAGCCAAGCTCCTAACCAATCAGAACATACCTCCACCCAATCAGAACACAGCCGAGCTCCCAGCCAATCAGTTCAAACCCCCACTGGCAGTTAAAAGGAAGAAACAGCTAAAATCTCACATTGCTCCTAGAAGCAGAAGCCGAAAGCACCAGCCTGAAGATGACGAATGAGACTTCGTCGAAACATCGCCAAGACACTTCAAATTCTACGTGGGAGAAAACCCGAAGAACCAAAGACCTACATATATGTAGAGCCACAGGCTCTCTCCCGCTTTGTTAATATTCAGGGAGTGAATATGTGTGTCAAGTGGTTATTTTTTAGATTGCACCCTGTAAACCCAAATATGGGAGGAAGAAACAAGCAAAGGAAAGAATGATTTCTTCCTCCCATATTTGGGTTTACAGGGTGCAATCTAAAAAATAACCACTTCACACACACACACACACACACACACACACACACACACACACATATATATATATATATTGTTTAAAATTGTTGACAAAGAAATAAGGGAATTTCTGATATAGCTATTTCGAGTTTCTTAACTCTCTTCAGTCAGAACTCACCCTTCTGGGATTCGAACCTGGGCAGTCTGCATGCTAAGCAGATGCTTTAACCTGTTGAGCCACAAGTTCTCTCCCGCTTTGTCAGTAGTCAGGGAGTAAGGATATGTGTCAAGTGTTTATTTTTTAGATTGCACCCTGTAAACCCAAATATGGGAGGAAGGAATCATTCTTTCCTTTTGCTTATTTCAGCTCAACCCAGAGCCATCCTGCAAGCACAAATATATATATGTTGTTTAAAATTGTTGACAAAGAAATAAGGGAATTTCTGATATAGCTATTTCGAGTTTCTTAACTCTCTTCAGTCAGAACTCACCCTTCTGGGATTCGAACCTGGGCAGTCTGCATGCTAAGCAGATGCTTTAACCTGTTGAGCCACAAGTTCTCTCCCGCTTTGTCAGTAGTCAGGGAGTAAGGATATGTGTCAAGTGTTTATTTTTTAGATTGCACCCTGTAAACCCAAATATGGGAGGAAGGAATCATTCTTTCCTTTTGCTTGTTTCAGCTCAACCCAGAGCCATCCTGCAAGCACAAATATATATATGTTGTTTAAAATTGTTGACAAAGAAATAAGGGAATTTCTGATATAGCTATTTCGAGTTTCTTAACTCTCTTCAGTCAGAACTCACCCTTCTGGGATTCGAACCTGGGCAGTCTGCATGCTAAGCAGATGCTTTAACCTGTTGAGCCACAAGTTCTCTCCCGCTTTGTCAGTAGTCAGGGAGTAAGGATATGTGTCAAGTGTTTATTTTTTAGATTGCACCCTGTAAACCCAAATATGGGAGGAAGGAATCATTCTTTCCTTTTGCTTGTTTCAGCTCAACCCAGAGCCATCCTGCAAGCACAAATATATATATGTTGTTTAAAATTGTTGACAAAGAAATAAGGGAATTTCTGATATAGCTATTTCGAGTTTCTTAACTCAGAAATTCCCTTATTTCTTTGTCAACAATTTTAAACAACATATATATATTTGTGCTTGCAGGATGGCTAGATGAAGCTAGGCAGGCATACAACGCACAAGCCGATAAAAAAAGGGTTGAGCCTACACATTCATTATAGGAGAAATGGTGTACTTATCTACAAAATACCTAAAATCCCTGCAACTTTGTAAAAAACTTGGACCAAAATATATAGGGCCTTTTCCAATTAAAAGAATCATAAACCCAGTAACAGTAGAATTAGAATTACCCAAAAATCTCAGGCAAATACACCCACTTTTTCATTGCAGTTTGCTCAAAAGAGAGCATCTGTCACCTTTACGCCAAAAATCCCCTCCCCTCTACCTCCAATCATGGTGGAGGGCAAACAACACTTGGAGATAAAGGAAATCCTAGATTCTAGGAGATTTCATGGAGCAACTCAGTACCTAGTAGCTTGGAAACACCTCCCTGCCTTACAAAACGAGTGGGTCCATAAAGGTCATGTCAGAGCCCCAAAGCTATTAAAGAAGTTTCATACAGAGTATCCTAACAAGCCAAACTAACTTTTATACCTGTTTTGTTTTCTTTTCAGGTGAATCTCTCTTACTTTTAAGGGGGCAGGATGTCAGAATCCAATTATATTTCATTTCTAATTATCGACTATGGAAAACCCCATTTCTGCCCTCTCTGGATTCTGTCATACTACGAAGGGGAAGGGGGATGAGCAAAGGGGTTTTATGGCTCTCACTTCCTTCATTAAAACTTCAAAGGGACTGAATGTGGATCTCACCCAGAGGACTGACCATAACAATATGGCCCATCAGCTTTCATCTACTACTCTCTGAAGTCTCCCTTCTGCCGGTCGAGAGGAAAAGGGGGTGGAAATGTGACACCTGGGATTGTCGCTGGAAGGACGGTGGGGTGGGGGCTGCTTGGGAACACTTAAAACCTTGAATGGTAGGGCTTGGGCCCCAGATCCTGTCTAGAATGCCTGTAACCATCTTATCTTAATAAAGATGCCTGTTGGAAGAGATATTCCAAGAGTTCTGTCTTCTTAAGATATAGAGTTGGGTGGGTCCTTACAGAGAGAGAGAGACTTGCAAACATATACATTCATCTAGCATCTTTCCTTATAACAGGAAAACACAAAATATTTCTGCCCAGCCAATAAAGCTTTCATATCTACTGTGCATCCAAGAGTGATTACATTAATATAAGAGCAAACTGGAAATAATATAATCAGATATTTCTGAGTTCCTTTAACCAGCTCTGTCAACAAATCCGAAGCTTCTGGCTATTGTATTAGATGTTGCAAAAGGTTTCCATTTTGTTCAGAGCAAATAAACTAATGATTCCCAGTCATTATTTTATTCCTCCTGTGAGTAGTCCACTCACAGAAAATGAAATCTGAATAATGTGTTATACCTACTATATCTCTAGATTGCAGTACAGCTTATGAAACCAGATTGCAACGCCTTGGTCTCTTCAGCCTTGAAAGACGGCGTTTAAGGGGTGATTTGATCGAAGTGTATAAAATCATGCATGGGATAGAAAAGGTTGATAGAGAAAAATTATTTTCCCTATCACAATACCAGGACAAGGGGGCACTCCCTAAAGCTCATAGCTAAGAAAGTGAGGACAAATAAAGGGAAATATTTCTTCACCCAGAGGGTCGTTGATTTATGGAATTCACTTCCAGAAAGGGTCGTGACAGCTGTCAGCCTTGACAGCTTCAAGGCAGGGTTAGATAGATGCATGGATGCCAAGTGTATCGGTGGTTATTAAAACAGATGTCCATGTGCCGCCTCTATGTTGGTTGAGGCAGGCAGGATTCCCTTGAGTACCATTTGTTGGGGGTCAAGGGAAAGGGAGGGTTTTGCCTTCTCTTTCTGCTCAAGATCCCCATGTACAATTGGTGGGCCACTGTGTGACACAGAATGCTGGACTTGATGGGCTTTGGCCTGATTCAGCATGGCTCTTCTTATGTTCTTATATTTTACAACTCCTTTTAAAAACTTTGGTGCCCCCAAAGAGTGAATTAGGCAACCTCCGAATAACTTAGTCCTATATTGTTAGGACTCACTGAAATCTGCTCTGTGAGATCTATAAAACATATATAGACATATAGCATATATAGAATCCATCCATGTTTGCACAGTGAAGAATAATTGCCAAATGTTTGGGTAACTTTTGTGAACTAATTGGAATCTAGCTTATATAATAATATGGTAATTTTTATTAATTTTTATTTATTAAACTTATACAGTATGCTGCTCATCTTCATGGAAGCAACTCTAGACAGCTTACAATCAAGAAACTTTCTGAGACAATGCCATCCTCCTATTCCTTCTGCAAACTCAGCTGCCTTTTATCTGACCTTTGGCAGGTCTACAACTCTTCCTCCAAAAGTCATTCCCACACAAAATTAATGAAAGGCTACCACACCAAAGAGTTTGGTCTTAGGAAAGCAATTTTTATTTTAATTATAATAGCAACCTTGCTTTTTAAGCTACTAGTAATAAGAGGGGACATATGTACACAGAGGTTTGGAATTGATTTCTCCTTTGTGTTTGTTGAATGGCTACATCAGAAATAACTGATTCCCATGAGGAACAGAGAGCAGGTGCCATAAGTGATTCCTATGATGAAGCTGCCTGTTGTGCATTTTCAAGCAGTGGAAAAGATGTACCATCTCTTAGACAGCTAAAGACTCCAAGGAAGCATATGGCTTCTGAAAACTTCAGATACAGCTGGTATTAAAAGTTGTCCCAAAACTATAAGTTTTAATGAGAGAGAAGAACATCATTATATTATACATGTAATCATATTAGTTAGATGCCACTGACTAAAACCCAGCTATTGATAATGGTAAGGACAGTGACTTCCACTTCCACCTACCACAGGTGAAAACCCATAATTCTTCCTGGGACATTCCAATAATACCACTTTTCCTGTCCTTGTTATCTTCCTCTTCTATGTATCTCAATCTTGCTAAGCATATTTCCCCTGCTCCTCAGGGTATCATCTGTTTACATTGCATGCCCCGAGGATGGGCATTTGTGGTAGCTGTTTATTACTCCACGGAGCAATCTTTATATGTTCCTAACCAAATCACTTGGTCCTTTTTGTATTTCATTATAGTTTTAGTAACCATCTCAAAATCTGTAATTCAAAGTCCACAAAGTCTCCTTTTTTCTTTCTCACTGATTCTTAATATCCGACTTTCAGAAGTATATATTATAACTGGCAAAAAGTTACTGCTTTCATATTTTGATTGTTGTTGAAATGACATTTTCTTTCTGAACCTGGTTAGATCGTGAGTGCTGTCCTTGCTAGAAATAACTTCCTCTTTACTTCCCGCATACTATTTCTCTCTCTCAGAACAAACAAACAAATTACCACTATTACTATCAACTATATATATACAATAAGAATATACTACCTTTATGAAGAGGAAAACTTAAGTCACTTAGAGTCTTAATCTCTACAGTCTCTACATCCAAACAAGTGAACAATCACAATTTCTCACTTCCCAAAGGAACCCCAAATGCCCAATTAAGAATTGAGACAGGCATGCCCCGAATCCAGGTAAGAGCCTGGAAGATGATGATCATTCACTGGCTTAAAATGCAGTTCTTTCCAGAGGGACTGTCCCCATTAGTGCTGACTCACAATTTCCCCCTGGAAGCAGGCGATAGATCATAAACTGGGCTCTTATGGGCTCTCTTCGGTATTCTTAATATCCCTAGGCTTTGACCAAGCAAAGCAAGTAGTATCCAATAGAATAAAGGACATGAAGTTCCAAGAAGAACTAAATAGGTTGTCTTGCCACAGTAGGGATAGAATCAAACAGGGTGTGTGGGAATCGGCAAGATATCTGAGTGATCTGACCTTCCCAAAACAAAGAATAGCTTTCTTCAGAGCCAGATTTAACATTCTTCCCTCAGCACTCCTCCAGGGCAGGTATAAGAGAACACCAATAGCAGAATGGATATGTATATGTGGTAAAGGAGAAGTCAAAGACATCTCACATGTTTTATTGTATTGTGAGTTATACCGAGTTTATAGGACAGCATATATTCTCCCCTTATTAGAGAGATTGCCAGGGAGGGCAGACAATTTTTATGTAGGCTTTCTCCTCCAGGACTCAAACCCTTCTATCACGCATGCAGTGGCAAAATACTGTGTTGCAGCAATGTCCACAAGAAAAAAAAATTGGTTACAGATTTATAGCCGTCAACTTGTGCCAATTTTTTGGAGATATCTCTAATAATGTTTGGAACATTATATTTACTCACACACTAACTGGCTATCCAGTGACATAAACTAGGGAGTGACCCTAACATTTTGAGAACATATATTTTCTTAACAGGGATGTTATTATTTACTATTAATGTCAGTACTATTTTTATTTTTTATTTTTTTCTTAATATATTGTAAAAAGTGATGTCTATTGCTGGTCTATGACCGTAATAAAGTTGTTGTTGTTGTTGTTGTTGTTGTTGTTATTACCCTGAATTACAAATTCTCACCATTTTTTTTCACAATGCAACATCTAAGTCATCTTTACTTTCTACTATCAAAATAGTGTCATCTGTGTATCTCAAATTGTTCATCTTTCGGCACCTTATTTTGATGCCAGATGTCATTTATTTCTGTCCTGTCATTCCTATACATTAATCAGATATGGGATGGTATGTTTCCTTGTCTCATCATTCTGTTCCTCCAGATTTGATTTTTACAGTAACTTATCATTGCAAAGATATCTCACAAGAATTATTAGGTGTTCCCTTATACCCATTAATCTTAATATGTTTTATACTGTGATCTATATAGTAACAGACTTTGCTGTTGATGGAAAAAAGGTGAACCTTTGTATTATCTATGCCATGTTTCTAACTTAGATGTGTGATTTTGTGCCTCTTTCCTTTTCTGAAATGCCTGTTCATCTGACATTTCTGTCACAGTATTACTACTTTCTTCTTATGTGATGGGATGCAAACCTAGTCCTGAATAAGCCGTAAGGGTGATGATGGTGGTGGTTGCAAAAGGATTACAGGTAGTCTTCATTTAATGCCCATTTACTCAATGCCCATTTCATTACAACAGTGCTAAACAAGGAGAAATTACAATTGGTTCGCAGTTGCAGCTGCCACAGTGTCCCTGTAATCACATGATTACAATTCCACCCATTTTCATATCTAGCTCTTTTCAGGTAGAAGAGGGAAACCAGCCTAAGTTATATCTTAACATGAGGCATTGTCCTTCTTGATTTTGTATAAGGCAGTCTACAGTATATGTTGCAGATAACAAAGGTTTCTCAGATCAGAGGCTAGTGCCATATAAGATCATTCTTTTAATTAGCCATTCTTATACTTGGGTTCCACACATCCCCTCACTCTCCTTATGAGAGCTCGGTGATGCAACTCATGATTAATTAATTAATTAATTAATTAATTAATTAATTCAATTTACATACTTTGCATGTATAAAATTCAGTTCAATCCTTAAGAGTGTCCAACCAGGCTAACTAGTTGAAACCCCAAAAAGTTGCTGTAGAGAGATTCTCTGCCAGCAATTTACAATTAATTATACCTTTGATCATCTATCAGAGGGAGACAGGTTTTATATTGTTCATGCTATAGATTAACAGTTCAAATGTCCAGCTACTTCACATAGGCAATCTTGAATGATCTGACTTGTTATAAAGCAGCTTCCTGTTGAGAATGAATACTCCAATTCCTCTAGATAGAATATCCATAATACAATTTCTACCTTTCACTAGTACTTTTTCTAAATGGAAATATGGCCCATTTAGATTTAATTACAAGTTCTCAGTTTCCTAAAGCTATGGGATGTACTGTAAAAAAGACTTGCTGCTTTAAGGAAGAGAAGAGTAGAAATTAGAAGAGAACTTGATGTACTGATAGTAGAAGAACAGCCAGTAAAGTTGAATACAAATATCTTAGAGAAAAAGAAATGGAAAAAACAAAAAGCAAAATAGATTCATGAAACATAAATTGTTTCTTTTTAACTGTGTTTTATGAATCCAGGCACTGAGATGTACAAACCATCATTGTGGCTTAATACATTGTGTGGACTTAGGTAATTATGGTTTAGCAAACAAACAAAGCTATATGTTACAGATTGTATGACATAGTATGATGAGTACATTTAGTCAAGTTGATTCATATTTCAAAAGGGACTGAGCTGTGTTGAAAAAGGACAACAATGCATCTATTAATTATAACTGTTATGTAAACTAAAACAGAAAAGTAAAGAAGAAGATGTCTAGTATTTATGCTGTAAAAGTTTTGAATATTGTGTCACCAGATTATGATTCTCACAAATTGCAATTTGCCTTAATTGCAGAAAAAAAGGATGCATTGTTGGTAGACCTGAAAGACCAGGCTAGGGACAGATCATCCTGGAGAAAGTCTATGTGGTGGTTAAGAGCTGACATCCACTTGATGGCACATAATGATGATTTTATAATACAACTTCTCTAGGTCTTTGCAGCTAACCATATTTTTAGGTGACTGGATTTCTTGAAGGCATCACATTGTCTGCCTTTGATATACATAATGTATGTCACCACATTGTGTGTGTGCGTGCATGTGTGCGTGTATAGCAGACATGTCAAACACAAGGCCTAGGGGCGAAGCCATCCTATAAACAGTGAGGGAACGGCCCCCGCTGCCTTGGCCCTGGCCCAGGCCGGCCGGGAGCCAATGTACAATTTTGTGGTGGCCATCTATGCTGAAACGCATTCAGTCTTAGCTCCACAAGGCTGTCTGGAAACAGTGAGGAACCAGCCCCTGCTGCATCAGCCCCACCCCCTGGGTGCATGCTGGGGAGTTGTCACCCTTTGTGAGGAATGAAGAAATGCACCATCGCCTGGAAGTGGCCAGCAAATGGCCCTCGCCTACTTCACATATCTGGCTTGATGGGCTCTGGGAGATGGGTTTCGGCAGGCAGCGGGGTGCTCTCCTCACAGTGCTGAGAGGCTGAGCTGGACGGCGCAAATCCAAAAAGAAACGCAAGGCCGCCCAGCTCCCAGCCTGCCCGGTTTCAGCAGGCAGCAGGGCACTCTCCTCACAGCGCCAAGAGTTGAGCTGGGTGGCACGAATCTGATGAGAAGTGCAATGCTGCCTAGCCCCCAGCCTGCCCAGTTTCAGCAGGCAGCAAGGTGCAAAGTTGGCGAGCTTTGCACCACCCGGCTCAACCTCTCAGTGCTGTGAGAGCACCCCGCTGCCTGCCAAAACCATGTCCACCCAGTAGGCCACACCGACTCGGCCCTCCCGAGGGCAACCACAATGCTGATGCGGCCCTCAGTGAAATTGAGTTTGACAGCCCTGGTGTATATGTCATATGAACAAATCTGATTCTGACAATACCAGTCTGAACACCATTATGTCGTAATGCATTCAGTAGGATTGTTAACTCAAGAACATTTGATGCAGAAATACTTTCTGAATACTTCTGTAAATATGTTTATTTCTGCCAATTAAAGGACAAAGCAACACTACTGCAAATCAAAAAACATAATATATGGTAGCACATTTCTAAAATACAATTTATATGAATCATAATAGCATTTATTATAAGTTTTCTTCTGCAGAAAATCCCATGAGGCATACAGTGTTGATATTCCATGTTTCATGAGTTTGGAGCTTCTAAAAGATACTGTTTAACTCAGCCTCCTCCAATTTAAAATTTCATCTAAATAAATGGGGACACCCAACAGAATTGGACTGGCAATGATACTTTACTTGACAAATGGCGGAATCCAACAGAATTAATTATTTCTTCAGAGTTTTCCAGTAACAATGCATATAGTTCTGTCTTCATGGACCATCATTTCCGTTCCCAGATCTGGGCTGCAGATATTTTGATGACCACTGGATGGCAGCAAAATACCAGAGAATGGTTTCAACTTTTCAGGCAGGCATTTCTGTTTCTCCAGTGTGGATCCGTTGCCGCTCAACTACAAGTGGAGTAAGTAATCGGAAACGTGAAGCATAGTAAATGATACTATATTCACAAAGCAGATATTAGGGATAATGCAGCTTTCTGGCATTAGGTGGTTTCTTGATTTTTTTTTATCACGAAAGAGACCCCAACTAATGAAAATATTAGTCTTCAGCTTCTCCAATTAAAATAGCATGCTTTTCCTGCAGAAATAAAAATTAAAAGAACTCACTGCGATACATTAGATTTGTGGTGAATGGGAAGTGTTGACCTGAGCAGATTCCAGGCTTAATAAGGCACGGTGGGCTTCCTTCTTGAAAATCCTGCTGGCCAACTTTTGCGGCCAGACAAGGTTTCGCACAGAGCCTAAGGTTGCTTGATTTTCCTAGAGCAGCACTTTTCAACTCGGAACCTTAAAATATGCGGACTTCACCTCCTGGAATTTTGGGAGTTGAAGTCTACACATTTTAAAAAGTTGAGATTCAGAAACATTAAGTACAGTAAAGAGAATAGTCTTATTTGCCTTCTGCTTTTTTCAATTTCCTTTTTCTTGATTATTACATAGTCTAATTTGTAGATACTATATATTTCTCTAAAGACCTTGGCATAGCTGGTGTAATTTCATATAAAAGAAAAGCCGTAAAAAACTGGATAGAAAATCTGAGATTAGTAGCCTCTTACAGATACTACAGTCCATGCTTCGCAAACAGGAAGTGCTGAGTTTAGTGGTTGAAGTCTTACCCAAACAGCCGAGCAGATTCCAAGTCAGTCTTTCAAGTGATAGTTTCATGAGATGCTCAGGATAAGCCTCAATTTCAAGCAAAAGAAAAAAAGTCAGAGAGAGTATATATCAGCACAGCACAGGGGGGTTTACAGGACTTGCTTAATCAACCTGCCAAGCCAGTTCTGATCTAGCCATCACTTCATTGTACATGAAGTATCTTTCTTCAGAAATTCCAAGGACAGATGCTAATTGATGAGACTAGAAGATTTCAGTTAAGAATGTAAGCAAACCTGCTTTATTAGTCATCAGAGAATTATTTCTACAAGATAATGCACATTGATATATGACTCCAGAAAAATTATTCAAAATGTGTAAGGGCACTTCAAATTCATGTTGAAAATCTTGGCAACACAATTGATCATTTTATCAAGCCTCATGGATTTATTAAAAAGATAGGACCTGGTTTCATACTGCACTAGAACCCCGTCTACCACATATTTTGAGGGCTGGCTGCAGAAGTGGGGAGAACTAATTTTTAGAAAGTGGATCCCTTTCTAAAAATAGTTTTCATCTGACATCTCCTGAAAATCAAGTTAGACCCAGGACACCCAGTGCTTTAAAAAGATCAACCACCCACCCAACTCCTAATAAAAAGCCAAAAGACATTATTTAGCATGAAGAATTTATTTATGTCTAAAGGCAAAGCAAGTTTTTGGCAAAACAGGTGTAATTCTGTACAAAGTCAAGTAAATCTGGATATAAAATCTGTCATTAGTAGCCTCTTACAGATAATGCAGTCCATGATTCACAGACAGAAGTTCTGAGTTTAGTGGCTAAAGTCTTACCCATCTGAGTAGAGGAGATTCCAAAACAGTCTTTCAAGTGATAGTTCCATGAGATCCGACTTTCTTGGTTTTTTCCTTGAAAATGTTTCACTTTTCATCCCAGAAGCTTCTTCAGTTCTGACTGAATAGTGAGAATGGAAGAATTTATCTTCTTTGCAGTCATCTTATTGTTAGCACTCTGAAGGTCAGTCGTTTGCTCTCTGAGAGTGCTCTGAGACAGTTGTTGAGATTACTTGGAGGGTTTAGCTATACCAGTGGTGGCAAACCTATGGCACGGGTGCCAGAGGCAGCACTCAGAGCCCTCTCTGTGGGCATATGTGCCGTCGCCCCAGTCCTAGGCCTTCAGCTGGGTTTTATAAAACCTTTTCGCTTTAGGCTTCTGCTGCCATGTGCAAAAAAAAAAAAAAAGGTTCAATCAGTCAATTTCAACTTCTTGCAGGAAAAAAAAAGATCTTGCAAAGTTGGAATTGATTGATTGAACTTTTTAGTCCCACCCACTGTTATCACCACAGCCATGCCCACCTAATGGGCCACACCCACCCAATGGGCAACGCCCACCCAATGGGCCACGCCTACCTGGGACCCAACAATGCATAAGTGGGTTTTGGGTTGCAGTTTGGGCACTCAGTCTCTAAAAGGTTTTCCATCACTGAGCTATACCCTCAGGGTCACCTGAATCAGAGTGCCAGTGGGTGTGAAAACTTCTTGGACAGCTGAAAGGACTGTATTGTAGACAGGAGATAGATGGTATCATATCCCTCACCCTCTGTTGAGAGAAGGCTGATCAATTTTAACATAGATGGCCTCTTTAACCCCTCTTTCAAACCACTGTTTGTCTCTGTCCAGAATGTGAAGAACTTTGCTGTCTTCAAAAAGGTGACCTTTGTCTTTCAGATGCAGGTGGATTGCTGAATCTTATGCCAATGGGTTTGTTCTCCTGTGTTGTGCCATGCATTTGTGAAGTGGTTGTTTTGTTTCCCCAATGTACAGATCTGCACATATCTCACTGCATTGCACTGCATATACCAGTGGTGGTGAACCTATGGCACGCATGCAGAGGTGGCACTCAGAGCCCTCTCGTTGGCACGTGCACCACCACCGCCAGCAGCAGGTCCATCAGGCTGTCACCGCTGCCCGAAGCAGGAGCCCCACCCAGCACAAAGGAGGCAAAGCAGCCAACTAGCAAACTCGAGTAGAGGTGGTAGAGCAGAGGTCACCAACCATTGTTGATTGGTGGACTGGAAGAAAAGGGAGGGGGAAAGCATTTTACATGCGTGCATGCGTGCATGGGGCCGCGAGCATGTACGTGCTGTAAATGGGGTGGGGCTAGTGCCTGCACAATACTCACTAGCCCTGCCCCGTTCTTGCATGATGCAGTGCCTTGTATCTGCACCCCACGGTGCGGCAGCGGCCGTTTTTGCACCTTGCAGCATGGTGGCCCATTTTTGCACCCCCAGTTTTTGCTTGCCAGAGGCGGCACTCAGAGGCGCCTCCCTGCCCTCCCAGGGCACCACAGTGCTGATGCGGCCCTGGCACTTTGCAATAAATAAGTGGGTTTTGGGTTGTGGTTTGAGCACTCGGTCTCTAAAAGATTCGGAATCACTGGCATATACCAACCAGATTGCTCAGTTTATATCTGGGTGTTTTATCCTTGGGATGGACAAGTTTCTGCCTTAATGTATTTTTGCATTTAAAATATGCATGTATGTTGTGTTGGTTGAAAATCCTCCTGAGCTTTTCAGACATTCCTGCAATGTATGGAATGACAATGTTGCTTCATTTGTTTTTCTCTTCTTTGTTATGGAGGAGCTCCTATTGGATCTTTTTCTGGATTTAATGAAGGCTCAATTGGCCTTTTCTAGACCGTGTACTACACAGTCTAGAAAAGTCAGATAATTTTCTTTAATATCTTCCCATGTGAACTCAATGCCCACAGCATTGATATATTTGATGAAGGCTTCTACTTCCTGTGTTTAATTTTGACCCAAGTACCATCCACATATGTATACCAGTGAGTGGGTGGAATTCCTGTGAAGGAGTTTAGGGCTTTGATTTCTACTTCTTCCATGTAGAGATTGGCCACAATAGGGGACACATGAACCCATGTTTTTGTCTGTAGAAACCTTCATTGTATTTAAAATCGGTAGCAGTCAGGCATGACCTGGATGACAAAATAATATAGGTAGTGGGACAACCATCTGTTGTTGCTGCCTGAAATCAGATAGGCAATGTTAAAAAGAACATGGAGTTGTGAGAATGGTGTATAGATTTAAGGATTCCAGATCTTATTTTCATTGTGTCATTAAGAGGAACATCAATCTTCTTGATATGATAACTTCTTACCCATACAGGTGCACAGTATTTGGTAACAGAATATATTAATGATTGTGTCCCAAAGCTGAGCTTCAGCTTTAGCTTCAGAGCTGAAGAAGCTTCTTGGATGAGAAGTGAAAAGACTTCAAAGAAAAACAAGAAAGTCCAGTTGTCTTATGAAAGAGCACCTTTGGGATAACTATGACCTGAATGACTGAGAATCTCCATAGACATAATGATTGTGCAATTACACAAAATGTTTTAGCTTGTGTTCCCCAGCCATTTCCCATGATTTTTCTAATTAAGTTTTTCCTGGTTTTCAATTTTTGTCTTGATTACTTCAAGATGTTTTCCAACTATAAGGAATCAGTTAGTGAATATTCTGAAACATTTTGGGTGGCAATGACAAAGAACAGATTAGATAGAAGATCCCAGGTTAGAAAATTGTAGTTGACATGTTGTCTAATGTTCATGGTTCTATAATGTATTTCCAACATGACATCAAAGAATACAAGATTATTAATTGTTCCCAACAGTACAACTTCAAAACTATCACTATTGAAATATCAGGAATAACGATTGTGGCAATTTACAAACCTCCCAGTATTAAGGGGCATAACCCATCACTGCCAACCCTGGACCATCAAGGAGTATAACTAGATGATTTTTATAGTCACCATACTGACTGGGGATATAACAACAATAACAAGCTGAATAGAACAGAATGAGCTGCCTCTAGCTTTTTACCTAGATTTGAAAATCTTCCATTCTGGCAAAATGAAACAAAGACAAGATGAAGTGTGTAATCCTTGGAAATATTGATACTTAATTTTGAAACTACATCAGACTCTCCACTTCATAGCTTCTTAATGGTTGTGAAACAACAGAGTCACCAAAGTTTCTTGGCTGTGCCTTCTGAGCAGACTTGCTTTACCTGACCCAGGTAATTCAAGGCCCCACACACACAGGGGGGAACACGCTTGACCTGGTTTTTGTCTCTGGACAGTGGCTGAGTGGTCAGAGTGTAGGGGATATAGTCATTGAACCCCTGTCATGGTCTGATCACTCTCTCCTATGCTTGGACTTTCGGACCGTTGCACCCCACCGCAGGGTGGCGGAACCGGTGAGATGGTACCGCCCCAGGCGGCTGATGGAACCCGAGCGGTTCCAGGCAGAGCTTGGGCCAATTCCTGAGGTTCTGACACACGACTCGGTTGGAGAGCTGGTGGCGGCCTGGGACAGGGCGGCTGCCGGTGCCCTGGATCGAGTTGTGCCTTTGCGGCCTCTGATTCGGCGTGGGTCTCGACCGGCCCCGTGGTATAACGAGGGGTTGAGAGAGATGAAACGCCGGAAAAGATGCCTAGAGAGCAGTTGGAGATCAAGCCGTGCCGAATCTGACCGAACATTGGTAAGAGACCATATTAGGTCCTACCTAATGGCGATAAGAGCAGAGAAGTGTTCCTACCTCACTGCTCTTATTGCGTCATCAGATAACCGCCCAGCCTCCCTGTTTAGGGTGACCCACTCCCTCCTTCATCAGGAGATGAGGGGAGACCCCTTAGAGGGTAGAGCTGAGGATTTCGGAAAATATCTGTATGATAAAATCGCTCAGATACGGGAAGGCTTTGATTTCAACTGGGTATGTCCAATGGGAGAGGCGGAGGCCGGTCTTGAGACCGTTACCTGGGTTGAGTTTGACCCCGTGACCCCCGAGGACGTGGACAGGTTGCTGGGGGGACTTAGGGCGACCACATGTTTACTGGACCCATGCCCCTCCTGGTTGGCGCTGGCCTCCTGGGAGGTGGTACGAGGCTGGTTCCGAGCAATTATCAACGCTTCCTTGAGTGAGGGTGTCTTTCCCGCTGCCTTGAAAGAGGCAGTGGTGAGACCCCTCCTCAAGAAGCCTGCCCTGGATCCAGCTGTTTTATCAAACTACCGTCCCGTCTCCAACCTTCGCTTTCTTGCGAAGGTTGTTGAGAGTGTGGTTGCCCGACAGTTTCCGCAGCACCTGGAGGAATCGTCATATCTTGATCCGTTCCAGTCGGGCTTCAGGCCTGGTTACAGCACGGAAACAGCATTGGTCGCGTTGGTGGATGATCTCTGGCGGGCCCAAGACAGGGGTTGCTCCTCTGTTCTGGTGCTATTGGACCTCTCGGCGGCTTTTGATACCATCGATCATGGTATCATGCTGCAACGGTTGGAGGGGCTGGGCATAGGAGGCACTGTCTTGCAGTGGTTCTCCTCCTTCCTCTCTGGCCGGATGCAGTCTGTGTTGACAGGGGGCCAGAGGTCGACCCCGAGACCCCTCGTATGTGGGGTACCTCAGGTCGGTCCTCTCGCCTCTACTGTTCAACATTTATGTAAAGCCGCTGGGTGAGATCATCCGTGGTTTTGGTGTGGAGTACCACCAGTACGCTGATGATACCCAGCTGTACATTTCCACGCCGAACCACCCCAACGATGCCCTTGCCGTGCTGACCCAGTGCCTGGAGGACGTGCGGGTATGGATGGGGAGAAACGGACTCAAGCTCAACCCCTCCAAGACCGAGTGGCTGTGGTTACCGTCGTCCCGGTACAGACAGCTGATTCCATCGCTGTGTATTGGGGGCGAAACAGTGGCTCCCACAGGAAGGGTTCGCAATTTGGGAATCCTCCTGGACTCACGGCTGTCCTTAGAGGACCATCTGACGGCCGTGGCCGGGAGGATGTTCTACCAGGTTCGCCTGGTGCGCCAGTTGCGTCCCTTCCTAGACCGGGACTCGCTACGCACAGTCACTCATGCCCTCGTGACCTCCAGGCTGGACTACTGTAATGCTCTCTACATGGGGCTCCCCTTGAGGTGCATCCGGAAGCTCCAACTTGCCCAGAATGTGGCCGCGCGGGTAGTGATGGGAGCGTCGTGGCGTTCCCACATAACACCGCTCCTGCGTGAGTTGCACTGGTTGCCGGTGGTCTTTCGGGTGCGGTTCAAGGTGTTAGTGACCACTTTTAAAGCGCTCCATGGCATCAGACCCGGATACTTACAGGACCGTCTACTGCCAGCAAATACCTCCCACCGTCCGGTACGCTCCCACAGAGAGGGCCTCGTCAGGGAGCCGTCGGCCAGACAGTGCCGGCTGGCGACCCCCAGGGGTAGAGCCTTCTCTGTGGGAGCTCCCACGTTATGGAACGAGCTCCCCCCCGAATTCCGTATAATAACAGATTTACGCACCTTCCGTCGGGAACTAAAAACATTCCTTTTTCGACAGGCCGGCCTGGCATAGAAGCTTCGGTTCCAATAGGGTCAAAATGTTTTAGGGGGACTGAGTATTTTTTAAGATTTTAAGCTTTGTATGTTTTGGGTTTTAAATGCGGATTTCGGCCAAATTATTTAATTCATTTTTAATTATTTTAAATTTTGTATATTTATATGTTTTTTAAATTTTAGGCTGTACACCGCCCCGAGTCCTTCGGGAGAGGGGCGGTATAGAAATTTGACTAATAAATAAATAAATAAATAAATAAATTAGACATCAGTAGATTATGCAGGAAGACTTAACTTCCTAATATGTATGTACTAAATTGTAAATTAGATTCCATTTTATGCAGAAATATTTTCTGAATATTTTTGTAAATATGTTTATTTCTGCCAATTAAAGGGCAACTGCAAACACAACTGCAAAACAACAAAAATAGTGTATACTAGTATGTTTTTAAAATACAATTTGTCTGAATTATGTTAGCATTTACTATAGGTTTTCTTATGCAACAAATCCATGATATTAGGCATGCAGTATTTATATTTCATGTTCATGAGTTATAAGCTTCTAAAAGACATTATTTAACTCAGCTTCTTCCTATTTGAAATTTCTTCTAAATACATGGGGAAACCTAATTGAATTAGATTGTTGATGTTTGTGCAATGAAACTTTATTTGACAAATCAGGGAATCCACCAGAATTATTTTTCTTCAGAGAGTTTTAGGGTACCCTAACAATACATTTCTATCTTCGTGGATCCTTGCTTCCACCCCCAAATCTGGGCTGCAAACATTTGGATGACCACTTGTTGGCAGCAAAACACCAGAGAATGGATTCAACTTTTTGGGCAATTCCTATCTCCAGCTCACATCCACTGGTGCTCATTTAAAAGTGGAGAAAGTAAATGGAAATGTGAAGCATAATAAATGATACTGTATTCACAAAGCAGGAATTAGGGATGATGCAGATTATATTGGTTTCTTCATTCTTATCACGAGTGGGAACCCAACTAATGAGAGCGTCTGCAAGTCCTACAGTTAAAATAGCATGCTTCTCCTTCTGAAATAAAAATTAATAAGGCTCAAGGGGAGTCTTGGGGAGACGGCACCAGATGCAAGGCTCATTGCCAGCATTTTACACTTCCTTACTGAAAATTGTGCTGGTCAACAGTTAGTGACCAGATAATGTTTTTGTCATGGTTCCGATAGATGAGACCAGTAAAAACAGAATTCCAAGGCAAAAGACTCCCTTAAAGAACATATTTATTGACTACAAAGTATTGGCATCATCAAAAGTGAAACCAAGACTGAAGTTCCCTCCCAAAGGTTACAAAGTTACAAAGTTGAACTTCCCACCCCAGTAATATGTTATTAATCACATTCCCCAATGTGATTGGTGGGCTTTCTAACAGAAAGCCCAGCCCACCAAAACCCAAGCAGCAATGACCTTGGTTCCCACAGGACAATTTATTGTCTTGTCTAACCTTAAAAGCACACATCCCCCCCTCTCAACCGTGGCAACCAAAAACAAAGTTGCAGCGTTGACAGTTTTGCTTAGAGCCTGGTTGCTTGATTGCCCCCGAGCAGCACTTTTCAACTTAGAATCTTAAGTTATGCAGACTTCACCTCCTGGAATTCTGGGAGTTGAAGTCCACACATTTTAAAAGGTTGAGGTCAAGAAACACAGATTAGGTGCAAGTAGTCCTCAATTTATAACAGTTCATTTAGTGATAATTCAAAGTTACACTACTGAAAAAAGTCACTTATGATCATTTTTCACACTTATAACCCTTGCAGCATCCCCATGGTTATGCATTCAAAATTCAGACATTTGGCAACTGACTCATATTCATGACCTTTGCAATGTCATGGGATCATGTGATCACCTTTTATGAACTTCTGACAAAGTCGGTGGGGAAGCCAAGTTCATTTAACAACCATGCTACTAACTTAACAACAATCACCGCAGTGATTCACTTAACAACAGTGGCAATAAAATTTGTAAAATGGGACAAAACTCATTTAACAAATGTCTCACTTAGCAACAGAAAGTTTGGGCTCAATTGTGGATGTAAGTTGGGGACTACCTGTACTGTACTTTAATCCTGATGGCCGCTTAAATGATGAGAGTATTCAAACGCAGCTCAGCAGCGCTAACCACAGGAGAGGCTGGGGCTTTGTTATAAAGCAGCTTGAGAATCGGGGAAAATTAAAATAAGCAATTTTTTTCATTTCTTTAGCAATCATACAGCTTGTTTATGGGGAGAGAGGAAAATGAAAATGGAGAAGAATAGAACTACGGGTCCAAAAAGAAAAAAAATGATGTACTAGTTGTATTACATAAAAAAGAAAAATAGTGGGGAATGAGCACCCCAACCTTAATACGAAACTATTGGGGCAGCAGAAACATTTTGGACTTGGCTTAATAAAAGTTACTTGCTTTGCTATGGATTTTGCATTATATTTGGATAATTAAAACTTCCCTAGTGTGGAAAAATGTATACCACTGGAAGAAGAGAGAAAGCACTGGATAGTGTAGTATTGGATCTAGATTGAGGAAGTTAATATATATCACTGAATTACTAATGGACCCAGATAACATAAGTAGTTTTGCAATCATAAGTACTTAACAAGTACTTATGTTATCTGGGTCCATTAGTAATTCAGTGATATATATTAACTTCCTCAATCTAGATCCAATACTACACTATCCAGTGCTTCCTCTCTTCTTCCAGTGGTATACATTTTTCCACACTAGGAAAATACAATTCTTATCGCTGTTAATTCATATACAATTGAATATCAATATCTTTATCACATTTTTCTAATATTATACATAATATCAATAGTGTCAGTTTAAAATATATTTTCTAACCAAAACATATTTAATTTGCATTTGCACTTAAAATCCATTTGTTCAATCAATATCCTGTTTTTCCCGCTTTTAAAATTTTTTTGATTTCCCATCAATGTTCAAAGTGTCTCTATCGCTTATAATTTTCTTATAATGAATTATATTTGGATAATTAAAAGCTTCCCTTATTCAGACCCTCTTAGTATTTTCATATTTCCCTTCTCATACCAAAATATAGTATTCTAGGTGCAGATTCTATCTTTCTAGTTATAACAAATTATTTCTAACAATTATCTATTCAAATGTCTATTTAGTAATATAACATCCCATCTAGTGGGTCAAAATCTCTATTTTCTTCAGTCTTACTGTAGCTTTTTTCCTTTGCCAACTAACTTTCCAAGTCAATGCATTTAAATCAACAAGTAGTTCTTCCTCTATTTTTGTATATATTGTTTGGAATAAGAAAAACAATTTGATTAAAGTATTTTTGGAAGAATGCTCAGCCCATTTATATTCATTAAACAGCCTACCTCCTTCTCCAATTTTCCACAATTCTCCTAACAGCTTTATCTTCCATTCGATCAGCTCTTCTTCCTTATCCTCAAATGTGTGCTGAGATCTTGACAAGTAAGATATCTTTTCTATTTCCGGTATTATCTCTATGTCTTCTAATTCTTCATTTGTCTGAGTCTGTCTGTTGCTTCCTTCCTTTAGATTCTCCATATTTGGATCTGCTTCCTCTGCTTCAAATCACCAGGACCAGGGTTCTTAAGGAACTGGCAGATGTGATCTCAGAACCATTGAACTATATTTTTCAAAGATCCTGGAGCACTGGGGAACTACTGGAGGACTGGAAAAGAGCTGATGTAGTTCCCATCTTCAAAAAAAAGGGAAAAAAATGGACCCAGGAAATTACAGACCTATCAGCCTGACCTCAGTACCTGGGAAGATTCTGGAAAAGATAATCAAGCAACGAATCAGTGAATACCTATAGACCTATAGACAAATAAAGTCATTACTAAAAGCCAACATGGGGTTGTCAAAAACAGATCATGCCAAACAAATCTTATTGCATTCTTTGACCAAGTGGCAAAATTAGTGGATCAGAGGAATGCTGTGGATATAATTTAGTTGGACTTCAGTAAGGCATTTGATAAAGTAGATCACAACCTACTACTTGATAAGATAGAAAAATGTGGGTTAGACAGCATATCCTTTCTGTCCAGAGAAAAGCAAGCAATTAAAAGTTGTTCATCAATCAAAGGTTTATAATCCAAAGTATTCCATCATCTCAATCAGTAATGCATGTTTCTTCTACAGGGAAATAGCTCCATGACACAGCTCTAAAAGTCAGTTAGCGTTTGTATTCGTAATCCAGGCAGGCCAGTTTCAAAATGGTTTATCTTCTCTGCACACAGATAAGCAGCCCAAGAGGTTTCCCCCCCCCCTTTCCAGCTGCAGTCTTCAAAAGTGAAAGGTTCCAAGGAACACAAAAGTTTTATCTGAGTCTGGGCTTCAAACCAAGTTTTCTTTAAGCATAATAGATTGTAGTTCCGTGGTATGTGACTAGATGTCATTGACATCATCTTACAGCTTTTTAAATCCAAACTTATATTGCTTATAACTTATATTTTCTAAAAAAGTCTCAAAAACACTTTTAGTCCCCAAATGTCAAAGCTATATACCTGTATTGATTCCAAATTAAGCTTTTCTTTTCCTGAGGGAATGGGGTGGAAATTCCCCTTCCCTCTCTCATTGGGGGGGGGAGATTCTTTGCTTTGGGTTTTTTTTTCCAGGCAAAAGTCTTAAAGTCATAAAGAGAGGATAAATCTCACCCAGTTCCATCAACGTTGCTCAAAAGTTGCTTGTTAGTGCTTATTTTCTTTGGCTGTCAGCAGCTTCTGACTTGCCATAAGAAAGTGGCTAGTCTTTCCCTCGCTGGTTTGGAGGGCTTCCTTGGATCAAACAGAATGGCTGTCACCCCTCCGCGATCAATGAGGGTCCCTTCCTTCTTCATTGCCACTCTGGGGCAACTTTCAACCATTTTTAGGGTCCCCAGTGGGGAGAAATTGAATATGGAAGATGGAGCCCCATCTTCCCAAGTCCATCATGCCACAATACCTAACTGGAAACCCTGGTCCTTAGCAGTTCTCAAAAGTAGGTAAATACAATTTGAGATGAACAATAGCACATATTAGATTATGTCATCATTTATTTTACAAAAAGAATGCCAAATTGGAGAAGCCATGCATGAAAAATTAAATATACCCTTTCATAGGTATGAAGAGGTTAAGTACCAGCCAGGTGCTGCTAATCAAGTGTCCTTGATTAATTGATCATCATCAAGTGTGACCACCTCTATAAAAGTCAAAGTTTAGGTGTTTGCTGGTGTCCAGCATTGAAGTGTGTGTTAACACAGAGCTTTTCAACCTTTTCACCCATTGTACCACTTTTAGGATATGGCAATATCCGAGTGCCACCAGTCGCCTAGCAAGCTATCAAAAACTTGATATCAAAAAAAAGGAAAGGAAAAAAGTGATGAATTACAGGTAGTCCTTGACTTACAACACTTCGCTTAGTGACTGTTCGAAGTTACAATGGCACTAAAAAGTGCCCCCCAAGTCACAGTCAAGCAAGACATTGCCTGCCCGCCTGGCCGCACTCTTCCTCCTGTCCGAGGTTTTCATTGCTGTGAGCATTTCTGTTGAGGATTGGCAGCGGGGGTGGGATGGGGGGTGTTTGGTTTTTATTCCCCCCGTCTGCTGGGTGGTTGCAGCAGGTTTTGGTCACTTCACATGACCCTGGGACACTGTGACCGTCATAAATATGAATCAGTTGCCAAGCATCTGAATGTAAATCACAAGACCTTGGAGTTGCTGCAACATTCCAGCTGAGCGGCGCTTCTTCTGGGCTCAGCAGAAGTGCCAGGATCAGTGCTGCTTTCCAGTTGATTGGTGCTTCTTCAGGGCTCAGCAGAAGCATCAGGATCAGCACCGAGCTCCAGCTGGAGCCTGGCGCTGATCCTGGCGCTTCCACTGAGCCCTGACAGCCCTGCAGCTCCAGCCATCTCTCGCTCAGGCTTGTGTGGTGCTGCCACCGGTTCTGCTCATTCCCCTTCCCCGCTACCACTTTTCTAGGATGGTCGCATACCACCTGCCAGGTGCCGCTGTACCACAGGTGGTACCCGTACCACTGGTTGAAAAACCTTGTGTTAATAGAATGCTTGAGGGTAAAGATATTAGCAGAGATCTTAGACAAGCAATTGTTGCTGCTCATCAATTTGGGAAGAGTTATAAGGCCATTTCCAAGCAATTTAAAGCCCATCATTCTATAGTGAAGAAGATTATTTACAAGTAGAAAACATTCAAGGCAGTTGCCCATCTTCCCAGAAGTGAAGATCCCAGCAAATTCACCCCAAAGTTAGACCGTGCCATGCTCAGAGAAATGGCAAAACATCCAAGAGTTACATCTCAGACTCTACAGGCCTCAGTTGGCATGTTAAATGTTAAAGTTCATGACAGTAAACAGAAAAAGAGACTGAACAAGTATGGTTTGTTTGAAAAGGTTGCCAGAAAGTCTCTTCTCTCTAAAAAGAACATGATGGCATGGTTTAGGTTTGCAAAGTTCCATCTGAACAAATCACAATATTCCTGGACCACTGTCCTTTGGACAGATGAGACCAAAGTGGAGATGTCTGGCCATAATGCACAGTGCCACGTTTGGTGAAAACCAAACACAGCATATCAGCAAAAACGTATATCAACCATCAGGCACGGTGGTGGAGCACCTATTGCATCCTGTGTGTTGCAGAATTTCTAGTGTTTAATTCCTTTGTAGAGAAGCTAGCAATACTGAATTAGCAAAGCAATACATATGGGTTAAGTCCTGATCCGGACCTTTCAAATTTTCTCCTGTACTCTGTCATTTGTTTAATGTGTGTAAGAAGATTGTCTTTGACCCTAAAGATGGAAAGAAGACATATATGGAGATTATTTTTTGTCATATGATAAGAGTTTCCTCTATCTCTTTATTGCTCAGAATTGTTTCTCAAGATTTTTGTAGTCATGATCGGGGAACCCTAGTTATGGTGAAACATTTTGTGGAAAAAAAAGGATCAGCTATGTAACTGGTATAATCTGGGAAAGAAATAGTGTAATTTGTAATTAACAAATCAAGGCTTCGATTACTGCAATTTCCTCTTAAACATTCAACAGGAAGAAATCGTGGACAACATTATTTTCTTCCTAAACTAATATGAAAGAGGCTTCCTTTCTTTAACTCAACTTCCTGGAAACCAGCTTTGCGGAGGAGCACATTCAACTCAGTTGCTGACCGTTCTTTCCCTTCAAGATAGAGCAACATTAACAATGTGGGCTGCTAAAGGCCCTCTCCTGTCTTCATCAAGAAGCATTTCCACTATTAAGACACCGCCACCTGTTTTGAAATATATTTCAAAGATTTAGAGGTGAGAAAATATTGCTATTTATTTCACAGCCCAATGAATATTACATAATATTTTGAAAATGTCCCAATTTTGCGTTATGAATCCTTCTTTCAAACATGTTATATTTATTCCTGCCAATGGTCAATACAAACCAATTTGTTGTTCTTGGAAATTTTGTCAATTTGGAGATATTTTAATTATTCTCCAAGGCTTTCCCCTCAATCTTCTGTAGAAATTGACCATTAAAGATTTCCCTTGCCAAAATTCTGTTTGTGTTTCATTATATTATATTATAACAGTAAAGGTTTCCTCTGTCCAGTTGTTTCTGACTCTAGGGGCAGTGCTCATGTCTGTTTCTTAGCCAAGGAAGCCAGTGTTGTCCAAAGATATTTCTGTGGTCATATGGCTAGGATGACTATATGCTGAGGAGTACAGAAAGCTGTTTCATTCCCACTGAAGTCTTACCTATTTATCTACTTGCATTTGAATGCTTTTGAACTGCTGGGTGGGCAGGAGCTGGGGCAAGTAGCAGGAGCTTACCCCATCATGTGGCACTCAGATCTCAAACTCTGGCTGTCAGCTTTCCAGGTAACAAGATCAGAGTCTTTAACAACTGAGCCATCGTTCTCCTATATATTATATCAAAATATAATATATCAAAATTCATGTTTTGTTGTTGGTTATTTTATATACAATCAGCCAAAGCATACTCTACTTCTTTGACAGTTTGTTTGACTTGAAGTATAATCTATCAATATTATTATGGGGTTGTAATAATTATGGGCCCTCTGCAATCGGGGTTCAGGCCCGGCTACAGCACCGAAACTGCTTTGGTCGCTCTGATGGATGATCTCTGGCAGGCCCGGGATAGAGGCCAGTCCTCTGTCCTGGTGCTTCTTGACCTCTCAGTGGTGTTCGATACCATTGACCACGGTATCCTTCTGCGCCGGCTGGAGGGATTGGGAGTGGGGGACACCGTATTGCGGTGGTTCTCCTCCTATCTCACTGGTCGGTCGCAGTCGGTGTTTGTGGGGGGCCAGAGGTCCACCTCTAGGTTACTCCCGTGTGGGGTGCCTCAGGGGTCGGTTCTCTCCCCCCTACTTTTTAATATTTACATGAAGCCACTGGGTGAGATCATCCACTGCCATGGAGTGAGATACCATCAGTATGCTGATGATACTCAGCTGTACATTTCCACTCCTGGCCATATCAGTGAAGCGGTTGAGGTGATGTGCCGGTGTCTGGAGGCTGTGAGGGTTTGGATGGGTGTTAACAGATTAAGGCTCAACCCCGATAAGACAGAGTGGCTGTGGGTGATGCCTCCCAAGGACACTTCTATCTGTCCTTCGATTATCATGGGGGGTGAATCTATAAACCCCTCAGAGAAGATTCGCAACTTGGGAGTCCTCCTCGATCCACAGCTGACATTGGATCATCATTTGTCGGCAGTGGCGAGGGGGGCATTTGCCCAGGTTCGCCTGGTGCACCAGTTGCGTCCTTACTTGGATCGGGAGTCTCTCCTCACAGTTACACATGCCCTTGTCACCTCGAGGATTGACTACTGCAACACTCTCTACATGGGGCTACCCTTGAAGAGTGTTTGGAGACTACAATTAGTGCAAAATGCAGCTGCGCGAGCAGTTGTGGGCCTTCCTCGTTGTGCCCACATTTCATCAACTCTCCACATGCTGCATTGGTTGCCTATTGGTCTCCGAGCCCAATTTAAGGTGTTGGTTATTACCTATAAAGCCCTTCATGGCATGGGACCAGGATACTTACGGGACCGTCTTCTGCCATATACTTCCCTTCGACCGGTGAGAGCGCACAGGGTCGGCCTCCTCCGGGTCCCGTCAGCAAAACAATGTCATCTGGCGGGCCCTAGGGGGAGGGCCTTCTCTGTTGTGGCGCCCGCCCTCTGGAACCAACTGCCTCCTGAAGTCCGCGTTTCTCCAACTCTCCTGGCCTTCCGAAAGAATTTAAAAACCTACCTCTGCCAGCAGGCCTGGGGATGATTGTTGATTGTGGTGTGACTGAGGAGTATGTGTGGGGTTTATTTTTAATGTTTTTTTGGATTTATATTGAATTGTTATTTGTATGTTGTGAGCCGCTCCGAGTCTGCGGAGAGGAGCGGCATACAAATCCGAAAAATAAATAAATAAAATAAATAGTCATCAGTTTTATTGTTTTTCAGTCCAAATTGTCCAGTTCAGCTTATGTCCAGTTAAAATTCCAGCAGTATATGGGCCAGTTTTGATGGTGTTTCCACCTTTCAATATTGTCATTAGCAATTTTCTCGCTCTTTGGATGTATTCTTTACAAATCAGATTTTTAACTTGTACATCCTTAATGATATCCAATTGTTCTTGTGGTGGTTGGCTACACAGTCAGTAGATGTTAGACTGTATTAAGCGTTTTTATGCACCTATTATCCAGCAAGGACCTGGGATAGGCAGATGTTTGGTGGCATTAAAGGTATCGTTGCAGGATATAAATTACAAGTAAAATTTCCTTTTGCAATTTGGTGATTTTGTCAATGCCAATGGTGTTCAAGTGGTGCTTCAGTGGTTTTAGGATTGTACTCAAGGTGCCTATTATTATTATTGTTATTATCTTTGCTTTCATTTGCCACATTCATTCTACTTCTAATTGCTGGTCTTTGTATTTTTGTGATTTTCTCCAAGTCTGTCTGTTCTGTTTTGCTATCTCCAGGTTCTGCAAGATCCAGTATCCATACTTTTTTGTCTTTCTTATCAGCAGGTGCTAAGTCTGGGATGGTATGTAGCAGGTGCTTGTCTATTGGAATTCTAAAGTCCCAGAGCACTTTAGCTTCTGCATTTTCCATTACTTTTGTCTATTTTGTGGTCAGTTCTTGCTTGTAGCAAATGGTATTTCTTGCACATATTCCAATGCACCATTGTTGCTACTTTGTCATGCTGTTATTTTTAGTCAGTCTGTGTGATAGTCTTGCAGCAACTAACTAGGTGGTCCATTGTTTCTTCAGTTTTTTTTGCAGAGTTGGCAGTTGCTGTCTGTTGCTATCTTCTCAATTCTGGCTTTGAATGCATTTGTTCTTAAAGCTTGGTCTTGTGCAGCCAGAATTAGCCCCTTTGTCTCTTTATTCAATTTTCCTGCTCTTAGCCATTGCCAGGTCTTGTTATCTGCTTTGCCAGATATTTTATATTTTAGTGTATTGGCTGTGTAATAGTTTGTCTTGCCCTTTCTCTTTTTTATTCTTTGCAAGTAATGTTTGAATTACAACCACAACTGAGCCCAAAATTTCCATTGCTAAGCAAGACAATTCTTAAGTGAGTTTTAGCTTATTTATTGCAACAGCTGTTAACATGTTCGCTACAGTTGTTAAATGAATCATGCTGTCATTGAACAAATCTGGCTTCTCCATTGAGTTTGCTTGTCAGAAGCTAGCTGGGAAGATTACAAATGGTGACAACATGACCTCCAAGCAGTGCAACTGTTATAAATACAGGTCAATTGCCAAGTGCCCAAATTTCACTCACAGGACCATGGGGATTCTGCAATGGTCAAAAGTGTAAAAACTGGTCAAAGGTCACTTTTTCAGTGCCACTGTAACTTTGAACTATCAGTAAATGAATGGTTGTAATTCAAGGACTACCTGTATTTGATCCCTCTTACAGGCCACTTTGGTATCTCCAGTAAGCCCACATGAGGTACTAGTTTCAGTGATTTCTTATCCTCCTTCATATATTCTTCCAATGACCTTTTTTTCTTATACAACTATCTAGTGTACTTGCAACATTCCAAGCCCACCTATCTTCCTTCATAAGTAGAGTCTGTCAATGTTGGTGACCACCAAGCTGGTAAAGGTTTCTGTAATATACATCTCACCATATTTCTTATGGGAGACACATTCTTTGTCTGACTCCTCTGATGAGACCTGTCCACTACAGTTGAACTTATGGCATAGCTCTCATCTTCCTGAGAGCATAAAGCCCCACAACCACATCAATGTAATACCTTACTGGGTTATTATTATATTTTTCCGCTATAAAGAAGCTATTACTTAGCAACTTAGTCATTTTTTCAGCATGTGTAGAAAGATTTCTAAAACATATATCTAGGCAGTAGAGACCAAGAAACAGTAAAGAGTCACAGGGTCATAATGAGAAGTCTTATTCATTTGAACCACAGCCACTAAAATATGAATGAATCTGATCTGCACAACACAGGCCCTTTGGGTTGTACAGAAGAGATAGCTGCAAGAATCACTCTGGAACCACAATTTTTTCAGCACTGCAGCTGAATTAATTATTTTAAGATGCCAGTTGAAGACCCAGGAAAACTGGATGGTAAATTTGAAATGACCCTAGACTTAGGGCAGTCCAAACTTGAGCCAAGTATGAACTTTGCCAGTTCCCTAGCAAATTTAACTTTTCCTGATTAAAGAATACCTACCAGGTTTGCAGACTTGGTACACTTTGCATAACAGCTGCAAACAACTCTCGTTTGACCAGTTATGCAGAGTCCTGGCCAAAATGTACAGGTCTGCTTCAGGAATGGGATCTTTAAAAAAATCACCCCCCCAAAAAGTAGAATCTCATTTAGTACATATCTTCCAGATTATTCTGACAGAATAATCTGTTTTCTCTTTTTTAAAAAACACAGAATCCAGTCTGTATGTGAAAGTTTTTTGTGCTTAGCAAGACATGAGTTTAACCCACAAGGAAGATTGCATCACATCCTTTATCTGCATGGAAAATGATCTGGGTCTCTTCAGAAGAAAAACAATGGTTCTTGGATGCTTCCACTATTTCAGGGAGGTCAAAAATGGTCACAGTACATTTTGGGTAGAGTGAAATCAGTTCCTTAGGTGCTTCCTTAAAGAAAGAACAAAATGTAATTATGTAACTGCAAAACAAAACTTTGCATATGTCCAGCATTTTTCCCGGAAGCTACCCTGCCTGTTATTTTTCTAAGCTACACATGAGATTAATTGGAATCTAATAATATCAAAAATGAGACTTCTTCCAAATTTGCTGTGTTTCATATCATCAAAATCAAATGCTAATAGGGAAAAAGAACAGAGATTGAGTCAATTGATTCTCAACTTTCATACGGTCTTTCCATGCTATGAGAATTCCTTAGGATGGATGCACTGAATATTCACAATGATCAAAAATAATGTCTTTTGATGCAGTTTGAAGACACAAAAACTGAACATCATCTCAAAAGGCACCAAATCCCACATCCATTTCAGTCGTGGTCTCTTACATCTCCAAAATATTTCCGGGCAAATCCAGTTTAAGGGTCCTTTATTGATCAGCCTGCTATTCTCTGATTTCAGTTTTTTCCCATCTATGGTCAGCACTGGAAAAGGGGAAAAAGAGTACATTGTTTTCTTTTCAGAAATGTCTCCCTTTTCAAACAGCCTCTGCCAAATTCTCCACTGACTGTAATATTGGATCAGGCCAGAGTGACAGTTAACCATCTTTAAAACAGGACTATTTCTCAAAGTCTGCTATAAACATCTCAAAGTGGTTTTTGATCTCCTAAGGATTTCTCCATTTCCACATACATTTGAGAAGATTTGTAAGAGAAGCTAAGAAACCATCCAGTCCATTGGCCCAACATGTGAAGAAAAAGGGAAAGAACTGGCGGTACTTACCACCCAGATCGCAAATGAGTGGGAACTGGGACAGGTCAAAGGCAGAAAGCACTTCTCTTCCTAGCACAGACCAGAGCTCATTCATGTAATTGGAGAAGGTTTTAAACTCTTCCTTTGACCTAGAATTAAAACAAACATCACTCATTATAACTTTATAAAATGCTATTTGTGCTGGACCAGATTGTAGCCAGCTAGAACTGTGTTAGAGTATTTAGCATTTACAGAGTTAATGTTGTATCATTGAGAGAACAGTATGTAAGAATATGTAGCATTTAAAGGCTTACACACCGTTTCCTTAAGAGATGGCTTCTGGGTAATATAGTTCAGTTGTTAGTTAATCCTATAGCTTATCTAGACAGTCGGAAGGGTTAAAAAGTTTATCACAGGGCTAAGTGTAAGGGTTGTAAAAATCCCTTTGTAAAACCAAGCATGTGCACGCATGGATGGTATCTGTAACTATGCTCAGTTGATATGGGGAATTACTGCTTTTTTACCTACGAAAAATGGACAGATATGCAAAGACTGGACGCATCTACAGCATAGTAAGTCTCTGCTTAGAATTCCTGGACAATAAATATTTGTTTAAAACCATTTTCGTTGAGTTTATGCTATCTAGACCAGCAACCACCCCTCCAGGGTGACTTTTAGCCCAAATGGGCTCGCCAGCAAAGGAATTTCAGACCCGGGGAACGGACGATTGCCCCCCCCGGGTCTACACCCAGAAGCAACTGGAAATCATTGTCAGAGGGTTGGCCATAACTTATATCACTAAAAAGAAATAAAGAAATATGTCAGGGGCTGCCACAAAGAAGAGGGAGTCAAGCTATTTTCCAAGGCACCTGAAGACAGGACAAGAAGCAACGGATGGAAACTAATCAAGGAGAGAAGCAACCTAGAACTAAGGAGAAACTTCCTGACAGTTAGAACAATTAACCAGTGGAACAACCTGCCTCCAGAAGTGGTGAATGCTCCAACACTGGAAGTTTTTAAGAAGAGACTGGACAGCCATTTGTCTGAAATGGTATACGGTTTCCTGCCTGAGCAGGGGGTTGGACTAAATTACCTCCAAGGTCCCTTCCAACTTTATTATTATTATTATTAGAAACAACAACAGTTAAAGTTGAAGGAAGAATTCAGAAAGTTAGAATCAGAATTACAAATAGATCCACAAAAGAAAATACTTAAGGAACAAATGGAGATAATAAAACATAAATTAAATTTAGCTGAGATGGAATAATGGCTCAACAGATTAAAAGGGCTAAACAGAACTTCTTTGAAAATGTCAACAAGCCGGGGAGATGGTTAGCATATTGACTGAAAAAAGAAAAAGAGAAAAAAATTGATAAACAAGCTGCAAGATCCAAAAGGTGAATTACAGTTTCAAAATGACACATTAAAAAAATTATTAAACATTACTATGAGATACTTTATAAGGCAGAGAAAATTCCAAAAGAAAAAATATAGCAATAAATAAAAAAGTAGACTTACCAAAAATTTCAGAGAATATTTGAAACATATTAAATGGAAAAATATCAATGATGGAGATTATAGAGGCTATAAAAAGGCAAAAAAAGGATAAGACTTCTGGCCCAGATGGATTACCAGCAGAGTTTTATAAATCCTTACAAGATGGTATTAAGTCCGATCTTGAAAGAACTTTGTAATAAAATTCTCCTGGAGGCTAAAATACCAAATACATGGACTGAAGCCAATATTACTTTAATACCTAAAGAAAACTCTGATTTAACGCAAATAAAAACTTTTAGACCAATATCATTATTAAATGTAGATTACAAAATCTTCGCCTCAATAATGGCAGAAAGACTAAAGAAATTTTGGATTAAATTTATATATACAGACCAGGCAGATAAAAAATAATTTAAGAATGATTCTTGATGTGTTAGAGTACTATGGAATTCATTCAGGGAAGCAGATGGCTTTAATATTTTTTGATGCACAGAAAGTGTTTGACTGGCAATTTATGTTCCAGCAATTTGCAGAAATGGACTTTGAATTTTTTTATAAATGTAATCAAAACAATCTATTGTAAACAAACAGCCAAAATAATTGTAAATGGAGATCTTAGAGAAAACTTCAATATTAAAAAGGGCACAAGACAGGGATGCCCACTATCTCCATTACTATTTATACTAACATTGGAAGTACTGAATAAAAACATTAGACAAGATATAGAAATTAAAGGACTGGAGATAAAGGATGAAATATATAAACTACAAGTATTTGCAGATGATTTGGTTTTCATATTGGAAGATCCATTGGAAACAACCACCAAACCTCTGGAGAAAATAGAAAAATTTGGAGAAGTGGCAGGGTTGACAATAGAGAAAAGACTAAAGTGCTAACAAAGAATCTAACAGAAAAACAAAAATATTAACTAACAAAAGAAAGAAATCTTCAAATAGTTAAAAAAGTTAAATTTTTGGGAATTTTTCTAACAGCAAGATGTGTAACAATAAAGGAAGATAACTGTAAGACTGCTAAAACAAATAAAATTGGATTTGGAAAAGTGAAAAAACTTCCAACTTTCAATGTTGGGGAGAATAGCAACAGTGAAAATGAATATCTTACCAAAAATACTCTTTTTATTTCAAACGATTCCTGTAAGGCTGGGAAAAGCCTTTTTTCATGAACTGAATACAATAATATTGAAATTTATCTGGCAAGGAAAAAAAGCTAGAATTAAAGTAAAAATGCTACAAGAAGCTAAAGAAAATGGAGGATTTGGACTGCCAGACTGGAGTTTATACTACCAAGCATCTATTCTAACATGGCTTAAATAATGGATAATACTTAGAGATAAAAGACTATTGTATCTAGAGGGGCACAATCTATAAATTGGTTGGCATGCCATTCTGTGGTATGGGAAGAATAAAATACATAGATACTTTCAAAATCATTTTATAAGGAATGCACTCCTTTCAGAATGGGAAAAAGTAAAAGAAAAAAATTATATTAAGATACCTGAATGGCTTTTAACAACAGAAGCTTTTGCTTACCCAAATTTAATTAACTATGATAAAATTGTGACTTATAAAAATATTTTGCACAATGAAGGAAAATTGAAAGACAGACAAGATCTACAAGAACAAGGTATTGATCTAGCATGGTGGCCATATCTGCAAATTCAAATGAGATATGAAAAAGATGTTAAAACAATGGGATTTTATAAAGAACAGACAGAATTTGATCAAATACTGCTAAAAACAGATGAAAAGTTGATTAAGAAACTTTATAGATTTCTGTTAAATGTAAAGATGGAGGAAGAACAAGTAAAAGAAACAATGATAACATGGGCAAAGAACTTTGGATATAATATAGAATTAGAAGATTGGCAAAAGTTATGGGAAAGAAATATTACATTAACTAAAGCAGTGGCATATAAAGAAAACTTATATAAAATGTTTTACAGATGGCATATGACAGCAGTGAGATTAGCAAAAATGTTTAAAAATACTTCAAGTAACTGTTGGAAATGCAAACAAAGACCAGGTACTTATTATCATATCTGATGGACATGCCCTAAAGCAAAAATATTTTGGGTTAAAATACATTTATGGTTGGAGAAAATGACTAAAAAACAAATAGACTTTAAACCAGAATTATTTTTGTTAGGAATAATAGGAGCTAATTATGAGAAAGATTGCAGATATTTAATACTACATGTACTAATGGCAGAAAGAATTATATTTGCCCAAATTGGAAAAATGAAAACTTACCAGCTGAAAAAGTACTAATTAAGAAAATTCTAGAGTGTGCAGAAATGGATAGATTGACTTTAAAGATAAAAGAGAAAGAAGATTCAGTGTATTTTAGAACATGGGATAATTTCTATCAATGGCTAGAAAGACGAATTAGAGAGAAAGGAATGTGATATGTAATTTTGAATATATATTAGCAAGAAGAAGGATATTGAGTGATTAATTAACATATTGTTTATGATAATTATTATCTATTATTGTTTGTTAAATACATGACCCAGATATTATGCTGTTTGCTAAATATTGAGAATGTTACCTGGAAAAACCCCAACCCTAAACTTAATCCTAACCCCAACCCCACCTTATTCCTAACCCCATAAAACTAATAAAATCTATACAAAAAAGAAAATGGCATTTAATTGCCCTTGGGGTGCTTCCAGTTCTGAGTCCTGCCTTTTGGATTACAAGGGGCACCCACAATATTCATGCAGTTGATAAATGAGGTTCTCCAGGAACACTTGTACTCTGGTTCTGGTATATTTGGAGGACATCCTAATATTCATCAAAATGAAGGAGGAGCATATCAAATTGGTCAGAGCAGTTTTAAACAAGCTACATGCAGCATGCCTCTATGCCAAGCTATCAAAGTGCAAGTTCCACAATGAAAATATTGATTACTTGTGTTACTGGATTTCCCACCAGGGGATAGAAATGGACACAGAGAAGTTACTGGCAGTGTTGGAGTGAATATGAGTGCAGAAAGGCCAGGGAGTGAATAGTGGTGCACAAGCACAGGAAACTAGGAGGATTTACCAAAGTGATTTGCAACATTCCCTGCTGGCTTCCCTATTGACTTGCTTGTGGGAAGCTGGTAGAGAAGGTCACAAATAATTGCAAGACATAAGCACCATAAATGCAAGCTGGTTGCAAAGCACCTAAATCATGAATATGTGGCCCAGGGGAAGCAGTGTAACAACTGGAACTTTGAGGAGAAGTCATGAGTACCACTCACTCAGCACTGTTACAACTTCAAACAGTTGCTGAATGAATAGTCAGTAAGCAAGGACTACTTATACCAACTACTTGGAATTTAACATCTTCTGAACAAAGATAATTTTTCTTTCTCTAGGGAATAGCAAAAAGTAGAATCCTACAACTCAAGGTATAAAGGACTGTATATTAGAATAATCTAGCAGTTTTTGAGAAAAGTATATATTCTGCCAATCAGAATATGTCACAATATCAAACCTTTTGAAAAAACAATTGGACAAGCTTGGTGAACAATTTTGTCTTGCCAAAGTGAACTTTTCTCATATATTCTCTTCACAAAATTAAAACTACCACTTCATTATTCTTTATTAACCCATCTCTTCATTTATTATTATTATTATTATTATTATTATTATTAAAATTCTATACCGCCCCTCTCCCGAAGGACTCGGGGCGGTTTACAGCCTTAAAATTTAAAAAACATATAAATGTACAAAATTAAAATATTTAAAAATAAATTAAACAAATTAGGCCATAAAATCTATAAAACCCAAAAAATCTATAAAATCTATAAAATCCTAAAATCCTAAAAATTACAAAAATCCCAAAAATTAGACAATCCCCCTAAAACATTTTCACCCGGTTGGAGCCGGAGCTTCTATGCCAGGCCGGCCTGTTGAAAAAGGAAAGTTTTCAGTTCCCGACGGAAGGTGCGTAAATCTGTTATTATACGGAATTCGGGGGGGAGCTCGTTCCATAACGTGGGAGCTCCCACAGAGAAGGCTCTCCCCCTGGGGGTCGCCAGTCGACATTGTCTGGCCGACAGCACCCTGAAGAGGCCCTCTCTGTGGGAGCGTACCGGACGGTTTCTGCATAAAATGGAATCTAATTTACAATTTAGTACATACATATTAGGAAGTTAAGTCTTCCTGCATAATCTACTGATGTCTAATTTATTTATTTATTTATTTATTTATTAGTCAAATTTCTATACCGCCCCTCTCCCGAAGGACTCGGGGCGGTGTACAGCCTAAAATTTAAAAAACATATAAATATACAAAATTTAAAATAATTAAAAATGAATTAAATAATTTGGCCGAAATCCCCATTTAAAACCCAAAACATACAAAGCTTAAAATCTTAAAAAATACTCAGTCCCCCTAAAACATTTTGACCCTATTGGAACCGAAGCTTCTATGCCAGGCCGGCCTGTCGAAAAAGGAATGTTTTTAGTTCCCGACGGAAGGTGCGTAAATCTGTTATTATACGGAATTCGGGGGGGAGCTCGTTCCATAACGTGGGAGCTCCCACAGAGAAGGCTCTCCCCCTGGGGGTCGCCAGTCGACATTGTCTGGCCGACAGCACCCTGAGGAGGCCCTCTCTGTGGGAGCGTACCGGACGGCGGGAGGTATTTGCTAGCAGTAAGCGGTCCTGTAAGTATCCGGGTCCGATGCCATGGAGTGCTTTAAAGGTGGTCACTAACACCTTGAACCGCACCCGGAAGACCACCGGCAACCAGTGCAGCTCGCGCAGGAGCGGTGTTACATGGGAGCGCCACGACGCTCCTGTCACTACCCGTGCGGCCGCATTCTGGGCCAGCTGAAGCCTCCGGGTGCACCTCAAGGGGAGCCCCATGTAGAGAGCATTACAATAGTCCAGCCTGGAAGTGACGAAGGCATAAGTAACTGTGCATAGCGAGTCCCGGTCTAGGAAGGGAGGCAACTGGCGTACCAGGCGAACCTGATAGAACATCCTCCCGGCCACGGCCGCCAGATGGTCCTCTAAAGATAGCCGTGAATCCAGGAGGACTCCCAAATTGCGAACCCTTTCTGCGGGGGCCACTGTTTCGCCCCCAACAGATAACGATGGAATCAATTGGCTACACCGGGACGACGGTAGCCACAGCCACTCGGTCTTGGAGGGGTTGAGCTTGAGTCCATTCTTCCCCATCCAGACCCGCACGGCCTCCAGGCACTGGGTCTGCATGGCAAGAGCATCGTTGGGGTGGTTCGGCGTGGAAATGTACAGCTGAGTATCATCAGCGTACTGATGATACTCCACGCCAAAACCATGGATGATCTCACCAAGCGGTTTTACATAAATGTTGAACAATAGAGGCGAGAGGACTGACCCCTGAGGTACCCCACATACGAGGGGTCTCGGGGTCAACCTCTCACCCCCTGTCAACACAGACTGCATCCGGCCGGAGAGGAAGGAGGAGAACCACTGCAAAACAGTGCCCCCTATACCCAGCCCCTCCAACCGTTGCAGCATGATACCATGACCGATGGTATCAAAAGCCACCGAGAGGTCCAATAGCACCAGAGCAGAGGAACAACCCCTGTCCCGGGCCCGCCAGAGGTCATCCACCAATGCGACCAATGCTGTTTCCGTGCTGTAGCCAGGCCTGAAGCTCGACTGGTGCGGATCCAGATATAACGATTCCTCCAGGTGCCGCGGGAACTGTCGGGCAACCACACTCTCAACAACCTTCGCAAGAAAGCGAAGGTTGGAGACAGGACGATAGTTTGATAAAACAGCTGGATCCAGGGCAGGCTTCTTGAGGAGGGGCCTCACTACCGCCTCTTTCAAGGTGGCAGGAAAGACATCCTCACTCAAAGAAGCGTTAATAATTGCCTGGAACCAGCCTCGTACCACCTCCTGGGATGCCAACACCAACCAGGAGGGGCACGGGTCCAATGAACATGTGGTCGCCCTAAGTCCCCCCAGCAACCTGTCCACGTCCCCGGGAGTCACGGGGTCAAACTCAGCCCAGGTAACAATCTCAAAATATATTTCAGTGATTTACAGGTAGGTAAATGCTACTACCAATGAATATTACATAATATTTTGAAAATGTCCTAAGTTATGTTAATACATTTTTCAGATACAATATATTCTTTCCTAACAATGGTCAACCCAGACCAATTTGTTATTATCGTTAGATTCTTCCACCATGTATTATTTACCAACTCAGTTATTTTACATTTGTAGAAATATTGCTGACATATTTCTAGGTAGTTGAATCCAGGAAGTAGCACATTAAATAAAGTATATGGAAACTGCTCAATCAGCAGAAGGGAAATTAGAGATTCACTGTTCAAAGTTATATGCAGTAATATATTAAAGGCACCAACTGTTACCACCTGACTGAAATCCAAAAGGAGGAAGAGGAGGGGAGAGATTCTAATAACTTCTCAGTGAAGTATCACATTTCCACCTTCATTGATTAATACCAATCTTCTATGATTAATGAATTGATTAACAGAACTGTAAGAGGCATTTAGACCTTTGACTCTTGTTCAGAGCAAAAATCAAACCAAAACATTTCAAACAAATATCCATTCTGTTTCTGCTTGGACATATTCAGTGAAGAAAATTCAGTGCCATGCTAGGCCACTAGGAGATGGATTTAAAATAGTGTTCCAATTCCATACACCACTTAGAGATGTTCCTATTGGCAACATTATCTTCCATTGTAAAAACCATGACCTGGAGTGGGAAGTATTTTATGAAAGTTTTTTCTGTAACCTTATTTTAGCATCAAAAAGATTGAATTGTATTCAGAGAAAAACACAAGTTTTGTATATGTTTTATTGCCATACTTCCCATTTTGCTGCCATAGCAAAAATATTTTCTGAACACTAATGAAGTATGATGGTCTCCATCAGTATTATTTATATACTACTACTTAGTAACAACCAAGGACTATATTCTTGTTCTATATTGCCAGCCACTGGGATGACAGCATCCTAAGGACACAGTTAGAGGCTCTACTAGTTATACCTTTTGTACGAATGAACCAGAACTGTGCAACAGTCCTTTCAGGTTAGCGAGTAGAGGCAACTGGGACCACACTCTTTCCAGTACTGCAGTTGAATAAATTATTCCAACATGCGGTCCAAGGCCCAGTAAAGCTGGATAGTGAATTTGAAATTGCACTAGGTTTTGGGGAGTTCAAAACTTAAGCCAGGTATTAAATTTACTGCAGGTTTAACTTTCTGTGATTAAAGAATACCTACTAGGTTTGCAGGTTTTGTACACATTGCTTGGCAGCTACAAACACTTCTCATCTAACCAGTCATGCAGAATCCTGACCAAAATGTACAGGTCAGCTTCAAGAATAGAATCTTTAAAAAAAATCACTTACAGAAAAAAAGTAAAATCTCTTTAAGCACCATGTCCTCCCTTTCAAAACCAGAGCTTTCTAATCCAGTTTGCCCTTCTGCCTGCTAAAGCTTCTTGTGCTAAGCAAGACGAGTTCAACCCACATGAAAAATGGTATCACATCCATTTTTACCTGCTTGGAAAGTGCTTGGAACTCTTCTGAAGGCAAATAATGCATTTTGAAGATTTCTACTAGTTTAGGAAGGTCAAAAATGGTCACAGTATAATTTGGGTAAAATGAAATTAATTCCTTAGCTAAGCCACCAGTGTTTCCTTAAAAAAAGAACAAAAGAGAGAGAGTGTGACAGTTTGATCGAGTGGTTAAGTCACCATGCTAAAAAGGGAAGACAATGAGTTCAAATTCCATTTTGCTATGAAAGCCAAGTAGATGATCTTGGACCACATCTAGCTTTCTTCCCCAAAGCTTCCCTGCATATTGTTTTTCTACAATCAGACTAATTGGAATCCAATAAAATGAGAGAAATGCCTTTCAAATGTACTATATTCTTCATATAATGGGAAACAATTACTAACAGGGAAGAGAATCAAAATTAAGGCAGCTGGTTCTAAACATTGTGCACACAGTCCTTCCATGCTCTAAGCTGTGAGAATACCTTAGGATGATAAACTGAATATTCTCAGTATCCAAAAAAATAGCACATTGATCTATATTGAACAGAAAAACACACTGAACATCATCTCATCTTGTGGCACCAAGTCCCACCCCATCTTTAGTCACAGTTTCTTGCATCCCCAAATGCTGCCCAGGCAAGTCCAATTTTAGGGTCTTTTTTTTCTCACCCTGGAATTTCTGTTTCTTGATATCTTCTGCTAGCACTGAAAAAAGGTAGGAGAAGACAATTTACTTTTTAGAATTTTCATTTTCCAATAGTCTACCAAATTCTCCACTGATTGTAATATCAGGTAGATTGATCCACATTAAAACAGGGTATTTGTCAAAGTTTGTTATTGACATCATAGATTGGTTTTGATATAAATATTTTTCCAATTGCAGATGAAAGGATTTGTAAGAGAAGCTAAGAACTCAAACAGCCCATTGGCCCAACATGTAAAGAAGATCTAGCAGACAACTTTATCTCCCCAAAAGTAGAGAACGAAACTAGGGGATCAGCCATATTGGACTTAATTCTCACTAACAGAGATGAACAATAGAAGGGGTTGAAGCCATAGGAATCTTGGGAGGAAGTGATCATGCAATATTGGAATTCAACATTATGGAAGCACAAACAATAGAACACAGTCAAACTAGAGTCTTGGACTTCAAGAGAGCTAATTTCAATAAACTTAGAGAGGGCTTGGGAAGGATTCCATAGATGAGAATCCTTGAGGGGAAAACAACTCAAGTGTCATGGTTCCGACTAATGAAACACTTCAAAGAACTTCCAGGCAATGTTTACCCTAAAAGCCTTTATTAACAGTGTAACAGATTGATGGCACTTCAGATAGATGGATGCCAGAATCTGAATTTCTCTTGCTTGCATCTAACTTTTCTTGCTAAACCCCTCCCTTATTTTGCAGTCATAAGTTACATCTTCCAATTAGCCAGGAGGGCAAAGATTCACTTCCGTTCCTTTTCCCGGGCTTTCCTTATAAATCTCCTCTCTTTCTCTGTCATCTGAATTAACTCTAAAAATACCAGACAGTTCTGTATATTTTGTCAAAGCAATAATATCCTATATTAACAGCGTTGACATCAAGAAGCTTAGGAAATTTTGAAAAGTGAGATAATAAAAGACCAGTCTAGCATAATACCAACAAAGAGGAAAAATAACAGCTCTCAAAACAAACCAGCATGGCTGCATAAAGAACTCTCTGATAAATTGAAAGATAAAAAGGACAAGTATAGAAAGTGGAAAAAGGGACACATAACTAGGTCAGAATACCAGCAAATAGCCCGAGCCTGCAAAGATGAAGTGAGGAAAGTTAAGGCTCAAAATGAACTAAGGCTTGCGACCAAAGTCAAAAATAACAAGGCACATCTGGATCTTGCAACGCTGACTTTGCAGCACCAGCAGCAGCAGAGACCTGTCGTGAGGACGGAGGTTATAGCATGACTACAATTTGGGAGCTGTGATGGCTGTGTTTAAAGATGCTGAGCTGGAAAGCTGACAGTCCAGGTTCAAGACCCCAGCACCACATGACAGGATGAGCTCCCATTACTTGACCCAGCCCCTGCAATCTGGCAGTTCAAAAGCATAAAAATGGGGGGTTTCCGGTTCCGGTTGCGCGACGCGGAGCCATCTCGGGAGAGCTCCGGGACGGGGCCCGAATAATCGGCGAATTACCTGGAGCGCAAGACACCGGAAGAGCCAGCAAGCTCCGAGAGGACCCCCAGACGACTCCAGCAAGGCGAGTGAAGCGGCAAAACAAACCGAGGGAGCCCAAGACGGTGAGGAAAAAGCCGGCGGCAGCCAGCTGGCCGGCCGGCCGGAAGAAGCGAGGAGAGGGATCCTGACTGAACAAAGAACAAAGGAGGAGGACGACAGTAGCGCGCCGAGGGACGCTAGCCGCAGGGAGAGACCAGTAGCGTGAGGAGGACCCTCAGAAGACCTCAAAAAGGTACCGGAGGCGGCAAGGAAGAGCCGGGCGGGCGGAGGAAGAGAAGATCGAGCGGGCGAGCAGAGGCGACGCAAGAAAGAGGGGGGGAACCCTACGGAAACGCCGTTCTTCCTCCCCCACAGCGGGCGGCGAGCTTGGGAAATCCAGAAGCTTTAGAAAAGGATTAATTTTCCTTGACTTAAATGAGGCTTCAGAACAAATGAGCCACGTTTAGTGCTTATTTTCTGAGAATCTATTTGAAAGCCTGAAGCCTGACTGTTTATGTGCCTGAAGATTAGCTGTATTGCATCTTGAGAAAAGGGCCATCTGCACAAGCTCCAGATCCTCTCATCTTTGTAGCACCCCTGCTGGTACTGCAAAGTTTATTTGAAAATAAATTCCATCCCTTATTGAACTATTATTTTGCTGTTTGAATATGAACTGTGAGACATAAACACTTGCAAACTTATAACAGAAGAATTTGATCCAATCTATCCTATCAGCTTGACAATCTTGCACAGGAACAATTCTCCCACAACTCTTTGCATTAAAGGGTGGCTTTAAGGGTTGATGGGACAACAGGAGGATATGCTCAAAATGGCCTCCAAACAGACCAAACAGACCAAACTGACACACACAAAGGGAGCTGCATCCTCCCCAGCTCAGCCCCCCAATCTCCCAGGCAACACCCCACCCATCCCCACACACCCCCATCCAACTACAGGCCCTCAGACCCATCCGCCAACCCATGCCTGCCCAACAGCATACATGATCCAAGGACTCAAAGAGACGATAGAGACGCTGGTAATAAGGATGGATGGCATGGATAGAAAATTGGAGGAAATGGACTCAAGGATGGAGAAAAGATGCATAGAAGCAGAACAGAGGATGGAGGAGAGATGCAAAGGCATAAAACAGATGCTGGCGGACCAAGGTAGAGACCTAGAGAGAAAGTGGGAAGAACAATGCAGAGCGATGGCCACAGACCTGGACCAAATGAAGGAGGCAATGCAAACACACTACAGGAGAATAGAGGATGAAATGGAGAAGAACCTTCAGGAAATCAGGGAGAATACGGAAAAGAGGATGGAAGAAGTGGAGAACCGCATAGAGGGACAGATAGCAGAGATGAAAGGAGTGGCCCAAGACCAGTCCACCATGATGCAATACTGGCAAATGGCATCTGCAATCAGGTTTAGAGGGTGGAAAGAGACAACAAACGAAACCCAAGGGAACCTTCGTAGGGGCCCTGGCAACATTTCTGGGTAAGAAAACCGGAGAGATTGCGTGGCAATTCGATAGAATCTACAGAGTTGGCGCATGGAAGTCAGCAAACAGGCATCAACCAAGAGACGTGGTCATCCACTTCGCAACACAGAGATTCCGGAACCTCATCTCCGTCACTTCCTACAATAAGAGATTCTACATAGAGGAGCAGGAGGTGAAGGTACTGAAAGAGATCCCCCCGGCGATGCTGAGAGACAGAAAGGACTACAAATTCCTAGTCAACGAACTGAGACCACGCGCTCTGCAATATCGTTGGGAAACCCCAACAGGGATGTCATTTCTCTATAGAAATAAAAGATACTACTTGAACTCGGTCCAGAAAGCCAAAGACTTCCTTGAAAAGGAACTGAAGCCGGACGGTCCTCAACCCACTACGAGGGAAGACGCAGAAAGACCACTGGAACGTGGAAGGGATCGAGACCAATGAGCAAACCATTCAGAACCACAGACCGGCGCAGTTGCACAAGAAAGGAATGGACCACCTCGAGATACGACGACACAGAGAACAGAGGGCAACAAAAACAAGGAAACAGGGCAGTCTGTGGAGGGCAGGATACTAAGATCCACTACCAAACACACAGACCAGCAAGACAAGACCCTACTACACAACATGAGCACCAACTCGGATATCATGGGAACGAGATCAAAGAAGAAATCAGGAGAAAGAACAGAAGCGGTCTTGCAAGAGTATCCTGAAACAGATGATGACAACTAAATATCTGACCTGGAATGTTAACGGACTAAACTCCCCTCAGAAAAGGAGAAAAATATTCCACTACCTGAACCAAGCTAAAAGCGATATAATCTGCCTACAAGAAACACACATCAGAGCGGCAGACCAGAAATATCTAACCAACTACAAACTAGGCGCGCACTTTGTGGCAGTGGCACCAGGAAAAAAGAATGGAATTGTTATATATGTAAAGAAACAGGTAATAGCTAAGCTAATAGAGTCAGACCCCCAAGGTAGATACCTGGCAATCGAAATAACACAAGAAGACAAGAAGATTCTGGTGATGGGCATATATGCACCAAATCAGCAACAAGGCAAATTCTACAAAAGGATACACAAGAAGTTAACACAACTCAACTACAGATCTTGCATTATACTGGGCGACTGGAACGGGGTCATAGAGACTGCCCTGGACAAGAAGAAGACTAAACCTAACCCGCAAAAGCACTCCAAGTTGCCTAAATCCTTCTTTGACATGACGGAGGACCTCGAACTGACGGATGTTTGGAGGGAAAGGCACGGCAAAGAACAAGAATTCACTTTCTTCTCAGACAGACATCAATCATTCTCCAGAATTGACTTTATATTAACATCTAGCGACTTGCTAGTTTGTCTCAACGCTGTGAAAATCCTACCCAAAGTACTAACAGATCACAACCCTGTGAAGATGGAATTAAGACATGGCTTGAAACAGAGGAGATCCTGGGGAATTAACGAAAACCTGTTTCGACATGAAGACAAGGTGGCTGAATGCAAAAATGCCATGAAGGAATTCTTCAACATAAATATGAACAACGAAACACTTATAGAAATGATTTGGGACGCCAGCAAGGCGTATATGCGTGGGTTTCTTATGGACATGAATAACAGACACCGTCGCAAACAAGAACAAAAAAGAAAAGAGTTAGAAGACGAGATAAATAAGAAGGAGCGGCTATTAATAAAAAGACCAGACGACAAAATCACCAAAGAAGGAATCAAGATTCTAAGAAAGCAATTTGACATGTTGATGGCAGACCAAGTTGCAAGGAATATACAATATGCAAAACACAAGACATTCTGCAATGCCAACAAACTGGGTCGATGGCTGGCTTATACCATAAGAAAGAAGCAGAAATCCCGCATAATTGAAAAGATTGAGTACAAAGGCAAGGAAGAATTTCGACAGGAAACCATCAAGAAAGCCTTTACAGAGTTCTACTCAAAACTGTACGCCGAGGAGAAGACACAAGACAAAGAGATAGATAAGTTTCTACAAGACGAAAAGATACCGGCAATCACAGTTACACAAAGAGACGCCCTGAATGCTTTAATCACAAAGGAGGAAATACACTCAGTGATCAAACAACTGAAAAAAGGAAAATCGCCCAGGACGGATGGGATAACAGCGACCTACTATAAGCATCTCCAGGAGGAGATGCTAGAACCCCTCAGAAAGCTATTTACCAACATACAAGAAGGAGGCAAAGTCCCACTGTCCTGGAAAACAGCCTACATCTCGTTAATCCCCAAGGAGGGGAAGGATAACGCACAACTTTCTACCTCAGGATCTTTTGTTAGGGATCATAAAAGATTGCACTATTACTGAGACGAAGTTAATTCTGAAGCACGAATGAACAATATGTGATAGGCTAGATACAGTAGATAGACTATATATAAGAGAAACGCCAATCAAATGAAATGTATCAGGTGTATAGTCGAGGTTTGACGTGAGGAGCGAAGAATATTTACCAAACCAGACATTTACAAAGACTAATATATCAGGCTGTATTTTCAGGTTTTATGAGGACAGCTTCTTAATATGATCCTATGTTTAATGTTGATTGCTTTAATATTGGAAAAGCATACTGAATTTCTACCTCAGGTTATTGAATTTCTACCTCAGGATCTTTTGCTAGGGACCATAAAAGATTTCACTACTACTGAGACGAATTTACTTCTGAAGCTCGAATGAACAATACGTGATAGACTAGAAACAGTAGTTAGAACATACATAAGAGGAATGTTTACTAAAACAGACGTGCACAAAGACTAATCCTTAGTGTTGTGTTGCAGGTTATAAGATGATTGCTTTCTAATACGATCTTATGTTTGATGTTGAATGTTTCAATAAAAGAATTTTTATATTTAAAAAAAAAGCTTATTTCAACATGTAAAAAACAAGACAAAAGTAAAGGAAATGATTGGTCCATTAGTGGATGAAAGTGGCAAGAAGGTGACAAGCAACAGGGAGAAAGCAGAACTAGTTAACTCATTTTTCGCATCTGTCTTTACATAAAGAGAAAAAAACAGACCAATCTATCAAAAATAGTGCCATAAAAAACAGAATAGAAAAACAAGATAGGTAAGAAAATGGTAAGTGAGCACCTGTCAAGCCTAGACGAGTTCAAATCATCAGGACCAGATGGATTACACCCCAAGGTTCTCAAGGAACTGGCAGATGTGATCTCAGAACCACTGAACTATATTTTTCAAAGATCCTGGAGCACTGGGGAACTACCAGAGGACTGGAAAAGAGCTGATGTAGTTCCCATCTTCAAAAAAGGAAAAAAATGGATCCAGAAAATTACAGACCTATCAGCCTGACCTCAATACCTGGGAAGATTCTGGAAAAGATAATCAAACAATGAATCAGCAAACACCTAGAGGCAAATAAAGTCATTACTAAATTGTCAAAAAAAAATCATGCCAGACAAATCTTATTGCATTCTTTGACCAAGTAACAAAATTAGTGGGCCAGAGGAATGCTGTGGATATAATTTACTTGGACTTCAGTAAGGCATTTGACAAAGTAGATCACAACCTACTACTTGATAAGATAGAAAAATGTGGGTTAGACAGCATCATCACCAGATGGATTCGTAGCTGCCTGACCGTCTGTACTCAGCATGTGGTTCTCAATGGAACCTTATCTACATGGAGGGAAGTGTGTAGTGAGGTGTCCCAGGGCTCTGTTCTGGGCCCAGTGCTCTTCAACACCTTCATCAATGATTTGGACGAGGGGATAGATGGGGAACTCATCAAATTTGCAGATGACACCAAGCTGGCAGGAATAGCCAACACTCCAGAAGACAAGCTTAGGATACAGGAGGATCTGGACAGACTTGAACACTGGGCGCTATCTAACAAAATGAAATTCAATGGTGAAAAAAGTAAGGGTCTACATTTAGGCAAGAAAAATCAAATACAGGTATAGTATAGGGGGTACTTTGCTCAATAGTAGTAACTGTGAGAGGGATCTCAGAGTCCTAGTGGACAATCATTTAAATATGAGCCAGCAGTGTGCTGCAGCTGCCAAAAAAGCCAACACAATGCTAGGCTGCATTAACAGAGGGATAGAATCAAGATCACGTGAAGTATTAATTACCACTTTACAATGCCTTGGTAAGGCCACACTTGGAATACTGCATCCAGTTTTGGTCACCACAATGTAAAAAAGATGTTGAGACTCTAGAAAGTGTACAGAGAAGAGCAACAAAGATGATTAGAGGACTGGAGGCTAAAACATATAAGGAATGGTTGCTGGAATTGGGTATGTCTAGTTTAATGAAGAGAAGGCCGAGGGGGGACATGATAGCAGTGTTCCAATATCTCAGGAGCTGCCACAAAGAAGAGGGAGTCAAGCTATTTTCCAAACCACCTGAAGGCAGGACAAGAAGCAACGGATGGAAACTAATCAAGGAGAGAAGCAACCAAGAACTAAGGAGAAACTTCCTGACAGTTAGAATAATTAACCAGTGGAGCAACCTGCCTCCAGAAGTGGTGAATGCTCCAACACTGGAAGTTTTTAAGAAGAGACTGGACAGCCATTTATCCGAAATGGTATAGGGTTACCTGCCTGAGCAGGGGGGTGGACTTTATGACCTCCAAGGTCCCTTCCAACATCATCATCATCATCATCATCATCATCATCATCATCATCATCATCATCATCATCATCATCATTATTATTATTATTATTATTATTATTATTATTATTATTATGGTGGCAAAGTAATAGTGGTACTTATCACCCAGATTGCAAATGAGTGGGAACTCGGACAGGTCAAAGGCAGAAAGCACTAGTCTTCCTAGCACAGGCCAGAGTTCATTCATGAAACTGGAGAAGGTTTGTAACTCTTCTTTTGATCTAGAATTCAAATAAACACTAGGAAATACATTTTTATAGACTGTGATTTCTGTTGTTGCTGTTCTGATATATCTGTTCATATTTGAATGATAGGAAATTATTTTTGCAGCATCATTTGTATGATGGTGACCAGGATTTGGAAGAATCTGTATGTGATGCCATTTCAGTGGATAATGTTATAATATTCTTGAAACAAGACAGACTTGTTTAGTCACTCTAATTACAGACCAATGCTTTGAACATTAAAAATAAATTCCTGGTCAGTTAAATGTGTCACAAAAATATTTCAGTGCCATCAAAGAGAGATTGAATATGGTGACAATGATCAGTCAAGGACATATGACAGAGAAAACACTGACTCTGTGAATGTTAATCATATTGATTAGTTGTCCATAAAATAATTACTGTACTTAATGTCCACTCTCTAAAATTTTAATTTTACCTGTAAAAGACCTCAAAAGGTTTGTCTGAGGGAGTGCCATATATTGATGAAATTTGGTTTCTCCCTTCCCTAAAAGGCATTTTTTTTAAAAAAGGAACAAGAACAATAATCCTGGTATTTTCTTTGTACATACATAGATTCTTGAAGTCTTTCAGTATTTTCGCTATTCAAAATTATTATTATGCCAGTTATCCTTCATTCTCTCAGGTACAATGAAGTATAACCTTCTGCACTTCTGCTAAGAAGTAAATTGTGCAAGAAATATCAGACTTATAAATTACATTGGTTGGTTGAAGAAACTTCCCAGATAAAGGCAATGACCCCAAACATTTTTATCAGCTGCTATTTTCATGAAATTACCAGTTTACTGATCTTTTTTTCTCACAGTTTTATGTTTCTATTTAGAGTCCTCCAAAAGCCGCCGATACCATGCATTTGAGAGTTAGCAGGAGAAGGGGAGAACTAAGTTTTATAAAGTGATCCCAATGTAAAAATTGCTCCATTTTCATGTCTCTTGCATAACTGAAAAACCAGTGAGAGCCAGGACACGAAGGAAATGAATGTTGAGAGGGGGAGGAGTTATTGTTTTGTTTTTGACTGATGTTGTGGATGGTACACAATGGCTGGACAGGTAGTGACATCTAGTGATGAGGCCATTTCAATACAGGCCTCAACTCTGGAAAATTTGTCTTGTCCTGTTCAAAATGATGGATGGGAACTGCATGAAGTTGTTCAAGAATGTCAATGAAGAAGAGAAGAATGTTACTCAGTATTTGCATAATCTGGTGCAGGTTTTGTCTTCTATTCCAGTACAGACCCAGGCTGCCCTACCACCTGTCTCTTGTTCCTGGAGAGTGGGTTCAGGTGAAAGAACTGTCACCTATAAGTACCACTCCTGAGTGATCCCAACCATGCCAAGTCTTTTTGATATCAACTGCAGTGAGAGTTAAGGAATGAAAGCATGAATCCATGGAAAGTCCCATCATTCCCTCTCCAGTGACAAGCTTTGCAGCTGGACGGACTGAAAGTGAAATTTCGACCTTCCACACCTATTGAACTGTTTCCATTTAACTAAGAGAAAAGCTTCAATGGACTGGATTACCCCAGAACTTGGGTTCGTAATATCTAGACTGTGTATTGCTACATTTTTGTTGCTGCTGTTTCCCTCACACCTTTCTTCAGACCATGGGTCCAATACTTAAAGGAACAAAAGGGAGTTGTGTTTATAACAAGACTACATATTCCACTTGCAAAATGGGGATAGGGTCATTTGTTATGCTTCTGTCAATACAGTAAAGCCCTACCAACAATTTCAAATCTAGACATATGGAAGGATGCACAGACTATACCTCTTGAGAAGAATAACACAAGACTTATGGACAATTGCCAGAATCTCTTTTGATACATGTACAGCTATTGACTATAATCAAGCTAAATGGACTAAATATGGAGACAGGCTTACTCATTTAATGCACACTACATCCTACCCAACCTGGTACAATCAAAGGAAAATTCAGTATGATTAAAAGAGTCAGCACTTCTCAGTGCAACGCTGATTCCTGCACCCCAGTGTGCTTTGAGATAACCAGACCAGCAGACTTCTCAGCATCATTTGGACCAGTTATTGATTAAACCAGAAAAAAATATAGGTTCTATTTGACACTATTATACCACCGTCCCAAAAACATTTTTGAGTTTTTCATTCTTTTTAGGATGAACTGGAAACCGCAATTGAAATTCTCTCAGCATCAAAGAATCTTTTTATTGATCTGGCCCAAAATAATTGCTTCATGTCTAAATGTGACAAACTGTTATATGTGTGTGGGTACTAACATGGGTGAACAATGGCCTTGGGAAGCACGTAAAATAAATTTTACTGCCCTGACTAGTCAAAATCTCACTGGAAAAGCCACCAATAGACCCAACATGTGGACTCTGACCACTTCCATAGTGGGAAGCCTCTGTTTTAAAAAGAGAAGGTTCTGGTAAAAACATTGGGGATACTGAGGTGCTCACCCTCAATTCGGCCTAACCCCCAAATCCTGTGGCAAACATTTTCCAATGGTTTACTTTATGGACCAATCTAACATGCCACCTGTTGTATACTTCGTTCGCGTGCGAATGATGAAGACACATGGCGATGCTAAACAAACACTTTATTCTCCTTCTACAAAAACCAAGCAAAAGCAAAAGGCACGCAGGCCTTTTTATATGGCCAAAAGCCCGGACAGTGTCAACCAATAGGAACAGAGCGTTTTCGCGCCTTGCGCATGCACCCAAGGCCAGCACTGCTCTGTCTGGTCCCAGGCAGCTTTTGGAATGCCCGGGACCAATGCTTTTGCAGGCTCAGGACACAACACCCCTCCCCACTAGATGGAACATACTTCGCGTACACACATGTACGTTGTGCATTGGGAAGAGTGGCATACAGTTGCATTATTCAAATGCAAAGAGTGTGGAATCTCGAGTCTGCCCTCAGGCAAACCCCCTTCAGTATTTATTAATACAAATAAATGTATCCAAAATCAAAAATAATACCAAATAATCTATCCACGAGTTACTCCCCTTATTCAGGGGCCTCATGAGCAGGTCCCTCATGATTTGACAGAAACCTCACAAAGTCTCTTAGATGTTTCGGTGGGCACTTGGCCCACTGCGACCTTCTAAGGCCCGGAGAGATTGCTTGGCCCACCTGCTCGCCTACCCGGCTAGGCAGGCCATGACATTGCTGCCCTAAATCCCCAGGTGACCCTGGTGAGGGTGCCTGGCCTACCTGCTCGCCTACCAGGCTAGGCAGGCCAGGACTTTGCTGCCCCAAATACCTGGTTGACCCACCCAGTGCTGGCTGGCTGGACCCTCTAAGTCCAAGCCAGCATACCTTGGACGGGTGGAAGTCCCCGAGTCCACAATGGACCCCTCTTGGGAACACTGTCTCTTGAGCCCAAGGCCAGCAGATGGAGAAGGCTGGGTAGCGGAAGTGCCCCAGTACTCTGTGGCCCCCAAGCACGTGCCAGAAGTGCCAGAGTCAGGAGTCGCCTCCATGGCAACCCCCTTTGCTGGTGACTTCCTTTTGGGAGCAATTGCTGAATTAGGCAAGCGCCCCTGATGGAATTCCTTTTCTCTTGCTGCTTGTGATTTGTGTGGATACCCCCAGTCAGTCTCCCTGTCTGGAGCACTATCTGACATATGTGAATACTGTGGATACCCCCGGTGTGACTCCCTGTCTGGAGTAATTATGGATGTGTGGGATGACCCCCTATCCAGTGAATTCCTATTTGGACCACTTGCGGAACCTTGGGATGAATCCCAAACAACCTCAGTCGCAGCTAGTGAGGGCCTGTTCGGCCTGGGAAACTGTGACCCAGAATGCATATTATGGTCCTCCCCCCCCAGAGCAGAGCCAGGAGCGGAAGGGTGCGAGTCCAGTCTCCAACGCAGTTGGTCTATGTGTCTGCAAAAAACGCGGCCGTCACTCAAGGCAACTTCGTATGACAACAGCCCAGAGACCTTGCAGACCACAGCTGTGACCCAAAAATGTCCAGGCCCATAGTTTCTTGCCCAAACCGGATCACCCACCTGGAGTCTCCTAGGTGCCTGCGGTTGTGACACCTATGAAGCCAGGGTGCAGCTTGTCCAGTTTAGTGATGAGGCGGCGACCCCAGCAGAGTTCAGCAGGGCTCTTCCCTGTGGCAGTGCATGGTGTGGTGCGGTGTGCAAGAAGGAAATCAGCTAACCTGTGATGCCAGTTACTGTAAGTCAGTTTCTTGAGAGCATCTTTGGTGGCGTGCACCATTCTCTCTGCCAGTCTGTTGGAGGATGGATGGAATGGAGCCGATGTTGCATGCCGTATCAGGTTGGCCTGCAGAAAAGCCTGGAACTCAGAAGAGGTAAATTGAGGGCCATTATCTGAAACCAGAACATCTGGAAGACCGTGTGATGCAAAAATTCCTCTCAACACCTGGATGGTCCTGGCAGTAGTAGTGGAGAAAACAGGAACAACCTCTAGCCACTTAGAATGGCTATCAACAACAACCAGGAAGAATTGCCCCTGAAAGGGCCCAGCATAATCTATATGCACCCTAGACCATGGGGTTTGAGTTTCCTCCCATGTTAAGAGAATTTTAATTTCTCTGTTGGTGGAAAAAAATAAATCAGAAGCTCTCACAGTTGACTGCATTTAGCTGATTCAAAATAACTTCTTTATATTTATATCAAAATATTTACAATACCATACATTCTTCTTTACAGCAACATAGCTCAATTGAAGACTTGTTACAGAGAGATACAGAGACAAACCTGAGACTGAAAATTCAGCTCCTAACTCAATACTTTTTTGCACAGACTCAGTAGCACTTTCTTCATATTGGCTGACTGAGTTACCACATGACTCTTCCTGCTCATGAATATTCCAACACTCCTCCCTTCATGACAGGAAGAGACATCAGACCTATTGACGTAATACATTCTCCATAGTAAACACTACCCAATGGTTTAATCATCATGTCTGCCAAATTATCCTCAGAAGAACAATGATGTAAACCAATCAATTTTCCTTTTACAGCTTCCCTGACATTACAATACTTAATGTCTACATGTTTACTTCTGTTCTTCACCCTGTCACCAGTTGCCATTTTTATACAGGCAGCATTCTCTTCAAATTATTATTATTATTATTTACAATTTTATTTATTTACAATTTGTGTGTTGTTGTTTTAATTGGGCTGTACACCGCCCCGAGTCCTTCGGGAGGGGGGCGGTATAAAAATTGTAAATAATAATAATAATAATAATAATGGTCTCCCATGGATTTCATCTCTTTATCCATGGCCTCCTTCCATTTTTCTTGTTCAGCTTTTGGTAATGCCAACACCTCTTTATAACTTCTTGACTCATACCACACATTGCAAACCTTTACCTTGCTGGCAGAATACCTGTCAGGCAGAATTCCTTTGTTATATCGCTCTGACCTATGTGGTATTAACTGCTCCTGTGTGTCAAGTCTATCTGGCTTCATGTCTTGTTCAGCCTCTCCTCCCTGAACATTGACATCTTCAATAATCATTTTTCCATCATTAGATGCGTTATTGTCATTAAATAGATCACAGTCATTAAGTGAGACATACCCAGAATTTGCATTAATTCTGTCCCAATTTTGTTCTGCAAAATTAGCAGACCTTGAAATTACAATTCTTTTACTTCCATCGCTAAAGCGATATCCTTTTGACCCTGGCTCATAGCCCACAAACCTGAGCTTTCTTGCCTTTTGCTGTCCCTTTCTTCTGATTGCTTTCGGAATATGTACCCATGCAGTACTTCCAAAAATTCTCAAATGTGCCAGTGATGGCTTTCTCCCATATAGAATGGCATATGGAGTATTATTAATGGAGGAACTCCACAGCCTGTTAACTATATAATTGGCAGTCAATATGGCTTCTCCCCAATATGACCTGCTCATACCAGAATCCTCCAATAATGAATCTTTCATTGTTTGCAAAACACCATTCCTTCTTTCAGCTACACCATTTTCTGCTGCTGTGTAAGGATTTGTACGTCTGTGTCTTATCCCCAACTGCCCCAACCATTGTTGGAATTTAGTTGACATAAATTCAGTACCTCTGTCAGTTTGCAACTGACACACTTGTTGTCTGTACGTTCTCTCTACAAAACTTACCCACTGTTTGAATTGTTGTAGCACCTCTGTCTTACCTCTAAGCAAGTAACAAAACGAATACCTGCTATAATCATCAACAATTACCAGTGCATATCTTGCTCCTCCCAAACTGGCTTGCATAGGTCCCACCAGATCTGCATGGACCAGCTCTAGAGCTCTTTTTGTTTGTCTTGTGCTATATCTACTAACTGGGAATGCCTTTGACTTCGACGCTTTGCATACTGCACAGTCCAAATATGTTTTGCATCTTCAAATTTAGCCCTTCTGCAAACTCTTGCATTTGCTGCAAAACTTTAAAGTTTGCATGGCCAAGTCTTCTATGTAGAAGATGAACACACAAATCATGCTCTGCAACATTCTTAAATATATGGGAACATTGAACCTTTTGTCCCTGCAATACATATAGATTATCTTCCTTTATGCCTTCTGCACAAATATTCCCATTCCTTTTGATGAGACACTTCCCATTTATAAAAATGACCTGAAAACCTTGTTTGTCTAAATTAGACACACTTAACAAATTATGTTTGAAGGAAGAAAGAAATGGAAAGTGTTAAATTTTTCTGTAGAAAGTGAAACTAACATTGTTGCAATGTATAACAAAGAACCCCTTAGAGTGAGCCAAGGACGTAGGGAATCGTTGTGTCGCTTTTCTATAGGTTTGTAACCCACTACACCAGAATAGCTGACGTAGAATGGGAGGAAGATAGGAGGGTATAATTGCTATAGTGCTTCTGTAACAAGGTGTGGTCTCTTCCTACAACGGTCGAGATCCACCACACTTTGCAAACCGTTCTTAGAAATAAAGCTGTTTCCTTTCTTCAGCCGAACGCCTCCTGGGAATTCATTGAAATTCCGCATACAAATTGGGGGCTCGTCCGGGATTCGATCCCTTTCGAGGGTTCTGTTTACTCTTTCAGGTGCACCCTGCTCCATTTGAGCGGAAGGAGTTTATAGAGCCATTGAGGGGCTCTCGAAGACCCGTAAAATAGCTGATAATTGGAGGCAATTAGGTTGTTGTGAGGAACAGCCTGAGGGCAGACTTTGATGTTGGGCAGACTTTGATGTTGATGTTGACTGGGAAACTCTATGCGTAGACCCTGGTGAGCATAATTGTTAAATACAGAATACACCAGGGCAGTCGGGATAGAGGGTAGGGAAAGTGTGTTTGGAGATTTGAGAGGGGAAGGGTGACGTCCTTTTGAGGGGTCTTTTCGGAGATCTGCAGCACAGAGTGAATGTGGTTCGTATAGAACCAGGAGACGGAGAGTGGTATAAGAATAAGGGTCTCACTCCAGACGGGGAAACACTTTCTAACAAGAGGCGACTGGGGAATTGAGGGGATAAAACTCCAAGAGCATTCCTAGTCAAATAGTCTCACCTACCCAGGCACTCTCATAGGTAAATATGGGAGGGAATTTTGGATCCACAGAAAAGGGAAAATGTGTTAAAATAATTAGGAAAAATCCTAAACTCAAGATTGATCCTTATGGACCACTGGGTAAATTACTAGCAGGATGGGGATCTCCACCATATAACAGGATCATTTTGAGGTTAGGATTAAATAAGGAGGATATGGTTAACCTGTGTTGTTTTGTTTGGTGGGAGGATGATAATGTAGAATGGCCCTGTGATGGGTCAAATGATTATTTCCAGTGTCATAACCTTTATAATTATGTAAAAAGGAAAAAGTGTAAGAGTCTAGACAATGAATTGGACTATGCCATCATCTGGGTTCCAGATCTATGGGATGCCGGAGAACAGATGTTGCCATTAAAAGAAATTTACAGGAAGGAAAGCGAAGAAGAAGACTTTTTGAAGAAAATACCACCACCTTATACATTGAAACCAATGGATGATATAAATCGTCCATCAGCTCCGAGGGAGGAAATACCCCACGGAATTTATCCGGAGGCTCCATTAACTCTGCCTAGCGATATAAGTGTCCATTCTTTGTCGCCCCCTCGTAGTGGTGAGCGAGGTTATATTAGTCCAGCAGGAGATGGACTGTTAAGTCCAGAAGAAAGAGAGGAAAATGGAATCCCTAATTTGGCTAATTATTGCCAGATACCAGGGAGACCAATTTTCCCGTTTTCTCCCCCGGCGGAGATTCAAGAACAGGAGGTTGGAATTGGGTCTGCAGTGAGGAAAAGGAACCCCGAGGAGAAGGTGACCTCTTTTCCTTTACGTGAGGTCCCGAATGGGGTAGATTATCTTAATGCTCCTCGGATAACCTATGTGCAAGACCCGTTAAGGGCTTCGGAAGTCTGAAACTTTAAATGGGAAATGAAGAATTTTATAGATGACCCCCTAGGAGCAAGTGAACAACTTGACCTGTTACTAGGGGCAAACATCTATACCTGGGACGAGATGATGAATATCATGAGTATTTTATTTAGCCCAGAAGAAAGAAACTTGATAAGGAGTGCAGCTATAAAGGTATGGGAGAGAGACCACCCGGCGGGGACAGGGATCCTGACTGGGGAACAGCGATTCCTGGCTCAGAGGCCAAATTGGGATAATAATGATGAGGAACATAGGGAGTGTATGAGAGATTTGCACTCCATCATAATTAAAGGAATGAAGGAGGCAATTCCTAAGACCCAAAATATGGTAAAGGCTATAAGCATAGAACAAGAGAAAGATGAACCCCCCGCTACATTCCTTCAGAGACTTAAAGATGGGATGAGGAAATATGCGGGAGCAGATCCAGAAGATGCTTTGAATATTCAATTGGTTAAAGTCCAATTTGTGACCAAGTCTTGGCCAGATATTTCAAGAAAATTACAGAAACAAGAAAATTGGACTATTAAGACTCTAGATGAATTATTGCGGGAAGCTCAAAAGATATATGTGAATAGGGAAGAAGAAAGAGGGAAACGAGAGAGTACAAGGACAGGGAGGATGATGGCGACCGTGGTGAGGGAAGTGTTTCAAAATTAAGGGAAAGGGGCGATGAGAAGTGGACCGCGAGGTCGAGGATTGAGGGGAAGAGATATGATGGCAAGAGGAAGAGGGACTCAGGTAGGTGGGCTTAGTAGAGAAGGAATACGGACATGTTTTCACTGTGGAAAGGTTGGGCATTTCAAGAGAGAGTGCCCGTCCCTAACTTCAGTGGAACAAATGAACTGAATGATGGAAGAAGATTTTGAAGACTCTTCCTAGGGGAATTGCCCAGTAAAGATAAGGTACTCTTAAAATATTTGCAGGCTCTGTCCCAGATTTTTTATTTTTCCAGGAAGAGTGGATGGTTGGTCCAAACTCCGCCATTGAGCTTTAAAGTGCATTCCACAAAGATCGGAGATTGGGTGTGGATCAGAACCTGGAAGAATGAGAAACTCCTAACCTAACTGGGAGGGGCCTTACCAAGTATTGCTGACCACTGATACTGCCGTACGCACCGCAGAAAAGGGCTGGACTCATTACACTCAAACCAAGAAGGCCTGTGAACCTGCCGAACAATGGTCAAGTACACAGACTGGACCTCTAAAATTGACTTTGCAGTGAAAATGAGTATCCTTCTCCTCACATGGGGATGGGGATGGGGATGGGGAGGGAGACAAGGTGCAGAAGCTTCAGTGTGTTTTTCTAGTAAAGGGGGGGATTCACCCTGCTGAATCCAAGCTGCAAGCGATTCAGCAGGCCCCAAGGCCCAAATCCAAAAGTGAGCTGCAAGCCTTCTTGGGGCTCTTAAATTTCTATCACACATTCCTTCCACATAAGGCTGCAGTGGCTGAGCCGTTACACCGGCTCTTAGACAAGCAGGCTCCATGGGAGTGGACTAAATTCCATGACAGGAGTTGCAATGAGGTTAAGGCCTTGCTCTTTTCAAATGCTGTGTTAGCACATTTCAATGAGCAATTGCCTGTTTGCATCGCATGCGATGCATCTCCTTATGGGGTGGGAGCAGTACTTAGCCATTTGAAGGCTGATGGGACACACGTCCCTGTTGCCTACTACTCAAGGATTCTGTCATCTGCAGAGCGGAATTACACTCAGATTGACAGAGAAGCCTTGGCCATAGTGGCTGGCATAAAGAAATTCCATGATTTCTTATATGGCTGCCACTTCACAGTCTGCACAGACCATAAGCCTCTGTTGGGGTTGTTTACCACTAACAGACACCACATATTATTTCTCCGCGTATGCTGAGATGGTCCATTTTCCTGTCAGCATATCACTCTAATTCACAAACCAGGAAAAGAAATGGGCCATGCAGATGGCCTCAGCAGATTACCTCTTAAACAGATAGAGGCAGATCTTGCTCCTGCTATTAATATTCTTTCCATTCAGGAGCTGCCTGAATCTCCCCTAAATGCCAGGGACGGGGCTGCAGAAACTGCCACTGATCACACGCTCACACGCGTGCTGACCTGGGTGTTGTCAGGATGGCCTGACACGTGCCCAGATACTGAGTTTCAAAGCTTCTGGTGAAGGAAGCATGAACTTTCCACTTTAAAGGGGTGCCTGTTATGGGGTAGTAGGGTAGTGATCCCAGCCTCATTGAGGTCTAGAATCTTGCTCTCTCTGCATGAGGGACATCCAGGTATAGTAAAGATGAAAGCGCTTGCGTGCAGCCATCTTTGGTGGCCTGGGCTCGATAAAGCCATTGAGGCTCAGGTGCACGGGTGCCAAGCGTGCCAACAAGTCACGGCCTGAAGTGCCTCAGGCCCCTGTACATAGATGGGAGGAAACTCAAACCCCATGGTCATGGGTACATATAGATTATGCTGGGCCCTTTCAGGGGCAAGCAATTCTTCCTTCTCCTCGTTGACAGCCATTCCAAGTGGCTAGAGGTTGTTCCTGTTTCCTCCACTACTACTGCCAGGACCATCCAGGTGTTGAGAGGAATTTCTGCCTCACATGGGCTTCCAGATGTCCTGGTTTCAGATAATGGCCCTCAATTTACCTCTTTTGGGTTCCAGGCTTTTCTTCAGGCCAACTTGATCCGGCATGCGACTTCTGCTCCTTTCCATCCATCTGTCAACGGTCAAGCAGAGAGAATGGTGCGCACTACCAAAAATGCTCTCAAGAAACTGACTTACGGTAACTGGCATCACAGGTAAGCAGATTTCCTTCTTGCACACCGCACCACACCTTGCACAACCACAAGGAAGAGCCCAGCAGAACTCTGCTGGGGTCACCGCCTCATCACCAGACTGGGTGGCTTCTCAGGTGTCACAACCATGGGCACCTAGGAGACTTCAGGTGGGCGATCCAGTCTGGGTAAGGAACTATGGGCCTGGTCATCTCTGGGTCACAGCAGTGGTATGCAATGTCTCTGGGCTGCTGTCATATGAAGTAGCCTTGGATGATGGCCGTGTTCTTCGCAGACACATAGACCAACTGCGTTGGAGGCTGGACAGCCACGTTTCCGCTTCTGGCTCTGCTCTTGGGGGGGGAGGACCATAATATGGGCTCAGGGTCACAGGCCCCTAGGCCTAATAGGGCCTCACAAGCTGATGAGGCTGTTTGGGGGTCATCACAAGCTTCCACAAGTGCGCCGAGCAGGAATTCCCAGGAAGGGGGGTCACCCCACACATCCGTTATTGCTCCAGACAGGGAGTCACACCGGGGGTATCCACATTATTCAAACATGTCAGAAAGTGCTTCAGACAGGGAGACACATCAGGGGTATCCTCACAAATCAAACATAGCCATAGACAGGGAATTCCCTCAGGGGCACTCTCATAATTCAGCTATTGCTCCGAGAAGGAAGTCAGTAGCAAGGGGGTTTGCCATGGAGGGCTACGGAGTACTGGGGCACTTCCGCCACTCAGGCCTCTCCAACTGCTGGCCTCGGGCTCGAGGGACAGTGTTCCAAGAGGAGTCCATTGTGGACTTGGGAACTTCCACCCCTCCAAGGTACACTGGCTTGGACTCAGAGGGTCCAGCCAGTCAGCAGTTGGGTGGGTCACCTGGGTATTTGGGGCATCAAAGCCCTGGCCTGCCTAGCCTGGTAGGCGAGCAGGTAGGCCAGGCACCTCACCAGCCCTTAGAAGGTCGCAGCGGGCCAATTGCCTACCAAAACATCTAGGAGATTATGTGAGGTTTCTGTCAACACATAAGGAACCTTGCTATGAGGTCGCTGAATGAGGGGGGTAACACTCAGTAAGAGTTTCATATACTATTATGATTTTGGATACATTTTATTTAAGTTAATAATTATTTTGTAAGGTGTTTGCCTGCGTGCAGACCTGAGCATTTCCACTCTCCTTGCATTTGAATAATGCATCTGTGTCCCACTCTCCCTGCAATTGAACAAGGCACCTGTGCTGTGTCCTGAGCTTGCAAGAGCTGAAAGCAGGCTCAGAATGGTTGCAAATGGTCCTGGGCAATCCAAAAGCTGACCGGGACCAGACAGGGTGGCGCCAGCCTTGCACGCGTGCGCAAGGCACAAAAATGGTCAATTTCTATTGGTTCACACTGTCTGGGTTTCAGGCACTATAAAAGGCCTGCGTGCCTTTTGCTGTTTGCTTGGTTGTAGGAGAAGAGTAATAAAGAGCTTGTTGTTTTCACCATGTGTCTTCGTCAATTGCCAACGAACGGAAAACACAACAGTAACATCTTCAATGATGAGACTGAAGGAGTCCGCAATTCAATGAGCTACATACAGTATATGCACTTCTATTAAAACACTTATTCGTTTCCTTATACAAACAAGTAATACAAAAACTCTAAGGGGATTAGCTTACATTAGAGTTTTCTGAATCCCTTTGGTAGGATTTGTGTGCCATGATTTTGTACCCTAATTATGGTGATCAATGTAGTGGTAAAAAACAATCATCTACATATCTTATTGATTTTGGAAGAAGGCAGGAATATATTTGTAATCCATCATGCAAGTTATTACAGTAACTTTTTCTTAATCATTATCAGGAGGAAAGTAAATCTTAGCAGATGAATAAAATTATGGGTTTAGCCATTTGTCAAATCTGGTTTGCACTATTTGAAAAACCAGGAGATATACTGCTTTACAAGGACTACTCACCCCATCCCTCACATTGCCTGCAGAACTTGATCTACAAGAATAGAGTACAGTGATAGCCAGCCTCCTGCTGACTCAAGGACAAGATGACAGGTAGGCAAGTCTGTGATTACCTGGTGTCACACCGTGCTACTACTTGCTTGCCACACATTTTAGGGACTGGCAGAAGTGGGAAGAGCAAGCAAAATGTGTCCTTCTCAAGATGTTACTTAACCCAAGAGGGACCACTTTTTTCAAACTGGAATAGCAAAAGAGAGGAAGATAAGAAAAAGCAGTAAAAAAAAAACCCATATGTCCACATCTCCCCTGTTATTGAACACATTCAGGCTGTGGTTAGCTGGACCTAAATAGGAATCTGCCTCTAGAGGCATAAAGACTATTTGGTAGAATATAATGGCCATTCTTTCAAATTTCATTACTGTTGGGATTTGAATATTATTTCAGTTTGGAAATCTGCTCAGCCCTTCCTTCCTTCCTTCCTTCCTTCCTTCCTTCCTTCCTTCCTTCCTTCCTTCCTTCCTTCCTTCCTTCCTTTTTCTTTCTTCCTTTTTCTTTCTTTCTTTTACTATTCTGGTTTATCTGGTTTATATATATATATATTATAATTCCAGTTGCTTCCTATGTCTCATGGGATTACGTTTCCATCTTTCCAGTCCAGTGTCAGAAGCTTTAATCCCACACAGGGATCTAGCAGCTTCTGTATCTCTTTGAGGCTGGTGTCAAGTACCTCCCAACAGTTGTGGAGAACAGCTGTTTTCCTAACTCTCTCAGGGTTCCGCTTGATTTCTGATAGTCAATGCCTTGGAGAGAACCCCAAGGAGTTGTGATTGTCTTGTATCCCAATCTGCACACAAGATCTGGGACATTATAGAGGGTTGCGGAGCTGGCCTTAAACAGAATATTCAAAAGCTCTTGCAGAAACACCAAGGCATCCCTTCAGCCCTAGGAAATGAGACTTTGATTCCTCCTTGATGAAAAGGCCATTGGAAAAAAAAGATAAAACATAAACGTTCTTGCAAGATTCAGTTAGTATAATGAAAAATAGTTCTTGTGTTCCTATGGAATTGGTTGTCTGGTCTGGTCTAACTTGTAGGTCTGACACACATATAGGCACCTTCCCCCCAAAGTGGGAAGTGCTGTATTTTACTGCTTTTTTACAACTGAGGCCTAGTAGGCAGTCTAACAACAACCAACCAGATGATCCACAGTATAGACATTGGTCTTTTGAGTAATGATTTAACTTGTATTTGGCAATAGATAGACCCCTGCAGAATTCCAAAATTTCAAGACTAAATTTCAAGACTAAATTACTTTATTCCAGGGTGAATATTATAGTAGAGGGATAGGGTTAGTAAATAGATAGCAGAATTAGTATATTAAATAAATACATCTATATACTCACAGGTTAGAATCAATACAATAGTAAAAGCAATTTTATTATTGGATTTTTATTTTAACACTCAGTAGGAATAAAACAAGCTGAATATTATTTTCTGGCCAAAATGACATCAAAGACATTTCCTTTCTTGAACTGAATATCTTTAAAGCCAGCTGTGTTGAAGAGCATGCGATGCTCTGATACTTTCCGTGCTTTTCCTACAGTCTGAAGCAACAGTATCATGGCATATATATGACCAGGAAAAGACACAGATATTTCTTCATCAATAGTTGGTTCCACTACTAAGATTCCACCACCTGTTCCAAAAGTAATTTGTTAACTCAAAACTAAATTGCCTATAAAAGAAGTGCTGTTTTTGAATCTTATTTGCATTCCTATGGCTGTGGCCCTTCTTCCACTACTTGCCCCCCCTTCTAAAAATATTGTTTTGGACACTTTTTCAGTAGGCTAAATCCATGGTCCAATTTAGTGTCTTAAAAGATATTGAAATGTTATGCCAAGTTGCAATTCCTTCAGCATTGCCTAACTCATAACATATGCCCACTTCAGCCTATTTACCACAGAATTGCTTCCCATGCTCTGCCTATATTTCATGACTGAAGAAACATGGAACTTCTAAGCAATCTTTCCTCAACCAGATTTTTTTTAAATTCAGTAATAAGTGGCATTTTTCTGTCTTGGATGGTAATGGTTCAATGTTGCAACCCAAAGTGCCTATTTCTTCTGCAAGTTTAGATTTAATATTTCATAAATTTTGTTTGTGCTTTGAAAATGTCAAAGTTATCTCCAGGAGATTTTAAGTTTAAAAGTGAGCTATCACACATATTTTTCATGCAAACAGATCCATTTCTAATGTTATTATGTAGAAAAGTATGAACTGTCTGTATCCAAATCTATCCATAACTGCAATGCATTGATGATCAGCACTAATACAACTGATTTCTTTGCAACTACAGGTAATCCTCAATTCATGACTGTTCATTCAGTGACTATTCAAAATTATTATGGTGTTAAACAAAAGGAGTTATGACCCATGCCTAAAGTGGTTGATTGGTTGGTTGGTTGGTTGGTTGGGTTGATTGGTTGGTTGGTTGGTTGATTAGATTCATGAACCACCCATCTCATCTTAAAGCTACTCTGGGCAATTTTGGGGGAAAATATGGCTTTTGCATTGCCCTCCCCCCCAGTCATATGATAAAATATTGATGCTTGGCAATACATTTACACCTCAAAAGGCTGTTATCATATCCTGACCACCAATCTCTCTCCCCATCTCAGTTGTCACCTACCCCTCCAGTACACACAAAGCTCCTAGAGTCCCTGGAAACCTGGCTCTGCTCCCTGCTCATTTCTCCCCACCCACCCCAGAAGGCCAATGCTTTTTCCCTGCCCCCCCCATGCCCTGGTCTACTACATTTGTCTTTTTGTGCATCTGCTGGCAGATTTGCCAAGGCAATGTGAGGCACAGCCAAACAGATAGAAAATAGGTGTTTCTGAAGAAACCCTACCACATAGAGTAGAGGGAACTCCTTTATGGGGTGAAGAAAGAAAACTAGATGCTGAAGAATTGAACTTCCTTTCTCTAGGCAATCACAGTGGTTCCCTTCTGTACATGGAGTGGAAGGGAACTCTTATGTTGGGTCAGAGAAATGAAGCTCTGATCCTGAAGAGTTTATCCAAGTCAGTGCAGAAGTTTCTTTCCACAGATGGAGGCAAGGGGAACTTTTTCAGTAGGCTGAAGAAAGGAAACTAGGATGCTGAAGATCTGAACTTACATTCTTTGGCCCAGCACAGTGGTTCCCTTCCACACATGGGGGCCAGGGGAAGGCCTGCAGTGGGTCAGGAAAACGAAACTCTGTCTCCAAGGAAGATGTGTTATAATTCTTCCAAACAGATTTATTTATTGTCCCACATTTATAGGCAGAATTTTGCCAAACTGAAGTGGACTACTACCTATGTCCATGATGGTGAACCTAGGACTTCAGTCCCGTCCATGAGCAACTTGCATTAATACCTGCACAGGGTAAGGTTGCTGCACCCGCCCCCACCTCCCCAAGTGTTTTTTTTACTAACCTGCCTTTCAGCTACATTCCATTTCTCCATTCGCTTCTCAGCCTTCGCCACATGTTTGTGGGACTATCAGTAAAAAGAAAAATCCATCAGACTCGCGAGATCTCAAGAAGTTAGAAAGTCTGATGGAACTTTTTTTTTACCGATAGTCTCACAAACAAGTGGGGAAGGTTGAGAAGTGAATGGAGAAATGGAATGCAGCTGAAAGGCAGGTTAGTAAAATAACGCTTGGGGGAGGCAAGATCATCTGGGCTGGGCAGGCGCAGCAATCTTACCCTGCATGGTGATGAGAGAGTGTGGCTTGTGTCCTTCCCATGTCAGGCCAGCCCCTGCAGCCCCGGGGCAGCTGTGCTGGGCAGTGGTGGGCAGGGTGCTGAGGTGGGGGCCAGCAGGCTGACCAAAGCAGCAGGTGGAGCGCTGGAGGCTCAGGGAGGGCAGGCGTTGAAGTGGGCGATCAGGCCATTGGCAAGAGCAACGTGTCTGAGCAGAAAGCAGCCTCAGAACAAGTGGGGCAGGTAAGGAAAGAAATCCTCCCTTCCCCCAGAATTTGCCTTTCTTTCCTTACCTGACTTCCAGCCCCGTGCCATTTCTCCTTCGCAATCTACCGCCACCATGTGCAAGGAAACAAAGGTTTTGGGGGGGGGGAAAGGTCAATCAATCAATTCCATCTTCTCATGAAAGATCATGAAGTTGGAATTGATTGATTGACCTTTTTCCCCCCCAAAAAACCTTCCTTTGTTTCCTTGCATGTGGCGACGGCGGCAGATTGCAAAGGAGAAACAGAACAGGGCTGGAAGTCAGGTAAGGAAAGAAAGGCAATTTCTGGGGAAAACAAGGATTTCTTTCCTTACCTGCCCCACTTGTTCCAAGGCTGCTTTCTGCTCAGACGCGTTGCTCTTGCCAATGGCCTGACCGCCCAATTCAGCGCCCACCCTCCCTGAGCCTGCGGTGCTCCACCTGCTGCTTTGGTGGCTCTGTAGGCAGATCTGCGAAGTTCCCTTCTCTGTCAGAGAAAGGAACTTCACAGCTCTGCCTACAGAGGCACCAAAGGTGTAGCTGAATGGGCAGATGAGGGGGAAACCAGAGCCGCTTTTGGCCGAACCACATTGCAGCAGCATTGAGTGCAATACTTGAGGTGGCAAACAGCTGCGTCACGCCAAAACCAGCAGTTTGCCACCTCCTGCCCAGTGCCGCTGCCATGAAGTGCCCCTCTGCCTCCTAGGAGCTGTGCTAGTGTCCTTCGTGCTGGGTGTTCTTTGCGGTGAGTTTCTGGAAAGATTTGCGATGGGGGTGGGTGCGACATGCAAGGGGGAAAATGGCTGCAGCCAGTGGCAAACAGCCACATTGCACCAAAACTGGCCATTTGCCACCTCCTGCCCAGTGCCGCTGCCATGAGGCTGCAGAATAAGCTGGGTAGCGGTATACCGGTATACCAGTTCCTTACCTCCACCCAGCTTGTTCCGCAGCTTCATGGTAGCAGCATTGGGTGCGATGCGCGAGGTGGCAAATGGCCACAGCTGGAGGCAAACAGCCATGTCACGCTGAAAACTGAGGGGCCAGCAGACTGTGGCTGCTGATAGACACAGTTGGCCCCCATGCGCTTGCTGTGTGCGGGGGCCGATGGTGTCAGGCAGCAGCCGTGCCGGCCCCTGCCTCACCTTGTCTTGCCCTGTGGAAATGGCACCCCTGCCCCACCCCCTGCCTCGTATCACCTCACCCCGCAGGACAAGCCTCCTGCCCACCGTCCCACCTGCTAGAGACTCCCTGCCTGGCCCCCAGAGGCATCCCTCCCCATAAGCAACATCGAGGTGCCCCGCCCACCCCAGCCACGCCCACCCAGTCTGCCATGACCACTGCAGCCATGCCCACCCAATGGGCCACACCCACCCAATAGGCCAGGCCACCCTGCACCTGACGATACATAAGTGGGTTTTAGGTTGCAGTTTGAGCACTCAGTCTCTAAAAGTTTCGCCATCACTGACATATGTGAATCATATTCACTGGGAACTATTAGGGTTCACCCTTTTCTCTCCCACAATCTATCTGAACTGAGTCCTCTGGAATGTGCCCCCTCCTTCCAGGGAATCTGCTCCACTACATTCCATCAGACCATCCAAGCTTCCTTTCTGCAGCCCATGGAGAGTAATTGCCTGCCCTCTTTTGAGTATGCAATTTTTCAATCTGACTACCCAACGACCCACACAGCTGTTTAAAAAGCCCAACTTGGAGACCCAAGATTGCAGCCATTGAATAAATTAATCTTATGTGAGACTCTTAATGACTGCCATGACCTACAACCAAACTTCTGAGCCCATTTTAGGTCATAAGTCAAATACTATCTGTATATTGTCAATGATAGTTGCAAGTACATAAAAAAGTCATGGAGGGGCTTGCTTCTTTTCCCATTTACAAATCGCAATTTTTCTCTTTCTGGCAATGTAAACATACCTACCTGGTTTACAGGCCATAAATACTTTTGTTAGTAGCTGGATACACTTTTCATCATTCCAATTAAACAAGACTCTTGATAAGATGTAAAGATCTGCTTCAGGAATTGGATCTTTAAAAAAATCTCCTGCAAAAAAAAATAATTCCTTTATTAAAGTAGGAATCTATTATCACCTTGGAAACAGAATTTATTCTCCTTTTCACAAATCCTGGTTCTAAAATACTACTAGTTTCCTTCAGTATTGCTTTTTGAAATGGCAATGATATTGTTTCAAAACAAATATTACCTTCATGGAAAGCAATCAGGGATTCATCTGAAAATGCATTATATTTTTTAGATATTTCCACAACTTCAGGAAGATCAAAAAGTTTCACAGTACAGTTTGGGTATTTTGAAATCAATTCCTTAGCTAAGCCACCACTACTTCCTTGAAAAAAGAACAAAATGCAAAAAGGAACTATGTAAGAAAAAAATGTCCTGCATGTAAGCATTTTACTAGAATATTTATTATGCCTTTTTAACTTACCACCTTGTTTTATTTTTAAGGTATTTGGGCTAAGCAGGCATTATAATATTGTGATTTAAAGAAATATATTCAATCCACTCCCATCCAGTGATTCTTTATATCACTTTTTCTTTAATTGCTTTGCTTTATTAAAACTAAAGAGCACCCTTTTATTCTAAGTGACTGTAGCAAAATCTGAGCAGAAATCCAATCTTCTTTCCTCCACCATTGCTTACAGTTCCATGCAAATGTATCTGTTTTAAATCAATTTATGGCTTTTTACATCTGTTAAACTATGAAACCATTTTCCAAACTTAATACTTCTTATATAAAATGGATAACTGTTTCTTGATGGGGAAAATAATAATTCCAATCTAATTCTAATCTCAGAGTATAATGTTGGGTAAGGTAGTTCTATAATTTCTATATTATTATGGTGATCCCAAGGTCCAATTATGAGAATTTCCATAAATTTCTTTGGAAACATTTCACTTGTACAATGTTTTCACTGCAGATTGAGAGGAATACTTCTATTATACTGTTGTATCTGGCCCTTCTCAGCTTAGTAAAGTCCACAGGAATATTTAACACAGTTCAAGAGATACACTTCAAAGCGAGATGCTGGCAGTTCGTTTGCGGAACGGCCGAGTCTGACTTATTTACATTCAGCTTAAACATGCGCTCCTCCCTTCCAATAACTCACTCTTTATCTCTCAGGTTGTCCAATACCTCATTAATCTTCCGTAGATTCCAAAAACACCAGAAAACTGAGTTCAAACCAACTCCTCGATGTATCAGGCTACTTCTTGATATTAATGTTGCTCGTGACAAAGAATTAGTCCCTCCTTCACCTTCTAATATAGTTTTCGATACGTCACTTCCCCCATTACTTCCTTTTTCCACGTAACTGAAACCTCCGCCTATCAAACCTTAGGAATCTCGGATCAAGCCATATATTTTCCTGTTCCAAGTCTGACTCCCCGCTTTGAGATTCCGACCCAGACTGCATGCAAATCTCCTCACTGCCTGCCTCGGCTGCCGGGAGGGGAAAACACCCAGAGGGGCCTGGCTGCTCCTCCTCATCCTCTGACATTTCCCAAGCTGGTCCAGAGACACCCACAACATATACTAAGACACATGGTAACCAAAACAAAAAGTATTTGTAAAAGAGCACCTAAACCCATTGGTTTCATGCCAAATCTTTTGTTCATGGATATTTTACCCTAAAAATTTACTGCAGTAAATGTAATTCTGTGGTACATTCTAAAATGTTTTCCATACATTTTTTTTCTCTTTGTGTGCCTTCAGCTATATGTGACTCCAGGCAACTTTTATATATATATATATATATATATATATATATATATATATATATATATATATATATATATATATATATATATATATATATATATATATATATATATATATATATATATATATATATATATATATATATATATATATATATATATATATATATATATATATATATATATATATATATATATATATATATATATATATATATATATATATATATATATATATATATATATATATATATATATATATATATATATATATATATATATATATATATATATAAAATTATTGATTTTTTTCGTACATTCAGTAGTACTTGTTCAACAAATATATTATCTGAGTTTTACATTCACTAATACAAATTTAATTCCTAATCCTTTATTCTTTCTCTAGCCATTGATAAAATAAGTCCCAGGTTTGATAATATTCTGTTTCTTCCTTTTCTTTCAACTTCAAAGTAAGTCTGTCCATCTCCACACATTCTAGTTCTTGATGTTTTCTTGGCAAGATTTCAGAACTGGTTTGTGTTTGTCCCCTTCCTAGGGCTGAGAGAGAGTGACTGTCCAGCTGGCTTTATGCCTAATGCAGGACTAGAACTTACAATCTCCCAGTTTCTAGCCTGATCCCTTAACCACTGCACAAAGCTGGCTCTTTCATACCATGCATCATGGCAATATCAACCCCAGGCAAGGGATGGAGAAATAAGGAAAAAAGTGTTTTCATCTTCAAAAATGCCTCCACCTCTTTCCAAACAGTTTCAGGACTGTTGTTAGTTACTGTGAGACATCCAGTAATACAGATAGGTTATTTCATTTGAAAATTAGGTACTTAAAAGTAATGTCCAAAACTCCAGGAAAATCTTATTTTGCAATCAGGAAATTACAAAGTCTTGACAGAAGCTGAGTTGTCTTTTCAATCCATTTTCTTCAGAGTATCACATAATATCAAATTGCTAGTGAGGGGCATGATGAAAACCTTCAGATACTTACCACCCAGATCATAAATCAGCTGAAAACCAGAAAGATCAAAGGCAGAGACCACTTCTTTTCCATGCAAGCTCCAAGCTTCATCCATGTACCTGAAAAAACTTTCAATGCCTTCCTTTGATCTAGAATTGAAATTTGTACTGGCAGGTAATCAACAGAAATACAACAATATGAAATACAATATGATTAACATCTGATTGTAAAGCTATACTTCATTATGGGCTATGCTTCCTTCAGATTTTTGTGGTAATATTTTGATTTTAAAGAGCAGATTGCTTAATTTCTGGCCTGAAGATAAATAGCATTTGTCATCCATTTGGGGGCTGGATCAGTTTTTCCTATTTCCAACCAGTGAAGTTCCTAGCCAGAACTGCTTAATATGCTAATATGTGTCTCAGGCTCAGCTGTCTTTGAAGAATGTCAAAAATAGTCCAACAATTTTGTGGACATAAAATACAGGATTTGGGATCATCTGTGTGTAATCAATTAAAGCATCTTTGTTCCTATAATGTACTACACTGCAGATTCCACCAATTCAGATATAGTTGACCTAGCTCTAGCTACAGATTCCAGTTCTCCCTTTTCAAAATTAATTCTTGGTCATTGAGATAAGTTGTAAGAATATCCCAGTCCTAGCAAAGAGAGATTGAAGATTGGAAGAAAAAAACACACCATAAGACAGAAAAGACAAGGGCACTTTGTACCTTACTCATGCTTCACTAAGATCCAAATGTAGTTATTTTTCATACTATTCCTTTTCAGGGTAAGCAATTTTATGCAAAGGAAAGGAAATAATGAGTAGATGAGTTGGAAAGCAGAAGATAACAACATTATGAAAACACTATTCATCACATTTCTCCACACCTTCTTATACTTGCAAACCATCCATTCTTCCACAATTTCTATAAAGTGGTGATAAATTGGCTGATAGATTGATTTGCAACCTAGTCTCCAAACATGTGATTGTAGGTTGGATGGAATAATGTGAGCATCATCAGAGCATATCTGGGCTTTGGTTCTGCTTGTGGCACGATTGGCCAGAATCAGTGTTGGTGGGTAGTGCTGCTAATCTACTCTTTCTGTTTTATTAAAAACTGTCATGAAAATATTTACAGAATTTCAAAAGTGAGATATGGTAAGAAAAAAAAGTACTATTTATGCCCAATTTTTATAAAATTAAGTCATAAAAATGCTCTTTACCTGTACAGCGCTCCATAACATTCATCTGAAGAAATGCCATATATTGATAGAATCTGAGGTTTCCCATCCCTGAGGGAGATTTTTTATTTGTTTTTTTAAAAAATTGAAAGTAACAAAAATACCATTAGTGATTATATTCTTCTTTGTCTCCAGCATCAAATAGTGCTTATATTCATATAGCGAATTGTATTACTTGCAAAAGTTACTCTAAAAATATCACAGGCTCTAAACAATACTAGAAATCTGTGAAGTGAGTGAATGAAATTTAAATTTTTATGTCCATGTTGTTTCACTACTTTTTTTTCATTATTAAATAGTATGAAGATAAAATAAATTCCTTTAATCAATTCTTTTGTTATTTTTTTTTACTTTAAATATTCGGTCCTCTGAATTCAGATATTTGATAAAATCAGTTTTACTTAATTCATTTCTAAATTAAAATGCTAAGACAATGTAAACTTTTTAATCAGATTAAAAACCTTAACCTAAGTTAGCTTTGTGTTTGTGTGTGTGTGTGTTTGTGTCTGTGCCTATGCAGGCATACCTTTGTTTGTATTTATAGACATCTTTTCCAAAGATGTTGAGCAAGAATTATATTTTGATTAAGTGGTTAAATAACATGCACCACTGGAAAGGCCAAAGGGAAATAAGTGTGTGTAATCAGTTCACCACCACTGCATCTGTTGAAACTCCCCTGGTAAGCAACACAGAATAATGCTTAAGCAAATGCACAGCTTCAAAGACTATTAGGTATATGATCTCAGGGGAAACAGCTGAGAAAGCAGGCAAACTGTATTGAGTGATGGTGATTTTAGAATAATGGAGTGCATAATCATAAAAATGATATCAATCTCTGAGTGAGGACTCAAAACCTTGTTACTTGTGGGACAGAAAGCCCACAAAGAGTCCTGGTCTGTAACATGCTCTTGGTGAAAAGATTTTTACTTCAGTAAATGCTCCCTTCTTACCTTACAGCTTCAGGCAAGTATTGCAGTGATTTATATAGACATTCTGATAAAAACTTCATAGTATAATATTGAGACTTTGGGCTTGATTTAGCCAGAAAGAGATTGGCAAACTCTGTATTTCCATAAACATCTAAAAATGAAAGCATATTATAAATTGCTTCAAAACACCATTGCTGAATTCCATATACTTTTAAGATGACAAAAGCATAAGGATATTATAAATGATTACATTTCAGTTTATTCCAATCATGAAACCCACAACAGTTGATTTGGCATTCCAAAAAGAATTGTTGACAATGCTGAATCAAGTCATAGGCTGGCAAAGTGGATGAGTTCTCTGGACATAAGATTTATAATGTAACAAATTAATGAGCAAAACTCATAACTACATGTAACTATAAATTAAAAGAAGAATGAGAAAAGAATGACCAGAAACTGCTAACTCCACAGACAGATTACCATGTGGTCATTTTAAAACAACTAACTCCATGGAAAAATTGCCATGTGGTCATTTTAAAATAACTGTAACTGCTTCCTCCTGCTAACAGGATCACCTTTGCCATCCTTCCATTCCACTTTCAGGACCTTTAACCCCACACAGGCTTCCAGCAGCATCTGCATCCCAGTGAGACTGGTCTTCAAGTGCTCAGCCACAGTTGCAGGGGACATCGGTTCCCCTGACTCTCTCAGCAGATCGAAGACACCCAACTGACTGGCACTAAATATGATCTGGAAGAAAATAAAGAAATGGGCAGAGGTATCCAAAGAGATTTAAGTTTTTGAGGATTCCAGATCACACAGAGAACCATGCTGTCATGTCTCCCTTGAGTGACTCCCCATATTCCTTCTCAGATATCAACTCGGGGGAGGTCAAACCCATTCCTGACACATCAGAAACTGGGTTGATTGATGGCTCTTTGTATGCCATCCAACCAAAAGAGATTAGGAGGAGGCTACAGCTGGGGAAAGTTTCCAGTGGCAGATGGCCAGTGAAGAGGAGGAGGAACTGCCTTCTGCACCTGATCTGAGAACACGCAGGGAAGAGAAAAGGCAGGAGCAGTGGAGGTCAGCCAGACTACTCCAGAGGAGAAAACCCTGCTCATCTTTATGGGTTGCATTGGAAAGCAGGCTATTTATCATAGCAGACAGAGGGAGGCATTGCTGGGAACAACATATTGGTTTTCTAGCCATTTGTTTGATCATCATGATTCCTGCTTCAGTTTGGATTGACATTGCATTTGGAATTGTGCCTTGAAGATTCTGAACTTTTCTTACCACATGAGCTCTCTTGTGGATTGTGGAGTTATTTTGTTTGAGCAACTTTCAATTGCTTTGTGGACTAATCTTGGCCTGCTCGTGGCTAGACTTAATTGGGACATTCTGAGTTTTTGGTAAAGGAAATTGCTGTGGAATATTAATAAACTCACTAAATCACTGTTACGTGCATATGTGAGTGAGTGGGGCATACACATACTCACACTCCAGAGAACAATATGTTCTAGGAACCAAGCATGATTGTGTATGGCAACCAACCTCTCCTGCTGTACCTGTTGCTGATGAGCAAGAGAAAAAAAATAGGTTCATAAGTCCATTCCTTTGCACCACCATATCCATTCTGGAATGATTAGCAGCCCAGTTGCTCAATAGCAAGCTGGATGGCATATCAATCTTATAAATATATAAATAAAAATTAAGTGTAGCAACAAAATGGCAGCTCTAAGATTACTTCCACTTGGGGATTTAGTTTGTTTAGCTTATTTGTGGGGAAACAACTGGAAGGAGCCACATTTGCATTAAAAAAAACCTGTTCAATGGTTGAGGACTGTGGCCGCATGTTTTATTTCATTTTTTATTTATTGCTATTTAACTGACAAACAAAAAAGAGAAAGGAGCAAAAGATAAAGATAATAATGATGAAGATATATACTTTGTCAAAAAAGATGGAGGGAAAAGAGAACATTTCTTTGTGAAATGCAACCCCCCAAAATAGTATGATATAATTTGTTATAACTGTAAAAAGTTACAATTCTATATATACTTAACTAAAGAAAATATTATTTAATTATGCATAGATTTCTAAATATATTTATATGGCTATCAGTCCCATAGTTTATTATACTTATCCATACAAAGTTCACATCTACATTCAATCTTCTCAGAAGAGGCAAGTATTATCAGGTCTTCAATCCATTAAATAAATGGGGGCCATACATTTATCTTTCCAACACTTTCTATTAGTCTTTTGGCCATAATAGAGGTACAGTGAATCTATTTACATTTTCCTTTTGACAAATTCTATGTACTAGTTGTGTGACTCAAGACAATATTATCATCTGAACATTTTAGCTTTTGTTGTACAATCATTTTATATAATTCACTACTGTTGTATACTTCGTTTGCATGCGAATGATGAAGACACATGGCGAGGTTGAACAATTCTTTATTCTCCTTCTAACAACACCCGAGTGAAAACAAAAGGCACGCAGGCCTTTTTATATGGCCAGCAACCCGGACAACGTCAACCAATGCGAACAGAGCGTTTTCGCACCTTGCGCATGCGCACAAGGCTGGCGCTGCTCTGTCTGGTCCCGGGCAGCTTTTGGAATGCCCGGGACCAATGCAATGTCCCGAGCCTGCTTTTGCAGGCTCAGGACACAACAACTACCTTCTCACAAAACTTGGTAAGTGTAGGACTGTAAGAACATGTTTTATAAAGAAGTACTATCTCTTATATAGATGTATTATCTTACATCTCCAATAAAGTGCTTTTTCTGACCATCTTTTTGCCCAATTTTTTGGATTTCCTGATAAAGTCAAATTGGCAAGGGAAAAAGGTAAATTTTATTAGGTACATTCCATAACCTTATAACTGATGTTATTATTTCCAGAGATACTAGAGTTTTCATATGTTTGGGTCTGAAAACTGTCCATCTAACTAAAAGTGCTATATACAATATGTATATTCCAAAGTTGCTCTAATCAGAAAATTAACACCAACTGTTGGCTTCCATACAATAGGTAAGCATAGTGATATAGCTCCATATTCAGAAAATAAAATTCTTCTTCATTAATTGATAGCTACATTTTCTGAAAAGAAATTCTAGGAATCAAAGAATCCTATAAACGTTTTCTAAAAAAGAATTTATTTTCTGAGGATATTCCAGATATATAAACTGCAGAATACAAACTAATCTGGGAATAATATTTATTTTTTTGAGTGTTCACCTTTCCCCAAATAGCAAGGTTTAATAATTCCCATTAATCATTATCTGAAAAAAACCTCTCTCTAATTTTAGTTATATTAAAAGTTACTGACTTATATCTTTTGGCAAACACATACTGAAATATCTAATGATTTGGTACAAATATAAACTTGATATTTCTTAAATGGCTGCTTAACAAAATTTTCACGATTGGCATCAATCCAATTTGGAGCAGTTGTTATATTATTTTGCTAAAGGTTTTTTTCCATGGCATCAACACTGAGGTAGTACTATATGGCTTAAAAATAAACAAAAAATGTAGTCCGCAAATAAAATTTATTTGTGTTCAACTGAAGTATGAGCTACTCTTGTAAATCTTTCAATGTTGCCTAATAGCAGAAGCCTAGTTTTTATAAACCCTGCTTGATTATTCTTAACAAAGAGCAATATCACTTGCTGAAATCTATTTTCCAACACTGCTGTTAAAATCTTTGTCTCAACATTATCAATGAGTTTGTACAATAATTAGCGTACTGAGTGTGATCTTTACATGCTTTTGGTATAAATGTAATATAAACCAGATTAAATGTTAGTGATAAGTTTCCCTAATCAAATATTTCTTCATACACTGACAAAGGTTTGGCACCAAAAGATCGATAATTCTTTTTATATCACTCCAGAGGGAACCCATCTTATTACAGTGTTTTACCACTTGTGATTTTCAAAAAATATTTGTTTAAGCTCTACCTCAGATACAGGAGTAAATGAAAGGTTTTTTTAATGTATCATCTAAAGATGGTAGATTAATTTTATTGTAAAAGGCCTCTGTGTTGTCCTTCAGTACATTATGTAATTTACTCACTTAAAGACTGGTTGTTTTACAACCATTCAAACTTTCACTTACTACAGAATGGGTGCTTTGCAGCCTGTAAAGCAATCCCAGGCATCATAAATGGATGCATTGTCTCCCTGTGGTCACATAAATGCATGTTGAAGGGGTCACATGACTGCACTTCATGGTGTTTTTTGCCATTTAAATGAATTGATTTGCCTAATGAATTGGGCTTTTATTTAATAACTGCTGTGTTGACTTAACAATTATGGTGTTTATTTAATAGCTGTGAAAAAGGCCAGAAATTTACTTCTGGTCAGGCAGGTATCTTTACTTTTTTATTTTTATTTTATTTTATGATTTTTATACCGCCCCCCTCCCGAAGGACTCGGGGCAGTGTACAGCCCAATTAAAACGACAACATACAAAAATTAAAATTATTAAAAATAAATTAAATAATTTGGCCCAATCATTTAAAAACCCAATACATAATCTAAAAACTCAATCCCCTAAAAACAATTATGGCCATTGTTGGAACCGGAGCTACTATCCCAGGCCGGCTTGTCGGAATAAATATGTTTTTAATTCTCGACGGAAGGAACGCAATTCCGTCATCGTACGGAGTTCGGGGGGGAGCTCGTTCCAAAGCATTGGAGCTCCCACAGAGAAGGCCCTCCCCCTGGGGGTCACCAGCCGACATTGTCTGGCCGACGGCACCCTGAGGAGACCCACTCTGTGGGAGCGTACTGGACGGTGGGAGGTATTTGCTGGCAGAAGGCAGTCCTGTAGATATCCGGGTCCGATGCCATGGAGCGTTTTAAAGATGGTCACTAACACCTTGAAACGCACCTGGAAGGCCACCAGCAACCAGTGCAGCTCACGCAGGAGCGATGTTACATGGGAGCGCCATGGCGCTCCGGTCACTACCCGCGCGGCCGCATTCTGGGCCAGCTGAAGCCTCCGGGTGCACCTCAAGGGGAGCCCCATGTAGAGAGCATTACAGTAGTCCAGCCTGGAAGTGACGAAGGCATGAGTAACTGTGCATAGCGAGTCCCGGTCTAGGAAGGGACGCAACTGGCGTACCAGGCGAACCTGATAGAACATCCTCCCGGCCACGGCCATCAAATGGTCCTCTAAAGACAGCCGTGAATCCAGGAGGACTCCCAAATTGCGAACCCTTTCCACGGGGGCCACTGTTTCGCCCCCAATGGACAACGAAGGAGTCAATTGACTAAACCGGGACGACGGTAGCCACAGCCACTCGGTCTTGGAAGGGTTGAGCTTGAGTCTGTTCTTCCCCATCCAAACCCGCACGGCCTCCAGGCACTGGGTCAGCACGACAAGAGCATCGTTGGGGTGGTTCAGCGTGGAAATGTACAGCTGAGTATCATCAGCGTACAGATGGTACTCCACACCAAAACCAAAAATCATAAAATAAAAAAAATCATAAAATAAAATAAATAAAACTTTAAACAATAATGAACCATGATCATAATTCAGGGGTCAATTACGGTCATAAAATGAGGATTAACTGTATATAATTCTGAATAAAGTTTGTATAATTGACACTTTATATCCATTGAAATCTTATAGTATAGAAAGAATAAAATATTTTTGTAAGTTTTCATATTTTATGTATTATTTGTAGGTATTACATATCTTACCTTTGAAATTATAAATGAATGTTGATGATGAAATAACAGTTTAATATTTTCAATTTCTTCAAGTGACTGCATTGTGTCATTAGGAAGTTCTATAGTAGCTCTTTTCATATTAAATCAAATGTCTCCAGTTCCCAAGACAAGCACTTCAGATATTTATGGCTTGCTGCCACAATTAAGAAGTCAGAGTTGCAAAAAATATATAAAGCCCTAAAGGAATTGTTTCAAATAATACAAGAAAGCAAAGAAAAGTGTAAGGAAATTTCATTAAATATATTGTAATGAGAATTACTACTATTTACAGAAGCACAAATACAGGAAATATATTTTGAATGTTCTCATTGATTCTAAGAATTTTCTTCAAAATCAAATTTCCTTAAGATAATAAATCAGTGTTCTTTTACAATTTGACTACAGATTATTTTCCATTTTAAAAAAAATCTGGATTTATTTAAGCCAATTAAACGGAAAAATAAAACAAGATATTTTAAACTATTGAATGATTTAGAATACAGCAGCCTTTTCAGATGAAATCAAATGTCTCAAGTTTGAAAGTTCAGCTATTGCTTTTCTCCTTCTCTTAGATACCTAGATTGCAATTATTAATGTAGAAAAAAATCTAATAAAATTATTCAGGAATAAGTCAGTGTGCACTCTAATTACATTGTTCTTCAGAGTCTTCTGATATTCCATTTAAAAAAGTAAAGACATGAATTGACCTTGACTCATTCTGATACCATGGACATCCACATTCTCTTCCTGGACAGAGTATTGTAGAATTAGCACAGTAAATATTTTACAAGCATTTGGACAACATTGTATTTCTTTCCATGATTTCCTAATTCTGCTTCAACTTTGTCCTTACTAGAAAAAAATCTGTTAAATAGAATAAGGAAGCACAGAGTAGCTGTTCAATCCCTATCCCTTTACATTCTCTAAAGTGTTTTGTGTTCAGAGATCTTCCAAAATATATTTTATAATCATAAAGGAACAGTTTCTCATACATGTTTATCTGTTTATATTTAAGTTTTGAATTGATTCTAATCCCAGAAAGTGTTCATCCTGACTCATGATTAAGTTGTTTATAATATATGCTATAAAATATTTTCAACAGGAGCAGCACTAAACTTAAGGGAGAGTCAGACTATATTGTGGTCAGAATAGGCTACATTAGACTTCACCATATAACCCACTGCAAGCAGGATATTGGGTGTACTGCAAACCACACCAGACTGCCTCTCTCTAAGGTGGAAAGGCACAGCATCCTCATGGGTTCACCTCAGTCTTCACAGGTGCATTCCAGCTCCAGAAACCCCTGAAGCAACCTCTACTAAAGACATCTAGGCTTTGGGGAAATGAGCAGAAGAAAGAAGAAAGGGGAAGTTCTGACTAGGAAATCCAGAAGAGCTCTGAAGATGTTTTAATAGACTTTGAGGCAGTTTAACTAAGACATTTTGGCCCCTGCAATTGTTATTTAGCTTAGTTAATTGTATTGTTATTCTTTCCTTCCTTTACTTGCTACCTTGCAGCAAAGCAATGGCTCTGCTAAAAACTGTGATCCTGTTGGTAAGTGTGCTCTATTTGCAATTGCAAAAGTATAGGATGCAACAGTTATTGGGCCTGTGGGCTGACCAATAACATTTATTTAAATTTAGTTCATTCTGTAATTCCATCTAGAAAAACTTTTTGTGCTTTTGAGGGAACAAATTGGGATTCTTTGTTCAAAATATGCTTTATAGAAATACCAGAGCAGGTTTTGGAGGTACTCCATAAGCTACCCCTAATACATATACCACTCAGCCTTGATCACCAAGGGCAATTCTTCTTGTATATTGAGATTACATCCACCAAGTACCAGTGGATGAACCAAGCATTATACAGCTGCCAATCATGGGCAATTTTGCAGGGCACTATTTGTTATTGCAGAGTTGAATATTGCACATGGATAACAGAACTAAACTCTGTACATACTTTCTGGTACTTAACAAAGGATTGGTATTTGTTGTGTGAAAACTATGCCTTTTATACATTCCAGCACGTGCCTGAAGAGACCCCTGTGGAATTGACCATTTCATTTCATGCAGTAGAGTTGTCCAAAACTACACTCATCACAAGTCCATGTGAGTGCATAGAAGTTGGTATCTCATTGATGACCTGTGATGCCAATGTAGGACTGTTAATACTAGAGATGTTTATGGGCTTGCTATCTGCCTACCTTGATATCAGAAAACTGACCCTGTTTAGATACAAAAGTATAAGACTTCAAATGCTATAGCTCTCCTAAATGAGGAAGTGGAACAGGTACAATAAGCAATTTTACAAAACACACTGGACATTGAGTTTGTGTTATCTAAAATGACACATAGCGGTGAGATATCTGTTGTTTTAATCTAACTGACAATTCCTTGTGAGTAGAAGTCAATGTGGAAGATTTAAGGGATCTGACAAAGTGATTTACATAATAAACCCTGGTACTTTATGGAATTGGCTTGCCTTGTGATTACCTGGGACAGACTAGTGACAAAATTTGTCTCTAGGATGTCTAGCTCTTTTGGTTGGCATTAGATCTTTTCAGTGCTTTTTTTCTAAAAAAAAAAAAAAAAAAGGTGCCGGAACTCACACACGTCATACAACCCGCCTTGCCTACCCTACAAGGTAAAAGTGCCGGAACTCGGTTCTCGGCATTCTATGAGGAAAAAAAACCCTGGATCTTTTCAGTAATTGTTTCTAAAAGAGTGTAAGGCTAAACTGTCTTTTCAGGCACATATTTTGCTCTCCAATAGGTTAAAAGGGGGGAAGGACTGTGATAAAAAGTTTTCAGATGTATAAAACTATTTAAGACAAAAGGAACATGGCCTTGCAATATTTAATTCATAGTAGCTCATTTAAATTTTCATTAGAATATTCCCCTGGCAACACTGACTCTCCAGATACAGATATTTCTTCTAACCGAGAACAATGTTCTGTTTAGATAATTGAAGGGCAGGGAGTAGATGTCTTGCCTTACCTTTCCGTAGGAGAAGGGATGGCAGAACCTGGGGGGCAGAGTGAAAAGGTGGATCAGTTTAGAATCCTTACATAGCCACGAGAGAATTAAGTCCAACCACTTTGAATGTCATTGAACCTTATCATTTTCTAAGCAGATGCTGGCCATTAGTGGAAAAGATTCATGTGCATAGGCTTTTAGCAATAAATCAGTTTAATTGAACCTTCACATGTGAAACACACACACACACACACACACACACTTTCCTCCCACTCTGTTTTTCATAAAATTGACCAAAATTGTATCACTTACCCCCTTAAGCTCAAGAAATAGAAAACTGGACTCTTTTTTTCTTTCTTTCTTTCTTTCTTTCTTTCTTTCTTTCTTTCTTTCTTTCTTTCTTTCTTTCTTTCTTTCTTTCTTTCTTTCCTCCATCCCAACCATTCACACTCCCTTCTTTCTTTCTTTTCCTCTTCTCCTACCCTTCAAAAAACTCCAGACCTAGGTTCCAGGATAAGACATTTACTAGTCAAGAGAATAAGATAACAAAAAGTTCAATTACTATGTTCTTAAAATAAAATAGTCCTATTTTTATAGTTTTGCCTTTTCTAATTTCCTTTCTTCCTAAATGATAGATATTTTTAAAATATAGATAAGAAGCAAGAGAAAAATCAACGAGAGATCTTAATCAGAAAACTACGACCACTTAATTATCTATAGCCCTTTTTTTAGGCAGATGCAATCGTCATTATATTTTTTAAGCTCTTTTATTATGCATTTTAAAAAGGTAAAGACTCTCCGTTTCTTATTTCAAAGTGGCAATTACTATAAATTTCTCCGAAGCCCTTGGGAAAACTGATCAAATACTCAACATAAAAAAGTCCAGAAAAACTGGATAATAAATTAGTACCGTAGCTTCTTACAGATAATGCAGGCAGTTCTTCACAAGTACTTCTTACTTCAGTGGTTGAAGACTTATCTACATAATAGCTGAGGTTACAAGTTGATCTTTCAATGATAATTTTGTGAGATGCTCAGACTAAATCTCATCTGTACACAACTCCCCAAAAAGTCAAAGAGGGGGTATATATTTGCAGAACATAGGTGTGTCTCCCAAATGTTATCTAATTAATCTGCCAGAACAGGTTGGTCCTGTTATTTTATTATTTCAGATTCAGAGGTGACATGAGTTCACATTACCTCAATTCCCCTTGGGAAATGTTTTAAATTTAAAAAAAAAGTATTGCAAAATATTTGTTACCCAGGTTCTGTAGACTATTTTTTACAAGTTAACTTTCAAGCTTCAAGCTGGCTTCCTTCTACTCTTTTGTATTTTATTCTTTATCAATTATGTTTTATTTCATATTCCTACTGGTAGCTTTCTATCACCACTACCTGTTATGTCTGCTTATTTAATTTGGCTTATTTAATTTGTAGGCAAGATGCTTTCACTTCCCACAGTCATTCATTAATTCCCTAGTCTGTGACTTTTAGGGTCCTAGAACTGATGTTTCTTTCTGTACTCACCCTGATTAATGGTGTGTGAGGTGGATATGGGGTAAGTACATTGACTATGGCTGCCCCATTCTGAGGATGGTTGCTGAATTCACCAAGGCTGAATAGTGGCCAGATCTTGTCCCCAACAGTCAGAATGAGCCCCAACTGAAAATGCTGAATCACAAATTGTTAGTACTTCTCCTTGATCTGATTTCTCATTTATTCAGGCTACGCCAAAATTCAAAATATCTTGTCAGCTTTTAATACTTTTTCTAAGGAGCTCCAAATATCAGACCCTAACCTGAACAAAAAGCAAGAGACAAAGTGAAATGAAGTCAAGGTCCAAAGTTAGGTGCTGCTGTTCAGAAAGAAAAAGGATATTTTCTATAGAAGCACTTGTATTTGGTTATTGAAGCTCCTTTCCATCAGCAGCATTTTCTCTGGAAAATCCAGAAGGACTATAAAAGAGTGGTTATTATTCTTTTTGTGTAGCAAAGCCATGTTTTATTTTGTTTTAATGTAAAGGCACTAAAACAATCTTGAAAATTATTTTGAAAAAATAAAATGGAAGTTGTTTGTTTTCACACACTTTTTGTGATACAATATAAATTGACATTATTTTTTATTGTTACTACGGTATTTCATGGTTAGACACAAATAATTTGAGCCAGTATTTGCTGTTTTTAAAACTGCAAATTAAGATAAAAAATAGACTGGCCTTCTTTGCTGTTAAATTTGGAGATAAATTGCTTTTTATTTCAAATAAATTTAGAAGTAAATTGCTTTTTATTTTTGTTTTTTCAATTCATCACCATATCAAAAGCTTTTCCTGTAACCAAGTTCTCTATAGCTATTTCAAATTATTCAGATTGTATTGCTAAAATACTGTAAGTCTGAATTATCCAATGTAAACAGAAACTTGGCATCTACTAAAGAGCAAAAGAGAGATCATGCAGTTCATGTGAGAACTGCGGTCAAGATCTTTTCATCTATGTTTAATAACAATAGCAAGCAATAACTTAACTTTTTAAAAAAGTATATAAGCATTACAAAATGATAAGTCAAGAGTTCACTTTTCAAAAGACTCATTAGATATTCTAATTATATGGGAAAGAGTCAGTTTGGTGTAATAGTTAAAAATCAGGTTAGAAACCAGGAAACCATTAGTCCTAGTCCCATCTCAGACATAAAACCAGGGACTTTTCCAAGCAGATGCCATGAGTCAAAAACTTACTTGAGGAAGAAAAAGAAAAAGAAAGAGGAAAATGAGAGAAGAGAGGAGACGAGATGAGAAGAGAAGAGAAGAGAAGAGAAGAGAAGAGAAGAGAAGAGAAGAGAAGAGAAGAGAAGAGAAGAGAAGAGAAGAGAAGAGAAGAGAAGAGAAGAGAAGAGAAGAGAAGAGAAGAGAAGAGAAGAGAAGAGAAGAGAAGAGAAAGTAATCAAGCTCTGTATGTTTGATGTGCTGAGGAGTGAATGATACTCTGATGGGGTTCATACTTTTCCTTCAGTATGAAGCAATACTATGATGATGTACATGGCAACAGGAAAAGATGGAATCTTGTCTTCATTTAATATTAGTTCCACTATTCATCTGTCAAAATGTAACATATAATTTAGAAATAATAATAATATACCATTATTATTTCAATAACACTCCAGATGCTTGCAGACTGGATATGATTTACATCCTAAGGCAGCCATGAAGTCATTTCAGGTGTATCTTTATTTTTGCAAACACCTATGAAGACATGCACTCCCAATGCTCTGTCAACTCCCACAATCTTCTCCCTTTCTTTCCACTTCTCTCTTTCTTGCACTTTCCTTGATTGGGAAAGTGCAGGATGGCACCACATAGTCTAGCTGCCTTGTACATCCCCTAGTCCAGGGATGTCAAACTCACAATGTCACATGACGTGTCGCAACGTATTGCAACTTTTTTACCATTGCTGGCAATCGGGTGGGTGCAATTTTGCTATGATGAATCTGGCCCATGGGCCAGCAGTTTGACACCCCCTAGGAAAGGCTTCCAGTTTGCCATGTGGCCGCCATGGACACCTAGAAGATGAGCTCAGTCTTCCTCATCCAATTTTGCATTGCTGGGGGGCCCTGAAAAGGATCAAAGGTCGCCCTATAGGGGCAACCATCAAGAAGGGACCTTTGCTGGATCGTGGGAGAGTGGTAGCTCTCTCACTAGAGTCAGCGCAACTCTCCAAACCGACAAACAAAAGACCGGCCATAGTAATATCACTCGTCACTAGGCTGCAGACAGCCAAAGTCACACTTTCCATCAGGCAACTTTAAAGTAGCACAGAAGAGACTTAAGCAGTACTTTCCCCTCTATGGAGTGGGAAGGGGGATTTCAGCCCTCCCTCTAGAAAAAGCAGCAATCGACTACTCTTGTTGTTGTTGTTAGTTGCGAAGTCGTGTCTGACCCATCGCGACCCCATGGACAATGTTCCTCCAGGCCTTCCTATCCTCTACTATCTTCTGGAGTTCATTTAAGCTCACACCTACTGCTTCAGTGACTCCATCCAGCCACTCATTCTCTATCGTCCCCTTCTTCTATTCCCTTCAATCTTTCCCAGCATTAGGCTCTTCTCCAGTGAGTCCTTCCTTCTCATTAGGTGGCCAAAGTACTTGAGTTTCAACTTCAGGATCTGGTCTTCTAAACAGCAGTCAGGGTTGATCTCCTCTAGAACTGACCAGTTTGATCACCTTGCAGTCCAGGGGACTCACAGGAGTCTTCTCCAGCACCATAGTTCAAAGGCCTCAATTCTTTTGCGCTCAGCCTTTCTTACGGTCCAACTTTCCCAGCCATACATTGCAACTGGAAAAACCATGGCCTTGAGTATATGTACTTTTGTTGGCAGGGTGATGTCTCTATTTTTTAGTATGCTGTCTAGATTTGCCATAGCTTTCCTCCCCGGGAGCAAGCATCTTTTAATTTCTTGGCTACAGACCCCATCTGTGGTGATCTTGGAGCCCAGGAAGATAAAATCTGTCACTACCTCCATTTCTTCCCCATCTATTTGCCAGGAATTGAGAGGGCCAGATGCCATGATTTTGGTTTTCTTAATGTTGAGTTTCAAGCCAACTTTTGCACTCTCCTTCTTCACTGCATCAAGAGGCTCTTTAGTTTCTCTTCACTTTCTGCCATTAGAGTGGTATCATTTGCATATCTTAGGTTGTTGATATTTCTCCCGGCAATCTTAATTCCAACTTTTGATTCACCTAGCCCTGCCTTTCTCATGATGTGCTCTGCATATAAGTTAAATAGGCAGGGCGACAGAATACAGCCTTGCCGGACTCCTTTCCCAAATTTAACCAATCAGTGGTTCCGTGTCCAGTTCTCACTGTTGCTTCTTGACCCACATATAGGTTTCTCAAGAGACAAATAAGATGGTCTGGTACTCCCATCTCTTTAAGAACTTGCCAAAATTTGTTGTGATCCGCACAATCAAAGGCTTTAGCATAGTCAATGAAGCAGAAGTAGATGTTTTTCTGGAACTCCCTAGCTTTCTCCATGATCTAGTGTATGTTGGCAATTTGATCTCTAGTTCCTCTGCCTCTTCGAAATCCTGCCTGTACTTCTGGAAGTTCTTGATCCACATACTGCTGGCGTCTAGCTTGTAGGATTTTAAGCATAACTTTACTTGCATGTGAAATGAGTGCAATGGTGCGATAGTTTGAACATTTTTTTGGCATTGCCTTTCTTTGGAATTGGAATGTAAACTGACCTTTTCCAATCCTGTGGCCACTGCTGAGTTTTCCAAATTTGCTGGCTAATTGAGTGTAGCACTTTTACTGCATCGTCTTTTAAGATTTTGAATAGCTCAGCAGGAATACTGTCACCTCCACTAGCTTTGTTGTTGCTCAGATTTCCTAAAGCCAATTTCACTTCACATTCTAGGATGTCTGACCATCCCATTGTGGTTATAAGGGACGCTAAGTTCGTTCTTGTATAGTTCTTCTGTGTAATTTTGCCACCTCTTCTTAATCTCTTCTGCCTCTGTTAGGTCCCTGCCATTTTGGTCCTTTATCATGCCCATCTTTGCATGAAACATTCCCTTCATATCTCCAATTTTCTTGAAGAGATCTCTGGTTCTCCCTGTTCTATTGTTCTCTTCTATTTCTTTGCATTGTTCATTTAAGAGGGCATTCTTATCTCTTCTAGCTATTCTCTGGAATTCTGCATTCAATTGGGTGTATCTTTTTCTTTCTCCCTTGCCTTTCGCTTCCCTTCTTTCCTCAGCTATTTGCAAAGCTTCCTCAGACAGTCATTTTGCTTTCTTGCATTTCTTTTTCTTTGGGATGGTTTTAGTTGCTGCCTCTTGTGCAATGTTGCAAACCTCCGTCCATAGTTCTTCAGGCACTCTGTCTATCAGATCTAAATCCTTAAATCTATTTGTCACCTCTACTGTATATTCATCAGGGATATGGTTTAGTTCATACCTGAGTGGCCTAGTGTTTCTCCAGCATGATGACTGAAGAATCCACCAATGGGTTATTTCAGTCCTCCTGCCCAATCAGACTAAGTTGTCAAGTTGTCATGCCTCCTCGTTATCTGGTACTTCCAGTTTCATCTTAGTCTTTCGCCCATGAGGACATGAGAACTGACTCTCTCTTCATTGGATTGCAGGTTGGACTAGATGATTCTAATTTATTGGTGGATTCTTCTGTAAATAGGAGAATTAGCTGTTTGCTTCCTTCTGGGAGGTTTTTGGGTCTTTCCTTTTCTTTTCTTTCTTTCTTTCTTCTGTAAAGATAGAGCAGTATTATTAAGGTGCTAAATAATTCCTTTTCTTCTCAGAAGCACTTAGCCTTTCCCTTTCCCCCCTTTCCTTGGGGCAGGGAGGGGGGGGTTATTCCCAGATTCAGCAGTCTGCTGGATTTGGGTAATTGTTTTAAATTTCGTGCAAGGGCTCTCCGTTTCGTATTTCTAGCGCGCAGCCACCATTTTGAAGCCGCGTGGCTTCTCCTTCAGCTGGGCTCGACTGGTAGGAGGCAATTGTGGACGCCATCTTGGCACCATAGGCCTCTGTCTTATTTTGAGGGCTTCTCTGAGCTGATTAAGCCCTTTCAAGCACTCGGAGGACAGTGGCTTGGAAAGCCATTCCGTTCGCTTTTCATTGAAACGGAACAGAGTCTCGTTAACAGAAACAGAGGAGAAACGCACTGTGCTGTAGGCACTTTTTTACCGTGGGTAATTGAAAAGCCTGTGGTCGACTTTAGCTCAATTTATTCTCTAACAGGCAATTTATTTATTTATTTATTTATTTATTTATTTATTTATTTATTTATTTATTTTCTATGCCGCCCTTCTCCCAAGACTCAGGGCGGCTCACAACAACAACACAATTAAAAACACAATTAAATTAAAAATTTAAAAATTAATTCCATTCACGCAACATACAAACACATTCAGCCCACAGTCACCGATGGAGGGACACTCCCAGGGCCAGGGGCAGAGCACAGCTCATACGTCCCAAGCCTGTCGGCATAGATGCGTCTTCAGCTGTTTCTGGAAAGCTAGGAGGGAGGGAGCAGTACGAACCTCTGAGGGAAGCTGGTTCCAGAGGGCTGGGGCAGCAACGGAGAAGGCCCTTGCCCTAGGCCCCGCCAGACAACATTGTCTAACAGACGGGACCCGTAGGAGGCCAACCCTATGCACCCTAACCGGTCGCTGGGATTCATGAGGCAGAAGACGGTCCCGCAGGTGTCCTGGTCCATTGCCATAAAGGGCTTTATAGGTCATAACCAACACTTTGAATTGTGTTCGGAGACCAATAGGTAGCCAGTGCAGCTCGCCGAGAGCTGGAGTGATATGAGCATGTCTTGGGAGACCGAAGACAGCTCGCGCGGCTGCATTCTGGACTACTTGTAGTCTCCGGACATTCTTCAAAGGTTGCCCCATGTAGAGAGCATTACAGTAGTTGAATCTCGAGGTGACAAGGGCATGGGTGACTGTGAGGAGTGACTCCCAGTCCAAATAGGGCCGCAACTGGCGCACCAGGTGGACCTGGGCGAATGCCCCCCTCGCCATAGCCGAAAAATGATATTCTAAACTTAGCTGTGGATCGAGGAGGACACCCAAGTTGCGAACCCTCTCCGAGGGGGACAAAACTTCACCCCCCAGGGTAATGGACGGACAGTTAGAATTGTCCTTGGGAGCAGAGCCCATAGCCATTCCGTCTTGTCGGGATTGAGTCTGAGCCTGTTGGCACTCATCCAGACCTCAACAGCCTCCAGGCACCGGTTCATCACTTCCACTGCTTCGCTCTAGTGACACGGGGTAGAGATATAAACCTGGGTATCATCAGCATATTGATGATAACTTACCCCATGTCGATGGATGATCTCACCCAACGGCTTCATGTAGATATTAAAAAGCAGAGGTGAGAGAACAGACCCCTGAGGGACTCCACATGGAAGAGGCCTCGGAGCCGATCTCTGACCTCCTGCAAACACCGACTGCAACCGGCCAGAGAGGTAGGAGGTGAACCACCGTAAAACGGTGCCCTGCACTCCAAGCCCCTCCAACCGGTGCAGAAGGATACCATGGTCGATGGTATCGAATGCCGCTGAGAGGTCAAGAAGCACCAGGATAGTGGAATAACGTCTATCCTGGGCCCACCAGAGATCATCGATCAGCACGACCAAAGCAGTTTCTGTGCTATAACCTCCTCAGACCAGCTCCAGAATTGGATTTCACAGGCGGTGTTCCAGGCCGTGATATCGGCAGGCCAACAACAGACGTCTCCCACTCCGGGACCTTCTGCCACGCCAGCTATCTCTGTAGGATCTACGCTGGATTATTCAGGTAGGATCTCCCCGTCCCATTCCCCAGACTCTGAGTCTTCCTTTGTCTCAGACTACGACGATGATGGGGATCGTTGGTCTGATTGTGAGGAACCTACTCACAATTCTCACCCCATGGCAGAGCTTTTCAATCAGTCTCTCTTTCCTTCCCTGTTACACAGGTCCTGCACAGCGGTTAAGATCAAATCTGATGCGGACCCTGTGCCTCAGCCCTCCTCAGATCAGGACACTGATCCGTTGTTCGCTGAACCGGTGGTGAAACACATCCAGATTCCATGCCCCCCTTGTTCCTAAAGAACATCCAGGGACAATGGGAATCCCCGGCAGCTCAGCCTTCTCAGGCGGCGTTGAGACGAAAGATTGTGGATATGGCAAAGAACTTTTCAGATCTGCTGGAGGTGCCCAAAATGGACAAATCATTGGCCCTGCTTTTCTCTACAGTGAGCCTCCCGGCAGATGTGTCTAATGCCCTTAAGGCGGAGGACAAAAAAATCAGATCTTTCCTTGCGCAAGGTCCACCTGGCATCGGCATGGGCTGCAAAGGTGGCCACGGCCACCTCCTTCTTTGCCAGCATCTCTATTAACTGGCTCAGGCAATTACAGGATAGGGTTCCCTTGGAAGAGGTCAGGATCCATCATGACCTAACTAAACTCATAGCCACATCTGAATACATGGCAGACGTTTCCCTTTACTCAGCCAAACATTCTGCCCGTGCAATAGCTTCTAATGTGGTTGCTCGCAGGTTGCTCTGGCTCAAAAACTGGAGAGCTGAGAGCAAACACAACTGGCGCGCTGCCACTGCCCCTTTCGCTGGCGGCAGACTATTTGGTGAGGCCCTGATGCCTTTTCTAATTGAAAATAAGCAGAAACAAAAGGTGATCTCTCATGTTACCAGAAAATCAAACAGGCGTTTCCTTCCTTATAGTCGCCGCCAGTCCTTTCGGACCGGTTCCTCCACAGAACAGGGCCAGTCTTACCGGCCCTCAGCCCCCAAGATGGAGCGCTCCTTTGATAGGCCGAGCTACAGGGACAAACCCAGGTACCAGCTCCAAAATAAGCCTTCCTTTCACGGCAGAGGGGGTTGCCCCTTCCGTCACGGTAAGTGACTCAGAAGGAGATCCTCCCATTGGCGGAAGATTGGCTCTCTTTGTCCGCCAATGGGAAAACACCACCTTGGACTCTTGGGTTCTAGCCACTATAAAACAAGGCTTGTCCCTGGAGTTCAAATCCACTCCTTCAAACCACTTTGTATCCTGTCCGACCATGAGAAAGCCATAAAAAGAGGTCTCATGGAAGACGCCATTCGACACCTCCTCAGCATCAGGGCCATAGAGGAAGTCCCCCAGGATCAGGTGAGACTGGGATACTACTCCATCCTATTCGTAGCCCCAAAGGCTTCAGGGGGATGGAGAGCAATCCTCGATCTCAAGGGACTGAACTTCCATATTCAATACAGAAGTTCAAGATGCAGACATTGCATTCTATCCTGGGCAGTATCAGGAGAGGGGACTTCCTAACCTCAATAGACTTGAAGGAGGCATACCTTCACATCCCAATATGCCCGGAACATCGCAGGTATCTGCGGTTCTGCTATCTAAACCACCACTTCCAGTACAGGGTACTGCTGTTCGGACTTTCCTCAGCCCCCAGGGTCTTTACCAAGATCCTGGCGGTACTGGCGGCCCATTTGTGGCTAGTTCCCGTACGGTCCAGTGTTATCTGGATGATATCCTGATACAGTCTCTGTCCCCTTCATCGGCCCAGTCAGATTTGGCCCTCACATTCAGAGTCCTTCAGGAACACGGATTCCTGATCAATTTCAAAAAGAGTCAGACAACTCCTTCCACCCACCTGCTACATCTAGGTGCGGTGATAGACACGGACTCCTGTCACGTGTATTTGTCGGACGAGAGATGCAAGAACATCAGGGATCTGGTGCTCAGGAGCAGGAATGTGTCACTGGCCACACTGTCCCAGCTCCTGGGGAAGCTGATTTCCTGTATATCCATAGTGCCGTGGGCCCGACTGCATTTGCGGGCCCTTCAATGGTTCATGCTCCTGTACCAGAGACAACATTCCAGTACATCCAGCCAGTTGGTGCGCGTCCCTCGTCAGGTGTGGCTCTCCCTGAACTGGTGGGTTTCCTCAGCCATTCGCAGGGGCACTCTATTCAAGGAGCCCAATCGCAACTGTATGTCCACGGATGCGAGTCTCTTCGGTTGGGGAGCACACCTCCTAAACCAGATGGCTCAGGGTCGGTGGTTGCAGACAGACCTGACGCACAATATAAATTGGCTGGAGCTCAGAGCGATACACTTAGCTCTACAACATTTCCATTCATTGGTCAAGGGGCAACATGTGCGCTAGTCCTAATGGACAACGTGGCCGCGAAAGCCCACGTGAACCGGCAAGGGGGCACCCAATCCAGGTCTCTCATGACAGAGGCTCAAGCCTTGAGCACCTGGACAGAGAAACACCTGCTCCCCATCAAAGCCGAGCATATACCGGGGGAGGCAAATCGGCAGGCGGATTTTCTCAGCAGGTCGACAGTGGACCACTCGGAGTGGATGTTGCATCCAGATATCTTCGAGGAGATCTCAGTCCGGTTTGGTCGCCCGCTAGTGGACCTGTTCGCCTCTCCGTGCGACACTCAGCTGCCCAGGTTCTTCTGTTGCTTCCCCTCTCGGGGAGCGGAGGGGGCGGATGCCCTACGCAGCAGGTGGTCACAAGGCCTTTTGTATGCCTTCCCCCCATTGCCTCTACTTCCCGCAGTTATCCGAAAGATTCTGGAGGAACAGGCGGGAGTGATCTTCATCGCTCCCCATTGGCCAAGGAGACCATGGTTTGCGGACCTGGTGAGTCTATCAGCCTCCACTCCATGGAGGATTCCAGACAACAAGGTACGATTAACGCAGGGGGCTCTTCTACACCCAGATCCCCAATGGCTTCAATTGACCACCTGGCACTTGAACCCCGCACACTGACTAGGGAGTCGTATTCGGCGGAGGTGTTCGATATGATCCAGGTGGCCAGGCGACCAGCTACTAACTGCATCTACGACCACACGTGGAGGAATTTCTGTTGCTGGTGTGACAAGCGTCACGTGAGTCTATCAAGGGTAACCATTCCCATTGTACTTGATTATTTAATGCAGGGTGTCAAGAAAGGGTTGGCGCCCAACACTATCCACAGGCAGCTAGTGGCCCTTTCTTCAGTATTATCCTGGGACTCCTCGGATTCCTTGTCCAGTCACCCTGCCATCCGGTCTTTCATCAAGGGAGTCACCAACAGCAGACCCCCAGTGGTTCATAGGTACCCTACTTGGGACCTTCCCCGGGTTCTTCAAGCACTAATTTCAGCCCCGTTTGAACACTTAAGACTTGTTCATTACGACACCTTTCACTCAAGGTCTCCTTCCTGATTGCGGTTACTTCGGCCAGGCGCATTTCGGAACTGGCAGCCATGTCGATCAGGAAGGACCTGTGCACCTTTCATGAGGACAGAGTTGTCCTCAGATTGGACCCTTCCTTTATTCCAAAGGTTAATACAGTATTCCATAGGGCACAGGAGGTCATTCTTCCGGATTTTTGTCCTCACCCGTCACATGACCTGGAACGGCAATGGCACTGCCTGGACATGAGGAGAGCCTTGCATTGTTATATCAAGTGCACAGCATCCTTCCGTAAGTTGGAAGCCCTCTTTATCTCCTTTCAGCCTTCTTCAATGGGCCAAAAGGTGTCTGCTTCCACCATAGGCAGGTGGATCAGGGCCTGCATTTCTAGTGCTTACGTCTCTCTCGAATTGCTGGTTCTGGCTCATGTGACGGCTCACTCTACCCGCAGTGCCGCCACGACTGTGGCGTGGGCTACCCAGGCGTCCATTGAGGACATTTGCAGGACAGCGACATGGTCATCGCCCTCGCCCTTTATTCAACACTACCGTTTGGACAAATTTGCATTGGCCGATGCTGCTTTTGGTAGATGCATTTTGCAACAAGTGGTCATACCATCTGGGGAACCAGCCCCAACTGACCCCCACCCTTAGGGACTCCGGTAGCTTTGGTACGTCCCATTGGTGGATTCTTCAGTCATCATGCTGGAGAAGGAGCGTTGGCTTACCCGAACGCCTTTTCTCAGCATGATGATGTAGCATCCATGCCCCCCCTTTTTACCTTAAAGGTCAGTTAGGGCCGAGTTGGACTCTTGTTCCTTTCTTATTTTCTTAAAACCTACTTGAGAGTCATCACATCGATCTATTGTCATTGGCTACGCCATCGATGAAACTGGAAGTACCAGATAATGAGGAGGCGTGACAACTTGACAACTTAGTCTGATTGGGCAGGAGGACTGAAATAACCCATTGGTGGATTCTTCATCATCATGCTGAGAAAAGGCATTCAGGTAAGCCAACGCTCCTTTTCCCTACTTTCTTCAATTTAAGCCTAAATTTTGCAATGAGAAGCTCGTGATCTGAGCCACAGTCAGCTCCTGGTCTTGTTTTTACTACTGTGTAGAGCTTCTCCATCTTTTGCTGCAGAGCACATAGTCAATCTGATTTCTGTGTTGACCATCTGGTGATGTCCATGTGTAGAGCCGTCTCTTGGGTTGTTGCTATGACCATCGTATTCTCTTGACAAAATTCTATCAGCCTGTGCCCTGCTTCATTTTGTACTCCAAGGCCAAACTTGCCTGTTATTCCAGTTATCTTTTCTTTTTTTACATTTTTATAATTTTTCTTATTTTTCCACCATATACCATACACCAAAACAAACTAAACATACATAAACAAAAATATTTTCTTTTAAGAGAACCATGCTATACATTCTAACCATTCTATTACATCCTATTTACATTTTATTTACAATCAATAATTATAACTTTTTCTTTCTCAGTTCTAGCCAATTATAACATTTATTCCAAATTTCATAAAATTCTGTCGCTTCCTTGTCTTTTAATTCTAATGTAAATTTATTCATTTCTGCACATTCCAAAATTTTGTAAATAACCATGTCATCTGTGGGTGTATTTTCATTCTTCCAACGTTGGGCATATGCTATGCAAGCTGCAGTCAATATATGTATAATGATGTGTTGGAGTTGTTTTTCAATCTTTAAATTTATTATGCCCAAAAGAAATAATTCCGGTTTGAAATCCATTTTTATCTCAGTTATCTCTTGTATCCAATCTCTTATTCGTTCCCAATAATTTGTTGCTTTGGGGCACAGCCACCACATATGATAGAATGTTCCTTCTCTGATTCTACATTTCTAATACTTTGGATCTATATTTTTATGCATTTTGGCCAATCTCGCCGGTGTTAAATACCATCTATAAATCATTTTATATTGATTCTCTCTATATGCAGTTGATAGCGTCAATTTGCAATTTACATTCCATAATCTTTCCCATTCCTCTAAGTTTATATTTTGCCCCACATTTCGTGCCCACGCTAACATCGACCCCTTCACTATTTCTTCTGCTAACTCTATTTCTAATAAATATTTATAAATTTTTGATAATAATTTTCCTTCCTTGTTTATTAGGATTTTATCAAGTAAATGTGGGGTCTGACTTATTCCATATTCTTGCCTGTCTCTATTATATCTAGATTGAATTTGTAAATACGAACACCAATCTCTGGGTATTCTTTGTTCCTCCAAGTCTTCTCTTGACTTAAGATTTCCTTGATTATTCAGTAATTCTTTATATCTCATCATCTTTTTTTCTCTAATGTATTAGGGTGAATCACTGCCTCCATTGGCAAAAACCAATTTGGAATTTTCCCATAATGTCTTTTTTTATTTTTTCCCATATCCCAATCAATGCTCCTCTTATCTGATGTTGCTGGATGTATGTATCCTATCATTATCCAAATTTATCCAGTCTTTGATCCATAATAACCCTGCTGCATAATAATAAGTTTCCCATTTAGGGAGTCCAAGTCCACCTCTACTCTTACTGTCTTGCAACTTTTTCATATTTATCCTAGCTTTTTTGCCCGCCCAAATAAATTTGTTTATTATTTTATCCAATTCTTTAAAAAAGTTTTCTCTAATTTTATTGGAATTGTTTGAAATAAATACAATAATCTTGGTAGTATGTTCATTTTAGTCACTGCAATCCTACCTAATAGTGATAATCGGAAGTTTCCCCAGGTCTCAAGATCTTGTTTCATTTTTAGTATCAATTTTGTATAATTGTCTTCTTTTATTGAGGAACACCTTGAAGTTATCCAAATTCCTAAATATTTAATCTTTTTTGCTACTTGTAATTCCAAATTCTCTTCCAATTTCCTTTTTTGTTTGTCAGTTAAATTTTTTGCTAACATTTTAGTCTTTTCTCTGTTAATTTTTAAACCTGCCACTATTCCATATTTTTCTATTTCACCCATAAGAATATTTCCTCTCTCTATAGGTTCCTCAATAAAGAAAACCAGGTCATCAGCAAATGCCTGTAACTTATATTCCTCTGCTTTGACCTGTACCCCTTTTATTTCTTTATTTGCTCTAATTCGAACTAGTAATAATTCAAGAGACAAAATAAAGCGTAGAGGTGAAATTGGGCATCCCTGTCTTACCCCTTTGTTTATTTCAAAACTTTTTGTGTTCTCTCCATTAATTATCACACTAGCCCTCTGTATTTTATATATTGCCTTTATTATGTTACTGAATTTCTCACCAAATTTCATATCCTCAATCTGTTGGAACTTAAATTGCCAATTGAGGCTATCAAATGCTTTCTGCGCGTCTAAGAAGATCAACGCTGCCTGTTTTCCTGGGTGTATTTCATAGTACTCTAGGACATTTAACAACGTTCTAATATTGTTTCTAATTTTTCTTTGGGGCAAAAAACCATTTTGGTCTGAATGTATTATATCCTGCAAAATTAACTTTAATCTTTCCACCATTATATTAGTAAAAATTTTGTAGTCAGTATTTAGCAGTGAGATTGGCCTATAGTTTTTAATCTGTTTAGGGTCTGTGCCTTCTTTTGGAATAAGAGATATAATAGCCTCTATCCAGGAGTCTGGTAAATTTGATTTCTCCAACACATCATTATACACCTCTAATAATATCTTTTCAAAATCTTCATGGAAGGTTTTATACAGCTCCCCTGGAAAACCATATGGTCCCAGAGTCTTATTATTTTTTTGTTTTTGCACTGCCCTTTTTAATTCCATAGGTGTTATTTTCCCATTCAGTATGCCTCTTTGTCCTTCTTTTAATTCTGGCAGACCATTAATTTTTAAATATTGTTTAATCTTTTCCCCATCTATTTCATCTTTTTTATATAATGACTCAAAGAAGGTGTGAATTATTTCTTTCTTTTTGTCCATCTTGTATTGTAGCTCTCCATTTCTATCATAAAGTTCCTGAATGATTTTTTTCTCTTTCTCTTTTTTTAATTTATAAGAGAGCCATCTCCCAGGTTTATTTGCATGTTCAAAGAAATTTTGTTTTGCCAATTTCAATTCTTTAACTCTTTCCTCTTGTTCCATCACATTTAATTTATGTTTAGCTAGTGCTAATCCCACTTTAATCAATTAATCCTGAGGCTCTTCTTGTAATTTAGATTCAAATTTTTTTATCTTTTCCTGTAGTATGTTTTGCCTTATTCTTTTCTCCCTATTTTTCTTTGCTATATAAGCTATTGCTAGTCCCCTCAAATACACCTTCGCTGTGTCCCAGATAATTTGTATTGATGTTTGTTGTTTTGTGTTTTCTTTAAAGAAATAATCCATTTCCTTTCTAGTCTGTGCAATAAATTCTTTTTCCTTCAAGATATGAGAATTCATTACCCATCTTTTTCTAGTTTTTTTTCGCCCTTTCCAGACTATTTCCATCAGGTTATGATCTGCCCATGCATTTGGTTTTATTTCTATAGTCTCTATATCCTGTCCCAATTCTTCATTTGTCCATACCATATCTATTCGAGACCATGATTTGTGTGGATTTGAAAAGAATGTATATCCTTTTTCTTTTTGATTTCTCTTTCTCCATTGATCCGATAGGTTAAGTTCATGTGCTAGATCAAAGGAGGTCTTTGGTAATATTTTCCTTTTCTTTTTATTTTTCTTATCAGTAATATAATCTTTTTTTGCACCCACCACCACGTTATAATCAAATACAAATATTTGAATGACCCAGTTCTATCAATTTCTCATGTAACTTCTGATAAACATTGTATTGGTTCTCATTCGGTGCATATATTACTACTAACAGCCAGGTCTTCTGTTCAAGCAGTTTGGCTAGAAAACAGAAGGCATGTTTCAGAAGGCTGAAACATGGATTTTATAGACTTAGAATTGACAGGTTGGATGAGTGATGAATTGGACTGTCTTAAGAAGATTGACGGAGATTGGAGAATGTATTTATTATATCTAACTGGAAACCATTTGTACTAGACTTTACAGAAGAGTTGAGAGATAAAACAGGAGTAGAGACATTTAGGGTATTGCTGGGTTCATTAGGAATGAACTCTACTGAACACAGGTGAAAGCTGCTATTAAGGACTTGGTTGTGGTTGTAAGAGTGGTGAAGTGTCAGTACTTCTCCACCCTTTCTGTATCTGCAGGATACTACCCCACACCTCTATTTTGTTTGACATGGACCCTCTTAGGTAGGGAGGACTTGGAGAACTTCTTTCATGAGTATATTGAGGTATTTGTGTGACATCTGTTGGATTAAGTCGCAGAGGTCTCAGCTGTAACATGCATTTATCATTACTCCCATGAGTCATCGCTACTATGCAAGCTGTCCTGTCTCCTAGACAATTTCCAGATGCAATTCAATGTGCTACTTCTGTGCTACACTTTCCTGTGTAATCAGGAATGTTAATGACTGCATGATGGCTTGGTTCTTGAAGGTATTGTTTTTTCTATAATTGTTGGGGGGGGTTAGTTATTATCGTCATTTATCTCAAGAGTTGCACAATTACATACAACTCTTGGTACCTTTTAGTGGATTAAAATATCAAAATAGATGGAATCATAGCATGAAAGATGGCTGCACTAAGAAATCAGGATCAAGTATCAAATTCAGCAGCATCAGTTCCACCATCTATATCAGCGGTTCTCAACCTTTTTCAGGCCGAGACCCCACCTGCGCCGCCCATGCGTGGCGCGACCCCGACCTGCGCCGTGCATGCACGGCACGACGGCCTGAATTGCGCATGCATGGCGCACGCGCGATGGCCCGAACCGTGCAGGCGCAACGTGACGGGCCGAACCACGCATGTGCGGCGCGACGGCCCAAATCGCGCATGCGCGGCGCAACGGGCCAAACCGTGCATGCACGGCGCGACGGGCCGAATTGCGCATGCGCAGCGCACGCGCGACGGCCGAGGGGAAATGGGAAAAAATGGCGGACTGCGGTGTTTGGCGACCCCCGTGAAACAGTTGTTCGACCCCAAATGGGGTCGCAACCCACAGGTTGAGAACCGCTGATCTATATGGACCCTTTGGGACTGATTTTCCCAGACAAACATTGGCAAACTCTGACTGTTATAAAGGAAGGCCACTTCTTAAGGATGCAAGATAAGCATTTTCATGCATTAATAGAAGATGGCATTTCCAGTTCTATGATTGAATTGCCATCTTCAGAATCAGACAGGAACATATTTGCTGTTTATTTGTTTTATGAGATTTCTATGACTTACAGTGGCATACATAGCAGTCAGTTTGCTCTGTAATAACCCAAGGGAAAGGGTTGTTCTCTCTCTCTCTGTGTCTAACCTTTTTCATAGGGTTGTTAAGAACTTTCTTTGCTGAGGTATATTTGAACCTACAGTATCTTGTACAACATACAAACCTCTAAATGCATCACAATGCAGTGTTGCATTACACAATAGCCTAATACTTCGGTACTCTTCCTCAAGCCTTTATCATTTCTTCCCAACACACCTTTTTACCTGTCCTTAGACAAACCGGGAATGTTTCCTCTTAAAGAGACAATGCTTTTATCATCTGTACAGTCTTGGCAAATCAGTTAAAATGTGTAAACTTTGTAAATAAGGAAACCCTCAAGATTTTAATTTTCAAAATTGACTTATTTTTGGATGGCACATTTTTTATGTATTGGATTAAATACTTGAGGTTCTTTTATCCACAGATGGCCTTATTCATGAAAGTATGAGAAGCTAAATAGAATTCTAGGAACTCCTGAGCGTCAAGATTAATGAAAACAATTATATGAATTATTTGTGGTCCAATAGTATCAATAGTCATCCATTCATAGTATACATGAAAAGAGCAGGTAGACATAATAGCATACAGTATTAGTATGCAGAGGATGATTTCATAAAATTGCTATCATGCCAAGATCAATTATCCAAGGTCCCTGAAGAGAGCCATTTCTGCCATGGCCCTCACCCTTTGGAATATCATGCTCCCCAAAGTAAGATCCTCTTCGCCTTCCCACAGAGCCTAAAACCCGGCTTTGTCAATTGGCTTGGGACTCCGATGGGGGAATCCCTTTTTGGAGGTGGCAGTAAACTATTATAATATCTCCACCTGGTCTACACATTGGTTTTTTATTCATTTTAATATTAAGTTTAATGATTTAGCTTTTAATGTCTGATATTTTAATGTTTTAATCCTATAATTGTTTTATTCTGTATTTATGATATTGTAAGCCACTTAGAATCACTTGTTACAGCATAAAAAAAGAAAGAAAGAAAGAAAGAAAGAAAGAAAGAAAGAAAGAAAGAAAGAAAGAAAGAAAGAAAGAAAGAAAGAAAGAAAGAAAGAAAGAAAGAAAGAAAGAAAGAAAGAAAGAAAGAAAGAAAGAAAGAAAGAAAGAAAGAAAGAAAGAAAGAAAGGACTGTAGCTATATTGGAGTGCAGCTGGAAATTGTAAGGTAACAGAAATCCCTAATACCAATGTGTAGTTTTAGAGGCCTAGGTTCTATTTGATTTTTGACAACCACAGCCTTGACTATCCCAAAATCTCAACTCTTTTTCCAACTAAATTACTTTCTTCCAGTGTGAATATTATAGTAGATAGATACATCAAGGTAGGGTTAATAGAGAGATAATAGGAGTAGCATACCAAAGAGATTGTTATAATCTTTAAATGCATTTTGTAAAAAAAAAAAAAAGGCAAGGGGTTCTCTCAGCAGCCCTCTGCTTCATTGAAACATGGCTGGATGATTTGATTAATGATAGCTGCTTGTAAACCCCAGGATTTCAGATTCAAAGAGCAGACAGAATTGCAGAAACATCTGGCAAAAAGAAAGGTGGAGGTAGCTGCTTTTATATTAACAACTACATTAAAGAAATTTTGTGATGTGGACTTAGAGGCACTATTCATCATTTGCAAACCCTATTATTCCCCCTGAGAGTTTTCTTCATCTACATACCACCCTAAGCTTGCATAAACAAGGCATTGCAAACCTTACATGAACAAATCCTGTGGGGCTAAACAGAAATATCCAGATTCTCGAATACTACTCATTGTATTAGGATATTTTAACAGTGCTAACCTAGGGCAGGAGTTGCCAAGATACATTCAGTATGTCAACTGTTTCACAAGAGGCAGGAATATTTTAGACCACTGTTACTCCACAATAAAAGATGCCTATTGCTCTCTACCAAAAGCAGCTGTGGGACACTTTGATCATTGTATGATTCACCTCGTACCTGTTTATAAACAAAAAGTTAAAATCATAAAACCAATAGTTAAAACAGTGAAATCTTGGACTGAAGAGGCAAAGTTAAAGCTACAGGCTTGCTTCAACTGCACAGACTGGAATATTTTTGAAGCTGCCTCAGTAATGTGGATGAACTCACTGACACTGTGACATCATACATTAGTTTTTGTGAAGACTTGTGTATGCTAAACCTTACACATCTGCAGTAATAATAAACCCTGGTCCACAACGAAGCTCAAATATCTACGCTGTGCCAAAGAAGAAGCCTACAGGTATGGAGATAGAATGCTGTACAATCAGGCCAGGAATGTATTAACAAGGGAGATCAGGGTAGCAAAGAGAAGCTACTCTGAAAAGCTGAGGAATCAGCTCTCCACTGTCTCTCATGTTGAGGAAGAAGGTAAGGGCAAACCATTTTTAGAAACTTTTGCCCCCAAAATTGAAGGGACTTGTCCAGTGAGTCATCAAGACTCAAGTCACACCAGAAAAAGAAAGAAAGAAGCTTAAAAAATTGAATATTATTTGTAAGTATTACATGTCTCACCTTTGGAATTAAAAATAAATTCTGGTGATGAAATAACAATTGCTATTCCTTAGAGGTCTAACAGCCACATATTTGCTTGTTCTTATTGTTAGATTTCTATTCCATTTCCCCTCAAGGCAGCATAGATAGGACTTTCTCCCCCACGGCTCTTCCCACAACAACCCCATGAATCTTAGTCTCCTCAGTCGTATTATTTTGTGTTCAACTGTGAACACTTTCTTAGCCTTCCTCAGCTCCTTTTCATTTCTTCCCATCTCCCATTGCCATTTTCTTGGATGGTCACCATCCCCTTTTTACCTGTGCTTTAGACTCCAAACTCTACATCTTCAGAAGAAACTGGGGTGCATTTTTAAAATATTTTTGTGGCAAGGGGCTCTCCCTCAATGTACTTTACCCTGTTATTCCTTTTTTAGAAATATGAGTTAAGAAGTGAAGCTCTTTTCAGAATCCATGTGTAGATATTGAAGAGTTTTTCCCATAAACTTGCACAGTAATTCATATATACTCACATGCACTTTGACTAATTTGTTGCAATTCAAATTGTGCAATAGCAACTCTTATACTAAGGGAGTAGAAACTCTTCATTTGCTAATTGTGGTATATCTTGTCCTAAGAGGCAAGTGAATAGAAAACGTGCTTTTGATCTTTCATTTCATTTCAAAGCATTTTCTCCCTATTGGGTACCTGAAGGAATTAGTTCAAGAGTTTGTTGGTTGATTATTTAGTGATGTCTCTGCCTTTTCTTGGACAACACAAATATTTAAGAGCACAAGATTGTGACATGTAATACATTGAGGGCAGAGTTGCAAACTCACATAACTGAATGTTTTTACTTCTTATCTGAAGTCTTCTGATCTTATCTTACCAACTATGTTCTAACCTTGTTGTATTTTGAAAAACCAACTAGATTTTCTGTTAGCAGTATGCAGATAATACCCAGCTCCACTTCTCAACCCCAGGCTGTGCAGATGAAGCTGTCAATCCACTAACCCAGTGCCTCAAAGCTATTTGCATCTGGTTGGGGGGAGGAACAGACCAGCTCATTCCAGGCAATACAGAATAACAGAGTTGGAAGGATCTTGGAGATCTTCTAGTCCAACCCCATGCTCTAGCAGGAGACCCTATATCATTCCAGATAAATGGCTCTCAATCTCTTCTTAAAGACCTGTGATGAAGCATCCACAACCTCTGGAGACAAGCCATTCCATTGGTTAATTGTTTTCACTGTTGGGAAATTTCTCCTTAATTCTAGAATGGATGTCTCCTGGATAGGTTTCCATCCATTACTTTTTGTTCTACCCTCAGGTGCTTTGGAGAATAGGTTGACCCCCCTCTTCTCTGTGAAAGCCCCTCAAATATTGGAAGACTGATATCATGTCACTCCTAGTTCTTTTCTTTATTAGATATCTCCACTGTATCCATTATCAGAAATCTCTCTGTAAACCAAAATACAGAATCTTTTGTCAGTTTTTGACTGGTTAGTTACCACCAGACAACAAATCCATTTTCAAACATTGATCTATCTTCCCAGGAAAGTCTAGTCCAAATTGTTTCCAGTTAGATATAATAAATACATTCTCCAATCTCCATCAATCTTCTTAAGACAGTCCAATTCATCACTCATCCAACCTGTCAATTCTAAGTCTATAAAATCCATGTTTCAGCCTTCTGAAAAAACTGCTTCTTCTTCAAGTGTCCAACAATGACACAGATTCCAATCCATCCAATTGTAGGTCTGGCTTGGCTGAGGTCACTTGCATCTGGGTATCCTCTTTAAGTTGATTTGAAACCCTGGTAATTTTATCAAGCTTTTTATCAAAGTTATCAATTTGAGCTTGATATTCTAGGGTATGGCTACCCTCAATCTTTTCTTTCCTCCCCCATCCAGTTCAGAACTGCATAGTCTCTTATTTTGGGCCTCTCTCTGGAATATACTGCCCCCTCCCTGGAAACTTTGGTGTTCTTCCTGAGAATCCCCCCTCCTTCTCCAGCTATGCATTCCATCACAACATAAGACTTGTAATGCTTGTATTCTGTTCTCTAATATCTTATTTATGTCATCCATGTCCTGTAGGAATTAAAGCTGAATACACGTAACATCCCCTTCATGGATTACTGCCTTGTTGTGGTGAAGGGGCTTGCGTAACTCAATGAAGCTATGAGCTATGCTGTGCAGGGGCACCCAAGATGGACAGGTCATAGTAGAGAGTTGTGACAAAAGGTGATCCACTGGAGAAGGAAATGGCAACCCACTCCAGTATCTTTGCCATGAAAACCCCATGGACAGTACCAAAAGGCAAAAAGATATGACGCTGGAAAATGAGCCCCTCAGGTCGGAAGGTATCCAATATGTTACTGGGGAAGAGCAGAAGGCTAGTACTAGTAGCTCCAGAAAGACTGAAGTGACTGGGCCAAAGCCGAAAGGATGCTCAGCTATGGATGCATCTGGTGGTGAAAGGAAAGTCCGATGCTGTAAATATCTTTTCTCCATAGGAACCTGGAATGTAAGATCCATGAATCAAGGCAAGCTGGACGTGGTCAAACAAGAGATGACAAGACTGAACATCAACATCTTAGGAAGCAGAGAACTAAAATGGACAGGAATGAGTGAATTTAATTCAGAGGATCATCAGGTATATTATTACAGGCAAGAATCCCTCAGAAGAAATGAAGTAGCCTTCATAGTCAATAAAAGAGTAGGAAAAGCAATACTGGGATACAATCCCCAAAATGACAGAATGATCTCAGTGTGAATCCAAGGCAAACCATTCAATATCACAGTAGCCCAAGTCTATGACCCAACCACTGGTGCTGAAAAGAATGAAATTGACCGGTTCTATGAAGCCCTACAACACCTTATAGAATCAACACCAAAAAATGATGTCCTTATCATCATGGGGGATTGGAATGCTAAAGTAGGAAGCCAAAAGATAACCAGAATACAGAGGAAGGAGAAAGGAACAGGCCCAAGAACAAGACAAGCTCACAAGTAAAACACACAAGTAGAAAATAGAAAAGGAGATTAGGTTATTATCTATTAACATTAATGGATTAAACGCACCAGTAAAGAGAAAGCAAACATTAACAAAACTAGCCAAACAACACACAGATATTGTCTGCTTCCAAGAAGTACATATTAAAGAGCAACATAAACAGCATTTAGAGTTTCCCAAATTAGGATCATTATTCACAGCATTAGCTAAACAAAAGCAAAGATGAATAGCAGTTTATATTAAAAAAGAGATAAATGGAAACTTAAAATATCAAGATACAGATGGAAGGGTACTAATAATAGAAATACAAAATGAACAGAAGACCTGGCTGTTAGTAGTAATATATGCACCGAATGAGAACCAATACAATGTTTATCAGAAGTTACATGAGAAATTGATAGAACTGGGTCATTCAAATATTTGTATTTGATTATAACGCGGTGGTGGATGCAAAAAAAGATTATATTACTGATAAGAAAAATAAAAAGAAAAGGAAAATATTACCAAAGACCTCCTTTGATCTAGCACATGAACTTAACCTATCGGATCAATGGAGAAAGAGAAATCAAAAAGAAAAAGGATATACATTCTTTTCAAATCCACACAAATCATGGTCTCGAATAGATATGGTATGGACAAATGAAGAATTGGGACAGGATATAGAGACTATAGAAATAAAACCAAATGCATGGGCAGATCATAACCTGATGGAAATAGTCTGGAAAGGGCGAAAAAAACCTAGAAAAAGATGGGTAATGAATTCTCATATCTTGAAGGAAAAGGAATTTATTGCACAGACTAGAAAGGAAATGGATTATTTCTTTAAAGAAAACACAAAACAACAAACATCAATACAAATTATCTGGGACACAGCGAAGGCGTATTTAAGGGGACTAGCAATAGCTTATATAGCAAAGAAAAATAGGGAGAAAAGAATAAGGCAAAACATACTACAGGAAGAGATTAAAAAATTTGAATCTAAATTACAAGAAGAGCCTTAGGATGAATTGATTAAAGTGGGATTAGCACTAGCTAAACATAAATTAAATGTGATGGAACAAGAGGAAAGAGTTAAAGAATTGAAACTGGCAAAACAAAATTTCTTTGAACATGCAAATAAACCTGGGAGATGGCTCTCTTATAAATTAAAAAAAGAGAAAGAGAAAAAAATCATTTAGGAACTTTATGATAGAAATGGAGAGCTTCAATACAAGATGGACAAAAAGAAAGAAATAATTCACACCTTCTTTGAGTCATTATATAAAAAAGATGAAATAGACGGGGAAAAGATTAAACAATATTTAAAGATTAATGGTCTGCCAGAATTAAAAGAAGGACAAAGAGGCATACTGAATGGGAAAATAACAGCTATGGAATTAAAAAGGGCAGTGCAAAAACAAAAAAATAATAAGACTCTGGGACCGGATGGTTTTCCAGGGGAGCTCTATAAAACCTTCCACGAAGATTTTGAAAAGATATTATTAGAGGTGTATAATGATGTGTTGGAGAAATCAAATTTACCAGACTCCTGGATAGAGGCTATTATATCTCTTATTCCAAAACAAGGCACAGACCCTAAACAGATTAAAAACTATAGGCCAATCTCGCTGCTAAATACTGACTACAAAATTTTTACTAATATAATGGCGGAAAGATTAAAGTTAATTTTGCAGGATATAATACATTCAGACCAAAATGGTTTTTTGCCCCAAAGAAAAATTAGAAACAATATTAGAACGGTGTTAAATGTCCTAGAGTACTATAAAATACACCCAGGAAAACAGGCAGCGTTGATCTTCTTAGACGCGCAGAAAGCATTTGATAGCCTCAATTGGCAATTTAAGTTCCAACAGATTGAGGATATGAAATTTGGTGAGAAATTCAGTAACATAATAAAGGCAATATATAGAATACAGAGGGCTAGTGTGATAATTAATGGAGAGAACACAAAAAGTTTTGAAATAAACAAAGGGGTAAGACAGGGATGCCCAATTTCACCTCTACTCTTTATTTTGTCTCTTGAATTATTACTAGTTCGAATTAGAGCGAATAAAGAAATAAAAGGGGTACAGGTCAAAGCAGAGGAATATAAGTTACAGGCATTTGCTGATGACCTGGTTTTCTTTATTGAGGAACCTATAGAGAGAGGAAATATTCTTATGGGTGAAATAGAAAAATATGGAATAGTGGCAGGTTTAAAAATTAACAGAGAAAAGACTAAAATGTTAGCAAAAAATTTAACTGACAAACAAAAAAGGAAATTGGAAGAGAATTTGGAATTATAAGTAGCAAAAAAGATTAAATATTTAGGAATTTGGATAACTTCAAGGTGTTCCTCAATAAAAGAAGACAATTATACAAAATTGATACTAAAAATGAAACAAGATCTTGAGACCTGGGGAAACTTCCGATTATCACTATTAGGTAGGATTGCAGTGACTAAAATGAACGTACTACCAAGATTATTGTATTTATTTCAAACAATTCCAATAAAATTAGAGAAAACTTTTTTTAAAGAATTGGATAAAATAATAAACAAATTTATTTGGGCGGGCAAAAAAGCTAGGATAAATATGAAAATGTTGCAAGACAGTAAGAGTACAGGTGGACTTGGACTCCCTAAATGGGAAACTTATTATTATGCAGCAGGGTTATTATGGATCAAAGACTGGATAAATTTGGATAATGATAGGATATTAACGATTGAAGGACATGATCTACAGGCGGGCTGGCATGCATTCTTGTGGGGAAAACAGAAGAAAATACATACATCCAGCAATATCAGATAAGAGGAGCATTGATTGGGATATGGGAAAAAAATAAAAAAAAAGACACTATGGGAAAATTCCAAATTGGTTTTTGCCAATGGAGGCAGTGATTCACCCTAATACATTAGAGAAAAAAAGATGATGAGATATAAAGAATTACTGAATAACCGAGGAAATCTTAAGTCAAGAGAAGACTTGGAGGAACAAAGAATACCCAGAGATTGGTGTTCGTATTTACAAATTCAATCTAGATATAATAGAGACAGGCAAGAATATGGAATAAGTCAGACCCCACATTTACTTGATAAAATCCTAATAAACAAGGAAGGAAAATTATTATCAAAAATTTATAAATATTTATTAGAAATAGAGTTAGCGGAAGAAATAGTGAAGGGGTCGATGTTAGCGTGGGCACGAAATGTGGGGCGAAATATAAACTTAGAGGAATGGGAAAGATTATGGAATGTAAATTGCAAATTGACGCTATCAACTGCATATAGAGAGAATCAATATAAAATGATTTATAGATGGCATTTAACACCGGCGAGATTGGCCAAAATGCATAAAAATATAGATCCAAAGTATTAGAAATGTAGAATCAGAGAAGGAACGTTCAATCATATGTGGTGGCTGTGCCCCAAAGCAAAAAATTATTGGGAACGAATAAGAGATTGGATACAGGAGATAACTGAGATAAAAATGGATTTCAAACTGGAATTATTTCTTTTGGGCATAATAAATTTAAAGATTGAAAAACAACTCCAACACATCATTATACATATATTGACTGCAGCTTGCATAGCATATGCCCAACGTTGGAAGAATGAAAATACACCCACAGATGACATGGTTATTTACAAAATTTTGGAATGTGCAGAAATGAATAAATTTACATTAGAATTAAAAGACAAGGAAGCGACAGAATTTTATAAAATTTGGAATAAATGTTATAATTGGCTAGAACTGAGAAAGAAAAAGATATAATTATCGAATGTAAATAAAATGTAAATAAGATGTAATAGAATGGTTAGAATGTATAGCACGGTTCTCTTAAAAGAAAAGATTTTTGTTTATGTATGTTTAGTTTGTTTTGGTGTACGGTATATGGTAGAAAATAAGAAAAATTATAAAAATTTAAAAAAAGAAAAGATAACTGGAATAACAGGCAAGTTTGGCCTTGGAGTACAAAATGAAGCAGGGCACAGGCTGATAGAATTTTGTCAAGAGAATACGATGGTCATAGCAACAACCCAAGAGACGGCTCTACACATTGACATCACCAGATGGTCAACACAGAAATCAGATTGACTATGTGCTCTGCAGCAAAAGATGGAGAAGCTCTACACAGTAGTAAAAACAGATCATGAGCTTCTCATTGCAAAATTTAGGCTTAAATTGAAGAAAGTAGGGAAAAGGAGTGTTGGCTTACCTGAACGCCTTTTCTCAGCATGATGATGAAGAATCCACCAATGGGTTATTTCAGTCCTCCTGCCCAATCAGACTAAGTTGTCACGTTGTCACGCCTCCTCATTATCTGGTACTTCCAGTTTCATCGATGGCGTAGCCAATGACAACAGATCGACGTGATGACTCTCAAGCAGGTTTTAAGAAAATAAGAAAGGAACAAGAGTCCAACTCGGCCCTAACTGACCTTTAAGGTAAAAAGGAGGGGCATGGATGCTACATCATCATGCTGAGAAAAGGCGTTCAGGTAAGCCAACGCTCCTTCTCCAGCATGATGACTGAAGAATCCACCAATGGGACGTACCAAAGCTACCGGAGTCCCTAAGGGTGGGGGTCAGTTGGGGCTGGTTCCCCAGATGGTATGACCACTTGGTGCAAAATGCATCTACCAAAGGCGGCATCGGCCAACGCAAACTTGTCCAAGCGGTAGTGTTGAATAAGGGGCGAGGGCGAAGACCATGTCACCGCCCTGCAAATGTCCTCAATGGACGCCTGGGTAGCCCACGCCACAGTCATGGCGGCACTGCAGGTAGAATGAGCCGTCACATGAGCCAGAACCAGCAATTCGAGAGAGACGTAAGCACTAGAAATGCAGGCCCTGATCCACCTGCCTATGGTGGAAGCAGACACCTTTTGGCCCATTGAAGAAGGCTGAAAGGAGATAAAGAGGGCTTCCAACTTACGGAAGGATGCTGTGCACTTGATATAACAATGCAAGGCTCTCCTCATGTCCAGGCAGTGCCATTGCTGTTCCAGGTCATGTGACGGGTGAGGACAAAAATCTGGAAGAATGACCTCCTGTGCCCTATGGAATACTGTATTAACCTTTGGAATAAAGGAAGGGTCCAATCTGAGGACAACTCTGTCCTCATGAAAGGTGCACAGGTCCTTCCTGATCGACAAGGCTGCCAGTTCTGAAATGCGCCTGGCCGAAGTAACCTCAATCAGGAAGGAGACCTTGAGTGAAAGGTGTCGTAATGAACAAGTCTTAAGTGTTCAAACGGGGCTGAAGTTAGTGCTTGAAGAACCCGGGGAAGGTCCCAAGAAGGGTACCTATGAACCACTGGGGGTCTGCTGTTGGTGACTCCCTTGATGAAAGACCGGATGGCAGGGTGACTGGACAAGGAATCCGAGGAGTCCCAGGATAATACTGAAGAAAGGGCCACTAGCTGCCTGTGGATAGTGTTGGGCGCCAACCCTTTCTTGACACCTTGCATTAAATAATCAAGTACAATGGGAATGGTTACCCTTGATAGACTTACGTGACGCTTGTCGCACCAGCAACAGAAATTCCTCCACGTGTGGTCGTAGATGCAGTTAGTAGCTGGTCGCCTGGCTGCCTGGATCATATCGAATACCTCCGCTGAATACGACTGGCTAGTCAGCGTGCAGCGTTCAAGTGCCAGGCGGTCAATTGAAATCATTGGGGATCTGGGTGTAGAAGAGCCCCCTGCGTCAATCGTACCTTGTTGTCTGGAATTCTCCATGGAGTGGAGGCTGATAGACTCACCAGGTCTGCAAACCATGGTCTCCTCGGCCAATGGGGAGCGATGAAGATCACTTCCGCCTGTTCCTCCAGAATCTTTCGGATAACTGCGGGAAGTAGAGGCAATGGGGGGAAGGCATACAAAAGGCCTTGCAACCACCTGCTTCGTAGGGCATCTGCCCCCTCCGCTCCCCGAGAGGGGAAGCGACAGAAGAACCTGGGCAGCTGAATGTCACACGGAGAGGCGAACAGGTCCACTAGCAGGCGACCAAACCGGACCGAGATCTCCTCAAAGATATCTGGATGCAACATCCACTCCGAGTGGTCCACTGTCGACCTGCTGAGAAAATCCGCCTGCCGATTTGCCTCCCCCGGTATATGCTCAGCTTTGATGGAGAGCAGGTGTTTCTCTGCCCAGGTGCTCAATGCTTGAGCCTCTGTCATGAGAGACCTGGATTGGGTGCCCCCTTGCCGGTTCACGTGGGCTTTCGTGGACACGTTGCCCGTTAGGGCTAGCGCACATGTTGCCCCTTGACCAATGAATGGAAATGTTGTAGAGCTAAGTGTATCGCTCTGAGCTCCAGCCAATTTATATTGTGTGTCAGGTCTCTCTGCGACCACCGACCCTGAGCCATCTGGTTTAGGAGGTGTGCTCCCCAATCGAAGAGACTCACATCCATGGTCATGCAGATGCGATTGGGCTCCTTGAATAGAGTGCCCCTGCGAATGGCTGAGAAAACCCACCAGTTCAGGGAGAGCCACACCTGACGAGGGACGTGCACCAACTGGCTGGATGTACTGGAATGTTGTCTCTGGTACAGGAGCATGAACCATTGAAGGGCCCGCAAATGCAGTCGGGCCCACGGCACTATGGCTATACAGGAAATCAGCTTCCCCAGGAGCTGGGACAGTGTGGCCAGTGACACATTCCTGCTCCTGCGCACCCTGAGCACCAGATCCCTGATGCTCTTGCATCTTTCGTCCGACAAATACACGTGACAGGAGTCCGTGTCTATCACCGCGCCTAGATGTAGCAGGCGGGTGGAAAGAGTTGTCTGACTCTTTTTGAAATTGATCAGGAATCCGTGTTCCTGAAGGACTCTGAATGTGAGGGCCAAATCCGACTGGGCCGATGAAGGGGACAGAGACTGTATCAGGATATCATCCAGATAACACTGGACCGCATGGGAACTAGCCGCAAATGGGCCGCCAGTACCGCCAGGATCTTGGTAAAGACCCTGGGGGCTGAGGAAAGTCCGAACGGCAGTGCCCTGTACTGAAAGTGGCAGTTTAGATAGCAGAACCGCAGATACCTGTGATGTTCCGGGCATATTGGGATGTGAAGGTATGCCTCCTTCAAGTCTATTGAGGTTAGGAAGTCCCCTCTCCTGATACTGCCCAGGATAGAATGCAATGTCTGCATCTTGAACTTCTGTATTGAATATGGAAGTTCAGTCCCTTGAGATCGAGGATTGCTCTCCATCCCCCTGAAGCCTTTGGGATTACGAATAGGATGGAGTAGTATCCCAGTCTCACCTGATCCTGGGGAACTTCCTCTATGGCCCTGATGCTGAGGAGGTGTTGAATGGCGTCTTCCATGAGACCTCTTTTTAGGGCTTTCTCATGGTCGGACAGGATACAAAGTGGTTTGAAGGAGTGGATTTGAACTCCAGGGACAAGCCTTGTTTTATAGTGGCTAGAACCCAAGAGTCCGAGGTGGTGTTTTCCCACTGGCAGACAAAGAGAGCCAATCTTCCACCAATGGGAGGATCTCCTTCTGAGTCACTTACCGCGATGGAAGGGGCGACCCCCTCTGCCGTGAAAGGAAGGCTTATTTTGGGGCTGGTACCTGGGTTTGTCCCTATAGCTCGGCCTATCAAAGGAGCAGTCCATCTTGGGGGCTGAGGGCCAGTAAGACTGGCCCTGTTCTGTGGAGGAACCGGTCCGAAAGGACTGGCGGCGACTATAAGGAAGGAAACGCCTGTTTGATTTTCTGGTAACATGAGAGATCACCTTTTGTTTCTGCTTATTTTCAATTAGAAAAGGCATCAGGGCCTCACCAAATAGTCTGCCACCAGCGAAAGGGGCAGTGGCAGCGCGCCAGTTGTGTTTGCTCTCAGCTCTCCAGTTTTTGAGCCAGAGCAACCTGCGAGCAACCACATTAGAAGCTATTGCACGGGCAGAATGTTTGGCTGAGTAAAGGGAAACGTCTGCCATGTATTCAGATGTGGCTATGAGTTTAGTTAGGTCCTGATGGATCCTGACCTCTTCCAAGGGAACCCTATCCTGCAATTGCCTGAGCCAGTTAATAGAGATGCTGGCAAAGAAGGAGGTGGCCGTGGCCACCTTTGCAGCCCATGCCGATGTCAGGTGGACCTTGCGCAAGGAAAGATCTGATTTTTTTGTCCTCCGCCTTAAGGGCATCAGACACATCTGCTGGGAGGCTCGCTGTAGAGAAAAGCGGGGCCAATGATTCATCCATTTTGGGCACTCCAGCAGATCTGGAAAGTTCTTTGCCATATCCACAATCTTCCGTTCCAACGCCGCCTGAGAAGGCTGAGCTGCCGGGGATTCCCATTGTCCCTGGATGTTCTTTAGGAACAGGGGGGGGAATGGAATCTGGATGTGTTTCACCACCGGTTCAGCGAACAACGGATCAGTGTCCTGATCTGAGGAGGGCTGAGGCACAGGGTCCGCATCAGATTTGATCTTAACCGCTGTGCAGGACCTGTGTAACAGGGAAGGAAAGAGAGACTGATTGAAAAGCTCTGCCATGGGGTGAGAATCGTGAGTAGGTTCCTCACAATCAGACCAACAATCCCCACCATCGTCGTAGTCTGAGACAAAGGAAGACTCAGAGTCTGGGGAATGGGATGGGGAGATCCTACCTGAATAATCCAGCGTAGGTCTTACAGAGATAGCTGGCGTGGCAGAAGGTCCCGGAGTGGGAGACGTCTGTTGTTGGCCTGCCGATATCACGGCCTGGAACACCGTCTGTGAAATCCAATTCTGGAGCTGGTCTGAGGAGGACGGCTCTGGCGGATGCCGTAACCCCGCAGCCATTGGTGTGAATGTAGCCACGGTCGCCGTTGACGGCCCGGGCAACCCCAGGTCCTCCCCAAACAGGGGTGGTCTTACCTGACCACAGGTCTGAGCTGGGACCTGCTGAAGAGTAATCGCTGACCAGGCTCCCGAAGCGAGGGAAGGTGAGCTCCTGACTCAGGCGGTGTGTGGACCGGGGGCTCATCACCATGTTCTGCTGAGGATTGCTGAGCCCGAGAGAATTGCTTCTCCAGGGCCCTGTGCATTCGGTTGCCTGCCTGTCGCTTGCCATGCCAGCCTTTCTGCCATATTTAGATTTGGTCTTTGCCTTACCTGTGGGTGCTTCAAGAACCGGATCAACTTGAACTGCAATATCACCCATTGCCAAAGGCTGTGGCTCAGTGGGTTCTGCCATAGCTATGAGATTGATCCCAGACGAGACTCCAAGACTGACTCATTCTGCAAGAGACGCCAGTAGACCCCGCACAGGGGACTGACTCCACGTGGATCAGCGTTGGTTGGCTCACTGGCAAACCAAGCTCACGCTGCACGCTTGGAGTGCTCGTCACCTAGGCCAAGGGCAATCCGTCTGCTTGGCCTGACGTCAAGAGGTGATGAAGTCACATGTATCTCACATTAGTGGCAATGGTCAGGATCCTCCAAGCAACCACTAGATGCAGAAAGGCTAGAACCAGGCAAGGTGTGGCGAGCAGGGCCCAAAGACCATCACTTCAGCAGTGATTGCTTCCAACTCAAATTGATGTCTTCAAATGAGGTTTCCAATCTGAAACTGAATCTCACAAACAAAGGCAGATCAAGGCATATGATAGAAATATCTATGAGGAGTCAATAAACAACCTGTGAAATTATATATAGAGAGAAATCTATACCTTAAATTTAAATATATAACTGAAGCACTGAGGTAGTGTTGATATAAGTAGACAAATTTTGGGGGGGTCCAGGTGCCTTTAAGGTATCATAAAATGGTGCCCAGGTAGACCTGAGCGTTTCCCAGGGAAATTTAGGCCAGCAAAATGGCAGACACAAGGTATCAAGAAGAGGGGGGAGGGGTAGTAGTGGTTTATTGAGGTAAAGTAACAAAAACCAAAAACGCTGAGGTAATTGCCTGTTAGAGAATAAATTGAGCTAAAGTCGACCACAGGCTTTTCAATTACCCATGGTAAAAAAGCGCCTACAGCACAGTGCGTTTCTCCTCCGTTTCTGTTAACGAGGCTCCGTTCCATTTCAATGAAAAGCGAACAGAATGGCTTTCCAAGCCACTGTCCTCCAAGCGCTTGAAAGGGCTTAATCAGCTCGGAGAAGCCCTCAAAATAAGACGGAGGCCTATGGCGTCAAGATGGCATCCACAATTGCCTCCTACTGGTTGAGCCCAGCTGAAGGAGAAGCCACGTGGCTTCAAAATGACGGCCACGCGTTAGAAATACGAAATGGAGAGCCCTCGCACGAAATTTAAAACAATTACCCAAATCCAGCAGACTGCTGAATCTGGGAATAACCCCCCCTCCCTGCCCCAAGGAAAGGGGGGAAAGGGAAAGGCTGAGTGCTTCTGAGAAGAAAAGGAATTATTTAGCACCTTAATAATACTGCTCTATCTTTACAGAAGAAAGAAAGAAAGGAAACCAAAGAAAAGACCCAAAAACCTCCCAGAAGGAAGCAAACAGCTAATTCTCCTACTTTACAGAAGAATCCACCAATAAATTAGAATCATCTAGTCCAATCTGCAATCCAATGAAGAGAGAGTCAGTTCTCACGTCCTCATGGTCGAAAGACTAAGATGAAACTGAAAGTACCAGATAATGAGGAGGCATGACAACTTGACAACTTAGTCTGATTGGGCAGGAGGACTGAAATAACCCATTGGTGGATTCTTCAGTCATTATGCTGGAGAAACACTAGGCCACTCAGGTATGAACTAAATCATATCCCTGATGAATATACAGTAGAGGTGACAAATAGATTTAAGGAATTAGATCTGATAGACAGAGTGCCTGAAGAACTATGGATGGAGGTTTGCAACATTGCACAAGAAACAGCAACTAAAACCATCCCAAAGAAAAAGAAATGCAAGAAAGCAAAATGGCTGTCTGAGGAAGCTTTGCAAATAGCTGAGGAAAGAAGGGAAGTGAAAGGCAAGGGAGAAAGAGAAAGATACACCCAATTGAATGCAGAATTCCAGAGAATAGCTAGAAGAGATAAGAATGCCCTCTTAAATGAACAATCCAAAGAAATAGAAGAGAACAATAGAACAGGGAGAACCAGAGATCTCTTCAAGAAAACTGGAGATATGAAGGGAATGTTTCATGCAAAGATGGGCATGATAAAGGACCAAAATGGCAGGGACCTAACAGAGGCAGAAGATATTAAGAAGAGGTGGCAAAATTACACAGAAGAACTATACAAGAACGAGCTTAGCGTCCCTGATAACCACGATGGGATGGTCACTGACGTCGAGCCAGACATCCTAGAATGTGAAGTGAAATGGGCTTTAGGAAATCTGAGCAACAACAAAGCTAGTGGAGGTGACAGTATTCCAGCTGAGCTATTCAAAATCTTAAAAGACGATGCAGTAAAAGTGCTACACTCAATTAGCCAGCAAATTTGGAAAACTCAACAATGGCCACAGGATTGGAAAAGGTCAGTTTACATTCCAATTCCAAAGAAAGGCAATGCCAAAAAAATGTTCAAACTATCGCACCATTGCACTCATTTCACATGCAAGTAAAGTTATGCTTAAAATCCTACAAGCTAGACGCCAGCAGTATGTGGATCAAGAACTTCCAGAAGTACAGGCAGGATTTCGAAGAGGCAGAGGAACTAGAGATCAAATTGCCAACATACACTAGATCATGGAGAAAGCTAGGGAGTTCTAGAAAAACATCTACTTCTGCTTCATTGACTATGCTAAAGCCTTTGATTGTGTGGATCACAACAAAGTTCTTAAAGAGATGGGAGTACCAGACCATCTTATTTGTCTCTTGAGAAACCTATATGTGGGTCAAGAAGCAACAGTGAAAACTGGACACGGAACCACTGATTGGTTAAATTTGGGAAAGGAGTCCGGCAAGGCTGTATTCTGTCACCCTGCCTATTTAACTTATATGCAGAGCACATCATGAGAAAGGCAGGGCTAGGTGAATCAAAAGTTGGAATTAAGATTGCCAGGAGAAATATCAACAACCTAAGATATGCAAATGATACCACTCTAATGGCAGAAAGTGAAGAGAAACTAAAGAGCCTCTTGATGCGGTGAAGAAGGAGAGTGCAAAAGTTGGCTTGAAACTCAACATTAAGAAAACCAAAATCATGGCATCCGGCCCTCTCAATTCCTGGCAAATAGATGGGGAAGAAATGGAGGTAGTGACAGATTTTATCTTCCTGGGCTCCAAGATCACCACAGATGGGGACTGCAGCCAAGAAATTAAAAGACGCTTGCTCCTGGGGAGGAAAGCTATGGCAAATCTAGACAGCATACTAAAAAACAGAGACATCACCCTGCCAACAAAAGTACGTATAGTCAAGGCCACGGTTTTCCCAGTTGCAATGTATGGCTGTGAAAGTTGGACCATAAGAAAGGCTGAGCGCCAAAGAATTGAGGCTTTTAAACTATGGTGCTGGAGAAGACTCCTGCGAGTCCCCTGGACTGCAAGGTGATCAAACTGGTCAGTCCTAGAGGAGGTCAACCCCAAATTGGTCAGTCCTAGAGGAGGTCAACTGCTCTTTAGAAGGCCAGATCCTGAAGTTGAAGCTCAAATATTTTGGCCACCTAATGAGAAGGAAGCACTCACTGGAGAAGAGCCTAATGCTGGGAAAGATTGAGGGCAATAGAAGAAACGGACAACGGAGAATGAGGTGGCTAAATGGCGTCACTGAAGCAGTAGGCATGAGCTTAAATGGACTCCAGAAGATGGTAGAGGACAGGAAGGCCTGGAGGAACATTGTCCATGGGGTTGCAATGGGTCAGACATGACTTCGCAACTAACAACAACATGTAAAATTCCCTCCTCCATATGAGATAGGTTGAATGGGGAGAGTTTCCATAAGTGAGGATTGGCTTCATCCTGTATTCAGAAATTTATTCAATTTACAGCACCAAGTTTCTTTGGGTGATTACTATTGGATTGATTATTTATTTTCTATGCTGCCCATCTCACTAATACAATGACTTTTTGGAGTCTGTGAGGCAGTGTTTAATGTTTATCTGTTTCTACTTTGTTATGTATAGATTTTTTTTATGGAGATTCTTGCTGTAACTCAGTAAGACAGGAGTTTGGAAGTGGTCTACACTATTTGATTTTAAATTCCTCCAGATGTTATAGTCTGGACTGATATAATTTATCCAGTCCTAAATCATGGCTGATATTAAGTAACAGGCTCGCTCCTTTGGGTATTTTGAATTGGAAGAGAATCTAGGTGGCATATAAAACCTAAACTAACAACAATCATTGTAACAAGTCGTAACAAAACACATATATGTATTTTATTTCCAAATACTCTCTTAAATTACTAGTTAGAAAATATGTGGGGAACCCATAGTTTTCAGGAGGTGTTATATTCCACAGTTTTGGGCCAGTTATTGAAAAAGCTTATTTCTTCACCTCTTCCCCCATCTTCATGAGCCATGGTGGCACAGTGGAATGCAGTATTGTAGGCTGACTCTGCCAACAGCCAGCAGTTCAATTCTGACTGGCTCAAGGTTGACTCAGCCTTCCATCCTTCCAAGGTCAATAAAATGAAGACCCATATTGTTGAGGGCAATATGCTGACTCTGTAAACTGCTTAGAGAGTGCTGTAAAGTACTATGAAGCTGTATACATCTAAGTGCTATTACTATTGTCATTCTGAGGAGGAGCAAGTCAGAAGATATCTTCATGGAAGGAGCAAACAGAACAGGAAGATACCTTCTGTGTGAAATTATTCCATATGTAGAAAAAGGCCTTATAATTGTGAAATAACCACCCACAATACTTTTCAGAAGTTATTCCAACCATAGTTTCTTTTATTATATTGAACTACATTTTATTTTATTTTATTTATTTAGGTATTGTGCACATATTGTGCTGTGATCCTGCAGCATATTATTTTCAACTAAGTTATTCTCATATATGCTCATGATTTTTCAAGAATTATCAATCCTAAGCAACTTCGATGAGGGATTCTTCTTATCATAGCAGTCCTATGATAATCAACCTTGTGATGTGCAGATGTCTGATCTTAATGGATTTTCTTCAGGAAGAATAATGATAGAAGATGTGTCAGAAAAGACAATAGCAATAGCACTTAGACTTATATACTGCTCCATAGTGCTTTAAAGTACTCTTTGATGGGTTTACAAGGTCAGCATACTGCCCCCAACAACCTGGGTCCTCATTTTACCAACTTTGGAAGGATGAGTAAACCTTGAGGCCCATCAGGATTGAATTCCAGGCTGTGGGCAGAGTTTGTCTGCAACACTGCATTCTAAGCACCATAGAATGCAAAGACCTGCTGACGCACTGTCCTTCCAGCCTCTAGGAGGGTCTGCTGGAGAGGGGCGCCAACCGGGTGGTCTCCTCACGGTCCAATAGAAGAAATACTCGGACACAGAGTTTCTCGGGGTGAGAGAGCCCAGAACAGTCCGTGCTCGCCTCTTTTATTGGGTTACATATTGCAACATGCGCCAGCCTCTTACATATTTCACATGTCCTGTCTCTATCCTATACATATATTCCTTACTGCACCACTTGCCATTCTGCCCACCCCCCTGTATTCTTTTGTTGATGTGTCCTTTGTCACGTAGGTGTCTTCCGAGAATTGCCAGGAACATTTTGTGGTTAGCCAGTTTCCTCTTTAGACTTTTCCACTAGACGTGCAGATTACTTCTTGTAATCCTAGCCTAGTCTCTCAAGATGGAATCACTCTGGTTATATAGCAACAACCTGCAAATAGAAGTAGAATGACTGTGGCAAAAGAAAGCAAAGATGCCAATGGTAATAGCCAGCAGGTTCAATTCCAGAATATCTGGAGCATAGTTTAAGTACCAATGGCTTTGAACAAAATATTAATCAATTGCAGAAGGCAACTTTATTTGCAACTGTTTATATTCTGAGATGATATCTTTAATACCATCAAACAATATCTGCCTCTCCTAGAAAGGACTCAATAGATGGGGGGAAATGCCAGATCCAGTCTAAATATCTGGATGACTGTGTGACTAATAATGATAATAAATAAGCCCATTAAGTCCAAATCAAGGAGAGAAAGGAAGAGCAAGAGCAAGAGCAAGAGGAAGAGGAAGCGGAAGAGGAAGAGGAGGAGGAGGAGGAGGAGGAGGAGAAGAAATCAAAGGGAACACTACTTTTAGCATCATTAATAATATCTTACAGAAATTCAGTAAAAGATATCATGCTGGGAATTCATAAGATGAAAAAGGTTCAAACAGTCTCAGCTGGAATAGAAACAGTGACACAGGTATCAGACACCATTGAAATCAGACTTAAAACACATTTAAAAAATAAAAATAGTCTTAGTATATCATTAAATAATAGCCTATTTCTGATAAAATATTCATTCTTGAAACAAATTTACTTCCATCTCAATTTTCCAGATTTTTTTTTCTATATTCTATCTACTCCATTCCAAAAAGGCTCTGAGTCATTACATTAATGTAATTTTAAAGAATTAAAAGGAGGAGCATGAAAAGCATTCTTGAGCTGCTCAATTAAATTGGGTTTAAGGGAGGAAGTTTTTCCCAGAAGACATTTCATAAAGTTCATACCAGCTTTTAAAAACTCCTGCCCCTTTTATCCATTCAATCAGAGCAGGGCCTTTGATGTTCATCAATCAGTGGTAGAGCAACACAGATTAAGTAGGGAAAAATTATTTGGAGCATCTTATGGCACCCACAATTAAACATCTTTTCCTGGGATCAACCCCCCCCACAAGAGAAAGTACAGATTGTTCTAGAAGTTCCCAATAGACACACCTAAATGTCCACAGGTGATTTGAATCATCTTTTTCTCTTTGAATCTAGATTGCTGCTCAGCCTTATTGATTGCAGTGCAGTTTACAGAGTGGAAACATGAAATGTGTTTGTCCTAGACTGTCTTCAACTTGTCTTCTCTTGCCAAAGATATCCGTGGTATTAACATTTTAACATTTTTCTACAGGATACCTCAGTGCATTACACCATTAGTATATTATATCCATAATCCTGGATATACAAACTCAAACTATGACTTCAATCAAAGAATTATCTATACAGAATTCTATAGAGAAAGTGAAACAACCAAATGTTATGACAGAAGACTTAGATACTCAACAAATATAGACAATAGAAAACACAAAAAAGAAATTGATAATAGAGAACAAGGAAAGGACATTTCTTATAAACCAGAAGGAATTTGAAGATAAACAAGAAAAACAGATGACAGAAAAGATAAATACTTCGGGACAACTGCATCAAACTGGAAAAATAAAGAGACTACCGGTTAAATCAAGTCCTCTTAAGAAAACATCAACTGGATGTTCTTATCAACATCAAACAATAGCCACAACAATACAAGATTTTTTTGATCTTTAAAGGCAAAAATATGAAAAATGATCTGGCAGAGGAAAAAAGCCAGAATAAGATTGAAAAAGATTGGGGTTCTGATCTATATATGAGATCTAAAATAGAATATATCTAAATAGATAGAATATGTATTCTGAACACAAGACATTGTAACGATTTGAGATAAAGAAAATTTTGGTTATATAAAATCTAGAAATATGTTGAAATAAGAATGTTATATTGTCATTAGATGGGTAAGCTAGATGGTAGAATTTATATATAAGGTGTGTATTTTAAATATTAGAATGTATGAGCAATTGGGATAAAGGAATTGTGTTTAATTAACAATTTGGAAAAATTAAATACTAAATGTAATCTGAATGTCTACAAAAAATTAAGATTTGAATTTAAGATATTGTTATGAGTTGAGGCAAAGCTTAAGTAAAACTTAAAAGTATAAGTACTGATAATTAAATTTGTATATGGATTTGTGGTATAAATGTTGGTGGTTTATTTTTAGTTTTTTTTTTCTCTTTCTGGAAAGGAAGAAAGGAGGAAGTAGAAGGAAGAAAAGAGAAAAAAAATATTATTAGCTCCAAATGTGAGATAGGAGACTTAGAAATTGGGATCATTTAAAATCTGGAAAAGATAAAGATTAAACGTTAAACTTAAATATCAATGGCAAATTAAAGTTAAAAAAAACTTACCTAGGTTATTGTCTAAAAGGTGGAATTTCAAATTAATTAAGATATGTATAGACTGAAGATTATTGATGAATATTAGAAAGGTATTTTTGTTTGATTAATAGAATAAGAACTGTATTGGTTTGAAAATGACAGTAGATATCATGGGGGAAAAGAGAGGGAATTAGTTTGTTGTAATAATTTGAGATTTGTACTGATGATATTCAAATGTAACGGAATTACTGTGCTCAGCCGCCACACTACTTTTCAAATATGTAAATGTAATATTGTAAAATCAATAAAAAACTTGAAACTGAAAAAAAAAGACTGGATGCTGTCTTGACTGCACATAATCAGTTAAAAAATACCTATACTAGGTACGTTAGTGGGGTTTTTAAATTTATTTTTCGTTGTAAACCTTTTTTAAAACTATGAAATATTGATGTGCTAATATCAGGGGGAAAATATTACCGATTACTCCATAAGGCTCCTTATCGATAACATTGAATCAAGGAAACTAAAGTAAGAATAAAGTAAGGATAAAGTAGAATAATGATAATGAAAAATCACTAAAGCAAAATGATGTGTCTGCACAGTTACTGGAATAAAGCTGTGTTAGCAAATACGTGACTAACCCAAAAGCACATTGCATGAAGAAACAATGTATCAAGTAAAACTCTTTTCACTGTATGCCTGTGAGAAACTAACCTGATGAAATACAATGTAGATTTCTATGTGTGCTTCTTTGTTCCTGAGGAAAAAAAACTATAAAACTGTAGTTTGGACCCCCCCCTCAGGGTTCAGAATTGCTCGTTGTTACTGCTTCTGAACCTTGCGCAATAAACCTCTCTGCACCCTTTGGAATTCGTAAAAGTTCCTTTCGTTTTCCACAAGAAAACGAAAATGCAGCGGAGGCAGGCAGACGAAAAGAAACCGTCGTCAGGGCTCGGAGTTCCGCGAATACTGGCCACAGGGAGGCGCCGCTCCCACAGCCAAAATCTTTCGGCGTCTTTGCGCTCAAAAGCTCACCGTGTAGCCTCAGAGACTTGGCCCAAAATGTCCGGGTCCTGCTCGGAGATCAGGCTGCGGAGAAGAGCTCTATGCGTCTCCTGGCTTTCCTGGGCCCTCTGGGGCAGCTTGGCCCTGGCTCCGGCTTGCGGGTACGTGATCGTGAATTCGGTCTCCTGGTCTGTGCCCAACGAGGTAGAAGAAGAGCTGGACAGCTCCTCTAACGAAGAGGCTCTCCCCGCCCTCCTTGAAGACACCAGCAGCATTTGGAAGCAGAGCTACCCGGCCTCGGTGTACAAAGAAGAAGAGGAGATGCGGACCAGGCCGGGAGCGGGGAGATCGAAGCAAATCTCTTCACCGTCGCGGATGTTTTCTTACCGGAGGGAGAGCTCCAAAGGAGCAGACAGCCCAGCGCTTCCTCCGGAGCAAGCAGCCAGAACGGCCCGGTTAATGATGCATCGCCACGGCTGGGGCTTCTTGGCCACGATATCAAGCCAAGAAAAGGTACCACCACCTTAAGCCGCCTCTCTGATAGCAGGCGGGAAAGGAGGCGTTTGCGTTTTCTCCCTCCGAACGCTGCTCTGCAACAGCGCTACTGTGTCCCTCTTTTCGAGCCTTTGTTGCTGCCATTCAGCTCTGTCCAGCCACGCACTGGCTCTGCTGAGCAATGCGGTTGTCATTTGGGGACAAATCCACAGTTGAGTAGTGGCTTGAATGAGATAGCTTAATGGGCTTCCTTCCCCCTTCCTGAAAACAGGAGGACAATTTTGTCTCTTTACTGACACCTGCAATGTGGATACCAAAAAAAAAAAAAAATAAATCCAAAACTAATCAATTACTGGTAGAAGAAGAATGTGTCCAATTTCCAATAATTGTCCAATAATTATTCCAATTATAATAGACAGATTCAAATTTGGTCTTTGTTTTTTTTAATATTTAAATATGAGGACCAAATTATTAACAGTTGCATAAAGTTTTCATTTATTTATTTTACTTACTTTACTTAAAATTTATTACTGCAACACTAAAATTGAAATGTATTTTCCTCTCATTACTTAAAGAACCTTGATATTTCCAGTTCACTAACAATGGTGCCAGAAGATGTTTGTAATATACTAATTTCAAATTGCCTGTGATAAAGGGGGAGGAGCCAAGTTTGAAATAATTTAAAATGCATGTTTAAGAATTGCTGCTCCAACAATGAAATGTGTGTTTGCATATTTACTCTTCTTATAACTTGGAAGCTAGGCATATGTAAGAACTTTCCAGAACAGCCTTTTATGCATTATTATTTCAACAAAGAGATTCAGTTTGGTGTAGTGCTTATAAGGCACCAGGTTAGAGACCCAAAGACATGTCCCATCTCTGGTGTAAAGGCATCTGAGTGACGTTGGACGGGTCATTCTTTTTCTCAGCCCTAGAAGAAACCAATGGCAAACCACTGCTGAAATCTTGTTAAGAAACCTGCAGGAGTCAAAACTTGGTTGGAACGCACAAAATCCAAAGATATAGGATTTCAATAAAGTTACACATTTAATTCTGAGATCAAATATCACATCTCCATAATGGTCAAGATACTTCCTGTAATGGAATTGTGAAAGAGGAGTCAATTGTGACTTTATTTCCCAATATATGTCATTTTTTTAATATGCACTTTATTTTTACATAGATATTGGGCATACTGGAAATCCGAATAGAATAGAATAGAATAGAATAGAATAGAATAGAATAGAATAGAATAGAATAGAATAGAATAGAATAGAATCTTGGAGGTCTTCTAGTCCAGGCCCCTGCTCAAGCAGGAGAACTATATCATTTCAGACAAGTGACTGTCTAGTCCAACGGTTCTCAACCTGTGGGTCGCAACCCCTTTGGGGGTTGAATGACCCTTTCACAAGGGTCGCCTAAGGCCATCAGAAAAGGCATATTTCCAATGGTCTTAGGAACCGAGACATCGCTCCTCTATCTGTCTCCAGGCGGATAAAAACAATACAGAGAATGGTAAGACTTAAAGCATCAAAGGAGCAACTCCCCGCCTCTCAGGTAGAGCTAGCAAGAGCCAATGACTCAGCCCGCCATCTCCCAGTATTTTCACCAATCAGAAGCTGCAGCCTAGACATTGGCGTCCGTGACGTATCTTCCCAGGGAATCTGCGAAGCCCGCGGAGCTGCTCCAGATCGCGCTTGCATGCAGTTGGAATGGGCTGGCGGGGAGCTGAGTGGGGGTGAGGCAGGAGGAGGGAGGAAGGAGGGAGGGAAGGAAGTTAGCTGTGGAATCAGCACGCCGGAGGGCTTTGCCGTGGGGGTGGGTTCCTTTTGTATTTTGATTCCCTCCCTTTTGGAGGGAGGAATGGACATTTTATTATCTGGGGGGGGGAATCTGGTGTCTGTGAATAAAAGCGCCGGCGATCATCTTTTCTTTCCGCCAGCTCGCCTTGATGCACTCAGTGCAATTGCTTTTTTAAATAGCACTTTTGGATTGTATTTTTTTTAAATCTTAGCTTTTAAAAAACAACAATTGAAAAGCACATTCTTAGAGCAAGGCACAGACTTGGTACCTCTCTCTCTCTCCTCTCTCTCTCTCTCCCCTGCACACACCCCCAATCCCCAGGTATTTTTATTTTTGTTTGGCAAAATCGGATCCGCAGCTGCTAAAAATGAATACTGGCTTGCGAGGGAGGGAGGCTGCTGTGGCCAGCAGAAGAGGTGCATCCGAGGTGTTCACTTGCTCGCCTCCTTTCTGTTGACACCCCCCCCCCTGTCTAGATCAGAGTTGCTGCTTTGCGTGGGCATGAGCCAGGATGGCCATTCATGGGGTTGGTCTCTGCCCTTGTGTGGGGGGGTTGCAAGCACCTTAATTGAGTCTCCTCACCCTCATCCGTGGGATTTTCCTTGGGGTTGCTAGGAGCTGCGCTTAAACTCGGAATCGCCCGGTTGCAAGCAAAGAGAAGGGAGTTGGCATGGGTGAGAAAGCCAGCAAGCCAGCCTGCCAGTCCAAATTGCAAGCTTCCTTTCGCCTTTTTCATCATGAATCGGGAGCAAACCAACCTCAGGATTTTCCCTCCTCCACCTTTAAACGGCTTCCTTTTATTCTGCTTCCCGCCTGGTCGGGATCCAAAGGCGAAGCTCCGATTGGAGAAGTGTATACTCCACTGCCAGAAATTGTTAGGAAAAAGGAAATGCATTGAGAGAGGGACTTGTCAGAAAACATTTAGCTGAGAATCAAGTACGCTCAGTGGAAGGTGAAAATGTTGGAAGGAGAGAATAAAATAGCTGGAATCTGGGACAGCTGTAAAGTCGTACCCTTCTGTTTTGGGAAACTTCCATGAAAAAGCATTAAGCATCCCACCCACCCAACCCCTTCTTGTTCTCCTTTCTCAGTCTCTTCGCAGGCAGAGGAGGTCGTTTTCTGGGGGGGGGGCATGAAGGGAATGCTTCAAAAGTTTTCCCCCCCACCCTCCCTTCTTCAAATAATTTGGCTCCTCAGCTCGCGGGGAGGGAAATGGGAGCCCCGCGCACGTGCGCTGCAAAACAGACTCCCTCGCCAAATGCGTAATTTTGGGGGGGGAGGGGGGAGAAGGAAGCCGTCGGGTTTACTTGCGAGTAAGCGTCCCAGAGGCTCCTTCTCGCCGCCGCCGCCCTTAAATGACTCCCTCCTGAAGAAGTTCGCTTTCTAGATATCTAATTTTCCCCATCCTAAAATGGGTCCTTGGTGGCGCAAGAGAAGGCGAGGGAGAAGGGTTGGGGGAAAAAAACACCAAACAAACCCGGGGAGCCCGTTAATCAACGCGCAACCTTAGCGGGGTAAAGGGCTGAGCCGGGACTGACTCTCACCCTTACTCATGAGTAAACCCTGCGGGGTATTCGCCGGTGGGAGGGGAACGACCCTCTGGGATCCCAACCACCAGCTGGATCGGGTGCTTGGAGAAACAGATCCCGGAGAGGGAATAAAAGTCGGAGCGGGTGAGGCTTCGACCTCCTCCAGTCTTCGAGGACCACCCCCCATCCGATTGTCCCTCTGCCCAGCTGGAGACCCTCTGGAGCAAGATAGGGTGTTTTTTTTTGAGGACGATAGGGAGGTGGCGGCTCGGCGGGCAGGTTTCCGCCTGCCCGCAAATGTCAGGCCCACGGGGCTCAACACAGAGTCGACAATCCAACATAACTTCTCTTCTCGGATGAGAAAGAAGGAATCTCTCCCGCCCGTGTCCCTTCCCCCCCCCCTCAAGTTACAACAGGAGGTTGCAGACAACTAAGTCAGCCGATGCAGAAAGCCCTGGAATGGCCAGTCCAGGGTGCCTGGTTGCAGTGCTGGATGTCTTTTGCTCCTCCTAAAAGCCGGTGGCAAGAGAAAGAAGTCGTTCAAACTTCAAGCTACCTACTGAACGCCTATTTGCACTTTTTTTTTCCTTTTTTTTTTTTTGAGTACTTGTTTGCCAACCCACCTCATATGTAAAAGAAAAAGTCTTCCACCCAAGCATAACTTTTAAGGATTTTAAGGATCTTTGAGAGGAAGGGAGGGAGAGAGAAATAGAGAGAGGGAGAGAAAGAGAAATAGAGGGAGAGGGAGAGAGAGAGAGAGAGAAAGAGAAAGAGAGTGACAGGGAGAGGGAGAAAGAGAAAGACGGAGAAAGGGAAAGAAAGAGAGAGAGAGAGAGAAAGGGAGAGAAATAGAGGGAGAGGGGGAGAGAAAGAGGGAGAGAGATAGAGGGAGAGAAAAAAGGAGAAGGAGTGAGAAATAGAGGGAGAGAGAAAGGGAGAGGGAGGGGAGAGAGAAAGAAAGGGAGAGAGAAATGGGGAGAGAGGGAGAGAAAGAGAGGGAAAGAGAAAGAAAAAGGGAGAGAGAGATTAAATTAGTAACATGGTTGTTAAGTGAATCTGGTTTCCCCCATTAACACTGCTTGACAGAAGGTTGCAAAAGGCGATTGTCATGCAGTCCATCATCATCCAGGTGAAAAGAAGCCAGGAACGCAGGAACATGGTGCAAGTGAAGGTCTTTATTCCTTAACAAACAAAGTCAGCACTGGGAGTGGTTTGCTCCCAGTGCTTCATATAACAGTGCCACGCCCAAATCCCCACCCTCCACCCACTAACCACCATCCGCCCTGCTGTCTTTAAAGTTCTGTTTGGCTTGCCCTGCCCTTCCCTTGGCCAAGCCCCACCCTGCCGTCCTGCCTCCCGTCCGCCCAAGATTGAGCCTTCCACCGGTGTGCTGCTCCCGCTGTTTCCGGACTTCCCTGCCTTCTGCGGCTTGTGTCCAGCATTGCCTGTAGGTTCGTTCCTGCCTTGCAATGTTCTACGCCTCCCAGCGTTTGGCCCCACCTCCCAGTTGGGGGTTTTCCCCCCCTCGGCTAGGCTCTGCTTGGTACAGTCGCGGCGGCAGCCGGTTCTCCTTTGCACCCAGTGTCTGCTTTTCAGAGGCTTCTGCATGCTGGCCGGCTCACCAACGCCTTGGCGGCGTCCGACGATCAGCTGGGTGGCGGAGCAGCAAGGTTCGGCAGTCTCAGGTGCCGGCCGGGGCGAGGAGGCTGCATGCAGCGGCAGAAGGTTGTGCTCCAGATCTCTCCCCCCACCGGTGATTGGCAAGCCCTGTGGGGCTTGACATGTGGCCCCCTTTACCACATTTTCACCTGGAAGGTAAAGAGAGATGGGTGAATCCACTTTTCCACAGCTAGTACCACCTGGTTTCCCTGGACATTGATGGTGAAACTCCCGCACGAGCCGGGGAGCATGCACGTCCGCCACCCTAACCCAGGAGGCCTCGGAGAGGGGTACCCCCTCCACCTGATAAGGTATTGCAGGTTGCCGTGGCAGACTCGTCAGTCGATGACTTCTTGTATCTTATACTGTGACCCGGTTATTGGTCCCGGCGCCTTAACGCTTGCCGGGACCCCGTGAACCAGCTTTAACAAGCTCCCATGGAATACAGGATGTACCTTCCCCATCAACGGAGGCAACCGCAACCGCACCATCACCAGATTGATTACCTGAATTATTTGGAAAGGCCCTATATATTTAGGGCCTAGTTTCTTACAGGGCAGCTGCAACCAAAGGTACTTTGTGGACAGGTAGACCCAGTCCCCCACCCGGAAAGGTTTGTGGTCTGCTCTCTTTTTGTCGGCTTGGGCCTTTACAGCCACCTCAGCCTGGGCTAGCGCAACCTTCACTCGTCCCCACAAGCCTGGTACCTGTGACATCCATGCTTGAGGGGTGTGTGGTGTATCCGTTCCCCAGGGCCATTCCAGGATGGGGACAAAATCCACCCCGTGTACTATCCAGAAAGGGGCATACCCAGTGCTACTGTGCACAGTATTATTGTATGCCACCTCAGCAAATGGCAAAAGGTCTACCCAGTCCATTTGCTGGTATGTTACGTAGCTATGAAGGTAGCATTCCACCATGGCGTTTGCTCGCTCCATGGCCCCGTTGGTACTGGGGTGGTACGCGGAGCTTAGGCCTTGTGACGACCCTACTAGTTGGAGAAAAGTACGCCAAAAGTGTGCTGTGAACTGCACCCCCAGTCTGAGATGACATGTCGGGTAGACATGTATGAAGAGTCTGGCCAATCGCTGAGCTGAGGGTAATCCCTTGCAGGGGATGAACTGAGCCTGATTTGAGAAGAGGTCGATAACCGTCCATATCACAGTGTAACCCCGGCTCCGTGGTAGCTCCACTACAAAGTCCATAGCGATTTCCTCCCAGGGATGGGTTGAATCGGCTACCCTCTGTAACAATCCCATCGGTTTTCCTACCTGTGGTTTTGCAGTAGTGCATACATGACAGTTCCTCACATGTTTCCACTTCTGGTTTCATCCGGGGCCACCAGAATTGTCGCCGCACCAGGTGTAAAGTCTTTAGGAACTCGAAATGTCCAGCCTGTTTGGTGTCGTGACACCTCTGGAGGACGGTCTGCCGTAAGCCTTCGGGAACATAGAGTTTATCACCCTTTCAGGCTAGTCCCTCTCTTTGTGTTAAGAGGCCCGGATGGTCCCGTAGCCACACATCATCGGCTACAGCAGCCCGTAGGTCTGGGAGTGCTGCGTTTGTCGACATACCTGATGCTATGCGAGCTACCCTTTGGGTATCGGGTGGCATGATCGCCTGCACCACCTCCTCCTTCTTACTGTAATATTGCGGCAGGCGAGACAGGCCATCTGCAAGGAAATTCCTGCCCCCCCCGGGCACGTACTTCAGGGTGAAGTGGAAACGAGCAAAGTACTGAGCCCATCTAACATGTTTAGGCGACAAGCATCGTGGTTTCTGTAATGCCTCGAGGTTTCGGTGGTCAGTCCATACTTCAAACGGCAGTGAAGCGCTCTCCAATAAATGTCACCACATTGCAAGTGCCCAGTTAACAGCAAACGTCTCCTTTTCCCAGATAGCCCATCCCCTTTCCGTGGTGGTGAACTTTCGGGATGTGTATGCACAAGGTTGCAGTGCCCCCTGGTGGTTCCGCTGGAGTAAGACAGCCCCAACAGCCACGTCGCTAGCATCAGCTTGCATTACAAAAGGGGCGTCGGGTCTCAGGTGGAGCAACACAGGTTCTTTGGCAAAGAGGGCTTTAAGGGTCTCGAAAGCACTTTGACAGCCCATGGTCCATCCCAGTGTTGGTCCGGTCCCAGAGGCCACAGCTGTAGCAACGCTCACCGACGGTGGCAAACGAAGCCTTGGGCTGCTGAGCCGGAAACGGGAGGACTCGATGCGTCCGGAGGACTCATCCATCCGCTGCCGCAAAGATACCCCATGATACCCTGGCTCACCAAAGCGGTCACATAGCACATCCATGGTATACTCACTGGGAGTGGTGGAGTAGCTCCATTCGTCATTCTCATCCCCGGTCACACGCCTCTCCCTCCACCCCGTGAGAGACGGTCTGGCTGCGGTTGTGCGGACCCGGTATCCAGGGACCTCAATGCCGGGCTCTGCCACCACTCCCCCCTGCTCTTGTGGTGGGGGCCTCCTGGTGCTCCCCCAAAGGGGCAGTGGCCTGGGTGGCCTTTGGTCTTACCACCGTCTGCGTCCCCTGGGTCTCGGGTGCAGGGCCTGCTGCTTCATCCGGAGCAGCCTCCTCCTCCACCTGGGGAGCGTCCTGTTTGCCCTCCGCCATTCCCTCAGGTTGGGGTAAGGGCACGGAGCAGCAAACTTAATTGAGTGCTGACTTACTGTCACGCCGTCCATCGTCGTCCAGGTGAAAAGAAGCCAGTAATGCAGAAACGTGGTGCAAGTGAAGATCTTTATTCCTTAACAAACGAAGTCAGCACTGGGAGTGCTTTGCTCCCAGTGCTTCATATAACAGTGCCACGCCCAAATCCCCACCCTCCACCCACTAACCACCACCCGCCCTGTTGTCTTTAAAGTTCCGTTTGGCTTGCCCTGCCCTTCCCTCGGCCAAGCCCCACCCTGCCGTCCTGCCTCCCGTCTGCCCAAGATGGAGCCTTCCACCGGCGTGCTGTTCCTGCTGTTTCCAGGCTTCCCCTGCCTTCTGTGGCTCGTGTCCAGCATTGCCTGTAGGTTCGTTCCTGCCTTGCAATGTTCTACACCCCCCAGCGTTTGGCCCCACCTCCCGGTTGGCGGTTTTCTCCCCCCTCGCCTAGGCTCCGCTTGGTATGGTCGCGGCAGAGGCCGGTTCTCCTTTCCACCTGGTGTCTGCTTTTCAGGGGCTTTTGCGTGCTGGCCGGGCTCAGCGACGCCTTGGCGGCGTCCGACAATCAGCTGGGCGGCAGAGCGGCGAGGTTCAGCAATCTCAGGTGCCGGCCGGGGCGAGGAGGCTGCGTGCAGCAGCAGAAGGTTGTGCTCCAGATCTCCCCCCCCCACCAGTGATTGGCAAGCCCCCTGGAACAATGTGACCATAATAAATATGAATCCGTTGCCAAGCATTGAAATGTAAATCACATGACCCCGGGGATGCTGCAATGGTCATAAGTATGAAAAATGGTCATGTCACTTTTTTCAGTGCCCTTGTAACTTTGAACAGTCACTAAGCAAACTGTTGTAAGTCAAGGACTACCTGTACTTTATCACTTTTTTCCATTTGTAACAATGAAAATACATCCTGCATATCAGATATTTACATTACGATTCATAACAGTAGCAAAATTACAGTTATGAAGTAGCAACGAAAATAATTTTATGGTTGGGGGTCACCACAACATGAGGAACTGTATTAAAGGGTTGCGGCATTAGGAAGGTTGAGAACCACTGGTCTAGTCTCTTCTTTAAAATCTCCAGTAATGGAGTGCCCACGATTTCTGAAGGCAAGCTGTTCCACTGATTAATTGTCCTCACTGTCAGGAAGTTTCTCCTTAATTCTCTCTTTGATCAGTTTCCAACCATTGTTTCTTGTCCTTCCCTCTGGTGCTTTGGAGAATATCGTGACCCCCTCTTCTTTGTGGCAGTCCTTCAAATACTGGAACACTGCTATCATGACGCCTCTGATTCTTCTTTTCTTTAGACTAGCCAAACCCAAGTCCTGCAGCAATTCTTCATATATTTTAGTCTCCAGGCCTTTGATCATTTTTAGTTGCTCTTCTCTGAACTTTTTCCAAGGTCTCAACATCTTTTTTGTAGTATGGTGACCAGAATTAGTTGCAATATTCCAGGTGTGATCTTACTAGAGTTTTATAAAGCGGTACTAATACTTCACGTGATCTTGATTTTATGCCTCTGTTTATAGAACCCAGGACTGTATTAGCTTTTTTGGCTACTGCTGCACACTGCTGGCTCATAGTCAAGTGATCGTCCACTAGGACTCCAAGGTCCCTCTCACAGTTACTGTTTTTGAGCCAGGTCTTGCCTAATCTGTACTTAAACCTTTGATTTTTCCTGCCTAAATGTAAAACTTTGCTTTTCTCCACATTAAAACTCATTTTTTTGGATAGGGCCCATTGTGCAAGTTTGTCAAGATCTTTTTGGATCCTGAGCTGGGGTGTTGGCTATTCCTGCCATTTTAGCGTCATCTGCAAATTTGATGAATTCCCCTTTTATTCCCTCATCTAAGTCATTAATGAAGATATTAAAGAGTACTGGGCTTAAGGCAGAGCCTGATGGTACCCCACTGCTTACTTCTCTCCATGAGGATGTAGTACAATTGAGGACTATTTACTGAGTATGGTTTGTCAGCCAGCTACCGAGCCAGCTGATGGTATTGTTGCTTTTTCTAGCTTATTAAGCAGCAGGTTGTCAAATGCCTTACTGAAGTCTAAGTGTACTATGTCCACAGCATTTTGCTGGTCTACTAATTTAGTCACTTTATCAAAGAATGAAATAAAATTGGTTTAGCATGATCTGTTTTTTTATATAAAAATTTTATTAATTTCCTAGTTTTACAATCAAATACTTAATAGACAACGTGTTGTCTGGGTCCATTAGTAATTCAGTGGTATATATTAACTTCTTCAATCTAGATCCAATATTACACCATCAAATGTTTCCTCTCTTCTTCCAGTAGTACCTTTTTTCCACACTAGACAAATACAATTCCTATTGTTAATAATAAATATATAATTCAATATCAACATCTTTATTACATTTTTTTCATAATATCAATAATGTGAGTTTTAGGTAACTTTTCTAATCAAAACATACCTAATTGCATTTGCACTTAATATCCATATGTTCAATCAGTATCCTGTTTTCGCTTTTTTTATTATTTTAATTTCCCATCAGTGTTCAAAATGTCTCTATTGTTTATAATTTCAAAGTAAGTTATATTTGGGTAACCAAAAGTTTCCCTTATTCAAACGTCAAGCATTTTCCTGCTTCCCTTCTCATAACAAAATCTAATATTCTAATTACAAATCTTATCTTTCTATTATGATAATACTTCTATTTCTAGCAATTATCTAGTCTTCACCATATTCAAACATCTAGTTAATAATATAATATCCCATATAATGGATCAAAACCTTTATTTTCTTCAGTCTTACTCTACCTTTCTTCCTTTGTCAACTAACTTTCCAAGTCAATGTATTTGAATCATCAAGTACCGTAATTTTTCTTCTGTTTTTGTATATATTGTTTGGAATAAGAAAGACCATTTGGTTAAAATGTTTTTGGAAGAAAAAACCCATTGATATTTACTAAACAGCCTCCCTCCTTCTCCAATTCCCACAGTTGTCCTAACTATCTTCCATTCAATCAGTTCTTCTTCCTTTTCCTCAAATGTGTCCTGAATTCTTGATTGGTAAGATGTCTTTTCCATTTCTGATATTATCGCTCCATCTTCTAGTTCTTTGGATGTGCTTCCTCTAGTTTTCCTTCTATTTTCTGAGTAGTTAGTTCCTTCTTTGTAGTTACGTTCTGTAAATTTAGATTAGAAAATTGTTCTTTTATCTCCTTTGTGTTCTTTCTAGTCTCATCACAAGCTAAAGCAATAGTCTCTTGTATTAATTTCAACATGGAGAAAATTTCTTTCTGATCTTCATCTGTATTTTCCTGGTGGTATATCAAACTGAAGACTTTGGGAACAGGTGTTAAAGATGGTTTTTTACCATTTAAAGCTGAGTATGGGACATCCATTTCATTTTTTGTAGGTGGTCTTTGTAATAAACATTGTTCATCAATCAGAGATTTGTAATCCAAAATATTCCATCATCTCAAGCAATGAAGTGTGTTTCTCCTGTAGAGAAATAGTTCCACAACACAGCTCTGAAAGTCAGTTAATATTTATATTCGTAGTTCAGGCAGGCCAGTTTCAAAATAGTTCATCATCTCTGCCACACTGATAAGCAGCCCAAAAGTTTTTTCCCTTTTCCCATCTGCAGTCTTCAAAAGTGAAAGTTTCCAAGAACAGACAGCAAAAGTCTTACCTAAATCTGGGCTTCAAGCCAAGTTTCCTTTAGGCATAACAAATTATAGTGCTGTAATTCTCCACTAGATGTCATTAGCACTTTTCCAGCTTTTTAAATCCAAACTTATATTACAAACTTTTCAAATCTTTTTTTAAAGTCTCAAAAACACTTTTAGTCCCCAAATTTCAAAGCCATGTATGTGTATTAATTCCAAATTAATCTTTAATTTTCTCTGCTTTCCCCAAGTAATTAATTTGCCACTTTTCTTTTCCTGAGGGAGTGGGGTGGAAATTCCCCTTCCCTCTCTCATCAGGGAGGGTGCTTTGGGCAGTTTTTTCCAGGAAGAAGTCTTAGAGTCATAAAGAGAGGATCGAGTCTCATCCACTTTCATCCATGTTGCTGAAAGGTTGCTTGTTAGTGCTTATTGTCTTCTGTTGTCAGCAGCTTCCCTCGCTGGTTTGGAGAGCTTCCTCAGATCAAACAGAAGGGCCGCCACCCTCTCGCGATCAACGAGGGTCCCCTCTTTGCTTGTCACCTCTATGGGGTCCCCAGCAGGGCAAAATCGAACGTGAAAGATGGAGCCCCATCTTCCTACGCCCGTTCCACCACGACATCAAAACCGGAAGCCAGCATGATCTGTTTTTGACAAACCTGTGCTGGCTACTGGTTATAACTTTATTTGCTTCTAATTAGAATAGAATTCTTTATTGGCCAAGTGTGATTGGACACACAAGGAATTTGTCTCTGGTGCATAAAATTCTGATCTTTATCTTATCCTACTTTTAAATGTATGAAGTATATGCTTTCATATACGGGTTTTCCAAGGCAAATATCAAGGCTACCTAGATCACTTAGAACAGCAGTTCTCAACCTATGGATCACGACCCTTTTGGGGGTCGCACGAGCCTTTCACAGGGGTCACCTAAGTCCATCGGAAAACACATATTTCCGATGGTCTTAGGAAGGGCTTGTCAACCACCTTCTCTCCCCCACCCTCCGCTCCACCTCACTTGTTTGTGGAAAATATGCTGCTTGGTGGCAGTCTGCACGAACTCTACCAATTGTGCCCTGTAGGGGGCGCTTGAAGAGTGCAGGCACAGAGCAAGGCCCCGCCCTCCCCAGAGACTCATTGTGCAGCAACCGGATTGACTTCTTCTCGTGCATACAGGTCAGCGAAGGGGAGGCCGCCGCAGCACCCAACTCCTGCGCCCATCAGCCGGGAGGTCTGGCGACGGCCGCCAGTCTCCTTTGCCACCCCGCCCGTCCTCGACTCCTCCTCTGCCCATTCATGTCGAGCCCGCCGGGGCTTGACAGGGAGAGAGGGAGGGAAGGAGGAAGGGACTCCTCCTCCTCTCCTAAGCTTCAAAGCACGATTGGCTTCCCAAGGGCGCCACAATCCTCACGAAAGCGGGGGAGGGGGAGAAGCAAAGGGGGGGAGAAAGCTCGTGGTGGGCTGGAAGGAGCACCTGTCAGCGTTGGTGATGAGAAATTCCCCACAAACCCAGGGAAGAAGGGGTGGAGAAAAGGAGCCCCCTTTGGGAGGAAACCGCCACCTTCTTCTCCTTGGCTTTGCGTTCTTCTATTTTTCAGCAGCAGGGCTGCTAAGCCTCTCCTGGCTGGAACTTCTTTTCCTTCCCTCCCTCTTGGTCTCTTCCTCCTTCCCTTCCTCCCCCATTGTCCCTTCCTTCCTTCCTTCCTTCCTTTCTTCCTTCCTTTCCTTCACCTCCCTCTTTGTCCCTCCTTCCCTCTCTCCCCTTGTCCCTTCCGTCCTTCCTTCCTTCCCTCTTGTCCAGGATCAGGGCGAACCTCTACAGCTGATCCGCGCTTTTGCAGAGCAGCCAAGAAGCAGGTCAGCTGTAGCAGCTCTCCTTGGCTCCTGCCCAGCAAACTTGCTCGAGCTTTGCTAGAGCTTGCTAATTTAGCAGAAGCGTGAATCAGCTGTAGCCTGGCACTGATCCTGGGGCTTCTGCTAACTTAGCAAGCCATCTGTTTTCTGGCGAAGCTGATCAAGTGAGCTGGGCAGAGCTCTCCTCTGCCTCGAGCAGCCTGTCCCCCTCCCCTTGTCCCTTCCTGGGCACGGAGGGGGGGAGGAAGGAAGGGACAAAGAGGGAAGGAAGGAAGGAAGGAAGGAAGGAAGGAAGGAAGGAAGGAAGGAAGGAAGGAAGGAAGGAGGGACTAAGAGGGAGGGGAAGGAAGGAAGAAAGGGACTAAGGGAGGGGAAGGAAAGGAAGGAAAGAAGGAAGGGACAATGGGAAAGAGGAAGGGAAGGAGGAAGAGGTGAAGGAAAGGAAGGAAGGAAGGAAGGGACAATGGGAGAGGGAGGGAAGGAGAGAAAAACTAAGAAGGAGGTGAAGGAAAGAAGGGACAATGGGAAAGAGGGAGAGAAGGAGGAAGAAACTAAGGGAGGTGAAGGAAAGGAAGGAAAGAAGGAAGGGACAATGGGAGAGAGGGAGGGAAGGAGGAAGACACTAAGAAGGAGGTGAAGGAAAGGAAGGAAAGAAGGAAGGAAGGGACAATGGGAGAGGAAGGGAAGGAGGAAGAGACTAAGAGGGAGGTGAAGGAAAGGAAGAAAAGAAGGAAGGAAGGGACAAGGGGAGAGAAGGGAGGGAAGGAAGGCAGGCACCCACCCCAGTCCCATTCCAGAGACCCACAGACTCCCCCCCCCACAGGCACTCTGCAACCTGAGTGATCAGCTGGCCATGGCCCCTGGCCATTGATCACGTGACCCTAAGACACTGTGAATGTCATAAGTATGAATCAGTTGTCAAGCATCCGAATGTAAATCGCATGACCCTGGGGATGCTGCAACAATCGTAAGTGTGAAAAATGATCATAATTCGCTTTTTCAGTGCTGTTGTAACTTCAAAGAGTCATTAAGCGAATTGTTGTAAGTCGAGGACTACCTATTCTTTCCCATTTCCCCCCTTTTTTTGGTCAAGTTTTTGATACCCCCCAGCCAGCTGGATGGGGGGTTGGGGGGTCACCACAACATGAGGAACTGTATTAAAGAAAGGTTGAGAACCACTGACTTAGAATCTTCCCCATTTCTTCCAAAGTATTAAAACCTTACTCTTAGTTTTAGGGCATCTACATATCAGATAATTGTCCCCTCAATTCTTCACCCAAATTATTAATTAAAATGTTGAATAGCATAGGGCCCTTTATTTGATACTGTTCTGCAAGTTGACACAGAATCATTTATGAGTATTCTCTGGATAGGGTCAATCAGCCAGTTATGAAGTCATTTACCAGTTGTGCCATCTCACTCATATTTAACTATTTTAATAATGCAGCAAAAAGTATATGATTCATAAGTTGGCTCACAGAAATTAATGCTAAGAGATAACCTGGATGAATTTTAACTTAAGAAGAAAATAAGATTACACAAAGTTTTGAGGATCTAAAGAAATTAAGCAAAGTATAATATGCTACAGAGATTTAAGGGACAACAGCTACAACAACCTGTAATTTATCTTATTCCATGTAGGTATCTGAGCAGATGTCACCAATCAGCTCACCTGAGCTGATCATGAAAAGCTAGGCAGAATAGTACTTGAACTTTATTGATCCCAGGAAATCCAGGCTAGTAGGGTACATTGAGAAACTGAAAAATCTCCAAGAAGAAGGCAGTGGCAGCTCACTACATTACTGCTTTAAAAACTATATGGATGGGCCCACAAAGTTCTCAGTAGTCAGACTGACTCAACAGCAATTTTGCTTTAATGTATTTATAATCTTTTCATTTAGAAATATAAAAATAATGTGAATATTAATGTTTTTTGTTCCCAACTAACCTTAAATATTAGTAATATAAAAGTGATTAGATTCATGTAGTCCTCGAATTACAACAGTTCATTTAGTGACTGTTTGAAGTTATAATGGCACTAAAAAAGTGACTTATGACTGTTTTTCATACTTATGACCATTGTAATATCCCCATTGTTGTGTCCTGAGCCTGCAAAAGCAGGCTCGGGACGTTGCATTGGTCCCGGGCATTCCAAAGCTGCCCGGGACCAGACTGAGTGGCGCCGGCCTTGTGCGCATGCGCAAGGCGTGAAAGTGCTCTGTTACTGTTGCTTGTCATTGTACGGGTTTCTGGCCGTATAAAGGGGCCTGCGAGCCTTTTGTTTTCATTCGGGTGTTGTTAGAAGAAGAGTAAAGAGCTGTTTAACATCGCCATGTGTATTCATCATTCGCATGCAAATGAAGTACTTAACACTGGCGACGAAGGTGGGATCCTTTGCAAGCTGAAGAAAAAGCTTTAAGGACTTACCCAGGAAGTCCTGAAGAGGGGAAGACGGTGTCTGAATCAGTGTCCCAGCCTGCCAGTATAGCATTGCTGGAGGGTGAGCTCAGCTAAAGGACCCTTTCCCCAATAGCAGTTTGCAGAGGAGCGAGTGATGAAGGTCGTAATAGTATGATGACGAAGATTGGCCGTTTGTTTGATTTTGATGTCTCACACCCAGAGAGATGGAATTCCTACGTTGCAAGGGTGGATAATTACTTCAGAGTAAATCAAATTACAAAAGATGGCTTGAAGGCTGCAACTCTTTTGTGTGTCTGTGGACAGGAAGCTTTTGAAATCACAGAGAATCTGGTGGCCCCTGCACGTCTGGAGTCAGTGACATATACTGACTTGAAGAAAATGTTAAAGGAACACTTCCAGCCAAAGTTATCTGTTATTTCTTGGAGGCACGCGTTCGAAAAAGAGACCAGAGGCCGGGTGAATCTGCTGCGGATTTTATTGCGGCCTTAAGGCAAGCAGCCAGAACTTGTGAGTTCAAGGATCTGCAAGAGAGGCTGCGAGATCACTTCGTATGCGGTTTAAGGAACAGAGATTTACAACAGAAGATTTTTGCAAAAGAAGATGTCTCTTTCCAAGACACGCTATGAGAGGTGACAGCTGAGGAAGCAGCAGGCGGGGCTGTGAAGGCCTTACGGCTCACCCTCCAGACACAGCCACCGTCCATCAAGAGGATGCTCAAGAAAGATCAGAAGCGGATCCTGAAGAAGAGGTGGATAGGCTTCACCAGCCAGCTGAAAGGAGGCAGAAGGAACATCCAGACAAGGCCTCAGCATCTCTTCAATGCTTTGGATGCAGAGGACGCCACAAGCGAGCTGACTGCAGGTTCCGCTCCGCCATTTGCAGAGCGTGTGGCAGGCAAGGCCACATTGCATCCATATGTTTGGGTTCCCAGAAGGTCCAACCTCGTGAAGAATTGCGTCTGAAAGGTACCAGGGTCCCCAGCCAACATAGGGTGGGTTTCTGCACATCGCGCAGGAGTATTTTAAGGACAGGGACACATAAGCCCCTTAAGAAGAAACTGTCCATTAACGTAAGGTTGCATGGGGTTCCCTTATCAATGGAGTTGGACACTGGGTCTGCTCTCTCCATTATTTCTATTAACACATTCAAAAGGATATGCAGCAGCAGTGGCCTTCGAGTTAAACTCAGGTCATCCAATCTAATACTTACAGATTTTCAGAATTCTATGGTGTGTATTAAGGGGGAGGCCACCCTTAGAGTACAGCATAAGGATTTTGAGGGTCCCCTAAATCTGGTGGTTGTTGGGGGTGAACGTACGAGTCTTATTGGACTCAATTGGTTCAAGGCTCTGGGAATCCAGGTAACTGGGCTGCACCATTTGCAAATGTTGATCCTTGCAGAAGTCTGCAAGGAGTTTGCAGATGTGTTTAGTTCAGAGCTAGGATCCTACAAAGGGCCTCCCATTGCGCTACGGTTAGACCCAATCATCACGCCCATCAGGGTTAAGCCTAGGAGGGAACCTTTTCCCCTCAAAGGCAAGATTGATGCTGTGATGGACAGATTGCTCCAGCAGGGCATTCTAGAACCTGTGGATTCAAGTCCATGGGAAACCCCCATAGTAACACCTCTAAAGGCTAATGGAGACATACGTACAGTATATGTACAGACTACAAGTGCACACTGAATAAGGCACTGCAACAGCACGCTTATCCAGTGTCTGTGGTAAGTCACATTCTGGCCCTCAAGGGGGGGGGTGCATTTTTGCGAAGCTTGACCTGGCACAGGCCTATCAACAGCTACCTGTTGATGAGGCAGCGGCAGAGGCCCAGACTATTGTAACTCACAGGGGGGGCCTTCAAGGTCAAGAGACTGCAATTTGGGGTAAATGTAGTCCCTGGCATATTCCAAAGTGTCATGGAGAGCACACTTCAAGGTATTCCTGGGGTCTGTCCCTACTTTGATGATGTCCTCATTGCTGGGGAGTCATCTCAAAATTTAGCAGAGAGATTAAGGGCTGTCTTGCTTCGTTTTCAAAAAGCAGGCCTTAAACTAAAGAAGGATAAATGTAAGATTGGAATCACTTCTACTGACTAAGGATTCAGGATAGATGCTCAAGGTATTCACCCTGCTGAAACTAAATTGCAAGCTATCCAGCAGGCCCCAAGCCCTAAGAGTGAGCTGCAAGCCTTCTTGGGGCTATTAGATTTTTACCATGCATTTCTCCCACATAAAGCTGCAGTGGCAGAGCCATTACACAGGCTCTTAGACAAGCAGGCTCCTTGGCAGTGGACTAAAGTCCATGACAACAGTTTCAATGGGGTTATGCCTTGCTCACGTCTAATGCTGTTTTAGCACATTTCAATGAGCAACTGCCTGTTTGCATCGCATGCGATGCATCTCCTTATGGAGTGGGAGTTGTACTCAGCCATCTGAAGGCTGATGGGACACAAGTCCCTGTGACCTATTATTCAAGGACTCTGTCTTCTGCAGAGCGAAATTATGCTCAAATTGATAGAGATACCTTGGCCATAGTGTCTGGCATTAAGAAATTTAATGATTTCTTATATGGCCGCCATTTCACGGTCTTTACTGACCATAAGCCTCTGCTGGGTTTGTTTACCACTAACAAACAGACCCCACATATCATTTCTCCTCGTATGCTGAGATGGTCCATTTTCCTGTCAGCATATGACTATACTTTAGTTCACAAACCAGGAAAAGAAATGGGTCATGCAGATGGCCTGAGCAGACTACCACTGAACCAATTAGAGCCAGATCCTGCTCCAGTCATTAATATTCTGTCCATTCAGGAGTTGCCTGAGTCTCCCCTCAATGTTAGGGACGTGGCTGCAGAAACTGCCACTGATCACACGCTTACAGGTGTGCTGACATGGGTGTTGTCAGGATGGCCTGACAAGTGCCCAGATACTGATTTCCAAAGTTTCTGGCACAAGAAGCATGAGTTTTCCACTTTCAAGGGTTGCCTGTTATGGGGTAGCAGGGTTGTGATTCCAGCCTCATTGAGGTCTAAAATCTTGATCTCTCTGCATGAGAGACATCCTGGGATAGTCAGGATGAAAGCACTTGCGCGCAGCCATCTTTGGTGGCCTGGACTCAATAAAGCCATCAAGGCCCGGGTGCACGGATGCCAAGTGCGCCAACAGTCTCGGCCTGAAATGCCTCAGGCCCCAGTACATAGGTGGGAGGAAACTCAAACCCCATGGTCTAGGTGCATATAGATTATGCTGGGCCCTTTCAGGGGCAATTCTTCCTGGTTGTTGTTGATAGCCATTCCAAGTAGCTAGAGGTTGTTCCTGTTTCCTCCACTACTACTGCCAGGACCATCCAGGTGTTGAGAGGAATTTTTGCATCACACGGTCTTCCAGATGTTCTGGTTTCAGATAATGGCCCTCAATTTATCTCTTCTGAGTTCCAGGCTTTTCTTCAGGCCAATCTGATCTGGCATGCAACATCAGCTCCCTTCCACCCATCCTCCAACGGACTGGCAGAGAGAATGGTGTGCACCACCAAAGATGCCCTCAAGAAACTGACTTACGGTAACTGGCATTACAGGTTAGCAGATTTCCTTCTTGTACACCGCACCGCAACATGCACTGCCACAGAGAAGAGCCCTGCTGAACTCCGCTGGGGTCACCGCCTCATCACTAAACTGGACAAGTTGCACCCTGACCGGGTGGCTTCATAGGTGTCACAACCACGGGCACCTAGGAGACTCCAGGTGGGCGATCCGGTCTGGGCAAGAAACTATGGGCCTGGACATCTCTGGTTCACAGCTGTGGTCTGCAAGGTCTCGGGGCCATTGTCATACGAAGTTGCCTTGGATGACAGCCGTGTTCGTCGCAGACACATAGACCAACTGCCTTGGAGACTGGACTTGCACCCTTCCACTCCTGGCTCTGCTCTTGGGGGGGAGGAGGACCATAATATGCATTATGGGTCACAGTTTCCCAGGACTAACAGGCCCTCACTAGCTGCTACTGAGGCTGTTGGGGATTCATCCCAAGGTTCTGCAAGTTCTCCTAACAGGAATTCGCTGGATAAGGGATTATCCCACACATCCATAATTACTCCAGACAGGGAGTCACACAGGGGGTATCCACAGTATTCATATATGTCAGATAGTGTTCCAGACAGGGAGACCGGGGGTATCCACACAAATCACAAACAGCAAGAGAAAAGGAATTCCATCAGGGAAGCTTGCCAAATTCCGCAATTGCTTCCAAAAGGAGGTCTCCAGCAAAAGGGGTTGCCATGGAGGCAACTCCTGACTCTGGCAACTCTGGCACGTACTTAGGGGCCACAGAGTACTGGGGCACTTTCGCTACCCAGCCCTCTCCATCTGCTGGCCATGGGCAAGAGGGGTCCATTGTGGAATCGGGGATTTCCACCCCTCCACGGTATGCTGGTTTGGACTTAGAGGATCCAGCCAGCCAGCAGTGGGGCGGGTCAACCGGGTATTTGGGGCAGCAAAGTCCTGGCCTGCCTAGCCTGATGGGCGAGCAGGTAGACCAGGCACCCTCACTGGGGTCGCCTGGAAATCTAGGGCAGCAACGCCCTGGCCTGCCTAGCCTGGTAGGCAAGCAGGTGGGCCAGGCAATCTCTCCCAGCCTTAGAAGGTCGAGCGGGCCAAGTGCCCACCCAAACATCTGAGAGAATTTGTGAAGGTGTTGTCAAATCATGAGGGTTCTGTTCATGAGGGCCCTGAATAAAGGGAGTAACTCGTGGTAGATTATTTGTATTTTTTTATTTTGGATACATTATTGTATTACTAAAGATTGAAGGGGGTTGATTGAGGGCAGACTCAAGTATTCCACACTCCTTGCATTTGATTATTGAAACTGTATGACACTCTTTCTAATGAATGGCGTACATGTGTGTGCGCAAGGTATGTTCCATCTAGGGTGGAGGGGTGTTGTGTCCTGGGCATTCCATTGCATTGGTCCCGGGCATTCCAAAGCTGCCCGGGACCAGACTGAGCGGCGCCGGCCTTGCGCGCATACGCAAGGCGCGAAAGCGCTCTGTTACTGTTGCTTGTCATTGTATGGGTTTCTGGCCATATAAAGGGGCCTGCGAGCCTTTTGTTTTCGTTCGGGTGTTGTTAGAAGAAGAATAAAGAGCTATTTAACATCGCCATGTGTATTCATCATTCGCACACAAACGAAGTACTTAACACCCATGGTCACATGATTTAACATTTAGACACTTTGCAACTGACTCATATTTATGATAGTTGCAGTGTTCCAGAGTCATGTAGTCACCTTTTGCTTCTGGCAAGCAAAGTCAATGGGGAAGCCAGATTCACTTAACGACCATGTTACTAACTTAACAACTGCAATATTCACTTAACATCTGTATCAAGAAAGGTCATAAAATGGAGCAAAAATAATTTAGCAATTGTCTTGCTTACCAATGGAAATTTGGGGTTCAATTGTGGTTGAAAGTTGAGGACTACCTGTCATCATTTTTTAAAGTAGGGATGGGATCCTTGGGTCTCCAAATATTGTTCAGGTTGAACTACAACTTCCATCAATTCTTATTTTTGGTTGAAGCCTATTGAGAGTTGTAATTCAAACATATACTGTATAGCATTAAAACTATAAAGAGCAAGTTTGGACAAAATTAAGGCATTCCTTAGATAAAATAGTCTAATGTTGGATTTTAAAAATATTGAACAACATTTTTAACTATGCCCAGACATCTAGTGTAACTATTGCAGTCTAGTACTAAGTTTCATATTTTCTACCATTTGAAGAGCCCAAATCATTTTCTAAGGCATTTTTCCCCACACAGAATGTATTACTTTTTTTTAATGTAAAATGTCTATGTGAGATTGTCTGCTAGTAATTCCATTTTTTGCTGAAGAAACCTAGGAGGAAGACTGATCACCCACATAAAAAGCTTAATGTATTTGTGGTTTGAGTTGATATTTTAGTCAAAGACAGTACAAAATTAAGTTAACAAGCTTAATGGGGTAATAAATCAAAATTATGTTGACTTTATTTTTAAAATTATTGGGTATATTTTAAAACCCACAACTTGTTTCAAGATACAGTTAATATATATTATTAGATGATATATGAAATATATACCTTTGTAAAAAGGTATAAAATTTTATTTTAATTTATGTTACATACATTATTATTATTATTATTATTATTATTATTATTAATTATTTAATTTCTATGCCGCCCTATTCCGGAGAACTCAGGGCGGCTCACAGCATGATAGAAATTACAATAAACACACGTAAATATAAAAACCCTTAAGCTAAAAAGGAAACCAATCACTCCACAAACATACACACAAACATACACTGGCTAGGGGCAAGGTGTTAGCTGCCCCAGGCCTGCCGGCAAAAGTATGTTTTAAGCAATTTACGAAAGGCGAAGAGGGTGGGGGCGACACGGATCTCCGGGGGAAGTTGGTTCCAGAGGGCCGGGGCCGCAACAGAGAAGGCTCTTCCCCTAGGCCCCGCCAGGCGACACTGTTTGGCTGACGGGACCTGGAGAAGGCCCACTCTGTGGGCCCTAACCGGCCGCTGGGATTCATGGGGCAGCAGACGGTCCCGTAAATAACCTGGTCCGATGCCATGTAGGGCTTTATAGGTCATAACCAACACTTTGAATTGGGTTCGGAGACCAATTGGCAGCCAATGCAGCTCGCGGAGTGATGCCGAAATGTGGGCATTTCTAGGCAAGCCCAACACTGCTCGCGTGGCTGCATTCTGCATTACCTGAAGTCTCCGAACATTTTTCAAAGGTAGCCCCATGTAGAGAGCATTGCAGTAGTCGAACCTCGAGGTGATAAGGGCATGAGTGACTGTAAGAAGAGACTCCCGGTCCAAATAGGGCCGCAACTGGTGCACCAGGCGAACCTGGGCAAATGTTCTCCTCGCCACAGCCGAAAGATGATGTTCCAAATTTAGCTGTGGATCGAGGAGGACGCCCAAGTTGCGGACCTTCTCCGAGGGGGTCAAAAGCTCCCCCCCAGGCTAATGGATGGATAGATTGAAATATCTTTGGGAGGCAGAACCCATAGCCACTCCGTCTTGTCGGGGTTGAGTTTGAGCCTGTTGGCACCCATCCAAACCCTAACAGCCTCCAGACATCGGCACATCACTTCCGCTGCTTCACTGAAATGACACGGGGTGGAGATGTAAAGCTGGGTATCATCAGCATACTGATGATATCTCACCCCGTGTTGTCGGATGATCTCGCCCAGCGGTTTCATGTAGATATTAAACAGCAGAGGGGAGAGGACCGACCCCTGAGGGACCCCACAAGGGAGCAACCTAGGGGACGACCTCTGACCCCCTGCCAACACCGACTGCGACCGACCAGTGAGGTAGGAGGTGAACCACCGCAAAACAGTGCCCCCAACCCCCAACCCCTCCAGTCGGCGCAGAAGGATACCATGGTCAATGGTATCGAAAGCCGCTGAGAGGTCAAGTAGCACCAGGATAGTGGATAATCCCCCATCCCGGGCCCGCCAGAGATCATCCGTCAGCGCGACCAAAGCAGTTTCCGTGGAGTAGCCGAGCCTGAATCCTGACTGTTGAGGGCCCAGATAATCGGCCTCATCCAAGGACCGTTGGAGCTGGAGTGACACCACCTTCTCAACAACCTTCCCTATAAAGGGAAGATTGGAGACAGGACGGTAGTTGTTTAAAACAACTGGGTCCAGGGAAGGCTTCTTGAGGAGGGGGCGCACAATTGCCTCCTTGCAGGGAGCCGGAAAGGACCCCTCCCTCAAAGAAGCGTTGACAATCTCCTGAACCCAGCCCCGCGTCACCTCCCTGCTGGCCGAAACCAGCCAGGAGGGGCACGGGTCCAATAAACAGGTGGCTGAGCTCACAGCTCCAATGGCCTTGTCGACTTCATCAGGTGCCACCGGGTCAAACTCCTCCCACACAACAGGATCAAGATGAGTCCCTGTCATCTCGACTGAATCATTATCAGCCGATACTGCATTCCAATTGGAGTCAAGGTCCATCCGAATCTGGGCGATTTTATCCGCGAAAAACTTATTAAAGTCCTCAGCACTACCCTGCAAGGGTGCATTAACCCCCCCCTGATTAAGGAGGGAGCGAGTTACCCTGAACAGGGCGGCTGGGCGGGATTCCGCGGATGCAATCAAGGCGGAATGATACGCGCATCTTGCCGCCTTGAGCGCCACCTGATAAGTCTTGATATAAGATCTTACAAGTGTTCGGTCAGATACGGATTTACTTTTCCTCCATCGCTTCTCTAGGCGTCTCTTCTGGCGCTTCATCCCCCTGAGTTCCTCAGTAAACCAAGGAGATCTCCTGGGTCTGCTACCACAGAGAGGTCGCAGCGGCGCAATCCGGTCAAGAGCCCCCTTCGCAGCCATATTCCAGGCCGTAACCAGGGACTCTGCCGAACTGTGAATGAGAGAATCTGGTATTTCCCCAAGCGTCCTCTGAAAACTCTCTGGATCCATCAGACGTCTGGGGCGGAACCACCTAATCGGTTCCGCCTCCCTGCAGGGGAGGATTGGAGCCTTAAAAACAAGCCGTAGCAGAAAATGATCTGACCATGACATAGGCAAAATATCTAAGCCCCTTAAATTCAGATCATTGCTCAACTGTTCTGAGAGGAATACCATGTTGGGAGTGTGTCCCCTCTCGTGAGTCGGACCCTGAACTACCTGAGTCAGGTTCATGGTTGCCATGGTGGCCATGAACTCCTGCGCCAACCCAGAGGATTCGCCGAGCGACGGAAGATTTAAGTCCCCCAAGACAATAAGCCTGGGAAACTCAACCGCCAGCCCAGCAACCTCCTCATGTAGCGCAGGCAGGGCTGTTGACACGCAGCTGGGAGGCAGGTACGCGAGTAACAAGCCCACCTGAACCCCTAGGTCCAACTTCACAAGGAGCAACTCACAGCCCGCAATCTCAGAAACAGCAAGCCTGCGTAGGCTAAAGGTCTTCTTGGCTATAATAGCCACTCCTCCCCCCCTTCCCTGGGGTCGTGGCTGATGCCATACCTGAAACCCGGCTGGACACATCTCAGAGAGAGGAACTCCTCCCTCCGGGCCCAGCCAGGTCTCGGTCACACATGCGAGGTCGGCCTCCTCATCCAGGAGAAGATCATGGATGAGGGGAGCTTTATTTACAACCGACCTGGCATTGAGCAGCAGCAGCCTGAGCCCAGGGTCCGGATTTCCCCCATCACCAGTACTTCGGGCTAAAGTCACAGGGTCGGAGCAAGGGATCGCTTTTAAACAGCGAGCTCTTGCTCCCCGGGAATGGCCTACCCTGTGGCCCCCGCCATATCTGCCTCTCCCCAGCAAGACCGGTATACTTTGGCCCTCCATCACCCCAGAGCCAGCGCCCCCCTCCCCCTCCGCCTCCGCCGTGCCAGGCAGGCTAGCCAGTCCATCCCATTCATTCCACTCAACCACAACTCCATCCATATCATTAATTTACCCCCCCAAAAAACCACCCTATAAATTAACAATTTAAAAACAATGAGCTAACCATCCATTCATCCATTCAACCCGATTCATTCCACAAACAATCAATCCCCCCAATCTTTCATAACATCTAGCAAATCAATTAAAATAGTATTAAATAAGTATAAATATTTAAAATTAAGACAAACAGTATGTAAAAACAATTCGAAAAACATAATGACAAACAATTGCCCTCAAGAATCGGCTGATTAGGGCAATGGCTGCTCAGCGGCTCAGCTGTTCTCTTCCACTCCGGACTCCCAAAGTTCAGCTGCTCAGCGTTTGGGGTGGCTGGTTTGGGGAGTGGCTACACAGCAGCTCAGCTCCTCGGACTCCCAAAGTTCAGCTGTTCAGCTGCTCAGCGTCTGGGGTAGCTGAGTTGGGGGAGCGGCTACACAGCAGCCCAGTTCTTCTCCTCCCCTCCGGACTCCCAAAGTTCAGCTGCTCAGCGTCTGGGGTGGCTGAGTTGGGGGAGCGGCTACACAGCAGCCCAGTTCTTCTCCTCCCCTCCGGACTCCCAAAGTTCAGCTGCTCAGCGTCTGGGGTGGCTAAGTTGGGGGAGTGGCTACACAGTGCCTACCCCTGCTCTAAGCAAACCCAATGTCTAGCCCAAAGAGCATGGCTTATAACTCATGAAGTCTCAGATGCTATCCCCCAGGCTTCGTGATCCTTGAAGAGTGCCAGAACCGCTGGCAACGGAGCACGGCGTCCCTCGGCGCACAGGCGAAAACACCCTGGCTTCCGTTTTGGGAGCTGCAGGGGCAGGTCAGGTTTGGTCGCCACCCTTCTCGCCTTCCCACCTGCGTTCCCGCCGAATACATGCAGGTTCTTGCTTTGAAGTGCAATTTATTATGATAATTTTTATTTATTAATCCAAGTTTTAAATTGATTATCTTTGACTTCTGGTATAAAAGTGTAATAAAAGTATTCTATTCCACTCTGTAAGTTATACATTTTCATGATTTGTTATGTGAGAGTATGCTACATAAAAATGATTTAATATAAATTACAATTCGCACATACATACATGAAAGAATTTTTTAAAATTACCATTTCCTATCAGCTGTTAATATCTTTCACCTCATTGTTGTCCTCCTATTGGATGGGACTGTATACTCTCACAAATAAAAAAATATTTAAAATTCTTCAGTGTTTTTAACAGGGTACTTAAGGATGTAATTTTCATATTCCCATTGAAACTGAAGACATTCATATTGTTTAATCTTAATTAGTTTAGTTTAGTGAGGTTATGTTTTGTTTTTTAACATAATATTTAAATTCTAGTTGTATATATTACCAGATTATACAACCATTGATACATGTTTATGTGTACATGAAGGAGAGAGAAGGAGAGAGAGAGGGATAATGAGAACAAGGCAATTTCACTCTTCATTACTTGGTAGCATTCTGGCTATGAATGATAGGAATTGTAGTCTAGTAAGAAGATGTTGGATTGGGAAGGTCTGCTTGCTAACAAATGTAATTGATAACATTTTTTGTTTTGCCCAATGGAAGCTTATAATTCCGTCTCAGCCCTATAAATGTCATGCTTGAATGATGAAGTTTTAATTGTTGTTGCTTCTATTTTTGCAATATTTTTAATAGGACTGTTGCCTGTCTATATTATGAACATGCCTGCTGTCTGCCTTTTACGGCAGTCAAGAGGCAAAGAACATACTATAACTCATAATTAGCCCACAGGACCAAACAAATCAATGCTTATTTAAAATGCTGTCTGTTTTGTCCCAGAGCAAACCCTCTTTGAAAGTAAGAGAACTGTAATAGCATTTTTGAATACAGCCCAGGGAAAAATAGGGATTATACTTGAGAGGAGAAAAGAAAAAGTTAGGATTTCTCCTGGGCACAGCTCAAGTCGGCATTTTGTTTTACAATTCATAAGCAATTTACTTTGTCCTCAAATTGAAATTCATTAGTTACTATTACACTGCAATGTGCAATCCGGAGAAAAATAACATGTATTACCTCCCAATTCTCTGAAGCACCTTTTAAAATTTAAAATGAAGCGGTGCACTACCCCAACTAACATCTTTGTTATGTACAACAGTATTGTTAAAATTCATACAGAACTGGAGGACATTGTAGCTGCCTCCAACATTCTTACAGCACAACTTTATACATGCCAAAATAAATCCTAATTTGATTTTCTTTCTAGCAAGTTGAAGTCACAGCAGATGGCTAATTCAGAAGGTGAAGTAAGGCTGCATCTATAGTAATTAATATTTGGTTGGTAGATCACCAAGAAATCTAATCTGGAAAGTGCAAAAATAATATAAAAAGAGATAATAGCAATCCATTATTCCAGGAGTCCCCAATTCCCAGTCCGTGGACCAGCACTGGGCCACAGCATGCTAGAAACTGGGCCAAACAAACAAGTGAAGACCATCCATGAGATGCAAGCAGCATCTGAAACCACACCTTCTCCAATCTGTGGAAAAGCCTCTCTGTACGGAACCGGTTCCTGATGCCCCAAAGGTTGGGGGCCACTGCACTGCTCTATTGTTAGTCCCACCAACAAAGGGGAGAAAAACTGTACTTAGAGATATGCATATATACACCAAGGATCGAGCTCAATTCAAGGGAAGATTTCATCTTGAAAAGTTATATTTAAAAAATTATTGCATTAAATATTTTGCCATCCATGCTTAAAGATCAAGGTAAACTATCACCTTCAGATCTTATTATAAGTAGCTCTTCATATATGACACACATAAGGCACTTGTATCTGCAGTTGCCTTTATACTCTTGTTTAAAACATTTGATTTTAATTACTTTTGTGGCATTCTGGTTTATTCAACTTGCAGTGAATAAATGGGGTATAATACTGATAAACAAAAATAGATGAATAAACAAAAATGCAGTTTCACTAAATTGCTTGAAATTCTGTTAGAAATATTTAGCTCTCTGCATAGAATTATTGCTCCCCAAATAATATAACTTTATAAAATTATCATAAATACTAGAAAGGTATGCAGTAATATATTTTATGAAGGAAGTCTTTATTATTTCTGCACTACAACTATTCCTTTTTATTAGTTTCTAAATGGTGTGTGATAAAAATACTAAATTTAATCTGAAACACTGAACAAAAAGTACAAAAATGTATCTATGAGTATGAGAATAAAACTCCCTTTCTCTTCAATAGATACCTTTTTTATTTATTTCTTAGTGTTTCTGATTAAATGTGATCAATTGCAAATCACTTCTGATATCCAACAGAGTTTAAAGTAAGAAATACCAATATCTAGATTTTAAACTTGCTTCAAAAATATTTGCAACAAAGGTGCTTTATAAGAGCTAATCATTTGGAATTTTTCAGATCCAAGGGACACCATTTGGGACTTGTTTATCTATCAGTGATGGCCCCACAGACAACAGCACTGGGATTCCTTACTTTTACATGACTCCAAAGGATAAAACTGTAGCTGACCTGGTGAAAAACTCAATTGCTTCATTGACATTACCTGAGGCAGAAGGAGATTTTTGCAGGTACAATAATTTTGGAAACTTTTACTGCATAATGATTATTTATTTATTTGTATCCCACCTTTATTATTTTTACAAATAACTTCAGGAAGTGAACATCTCCAAATACTCCTTCCTCCTCTTAATTTCCCCACAACAACCCTGTGAAGTAGGTTGGGATGAGAGACAGTGACCAGCCGAAGCTGGGTCTCATGGCTAAGATGGGACTCCTGCTTGCTAACTGGGTGCCTTAATCCAGGGGTCCCCAACCCCTGGTCTGTGGACTGACACCAGGCCGCGGCATGCCAGAAACCGGTCCGTGCAAACAAGCAAAGCCCCATCCGCGGGATGCAGGCAGTACATGAAACCACGCCCCCTCTGGTCCGCAGAAAAACCTCTCTCCAAGGAACCGGTCCCTGGTGCTCAAAAGTTGGGGACCTCTGCCTTAATCACTAGACGAAAATGGCTCATTTTTAGAAGAAAAACCTTTTAGGGTCTTTCCAGATAGCAATTGCAGCACAAAAATGTGTTGTTACTCCTCATTTCCTTTGAGAGACGCATGCATAGTCTTTCAGCACTGTTGAAACTGGTTGTTCTGGAATGCCATCAAGTCCAAAATATAATCCAAAGATATGAAAGAGACAAGATCAGAAAATTCATTTTTAGTTATATATCTAGGATAGCAAGTCATAGCTATATTTTCCAAAACAGAAGCAAATGACAATATAAGTTTTTCCAATTCAGTCGCTTCAGAAATAATTATCCACAGTCCACTTATTTATTTATGCAGTTTCACAGATTCTTAGATATTCATTAACACAGAAAACTATACCTTTGCCAAGTACAAAGCTGACTTCTTAAATGAAGAACATATACACTTTTTCCTGAGTTTCTGATATAAAGATATAGCAGATAAATTTGCAAATTTTAAACAAATTCTATTCAGACAAACAGGCAGGCAATGACCAAGCAGGGTACAAGAACTGTGATCCAGGCAAAATGATGATAGTCTAATTTATAGGACTAATGGGCTCCATTTTGATCCATTTAAACAACTGACAGTTGCTGAGCTTGAAGTTCAAAATACTGCCTTAGACTGACCTCTACTACCAATGATGTACAGCTAATATAATAGCATAGAGAATAAAGAAAGCTGGGAAAACAATTTGCCACCTCAGATGGTTTATGTTTGGAGTTATAACAGAATACTGAGCAATTTAATGTTATTGTATTTGTACTCTAAAGTGGGGGATCCCCAACTCCCAGTCCACAGCCCAGTACCCATTGGGAACTGGGCCGCACAAGCAGAGGTCAAGCAAGCAAGCACACAAAGCTCCATTTATGCAAGCAGTGGTCATGAAATCATCCCCTCTCCCCCCTACCACCACTGCTGCCAATCCACAGAGACAGAAAGTTTGAGGACTGCTGTGCTAAGGAACAGGAAAGGCCTATAGGATTTTTTATTTTAACAATATCTTGTCTTAGGTATGTGCATCTTGATGGGGAGGGGAGGGGAAATGTAATAGGAAAACAGTTTGCAGTTCTATTAACATATTCACCTCAGCAGGGGGCAGTGCTTCCAAGAAGTCTTGGAAACTAAGCAACATCACATCTGGTTAATAGTTGGATAAGGAAGCACAGAGGAATTTCAGGGCAGAAAGCAAAACTGAGAATTCAAAAAAATATTTTCTGGAAGAAGGCAGAGTCAAACCTGTTTTACTATTGGCAAACAAGTCTGCAGGAGATGGAACCCAAACTTGAGTCTCTTACCTAGGCACAAAATTAAATGCCAATGTATCAACCAGTTTTTCTCAACATGTGTGGATTGGCTGGGAAATCCTGAGAGTTGAAGCCCACACATCTTAAAAGTTATAGAAGTTTGAGAACACTAGTACAGAGTAAAGACTGAACAGCTGTTTTTTTGGAAGAAGAAGCAGTTTAAAAAATATATGACCCCTAAATAGTCAGGACAAGAGATGTTCAGCCTTTTCTCTACCAACAATACATATGACCTTCTTAAGTTGCTTTTCTCTTACCAAGATTGGATCACAAATTTTCTGTGATAGATGGATATTTAAACCCTGAAGGTAGGGATGTGAAAAACACAATGGGAGAGGATATCAAATGACGTAACAACAAACAAAGGTGACAATTAAGCATTTTCTCATTACTTTTCTGCTTGAAGCCATCCTCAAGCAGAAAAGTTGTATTGTTGTTATATATTTAATCAGGTAGCTAGCTATTTGACAATAACAAAAAAAAGATAGGAGCAAGTAGTTTTCCTGGATCTTTTTGCCCCAATGCCTTTCTAAAAAAACAAACAATAACAATACAAAGCACAAAAGATAATCTAGCCATCTTTGAAACTAATGATCACTATTAGAAAAATAATAAATTCAAGCTCTATTCCACACAAGACTAATGTTGATACATATACATTAGAATCATGAATTAAAAGTTCCTGCTGGGCCAGACTCTTAATATTAAGTCAATTAATTAAATTAAAAGATACTTTAGCTTTCATATCTCATTCTCCAGCATGATGCTTGTAGAATCCACCTGTGGGTAATTATAGCCTTCCTGCTCAGCTAGACTAAGTCAGAACTTTAGCCACACCTCCTTCAGGGAGTGTCCTCCAGTTTTTGACTTAGTCTACAGCTCAGCAGCAGCAAATTTTGGAGGCTCCTTAGCTAGTTTAGGCCTTTAGTTAATTTTTATTTGATTTCTTACAGCTCTAAATTTACACAAATTTATTACAATTCGGATTTAATTGGTTGTTACAAATTAGTCACAAATTCGGTCAGAACGAGATTGACGGCCGTTGGTAGAGGCCTTTGGGCCTAAGAGGCTCGGGCTGCAGGATTACTGAGGGAATCTTTCCCTCGCTCGCTATCTGCCGCCCGAGCGACGATCGGCGAACTGGCTCCCTTACAGGAGCATCCCTGGGGAAGTTATTTTCGCTTTTCATTTCGGCGGACGAAGCAGGCGTTCCGGATAGCGCTGCTGCTACAACGAAAGCGCAAGTGCCTTTCGGAGTGGGGGGAAGTGGCCCTGGTTGCCCTGCAAGGGGTGGTGGGCTCCATAATAGTTTCCCCACTGTTTTTTGCCTGATTGCAGGCATCGGAGGTTGCGGCCGCTGTGGGCCGCGTGTGAGAGTCATGGCCATTTTGAGCACAGGTGCGGCCGCCATTTTGGGGCAGGTGCGGAGGCCACTCCACAGGTGCGGCTGCCATTTTAGGCGGCGTGGCCGCCATTTTGTTTTTGGGTGTGGCCGGACAATTCACGGAGGCCAGTCGAAGGGCCTAGTTGAATAAGAATGTGTGCCTGTTTTCCGTCACAGTGCCTGCTGAGTCAGGCCCTACCGGGGGGAAAGACCACAAGGATTAATCCTCTAAAACGTGAAATTCTATCACTTGTTTGAAGGGTGTCTTATTGCCAGTACTTCCAGGGTATAGAACTTTACCTTTTCTTACTGGAACTTACCTGTGCATAGGGGACTTTCATACCACCTGTTGTGATTAGTTGTGACCTTTAGTCACTTGGCTTTGCAGACAAATTTAGGGATTTGTCTGACTGTGACTGCCATTGCACCAGTCCAGAGCAAGGGTCGGTTTCCCATCTCTGGCAGTAAGATCTCTGTCCTTGGGTTCTCCCCCCACCGTCTGGGTACCTTTACCAGATTATCCAGACAGCATGGCAGACAGTGCTTCGCCCCAGGCATACCAAGGCTCAGGCACCCCCCCCCACATCACAAAAGCACAGATCTGTTGATTTGGAAGTGGGGGGGCAAGAAGAAAGCTAAAACGAAGCACCTGTCTACAAGGGAGCCGTCGAAGGCAGCCGAGCGAGAGGCCACGAGGAGGCACCAGGCACTGGAGAAGGAGTTCTCCAAGGCCCAGAGGCTCAGAGCCAGTGGGGCTGAAGTGGTTTCCCCCGCCCCATTGGACACTCCTATTCCATTTGAGCTGCAATTGGAATCTGGGTAACGCCCTAGGGCATGGTCTCCTCGGGGGGAAACTGAGCAGGTTGGTTCCCCTTGCTCAACATCATCCTCACCTGAACACCCAGGTTCTGCAGCCACGCACGCTGAGGCAGGGGACAGTTCTAGGGATCAGCATAGTCAGTGGTCACAACAATTCCACTCATTTATGCAGCAAGCATTTGACCAGTTTATGTCTTCCTCTAGGGGTCACCCTCCTCCTCAAGCCCCCTTACCTCCATCTGTGCTCCCTTCCCGCACGGAACGGACCGCAACCCAGGCTTCTGGCATCTCAGAGGCTTCTTCGCAGTTAGCAGAGGAGGGATCCGTGGACCTGGAGATGACTGACATCCCAATGTCTGAGGATGAGAAAGCAGCTCTGGAACAGGCATCCACCTCAGGGTTATTCGACCCCTCCTTATTCCGTTCTCTCCTCCTTAAGGCCTGTGCAACAGTCAAACTTTCCTCGGCCAAGGAAGCCAAACCCGCCACTTCTGATGAGGAGGATGAATCCAATACCCTCTTCACCACTCAGGTGGCAGAGGATAAACAGATTCCTTGCCCAAAGGTTTTTCGCTCCACGCTGCAGACACAGTGGGCGTATTTAGCAACTGTTCCCTCCCCTAACAATACGGAGAAAAAAATGTTTAATGTTTCATCCTCCTTTGCGTCTCTCTTGGACGATCCCTTAATCTCTCTTTTTTCCACTTCTGCCATTGGCTGAGGCCTTGAAGATGGAGGATAAAAAATTTGAATTTTCCCTTCATCGGGCACACCAATCCTCAGCATGGTCAATTAGAGCTGCCACTTCGGTCTCCTTCTTCGCAAGGGCCTCTATTATGTGGCTCCGAGAGCTCCAATCGAGTGTTCCACCCGAGCAGGTACGCACACACCAAACATTGACAAAGTTGCTGACTGCAGCAGAGTACATGGCTGATTCTTCTTTATATGCCACAAGGTACTCAGCCAGATCAATTGCAGCAACTGTGGCCTCACGGAGGCTTCTCTGGCTAAAGCAGTGGAGGACTTAAAATCTAAATGGTGCCTGTCCACCTCCAAGTACACAGGTTCAAAATTGTTTGGTCCGATTCTTGAGCCACACATCATTGAGGGCAAGGACAAGCGTAAAATTCTAGCTCACCCTTCCAAGAAGTCTGATAGGCGGCCACAGCAGGAGTTCCGCAGACAAGGGTTTCGCCCGAGCAGTTCCTGGGAATGGAGGCAGCCCTTTCGTGGCGGGCAGTCCTGGGATTGGTCCAGAGGCTCGTGACCCTTCCCCCCAGGCAGGATCGCAACCAGGACCGCCCGAACACAGCCAGGGGCCAATTCCAATTGAAGCGACCCTTTAGGGGTGCAGGGGGCCGTCCGTACAGACGATCAAAGTGACGCCAGGGACAGCGCTCCCATTGGAGGTTGCCTGGCGCGGTTCAGCGACATTTGACAAACAACAACCACCGATTCTTGGGTGAGGGACACTATAAGAAAGGGACTAGTCCTAGAGTTTTACTCCCCTCCTCCAAGTCACTTCATTAAATGCCCAGTCTCACGCAACCCAGCCAAAGCAAGGCTGCTAACATTGGCAATAGACCATCTAGTAGAGATCAAGGCAATAGAACCGGTGCCACAAGAACAGAGAAAACAAGGGTTTTACTCCATCCTGTTCGTCGTGCGCAAGGCCTCGGGAGGTTGGAGAGCTATTCTCAACCTAAAAAGTCTAAATCACTTTGTAGTCTACAAAAGGTTCAAGATGCAGTCCCTCAAATCCATATTGGCCAGCATCAGAAAAGGGGACTTGCTCTCATCCATAGATCTAACAGAGGCATACTTACATATCCCAATTCTTCAGGAACACCGAAAATTTCTCTGCTTCTGTTACGTGCACAGGCACTTTCAATACAGGGCCCTTCCATTCGGCCTATCCTCGGCCCCTCGAGTATTCACAAAGGTACTGGCCGTCTTGGCGGCCTACCTTCGCATGTTGCCGGTGCGCGTGCAATGTTACCTGGACGACATCTTAATCCAGTCCAGCTCCCCCCAGTCGGCCCAAGCAGATTTACAGGTCACGCTACGCACCCTTCAGGCTCACGGCTTCTCGGTGAACTACAAAAAAAGTCACATCATTCCCACAAAAAGATTACTCCATCTAGGAGCAATCATAGACTCCGACTCATGCATGGTTTATCTCTCCCAGGAGCGTCGAGTCAGCATTCGACAGCTCATACAGGCCATTTGGAGACAAAGATTGGTCCCTCTCATGCAGCTGTCCCAGCTCCTAGGAAAGATGATTTCGTGCATGGGGATCGTTCCCTGGGCCAGACTTCACTGCAGAAGTCTACAATGGTTCCTCCTTCCCTTCCAAAAACAGAACCTCAGCTTGTCCTCAAGAAAGGTCAGGGTCCCTCAGCACACCCTTCTATCTCTCCTGTGGTGGACCTCGTCAGCAATGTCCAAAGGAACACTTTTCAGAGAGCCATCCAGAATCACAGTGACTACGGATGCCAGCCGGTTCGGCTGGGGGGCTCATCTTCAAACACATCTCGCGCAGGGCAGGTGGTCAAAACAGGATTTAAAACACAATATAAATTGGCTCGAGCTCAGGGCCATATATTTAGCTCTCCTTCGCTTCTCTTCTCTTCTGGAGGGTCGTCACGTCCTGGTGCTAAGGGACAACGTGGCAGCCAAGGCTCACATGAACAAACAGGGAGGGACCAGATCGGCGGCACTCATGCAGGAGGCCCGAGATCTAGGTCTGTGGGCGGAGTCAATCCTAGGTTCCATCAAGGCGGAACATATCTCAGGGAAAGCAAATCGTCAAGCGGATTCGCTCAGCAGGGTCACAGTAGACCACTCAGAGTGGAGGCTGGATCCAGCTCTGTTCGAGGAGATCTCGGACAGGTTTGGTTGCCCTCACCTGGATCTCTTCGCGTCTCCGGCGAACGCTCAGCTTCCCCGGTTCTTTTCCAGGTTCCCAACAAGGGGAGCGGAGGGAACGGATGCTCTACGGTGCAAATGGCCGCAAGGGCTGCTTTATGCCTTTCCTCCACTCCCATTGCTGCAAGCAACAATCTGCAAACTATTACTGGAAGGGGCGGAGATAATATTAATTGCTCCGCACTGGCCACGGTGCCCGTGGTTTGCAGACCTTGTAGACCTATCGCTCTCGCCAGCGTGGAAGATTCCCCCGCACTGAGTATCCCTCAGTCAGGGGAACCTTCAACATCCGGACCCTCAGTGGCTCCAACTAGCCACATGGCACTTGAGCAGGAGGGTCTAATTAGACAATCCTATTTGGAGGGGGTTATTTCGATCATTCAGGCTTCAAGACGCCCTTCCACTAATCGGATATATAACGCCACGTGGAGGAACTTCTCCACCTGGTGCAGCAAACATAAACTGACACCCCTTTCTGTCACTATCCCTAACATTCTGGAGTACCTCTTGGAAGGCATGAATAAGGGTCTGGCGTTCAACACCATCCGCAGACAGGTGGCGGCCTTACAAACGGTCCTTTCCTGTGATAATCTTGCTCCTTTATCACAACACCCAGCCGTGCCTTTTTGAAGGGGGCTGTTACAGTGAGGCCACCTGCAGTCCATCGCTTCCCGTCCTGGGACCTGCCCAAGGTCCTGCAGGCTTTGACTTCACCGCCGTTCGAGCCCCTGGGTTCTTGTTCGCTTCACTACCTTTCCTTGAAGGTAGCCTTTCTGGTGGCTATTACTTCAGCTAGGAGAATTTCGGAGTTAGCCACTCTTTCAGTTCGTAAGGACTTATGTACTTTTTCCAAGGATAAGGTCATCCTACATTTGGATCCTTCCTTTGTTCCAAAGGTTAACACTTGGTTCCACAGATCGCAGGACCTCGTCCTTCCCAATTTTTGTCCGCGTCCTTCCCATCGTCTGGAGAGACGATGGCATACATTGGACGTTCGCAGAGCCCTGCTCCATTATGTTAAAAGGACTTTGGCCTTCCGTAAATCGGAGGCGTTATTCGTTTCCTTTCAGCCATCGTCCATGGGTCAGAAGGTTTCTTCGTCGACCATTGGCAGGTGGATCAGGGCCTGTATCGCCAAAGCTTATGTTTCATTATCACTCCCGGTGCCCTCAAACATTATGGCTCACTCCACACAGAGTGCTACCACCTCTGCAGCCTGGCTCACTCAGGCCTCCGTGGAGGAGATTTGTAGGGTGGTGACCTGATCTTCCCCCTCTTCCTTTGTCAAACATTATAAAATTGACAGATTTGCCGCAGCAGATGCCTTGTTTGGTAGAAGGGTGCTGCAGCAGGTCGTTGCTTCTCGGGAGACACTAGCCTAGACTCCCACCCGTAGGGACATGTTGGGCTTTGGTATGTCCCACCGGTGGATTCTACAAGCATCATGCTGGAGAAGGGGCATTGTCTTACCTGAACGCCTTTTCTCAGCATGATAATGTAGAATCCACACCCTCCTCTAACAGTCTAGGCAGGTGTCTTTGTTTTTTGTTTTTCTGGAGCCATTGAGTCAGACTTCGTCATGGATGCTTTGCCTCGTCAAAACTGGAGGACACTCCCTGAAGGCTAAAGTTCTGACTTAGTCTAGCTGAGCAGGAAGGCTATAATTACCCACCGGTGGATTCTACATCATCATGCTGAGAAAAGGCGTTCAGGTAAGACAACGCCCCTTTTCAGGATAATTTAGAATCTTTTGGGGGAGATTTTTTTAAGCTCATTTTATTATTGTGAGGGGATGGACATTGGTATCAAATATCTCTAATCCTATAACGTTGTTTAAAATATATTCCCTTTTCTTTTCATAACCAAATTATTTACTGAAAGACAACATCATCATATTTTATTTTTTCATTATGGGACTACCACTCTTTATCACTGACCATAATTCTGCTTGCCTTATTTAATCTTAAGCATCAATATCTAATGTCTACTTGGTAGAAATATTTAAATTTAGCTGTTATGGCTTCTACCAAATAAACATGAGATATTACCTTCATGGTACATTAAGAAGCTTGTGCTCAGAATTCAATTCCAGAGTTGAATTTGTGTTTGCTTCTGTATGAATGTACTTATTATATTTTTATCTGCCACAGCTGAGAGAGTCCAAGTAGTTCATTGTCTGAAACATATACGTATTTTGTTTTGTTTTGTTTTGTTTTTAAAAGGTTGTACACTATCATGAAACAACTTGTTGGATGAGCGTCACTCTTGAAGTTTGCCCTAGTGCATCAATATAATTCTTTTTTTTTCTTGACACTGCAAATGATTAGATACAGAGCAGATAAAATGGTTACTCCCATAGATATGATGCTGGCAGCATTGTTACAGAAACATATATTTTAATAAGCAGGTTGCTTGTCTCTCAGCCATTTTTAACTGGCAATTTCTGTTGAGTGAAAAAAAAAAACAAATCAGAAAGTAGGTCAGAACTGGGAAGAAAGGGAAAATCTATAAGCTTTCGCCTGGAAGAGAGCTCCACAAATGCATCTTTCCTCTGGGAACCATTTTATAGGATTTTCATCTCTTCCAATAAGGAGAATGTCTGGAATTTTTACTAGCTAAGAAGGATATGGTCCCAGACAGGTGCCTGTTTGTTGAATGCCTACTATAGTGAACATGGCTGGTCATAAAGCATCCATTTCATAAATTAGTAAATTGATGGCAAAAATAGAAGCACCTTGCCTAGAAACGGAACATATGACAAAGCACACATTAAGAATGCTCTACAGACACAATTTCCTTTTTCACTCCATCCCTGGAGTACATATTATTTGCATATAGATCTTACCTAGTTATACAAGACAGTGCTTCAATTTGAAGGATTTCAGACTATTTGGTATTCACAAGGAAAGTAAAAGTTTATGTCAAGGTGAAACTGTCTGCAAGCAAGCAGTAATGTCTCAAAAAAAATTAAAGAAAATCCTGGAAACTTTCCAATTCATCAGACACAGTTGAGTCAAAAATAAAACTTTGGGAGCAGCATCAATTTCTACCTGGAAATGTCTAGTTTCTGGTTGCAACAGGACTCACCAAAGGACTCTGAAACAACAATACTTGAAAAATAAAATTGAGCTTGAGCTGATCCTTTGAAACTATCTTCATACATAAATGTTACTGTTACATAGATTGGGACAAAAATAAGTCCTAATATTATACAAAATTCAAAATAAAATATTTATAATGTGAGCACCTAGAACAGTGGTGGCAAACCTATGGCACGTGTGCCAGAGGCAGCACTCAGAGCCCTCTCTGTGGGCACACGTGCCATGCCCCAGAAATGGCAACCGTCCCTCTTCAAACAGCCACCCGCTAACTCGCTGAGGTCCCACGTGGCCGGATGCATCCCGGCATGGCTGGTTTCCCTCCCCCGTCCCATCCCTCCTGGCCTTGCATGCTCTCCTTTTCCCAGGCACGACCTACTGCATTGCCTCCTCAGCTGTCGTCCATCCGTCCAGCTCAGAGGCGGCTTCTCTGAACTGCTGGCAGCGGACTGTGGAGCCCCAGAGTGCACTGGTTGATGGGCCATCAGGCTGAGGCTGCTGATGGACACCATCACACCCCATGCACTCGCTGTCCTCTGTGTGCAGGGGTCGATGGTGTCAGGCAGCAGCCATCCCGGCCCCTGCCTCGCCTTGCCCCGTGGCAATGGCACCCCGCCTCACCCCGCCCCGCAGGACGAGCCCACCTTGGCCACACCCACCCAGTCTGCCATGACCACCACAGACACGCCCACCCAGTGGGCCATGCCCACTGGCACCTGGTGGTAAATAAGTGAGTTTTGGGTTGCAGTTTGGGCACTTGGTCTCTAAAAGGTTCGCCATCACTGACCTAGAATTAAGCAAAAAAATGCATTTGTAAGCAAACATGTCTTATGGAAATGACTTTATTAACTAAATAATGATTCTGTTTTGGGTTTATTTGGATATTAATTATTATGCTTATTATGTCTATGCTTATAGAAAAACAATTGTTGATCCCAATGATCCAAGGTGTACTAGGCTAACTTTTATTGGAAAGATGGTTACAGTGCCTCCAGAAGAACTGGAATCTGTCAAGCAAGCTCTGTTTTCTAGGTCTGTATGAATCTACTGTTATCCTCTGAAGTGTGTCTGGTGGGAAGAGGTGGAGAGAATATAAAATAAGTATTTGGAGTATTATTGGGAAATGTAAGCACTGTCTTCCTGAATACCAGAAACTCTTTGGAAGAAATTACTTACTAATCAGATTGTACAGGTAGTCCTTAACTTATGACCATAACTGAGACCAGAATTTCTGTTACTAAGCAAGACAATTATTAAGTTGCATTCAATTTTCTGATCTTTTTGCCACAGTTGTTAAGCAAATCATTGTGGTTTTTTAAATAAATCCCCAATTATTAAGTGAATCTGGCTTCTCTCATTGACTTTGGTTGTCGGAAGCGATCTGGAAAGGTCTCAAATGACAAACATGTAAACACATGCCAATTGTCAAGTGCCTGAATTTTAATCATGTGACCATGGAGATGCTGCAAAGGTCATATGTGTGAGGACCGCATGATTCAACATCACTGTAATTTTGAACAGTCACTAAACAAATGGTTGCAAGTAAAAGATTACCTGTAATTGAAAGCAAAAATTCATTCCAGCCATTATTAAGTTCTTTTAAATTCCTTTTGGTCAAAGGCTCAGTTCTCCTAATGATATCACTGTTAACTGAGTAATATCCAAGTTCAGCATGAAGAAATAATAGATAACAAAGTAACTGATCAAATTAAATGGATTTTTCTTACTCTGGAATAGCTCAGTTTTAAGATTATCAAAATTAAACAATCCAAAAATTGAATTTCCCTGTGACATACATTACTTCTGGGTTTTTTCTTTGCATGCATCCCATATTATAATAGAACTAGAATAATTGTTTTGAGTTCCTTCCCTCCATTCTTTCCAAGTCATGACATAATTTATGGATATATATGTATGGATATATGAATAAAATGAAAAGCAAAAAGGATACATTTTCAAGAGGTATTGTGCAATGATTAGCCAATAACATTTGACGAATCTTGCATTCAAACAATCACTGTTTAAATGTTCACTGCTATATTTTCTAAATATAATACTGAACTGCTGATCTTAAAAATATTAATGTCATAGACAAATCTATAAAATAATGTAACCCAATCATTTCTAGCTTTGGTTCTTTTTCCAGGCACCCCATAATGAGAAAATGGCCTCGCAATTATGAATGGTTCTTTATGAAAATGAATATTGAACATATATGGCTACAGGACTGGTATGGAAGAATTACAACTATTACTTTGGAGGAATATTTCAAAGCAGTTCCTAGTAAAACGTAATTGAATTTTTAAGTATGAGAATTCAGCTTTTTCATATTTAATTCAGAACAAAGAGTGTTATATACCATGTTATCAGGTATTTATTTAATAATATTTATGTGCAAAGTTTTGAATGTGGTTCCACCTTAACTGGAGCAGACTTACTGTTGAACGTTAGAAAAAAAGCTGCAGATGTTAAACAGTCTGGAGACAGATCATACTAAGTTATTGCTTAAGACGTTTTGAATACTTTTGGATTTTTATAAATATGAATCTCACAAGATCCATTGTAATAATAAATTCTAAAACTGGATATAAATTGCAAACCTAGATGTAATGAGTGGTATAATGATTGATATATTATTGTCCCTAACTGCTATTAATCAAACATCTAGTAACATATTTTACATATGTTGCATTTTAATTAAATTTATATTACAGATTTAATTTTTTCATAGCTACATATTTATTTTTTAAATGAACAATTTAAAAATAGCTTTATGAAAAAAAAATAGAAAAAGACTAAGATCTGTAACTTTCCAGAAATCATTAGATAATTTACTTCATTTCATTATCTCAGACCAACATACAAAATAGTAAGAATACAGCTGGCAGTTACGGTTCTGCATGTAAATATTACTATAAGATCCTGCCCCCCCAAAAGCAGAACTCTTGAAACTTGCATTATCTCAACAGGAACTTTTATTGAAAGGTATTGATAGCAGGATTGTAAGGCAGGATCTGAGGATTTCCCACGCGAAACATTACATGAAAAGAACCCTTTCAAACCCCACCCCAAATGTCCAACAGGCCGGTTTGAATTGAACCAATCAATACATAGGTGTCAAATTGTTGTGGGAAAGAACCGATAAGATGCCGTTATCAAGGCTATCAGGTTTCTCTGCGGTTTCTTCCCATCCGACTGGAGATAAGGTAGATGGCCGGAGGTACATTCCTTTCACACCCCAACTGAGATACTTCAAAGAGGATAAAACAGTGGTGGCGAACCTATGGCACGCATGCCAGAGGTGGCACTCAGAGCCCTCTCTGTGGGCATGCGCGCTGTTGTCCCAGCAGAATTCGCCAGAGTAGCAAGCACGTGGCGTTTGGAAGTGACAGGGCAGGAAGTGAGCGAGCAAGCGGCGTTGGCTCCCCCGGGGATGCCCTGGAGATGGCAAGGGGACTGACCCCAGCCACGCTCACCGAGTCTGCCGTGACCACTGCAGCCACGCCCACCCAGTGGGCCATGTCCCCCCGCGCCCCCTGAGGCACCACAATGCTGATGCAGCCCTGGCACTTTGCGATAAATAAGTGGGTTTTGACTTGCAGTTTGGGCACTCGGTCTCTAAAAGGTTCACCATAACTGGGATAGAACAAAGCAAAGGAAGTACATTGCAGAAGACCCATAGGTTATTCCTCCCCCCTTTCCCAGCACTAGCATCCCCTCCCCAACAGAATGGCAGAAGCAGAAAATGAAAGCATAAGAAAGAAATACATTGAGGGTCTAACAATTAAGCTACTGCATGAGACCCTTCTTCTAAGAACTTCCTTGCTTCAGGAAGAAGAGATCTGAAGTTTTTACTTCATATCCAATATTATATTTTTGCTATTATTTAAGTCTGAACAAGCCACAGAGAATATTAACAATACTGTGAATTTTAAATAATAGTTTATATTTATTTGATCAATTCATTGATCAATTGATTGATTGACTTATATCCCTCCATTCTACATTGCTGAGTTCTCATGGTGACCAACAAAAGTTAAAAATGATAGCGTTAGCTAGCTGATAATTTAAAACCAACACTAAAATTTAAGCTTTAATCAATTAAATTCTTGATAAAATATGCATCATTAGAAATATAAATTCTGAAAGCACAATTTACGAGGGCCGGGAAATAAACAGAAGCCCATTTGCTGCATGTCAGAAAGATAAGTCAGTGAGAATATCTTCAAGAGGGCTGTTCCTGCTGGTCCCTTTTTAGTATGCATGGTAATAACAGAGCAAGTGTTCCATTAGAGGAAAAGGCCCTGAGCTGTTTAGGATTTAAAGGTCAGTTCCAACATTTTAAAGCACTGGCAACCAATGTAGATCTTTCACTAAGGCATTGTGTTTCTGGTATCTTGACAGCATTCTAGCAACTATATTTGTATCAGTGCAGTACTAGTTCTATTTTTAATTTGCAGTTCTACTTTTTCAAGAATTGCCCACTATTGAGTACTGCATTACTTGAAATGGAACACAATTAAGGCACAAAACATCATCCCCAATCCTATGGCTGATGAGTTGTCATGGCTGCCAAAACAGGTATATCATTGTGTAAAAGCACACCTCACTGTAGCAGGGTTTAAATCAAATCCCTACAAATTTAAGACAGCTAAAACTGAGCAAGTCTTCCCACATTACAAATCTAGTCTCTTAGGGAAGTATAGTCCTCCTCTCATTTGGACACAATGAGATACTACAGTTAATTAAAAATAGAAGCATAAGCTTTGTCACTGACTTCTGAGAGATTTGAATAGAGAAAAGGTATCTGACCAGGTCAGCCTAATACTCACATACATATTAAATGTGGCAACTTCAACCCAGTCAAGTTGAAGATATTACTAGTCCACAATAAGGCATTCCTTCTTTTTATGCTGATATTTTAAAATGTCAAAAAACAACCTCTTTTTAAAAGTTAAGGGATAATTTATTTTGGGACCAGTTAATATAGAAGAAGAGACTAGACATTCTTAAATAGCCTCTGTAATATAAATGTCTATAGAGATTCTCAATTATCCAGGTCATGGTTGTCCCAAAGATGCTTTTTTTCACGAGGCAACTAGACTTTCTTGTTTTTCTTTGAAGATGTTTCGCTTCTCATCCAAGAAGCTTCTTCAGCGCTGACTGGATGATGGGGAATGGCAGGATTTATTCTCCTTGCAGATAGATGGACATTTGCATTCTTTTAGCGATCATTGAAATCCCTGTAGGCTTATCTGTGTCATCAGGGTTACCTGAGTAGTGCGAATGGTCCCAAGGAGTATAAATCCTGCCATTCCCCACCATCCAGTCTGAGCTGAAGAAGCTTCTTGAATGAGAAGCAAAACATCTTCAAAGAAAAACATGAAAGTCCAGTTACCTTGTGAAAAAAGCATTTTTGGGACTCTGTAATATAATTTATAATCCCTGCATCACCTAACATGTGGGATTGTTTTGGGAGCCAGGCCAGTTTCAGGTGTGCATGTTTCTCCTACACCTCCCAGTAATGTGATTAATTACATTTATATCAATTTTTCATACTGTAGCATTATGTTCATGATGATCGGAACTGATATCTAATAGGCAATAATGGATTGTTGCATCTAGAAATGCTCTAAATTATATATTTTAATCATTTTATTTTGCTTATATCCAAGAAAAAGTCAATTGAAACTTGTAAATTCCTTACCTCCCTAGTAAATTTCAGATGGTTTTTCTGTACTGGAATGGTTATTTTAAGAAGCCATGTGGTAAACAAAAGATGGATCAATAGATTTTATTCTTATTTATGAATAAAATATTACAATGTGCATGCACCCGCTGTTCAGAGTAAAACAGAATGACATATTGGTTTGATTGTGCTTCACTAGTACTGTATATTGACAATGATGCATTTTTGTGCCTTTGGTGAGATATCATGTATTTTTAGAGTGATGAACAAAGGACATCATCAAGTTGCTCTTAAGAATTTCATTTAGATCCTTCATACCAAACACTAGAACAATAAAAAAACTATCTAGCATGATCATGCGTTAAATAAGCGATTTATAATTTAAAATTGGCACATTCAAAAAGTGACAATGCTTCTTTTGTAAGAACAGCATAAATCTTTTAACATGGCATAGAAGATTGTGTTTGTCAATTATTTTATATACAGTATTATACAACAGATCTTTAGCAATGGTATAATTTCTTTAAATAGCACAGTATTAATTTATGCACCAGATTTAATGTGATGTAGCTATTCTGGGTTGTCTTCATATTTTGTAAAAATGTCCTGGTATCTCACAAATATGGCTTTCATAGTGCCAAGATAAAAGCAACACACATACCTTCAATTACCTGTTTGGGGTATATGCCATTTACATATGGGCAACACAGGATTTATGTAGCTTGTTGACTGCAAAGTGGGTTGTGCCCAGAAGTATTTTGGGAGGCGTTTCAATAGTTTTGAAAAGAGAAATAGGGGCTTTAAACATCTGCAATGTGTGAAGAATCTATTTTGCTTCCTCACCTTCCCATATGCAAAGTTTGAGTCCTTTCTACTTTGCAAGCTTTGGAAACTAAAGGTAGGAGTTTACTGACTCTGCTAGTCATTGCCAACTGGTGCTTGTGGTGCTTGTTTTCGTTTCAAGGCCATTGAACCAGGGCTGTCCAAAGACATTTTTGCGGTCATGTGGTCATGGAGCACTGTTACCTTCCCATTGAAGTGGTACCTATTTATCTACTTGCGTTTGTATGCTTTTGAACTGCTAGGTCGGTAGGAGCTGGGGTGAGGGCAGGAGCTCACCCCATCACATGGAGCTTGGGTCTCAAACCCGGGCTGCCGCCTGTCCAGCAACAAACTCAGCATCTTAAGTCTGAGCCACCATGCCACCTAATGAACTGTATATTTATTTATTTACTTATTTGCTTACTTACTTATTTTTTATTCTATCAAATTTAGAGACTGCCCATCTCTCAGAGCCATTATTTTTTGGACCAGTGTTGGGTTGAGGCATTTCCTGCACTTAAATGGAGGGATCCTCATACAGCTTTCCACCTTAAAAGAGGCCCATTTTTTCCTTATACTCTCTATTAAAATATAGAAGTCAGAATAAGTGTCTGCTAAACTCCTCAATGAAGTTTTCTTCACCTAATTATTTCCCTAGATGTGATTTAGATGAAATGTGTAAAATTTCCTATGGAGATCTTAATTTTGTTGATCTTGACTGGCAAAGTAAAATCATTATGTATTCAATCATAAAAAGGGGTGTTCAGGATCAGAATCTGTGACTTAACATGATAGTATTTTAATATAGTTATACATCTGTAATATTAATGTTTGAAGACTAGCAGGCATTAAGCTTTCTAACAGCTCCATGACAATTATCATATTTTATATCAGCTATATTTTTTGTGAAAAATGATTTAAAATTATAATTGTAACTGGGTACAATTACACAGCGAGTAATATAGTGCTTGTGGAAGAACTAAGCATTATTTTATCTACTGCTAGTTAACCAAAGAATGTATTTCAAAAATATTTTCCTCAACTGGATAAAAACATTTTCCTTATTTTGCCCTACTTGTCCATTTGCACTTATGAACAACATGATCATTGTAAAACACTAATCAAACATTAAATGTTAATACAATCATATATTAATAAAGTATTAATGGAAATGAGAATTATTTTATTAATGAAGTACATTATTGCCTGGTGTAAGGTATGAACTCAGTCATTTATATTTTAAGGCTAAACATTGTTTCCAGTAGTACTATAACCACATTAGTTTGGAAATCTGAGAACTGTAATCACAATTCAAGATCATTAAAAAATAAAACAGTTGAACTGATTAAATGCCAAAAGCAGGCATACATATAAAAACAAGATAATAACAATAAATGAGGGTATAATCTTAATGTCCCAATATGGCTTTTCATAAAAGCAAAAAAAAAGCATACATACGTATGTGTAGTGTTTTCTTTACATATGTAATAATAATAATAATGATAAAGTTGGAAGGGACCTTGGAGGTCATCTAGTCCAACACCCTGCTCAGGCAGGAAACTCTATACCATTTCGGACAAATGGCTGTCCAGTTTCTTCATTTATTCATTTATTCAAGTTTCCTTTTAATGTAGACCGACTACCGTACAAACTTTCAATGTGACAAGAGTAAGGATGAAGTCAGGTTTCAATACAGAAAGTGCAAGGCTTACTCTCAGAGTTGAAAATTTTTATCTATCATTGCTTTAAGGAGAATGTGAAGGTTCAATAAGCGTTGGTGGGGGGACAAATATATGCTTGGTGACAAAAGTCATCACGTGTGTACCAAGGTTTTCAAATGATTGAATTCTTATGTCTGCAATTAAGCCCCAGATCAACTTTTCTACAACAAAACTTAGCTTTCAATCAAAAGGTGAAAGGGCGGAGGGTATAGGCATTTTAGTGTAATTCAGTAATCATCAGCCTCGGCAAGTTTATGGTGGGCTGATTTTAACTCCTAGAATTCGCCAGTCAGCTACATTTAAATTTGCCAGGGTTGAGAAACACTAGCGTAAGTCCTCAAAGTGCTGCCGAAATGCTAAACAAAGCCCTGCTAATGAATAAAAAAGCTTTCACGACGAGCTGGCCTTCTTAGAGGCTCGCTTTAATAGGGCCTCTTTCGCGCACCGAAATGTAACTCTGAAGTCCACATTGCAGGAACAAAGTCTCTCACCCATTTCATCCCACGCTATTTCTCCTAAACAAAGCCCTGCTAATGAATAAAAAAGCTTTCACGACGAGCTGGCCTTCTTAGAGGCTCGCTTTAATAGGGCCTCTTTCGCGCACCGAAATGTAACTCTGAAGTCCACATTGCAGGAACAAAGTCTCTCACCCATTTCATCCCACGCTATTTCTCCTGAAACAGGCCCTTTTTTCTACTGGCTTGCTCTACGGCAGGGGTGGGATCTATGGCCTTTTTACCATCTGTGAACTTCAACTGGCTGGCTCAGGAATTCTGGGAAGTTCACAGATCGTAAAAGGGTCATAATTCCCCACCTCTGCTCTACGGAGAAAGACTTCAGCGGCTGAATCGCACGCCGAGATGGAAAGCGCAAGCAGAGTCGCAAGTTGCAAGCAAGACGTAATAAGCTTTCGGAGTCGGAGTGCTGAGCCCCGCGACTCCGCTCGGCTGCAGTCGAAGACTCCCGGAGCCTTCTAATCCTCTTTGGAAACCTGGCTAGAAATGCTCGCGCGTAAAGGCGCGCGCCCGAACCGCTCGGAAACCTGGCGCGGAGGAGAAAAAGGATGAACCTGAGGGAACTTAGTCACCGCCTCTTTCTACCAAGCTCAGGCGCCGATCTGCCCGCAAGGCGGCAATCCAGAAGCGCTTGCTTACGCCGCCGAAACCCGTATCCCAAGTCAGCGGGCGAGACCACTCTGTCTCAGACGCCGGCTGGCTCGCTCGCCTTGTACATCCGGAAACAATGGTGCCGTCGCACAGCGTGACGCTACTTTTCCTGGCGGTGGGGGGATGCCCGCGGGTCTCCTGGTCGCTGGTCTGGTACACAGCCTGGGTGAGCACGGTGTACACCGAGCCGGGCACCAACCGCACGGTGCGGGACAGTGCGGAAAGCGGGCGCTACGGGAACAGCTCGCCCAAGGAGAGCGCGCAGGGCCTAGTGGGCATCCCTTGCGGCGGAACAGCCCACCACATGGCGGGCTGCGACCCGAAGGTGGAATACGAGATACCCATGCAGCCCGGAAGCTCCTCGGGAGAAAAAAAGGCGGGAGCGCCCTTCTCGCCGCCTCAGTCCTGGATCGCCTTGGTGGCCCACGGAGGCTGCCCCTTGAAGGATAAAGTTGCCAACGCAGCAAGAAGGAAAGCGGCCGCCGTGGTCATCTACAACGAGCCTCAGTTTGGCAACTCCACTCTTACCTCTATGTCGTACCTCGGTCAGTGTAGTGAGGGGAGAAATAAGGAAAGTAATTTGAAAACTATTTTTGTTGCGAAGGGGGTTGGGTGGGTGCCGACAGCGATGGTAAGGGACTGGGAAGGTAAAAACAGGATTTTTCCCTCTGAAGTGGCGAAACTCGGTATGAATGAAATCTTGGAACCGGCCTTGATCAACCTGTTGCCATTTGGTCAAGGGGGAGGAGGAGCCTGCATTAACTTGGAATAGGATATTGTGAAATAAAAGTGGGGTTTAACTACAATTTTCACATGTAGAAGTAGAAAGTTAAGGGCAGGAGGTTGAATCAAAGCAAAAGCACATTCAGACTTCTCCCACCAGTTGTCTACCAAATATCTCAAAAGCCTACATGGAAAGTATCATATTCGTCCTTAAGTAGCCAAACTAGAAAATATTTTGTTTCTGGGGTGCAAAATCAAGAGCCTAGTCCTCTTTTTAAAATGAAGCAAACTCTTCAGACTGTCACCCAGAAGAAGGTTGCTGTTGGTTGAGTCAAGAAACTGGATGGGAGGTAACAAAATTCTCCTGCTTCTTTTATGGAAAAAATGATGCTATTTCAAGTACCACAAAGAAAATTAGGCTAATTAGACTCATGCTATTTAATGAATTTCTATATGAAGAATTTGTTATGACCATTATATTCAGTTTTGATGATTATGATGTGCTTTTCAGTTTTAGTGAAACTAAGCATCATTTATTGCCTCAGATCATCTGAGAATTGTAAAAATTCTGACCAATATTGTGTGTAAATTCTAGGATAGCATATTATCTTTATATGAGACGCAGGAAGTCAACTTTGGATATTCTTGCTGAGAAAGACACTGAAGTTGTTTATAGAAGAAAGTGGATTTTGGCCTTGCAGATGTGGCTGAACCCTCATTGTCTATGTTGTCTGGACTGCTGGGAGTTATAATTCAGTAACATCTGGTGGGCCCTTTCTATCTTAGGCCATTTTTCTTGAATTTTATTAAACTTTTTAAATTTTGGTTAGTCAAATTAGTTTATGAGAAGATTATTGTCTTAATTGTTTCCAATGGCCTCATTGCTAACGCAATTATATGATTCCTGTAAGACTTGCAAAGGCTTTATGTTTTTGTGTTTTTTTTCTAAAACTTTTCTTTTCGTTTAGTTTTGTTTGTTTTATTGTTGAGATTCCTAATATGTCTCAGAATGGCTACATATATTCTGGAAGGGTATGCTGGAGGCAGAGGAATTCAAAATACCACTGGGCTACAGTGAAAGTTTTGAAACACCAGGTAGCTTTACTGTGGATTTTTCAGTATTTGCTATATATCTATAATGTTAAGGACATAGTAGAAAAATTGCATGTTGCTGATGTCTAAGCAACAAATGACAAATATATCTGTTCCATCAGGAAAGCAAAATATATGAACTTCCAGTTCTGAAGCCCACAGAAGCTGTATTAGATGTGGAAATTGGGGGGAGGCAGAGATCAATGGAAAAACTGGGCTGGAAAAAATAGGGTTAAATCATAGCCCACTTCCCCTTCTCATAGCACATTTGGAATGCATTCTTGATAAAATGCTGTTAAATAGCAAAATCTAAAAGTGGATTTTTTCATTACAATGCTTTTATGTTTATAGTTCTATATTTTTTTAAAAAAACTACAGACCTATTTAAATACAATTATTTTATTCCAGCCCAAATAAACTGAGCTGTAAAAACTCCCAATGTCCATCCAGTAGAAATCATCACTGTCCTGTTCTTTTCAGACCTCAGATTTTTTTCTTTAAATGTGAACCATCCTTGCCTAATACTAGAAATGAATCATGGGCCAGCATCTTAAATATTTGGAACATATGTGGCAGAAAAAATGCTGCCAACATTTCAATTAAGTTTAACATGAATCTTAAGTACTGTCTAAATTCTATTTTAATTATTTTGCATACTCATGCTTTATCATTTTGTTGTAGCAATCTGTGTATATTCCAAAGCAACTGAGGCGGCACAAGGGAAAAAGTCTTGCTTAAAAAAGATGAGCAGATTTAATTTTTATGCTTCAGGGCAAGAGGTGATCATTCTAGGAGATATCCTTACCTACTCCCCTTTAGTTCCTAGTCAGATTCTTGGGACCAAGAGACCTTGGAAATAAAACTATGGCAAGAACAATTTTAATTTACTTATAATTATCAGTAAGATAACTTGAGTTTCTTTCACCAAATAAGAGATGTAGAAGAGTGCATCTGATTCCTCTTTTTCTTCTTTTCAATAGGTACTGCTAATACAGTAGTAATTATGGTTGGGTATCCAAAAGGAATGGAGATCCTAGAGCCAGTCCTAAGAGGAATTCCAGTAAAAATGACTATTAGTGTTGGTAAACAACATGTACAAGAATATATCAACGGACAATCAGTTGTGTTTGTAGCAATTGCGTTTATCACAATGATGATTATATCTTTGGCATGGCTTATATTTTTTTACGTACAACGTTTTCTCTATACTGGATCACAGTTTAGAAGCCAGGTAATTATTGGTGGTAATTATCTGTTTACCTTGTGTAATGTTAGTGCATCTTCCTGCCTAATCTTTGAATGCTGTTTAACCTGAAATTTGCCTGTTACTATCTGTTATAACTTGTTTCCAGAACTAGATATACCTGAAAATTATAGTTCAGATTACTACTTTAAGCAAGAGTTAGGTAGCAGTTATTTTCAGTTGATGAAACTAATTGTTATGCTAATTATTATTTTTCTATTATCTGTGGAGGTGTAACTAAGTTGAACTGCCTCTTTAATTAATTTAACAATATACTACAAGCTGAGGCTGTACAGAACTGTCAAAATATGTTTTTCAACAAGCAGGTGTTGTACAAACACTTAACAGTATTTGAATTGTTGAAACAGCTGCTCCTGAGCTACTTCTAGCACAGGGGTGTCAAACTCGCAATGACATGTTGCAACGTATTGTGATTTTTTTTCCATTGCCAGCAATGGGGTGGGTGCGGTTTCAGCATGGTGCATCCGGCCCACGGGCCAGCAGTTCAACACCCCATTCTAGCATAACTGCATTAACAAATTTTTTTTAATGCTTTGTCCTTATTCCTATGTATTACATTTCAAACACTTTGCATGGCTCTGCTGAGCAAACACAGTGAAATAAGCTCATGATTTTAGTCCTTGCAACTTCAGTTTCTCTAGTACAGATTTACATAAATTAGGCATAAAGCAGATATGATGGAAAACAATGTGATTTTTTTCATGTTTCTTTTTTGCTGCTTGCTCTTTTCCTCTCTTCAACCTATTTGTTTATCTGTACTATTATAACTCAAAGGATCACAGAGTATCAGGGCCCTTCAAAGACATCTTACTCAGCCCTCACCTACCGGTAGATAGAATCCACGGAACATGAGTGTGCAGATTTTTGGCTTACCAGGGCCACATTGAGGAATTGTTTTCTTGAGATGTGTGCAAACCTGGTGACCAACTACAAGAAATGTCTGACCTCTCTGATTGCCACCAAGGGTTTTGTCGCCAAGTACTAAGTCATGTTTTGTGAAGGTGTCAAATACTTATTTCACTCATTAAAATGCAAATCAGTTTATAACTTGTTTGAAATGCATTTTTTTCTGGATTTTTTTGTTATTCTGTCTCTCACTGTTAAAATAAACGTACCAATACAATTATAGACTGATCATTTCTTTATCAGTGGGCAAACTTATAAAATCAGCAGGGTATCAAATAATATTTTCTCTCACTGTACAATTGCCTCTTTCATCCTACATTTTTCTTCATTAGTTGAAAAACTTAGTTTTTCCCTGTTAAATTATATCTTATTGTTTAAACCCTTTGCTTGAATATTAACCAATGGAAATATTTTGCTATGGTTCTTAACTAATGGATCAAGCCATTTGAGCAAATATTCTTGAAAGTCTTAATTTTTTAACATAAAGCCATTGTAACTATTTGGCTCAGAAAAAGGGAATATTAGCAAAATGATTGTCATATCTAAATTGTGCTATTGCATTCATCTTGGTCCTTATAGAATATTTTGTGGATTTTCATTTTGTGTCTCCATCTTATAATACTGCCCTAATCAAGGAATTACCAACACAAACAAGCATACTAATAGTAAACCACAGCCTACTCTAGGAACTACCAAGAACCCAGCAACATTGACAGGGCAAATCACCAGTATATAAAAAGAAGAGCAAAGCCCACTCCCTTCAAGCACTGATGGTGTTACCTATTTTGGTAATGAAACATTTGCAAGAAAACTACCAAGCTCAGAAAGCACCAAGGAAATCTCATGGTATACACTTACTTGTGCTATGACAGATCTTAGATCAGTGTTTATTGCCCAGAAAGATGTTTCTTTGTAACACACACATTGATATATCTTATTTTTTTAAGGGTCAGAGAGAAGAAACAATTGGCGCAATTGCTCAGCTGCCACTCTGTACTCTAAAAGACGAAGATAAGGTAATTACCTAAATTTAGCATTGGGAATAATAAACTTCATTTTTTAATAATGATTTTTCAAAAATATTTGTAATTCCTTTCAAGATGAGTACATTTTCTACTCCATATAAATTATCAGTGGAAATTTAGTAGGATCAATAGATGTCTTTATATTACTTGTTGTATTTTCTTTCAATTTGTGATTAATCAGCTAACTAACTATATTGACACATTCCTTCATATCTTTGAGTTTATATGCTATGTTTCAATAAACTGTAAATCTAAGAAGTTTCTCATGATTTGCATCGGTAAAATCATGAAATGTATCTAAATCACAAACTAATAAAATAAATAATCCTAGTTTAATAAAAAATATAGTAAATACAATTTACGTAGTGACAGCATCCTTGTATCCAAATGCCTTTCAGAATAATCAAGTTTTAATTAGTTTTTGGAACTCCCAAAATAATGGTGTTTCCAGATAAGAGTGTCCCTTATCTGGGACAATGCTGTTCCAAAGTATAAGTGCCACTAATGAAAAATGTTATTTACAGGCTTATGCCCCTTTCACCTTAAGCAAATAGCAGAAAATTTGGGTGGAGTGTACATACCAGTCAATACAGACTAGTTACTTCTGTGCAAAAGAGGTGGTTCTATTTGTATCTACAACCTATATAGGGATTTATAGATTAAAATTAATTTTTGAATTGTAACAGATACCTATTGGCAACCAGTGCAGTAATTACTAGTAGTCTTCAGCTTTTGACTAATTGAGCATTTGTCTGAAATGGTATATAGGCTGCCTTGCTTGAGCAGGGGATTGGACTAGAAGACCTCTGAGATCCCTTTTTTTTCGTTGGAATTATGGCTTTAATTCATTAAGCAGGTCACCTGATTTTGTAATCTTTTTTACAACTTTTTTGCTGTGGTCATTAAGTAAGGAGCCTTTTTTTTGTCAGAAACCAGAAATAAACACAAGAAATCAGCAAAGATTAAAAAAATCATAGTCACATGACTATGTGAGGCTGCAAACGGCCATAAAAGTAAGCCAGTTGCCAAGCTCCCAAAATCTGATCACATGACTGTGGGAGGGAGTAATGGTGCAGCTGTTACAACTTTGAACTTGGGTCGTAAGTATCTTTTGGTAGGTCTGGCATAATTTTTGCAGTTGTAAGTTGACAACTACCGTGTTTCCTCGAAAATAAAACCCAGTATTATAATTTTTTTGCATCCATTAGGTCTTATTTTCGGGGGATGTCTTAAGCCAAGGGGGAGGCAGGGGGAGCTGCTCCAAGCACCCTGCAACCGCTTACCATGCTGAAGGGCCTGCGCGGCCAGGCCTACCATGCCCAGATACCTATCGCGCCTCACCTGTTCAGTAGTGGCTTCTCCCACTTTCTCCTTCTTCTTCCTCCTTTGAATAGCCCTTCGCTTCCATTGCTGCTTTTTCAGTCCTGGATCTTGGTTTGTCCAGAGCCTGTGCAGAGGGTATTTTGGAAATGAAGCCCTGCAGTGATAGGGTGGGGTGGGAACCATTCCCTTTGCTTTTGGAATGGCTCCGAAATTGGCTGAAAAGAGGGGCCCAAGGGCTCCAATCTGGCTTTGCAGCAAGCAAGAGGATTGGAGGCACATGAATGCACACTAGTATGGCATCTCATTTCCCCTGCTGCTGGATTTTTGCTGCCATACTGTATAACTTTCTTTAAAGTTTACTTGATGCCGAATGCAGATCCGTCCCGTTCTGCATCAAGTAAACTTTAAAGAAAGTTAAACAGTATGGCAGCGAAAATCTAGCGGGGGGGAGGGGGAAACCCAGTTTCACGTATGGGGAATCTTCACTGCCTGCCTCCCCCTGTGCCTTCACTTTGCTAAATTGATCAACTGGCTAGAAGTGAGGTTTACAGTAGCAGGCCGAGCGTGCTGAGTCCCTGTACATAAGACCGGGTTTTTTCCCTCCGTTGCACAGTCAGTGGTTGCGGGGCATGTGGGGCAGCTCCTTGCCTTCCCCACTTGCGTTGCCTCATGGCAGCAGCACTGGCACAATGCCGAAGTGGGCCAGCAGCCATGCGGCTGTCGGTACCACTGTCGTGAGATGAGACAGGTGTCAGGACTAGCAACCAGACGGTGTGACAGAATGGGTGGGCGGCCGACTGCCCAGGCTCTTAAGTAGGGCTTATTTTGGGGGCAGGGCTTATATTAAGTCCAACCCCAAAAATCAAGCTAGGTCTTATTTTTTGGGTAGGGCTTATTTTTGGGGAAACACAGTACTTTATAGCTGTTATATGAATGTAATGACACTGCTTTGCCAGTATATTTGAGGCTGCATCTTGGATGAATTGGAAGTTTGGTTGTCCAGAAGTAGCTCCCTACAGATAGTTCTTGAATTATGAACACAATGAGCCCCAAATTTCTGTTGCTAAGCAAGACAGTTAAGTGAGGTGCATCCCATTTTATGACCTTTTTTGACACAATAGTTAAGCAAATCATTGTGGTTCCTAAATGAAACATGCAGTTGTTTAGCAAATCTGGCTGTAAGGACCCACCCCACTTTGCATCTTAAGAAGACAGAACTCTTGGAATATTTCTTCCAACAGGCATCCTTTATTAAGATAAAATGGTTGCAGGCGTTCTAGACAGGACCTGGGGCCCAAGCTCTACGGTTCAAGGTTTTAAGGGGTCCCCAGCAGCCCCACTCCACCCCACCATCTTTCCAGCGACAATCCCAGGCATTACATTTCCACCCCCCTTTTCCTCACTGCCGGTGGAAGGGAGATTTCAGAGAGGAGTAGATGAAAGCTGATGACCCCATTGTTATGAATTAGTCCTTTTGGTGGTATCCACATTCAATTCCTTGGAAGTTGTACCGAAGGAAGTGAAGGCCATAAAACCCCTTTGTTCACCCCCCTTCCCCTTCATCGTATGACAGAATCCAGAGAGGGCAGAAATGGGGTTTTCCATAGTCGATAACTAGAGATGAAATATAGTTGGATTCTGACACTGGTTTTCCCCATTGACTTTGCTGCCAGAAACCAAGTGGGAAGATCGCAAATGATGAACATGTGACACTGGGACAGTGCAACTGTCATAAATACATGCCAGTTTCCAAACAACCAAATTTTGATCATATGACCATGGAGATGTTGCAATAGTCCTAAGTGTGAAAAACAGTCATAAGTCACTTTTTTCAGTGCCATGGTTAACAGTCACTAAATGAATGGTTATGAGTCAAGAATTACCTGCATAGTATTCTCAATAAATGGCAATCAAGATACGAGTTTCTGGGGGCAGAGCTTTCTGCTTCAAGTAGAACCCCAACTTGTGCAGTAGCCAAATCTGGGTAAATATCCCTGCAGCCTCCATTTTCCTTGCTACAATAGCTAGAAGTCCAGGAGGGTTCTCAAATTACAGAGCTGCTTCCTCATGCAGAATTATCACCAGAGCTAGAAGAGAATTCTTTGGAGTAAGAAGCAACTCTGTCTTTCCAGACTCTAATGCCTATCTGTTTCATCCAGATTCAACCAGATCAAGACTTCCTTGGCTCAGAGTTAACACGTTTTGCTAATATCAAGATAATTTGATTTAAATGTATTTTCAAAAAGAAAGAAAAATATACTTCAATACTTATACAGTATGTCTGCCATATCCTAGGTAGTCCTATTAGACTATGTAACAGAGGTACATAGTCTGGTAGATCTTTGTATGATATGGAATTAGCCATCTCAGTTTTAAATACCACCAACTCAGTGCTCTTCCAAACATTATAATTGACAACTGAATTGAAGCAATTGACAACTATTTGCTTCCAGGTCTTAGACTTATTTAATTTTCAAATCCTATTTCCTTTGTACAAAGTTCCAACTAATGGAATTCAGGGTTTCAGTAAAAACAATAGAAGACAATAACACTGCTCACAATTATCCTAGTCTTTCATTTTTTCAAAAATTCTGGTTCTACTACCTAACTGAATACATTGATTGTTTTTTCTCAGAATTGGCCCTGAGTGTATATATTTCAAGCTGTTTTTGTATTACCAATGTATTTAAATGTGGCTTTATTTTTTTTAAGTGTTGGGCTATTGATGCAGAAAATTGTGCTATATGCATCGAAAACTATAAAGCAAAAGATACTGTTCGACTTCTGCCTTGCAAGTAAGTTTATTAAACATTTTAACTTTGCTTCAATTAGAAATATTTAACAAAAAAAGTCCACAGAATGTTTAAAAGGGGTACACACATTGAAGCTATTAGCCAATATGTAGTTCATTCAAGTATAAAGATTGGAGTCACTAAATCTATCTCACAATGTGACTGTTACAGGAGAAAGAAGTACATTGTATGCCACACTGAGAAAAACCGGAATATACACTAAATCTAATAAATTTAAGAGTATTTGTTTTGATTGATGTTAAGGCAAGTTTTCTTTTTTAATTTTTTACAACTTAAAGTATTGTAAGAATTGCTATTTTTTTATGGAATAGAAATATCAGATCTAAAGGCAAACAAAATTTCATTACAAAACCTATTTCTGCTAGAATATATTTAGAAGAGGTGGTTCATTTTCCTTATTGATCTCACATTGGATAATCTATTCTCCTTAAATGAGTGATCATTAACTATGTCTTCAGGTCATAAAATATTTCAACAATAATTCATATTACAAGAGATATCAGTCTGTTTTGATTGCTTGTTTAGGAAATTTATCAGGAGATCAGGGCTTACTTTCACATACGTAACTTTTATTTTTTATTTATTTAACATATTTATATAGTAACCTATTTACCAAGACCAATAAAAACAATCATAGCCATATCAATTAAAATGGCTTAAAATAAATAGCAATAGTCCCACGAAAATAAAATATGCAGAATTTACCCTCATAAGAGCTCCAGTTGCCAGGTCCCAATAGAAGAGAATATTGACTTAAACTGTGGGGTCTTTGGTGGTCTCTGAGCTTGGTTGCTTTCTTGCAGACATTTCATTATGATACTAGGTAACATTAGTGGTAACAATCAAGCCCCACAATATAGCCAGGTCTTATGGATTTGCAGAAAGCAGCAAGGTTGGCTGTGTATGTCAGGGAAGAGGTTAATCCTGTAAGATGGGCACCATGATAGAAAAGGGACACGTCTGAGGACTCACTAACCAGTATAGCTTCAGTGATGGAGCATGTCATTTTTGCCTGATCTTGTGGGATAGGCAGAAACTATCTCATGGTAATTGAAATCTTCTAAATAAAAGAGAATGAAACAGAAATTAAACACACCTGTAAATTTTGCTTTGCACAAACAAGGAAGCATAATTGATATCTATTCTGCAACAGTTCTCTGAATGCCATCTATAACTTTCATTGCATATTACATTTTTGTGTTAGTTTATAATTGTGCTGTTATTGAACATAGCATCTTGTAAAGATATGAATTATGAGCCTAATTAATATATTGGCAAGTGAGGCATTTCTTTATTCAGAGTTTGTCAAACTCAAGATGAAAATAGACTTCCTATATTAAGCTTTTATTATCATTTTTTGACCAGCTGATTTTATTCTATAAATATAAAATTTGGTTTAGAATGTCCTTATACTTGATTTTGATGGTAGTGTTTCTATCTTTAGACATATCTTCCATAAGCTGTGCATTGATCCCTGGTTGCTGGAACAGAGAACATGTCCAATGTGTAAATTAGATATCATGAAAGCGCTAGGATATTGGGTATGTTGTAAACGTATGTAATAAAATATATTTATTTTCAGTAAAGCATATATTTTATACAACTTGTGTTATTTGCCCATTAAAATGAGTAAGAAATCTCAGATTTTCAAAAGTTTGCCATTGAGGTTTGGAAAGCACACTGGGTGGGGGTATAGAAAAACAATCCGGTAACTGCATATAAAGTAAAGTTCAAAGGTTGTTCTTCCCTGGTATGTGTGGCAATGTAATATTGTAAGTGTTTCTGTGAACCATGCTTATTGCTAAAATGCTTGCTTTTCTTCAGAGATGTTCTTAAGCAGTGGATAAGCTGTCATTTTGCTGATTTCAGATACTATAAAGTCTGATTCCATCAAATTTAATAATTTTATTCTTGGAATTTATCAATTAAGCTTCTTCTCTTCAGGTTCTATCCCTTCCATAGTAATTAATTATTTTTTTCTCTAACTTTAAAGGGAGAATCTAAAAAACTTGCAGTGCCTGAATCAATGAGTAGTAACATACCAACTGAGAACTGGAATATTTCTATAGAGGAAGATAGTAATGAAACAAGTGGCTTATCAGCATCCTCTATTAGCTCAGTTGCATTAAATAATGTTTTAAAAGAAAATCTGTGTGAAACGACAATTTTACTTGGTAGGTAATTTTGGAGATTTTTCTTTTTCTAGGAACAAAGTATTACTTTGTAAATCTAGACCCAGTGGTTCTCAACCTTTTTAATGCCGCGACCCCCAACCGGTCATAAGTCGAGGACTACCTGTATTTCCCTGCCCGGGAGAGCCGCACATGCGTGGTGCCGCCCCCTGCGCTGGCTGAGGCATAGCTGGCAAGGGACAGCGACGGCGCAGGACGACCACCGGCTGGGCCTACAGCTGGCCCAGCCCAAGAGAGGTAAGGCACCCGCCTGGCCCCACGTGCCCAGCAACCCTCCCTGTGCCCGCCGCTGCCCTGCTAGCCTTACCTTGGCCACCACCCGTTCGGGGCAGCAACAGGCAGGCCCAGGCATTCCTGGGCGGCCGCAGAAAGCAGCAGCAACGGCGCAGGGCGACCACCGACTGGGCCACCAGCTGGCCCAGCCCAAGGGAGGTAAGGCACCCACCGGGCCCCATGCACACCAGCAACTCTCCGTGTGTCCGCTGGCCTCCCACCTCCCACCCCTGGCCCTCTTTTACTTACATTTTTAGTAGTTGCTCAGCAGGGAGGGATGGAAACTTCCAGACAGCTTGCCTTCGCTGCAGACAACTTGCAGCACCGTTTGCAGACTGGGACTTTTGGCGGGCTCAGCAGGGCAGAGACAACCTGGACAATTCCTATTGGCTTTTGAAAGCCAAGAGAATTAGACTCTATTCAAGAGAGTCTATTCTCTTGGCTTTCAAAAGCCAATAGAATAAGAGGGAGTAGCACAGCTAAGGAAAAGGGGGGAAAAATGGCGGACTGCGTTGTTTGGCGACCCCCGTGAAATGGTCGTTTGATCCCAAATGGGGTCGCGACCCATAGGTTGAGAACCGCTGATCTAGACTTAGTGACGGATATGTTTTATTTTTACCTTTATATCATTTAAGTATCTGAGAAACCACATAAGCACTTACATGGTTGTTGTTTGTATAGAGCATTGATCTCAAAATTACATAATTTGAGTCTTTTCTAGATTAGAAAATATGTGATATACTTATCATTAGAATTCAGTACAGTAGTATGGATTTTGTTCAATCAGAACAATAATTACAAATAGTTCCATAAGAAATAAATATGATACATGGAAGATAAAATGAAAATGAGCTGGGGAAAAGAATGGAAAAAACAGGAATACAAATAAATATATTTTGTTCTAGGAAACTGTTTTTAACTGTTTTGGAAATTCAAATTTAATGCATTTAGTGATTCATTTCATTTGTCTTTAATACTGATTGTAGGCCAAGTTGGGATATTTTTATTTTTAAAAGTATGCTTAGCTTAATATTTTTATTATGTTCTGATGCAATGCATATTATAAGCATATTACGTTATAATTCTTACATTTAGAGTAGTTCATCGTCATGAATTTCATATTTCTTTTTATAGAACTGGACAGTGGAGATAATCAACATGATCATTTGCCTTCTGGATCACTACAAATTTAATGAGAATTTGAGAAACTTGAACTGATAGTAAAATATTTTTTTTAAAAAATGTTGTGGACTTGAATCTAGCTTAGGAAATATATGCTTCCTGTTTACAAAGCTTTTCTCTATACAAGATAAGATACACTAGTTCTGATTTTGATCCATGAGAAGGAGGAAGAGAAAGAAACTGCTTTTTAAAAAGATTATCTGAAGATGTCAGGTTGTTACTCTTATTCTGGGGGGAAATGGTTCCTTTCATAGTATGCCATTCCTACTTCTTTCTATCTCTTTGTCCTTTTGTTTGAAACAAAATAGAATCTTATCAGGAAAAAAACAAATTATAACTATTTCAAAAATACATTTGGAACAGTAATACAAGTATAAACAGCACAAATAAACTATATGGGATATATTATACTATATATATGCATAATTAAGAATTATTTTCTTGTAAAATACGGCTTAGCTTAAACATGTAAAATATAAGCCGTTCTAAAAGTCTTAATATACATCCGAGAGAAAGAAAAAAACTATAGTGCTACACAACTGAAGCACAATTCAGGTGTTTGATTTTTTGTTAGAATTCTATACTGGGTACTTGTAGAATTACATTTCTACTTCAATATTTCAAATTGGAATATTGCTTCATTCATTTAATGTGCTAGATAGCAGCGATGTACCTTTATACAGAAACTGAAAGGCACATGGCCTTAGGCGTATATCAACCATATTATATATAATCAAATTCAGCCCATTGTATTAGTTGTTATTTATTAAATCACTCAAAGGAAAGTGATGAAGTATCTATTTATAGTTATGTATATTCAAACAACTTTCTAGAATACCTGAAAAAATATATAATTTAAAATTAGACTATTATTGTCTGAAACAAGGTGTTTGGTGTTGTTGGGGTTGTTGTTGTTGTTTTTTTTTTTTTGCTAAAACCAGAGCTTCAAATAAGGAGAGAAAAATATTTTATTTTATTTCTGAAAAATATATGTTCTGAAGACTTCACCCTGGGTAAAAACAAGCCAGATATATGCCACATGTTATCAATGTTAATATCCGTAAGCCTGCAGCTATCTACCAAGAAATGTTGTTGCTAGGGTTAAAACAACTGATGTCTTCAGACTTCCGGTTCTGCGCGCAGCAAAGTACATGTAGATCCATGCTCTCCAGCTGATTTACTTCCTGTTAGGGGACCCTAAATGAGCCAGAAGCCGCCCCGGAGAGATGACAATGAAGGAAGGAAGTCCCAGGGACCGTGGAGAGACGGCGGTCAACCCAATCGGTCCAGGAGAAGCCTTCCAGAAACCAACAGGAGAAAGGCTAGCTTAACTCCAGAGTCTAGCCCAAGTTGTGAGTAACCGAAGTCAAAAGCACTATTCTAAGCTGATCTTAAAACAGTGTGCTTGAATCTAGGTAAGAACATTGATTTTCTCTATCCTACCTATCAACTTTCCTGAAAGGGAGAAATTCCCAAGAAGCAAAAAAAATAAATAAATTCCGAGACAGTGAAGGAGGGTTTTTTTTGCCCCACCCTTTTGCTAATGGAAGCAGCAAATTGAACCTTTCATGGAGGAATAAAATCTGACAAATGAACCAGTGCTGACACCTACTGGTGGATGAGGATTATGACAGTAATGGTAAAATCTAGGGAAAAAACTAATCTCTACTTGTGACCTAAGCTTTAACAATAGAGAACAGCTGTGTAGATAAAGTGAGACTTACAAACCTGAGGGAACAAAAAAAAAAACTTTTTTGAACTGTCTGGATTATAAGTATTTATTCAACTTTGAATCCAAAGCTATTTCGGGGGGGGGGATCTGGACTTTTGGTGATCTGGAAAATCAGAGATTTATAGGAAATACTTATGAAGAAAAAATGAATATTTTTCAAGAGGAGGTATATGATATGTTGCAACTAATTCAAATAACAATGATCTCAAATCACAAAGAAATCCAGAATAACTTTGAAAATATAAATCAACTCATCTCCAATTCAATTTTATACCAAAAAACCCCTCAGGAAAATACAGCAGAGAAGGAACAGTCAAAACAGATGACTGAACATAAATTCGAGGATAGAGACTTAAAGATGGAATTCTACAAAACAAAGGAATATGAGTTAATCCAAGTGGAAAAATTTACAAGAAATACTAGACTTGGAAAAAACAACTTATGTTTCAACACTATAAAATAAACTTGAGGACAAGAAAAAAGGCTGGATAAAACGTACTACAGAGATACCAGGGAAAACACTAGAACTGGAGAGATAAAAAGTGACAAGAGAAGCAGAGAGAAAAAGAAGGAAAAAGATTCCCAATAAAAATGAGTGGGCAAATGCCCTTAATAAAGATATTGATTTACTTTTTATATCTATAGCAACATTTACAAACATACGGAAAAACCTTTTGATTCAGCAAAATACATCGATCAAGAAAGATACTGGGCAAAGGAAAAAGACGTGGCAATCAAGAAAATAGATGAAAGGACTTATCAGAGGGAATACTTAAAAAAGAAACATTTGTTTGAATATGGTTAAAGAAATAGAAAAATGTAACATGCTATTCTAAAAGGGATGAATTCTCTAAATAACTGCTTTTTTCTCTTTTGTGTTCTTGTTCTTGATATGAGTAATAAAAAAAGTTGAAATGATTTAAATAAAGGAAATGTTTTAGATACTTAAATGTGAATTTAAGAAAATTACGAAAAAAATGTTTTGAATAAGAGTTAAAGGACTAGATGACTAGAGGTATTGAATGGAATGATTAAAGATTAAAGATATTCTTAATTGTGGTTAAAAAGAATAAGAAATTGAGGAAATAAATGTATATTAGCCTAGGAGGGATATATATTTTAAGTAGTATGTTATATGTTATTTCTTATGTTTCTTTACTCTTGCTCTCCTTTCTTTTCATCGTTTATCTATTTCTTAAGAAATGTAAAAGTGTGAGATGGCTTATACAGAAAAAATAGAGTTAAATTTGTAAATGTAAATGTAATTAATGTTTGAGAAAATCTTCACCAGTAACAATATCTAGAATTTGGTGGGAGAAATAAACTAAAATAAGGATTGTAACAGGATCTATGATAAGGCAACCAGAATGACTGAATAGAAAAGAAATATTATACTGATATGATTATTATTTTTAGGAATATTGGAAAAAATTATATGTTCAATTGTTATTTATCAAAATAATAAGAATTGTATTAATTCAATGTTTGCAAAAGAGGAAATCAACTAATATTATTATGTGGAATATGGATTATAGAAATTAATTGTTAATGATTGTTTTACAAATGTAACCCAGACAACACACTGTTCACCAATTATTAAGTGATTTATGTTTTTTAAAAAATTCGATAAAATATATTACAAAAAACATAAAAAATTAAAAAATAAAACAACTGATGTCTTCAGTGTGTGTAATCTGAGTTTGCGCTTTCCACAAAATGGTATGTTACTTGTCCGTTATTTTAATGTCACGGGGCTGAAACAAGCCATAACTTAAGCCAATCTTAAAATTCTATTTTAAAATGGAGCATTTGCAATGTCTTAAGTACTAGCCATTTTATTCTGTAACAACTATTTTGCATATTTATCTCTGTATTTATCCCTTTAAGAATTTTGAAAGCAGCATATGAAAACATGCTGAAATTGTGAAACATGAAATTTTTAAGTTGATTTTTAGTTGCTAAACTAAGTGTGCTTCAGCGTTCTCTGAATATGGCATCCTAAACGCCTGTGTTCTTACTTGTGGATTACTTAGGTAGAATTTTAGATTTAGTTTTTTACAGTTTATTCAATTACAAGTTGGAACTAACTTAAATTTATTTTACATAAACTGCAAATTGACTATAGAAAATTTATACCCTATGTGCTGCTGAGGAGTGATGACAATGAAAGGCCGAATTGCAGTGCCTCTTAACAGTTTACTCTCGAGGCATGATGGCAAAGTTCCCGAAGCGACCTTTTTATCTGACCTTGGCAGCACCATAAAAAAACAAAACAGTCTATGCTTTCTCCAGCTAGTCCTTTTCTACAGTGAGGGAAAAATTATTTGATCCCCTGCTGATTTTGTACATTTGCCCGCTGACAAAGAAATGATCGGTCTATAATTGTATTAGTAGGCTTATTTTAATAGTGAGAGACAGAATAACAACAAATCCAGAAAAACACATTTCAAAAAAGTTATAAATTGATTTGCATTTTAATGAGTGAAATAAGTATTTGACCCCTTTGCAAAAAATGACTTGGTGGCAAAACCCTTCTTGGCAAAAAGGTTAGACTTTTCCTATACTTGGCCACCGGGTTTGCACACATCTCAGGATGGATTTTGTCCCACTCCTCTTTGCAGATCTTCTCCAAGTCATTAAGGTTTCAAGGCTAATGTTTGGCAGCTTGAACCTTCAGCTCCCTCCACAGATTTTCTATGGGATTAAGGTCCAGGACTTTAATGTGCTTCTTGAGCCACTCTGTTGCCTTGGCTGTGGATCATTGTCATGCTGGAATACCCATCCACAATCAGTTTTCAATGCCTGGCTGAGGGAAGGAGGTTCTCATCCAAGATTTGACGGTACATGGCCCCGTCCACCATCCCTTTGATGCGATGAAGTTGTCCTGTCCCCTTAGCAGAAAAACACCCCCAAAGCATACTGTTTCCACCTCCATGTTTGACGGTGTGGATGGTGTTCTTGGGCTCATAGGCAGCATTTCTCCTCCAAACATGGCAAATTGAGTTGATGCCAAAGAGCTCAATTTTGGTCTTATCTGACCACACTACCTTCACCTAGTTCTCCTCTGAATCATTCAGATTTTCATTGGCAAACTTCAGACATGCTTCTACATGTACTTTTTTGAGCAGGAGGACCTTGCAGGCACTGCAGGATTTCAGTCCTTCACAGTGTAGTGTTTTACCAATTTTTTTCTTGGTCCCTGCTGCTTTGAGGTCATTGACAAGATCTTCCTGTGTAGTTCTGAGCTGATTCCTCACTGTTCTCATGATCATTGCAACTCCACAAGGTGAGATCTTGCATGGAGCCCCAGACTGAGGGAGATTGACAGTTATTTTGTTTTTTTTCCATTTGCAAATAATTGCACCAACTGTTGTCACCTTCCCACCAGGCTGCCTGGCAATAGTCTTCCAAGGTCTGCAATCTTTTTTTAAAATATATTTTATTGATATTTTAACATAAACACCTTGATATTTGATAAATAGCATGTTGTCTGGGTTTATGTTTACAAAGTAATCAGTTTCTGTATTCCAAAGCCCACATAATAGCTTTATTTGATTTTCTCTTCTTTCAATAATATTCTCTTTGCAAGCTTAAATTAATACAATTCTTACTAATTTGATAGGTAACAATTAAATATAAAGATTTTTCTAAAATTTCTACCAATAAGAATCACATCAATGTGCTTCTTTTCTATCTGGTCATCTTGGTTGCCTCGTCATGAATCCTGTTTATAATTCTTATTTAAATTTATTTTCCCTACAATGTTTAAAACATTCTTACTGGTTAAAATTTTCCCAGAGTTAATTACCTTAAAGTATTTAAATCTATTTTCATGTCTTAAAAAGTAAGTAAGAAAAAGACACAAAAGAAAAACAAAAGATGAGAAAGGAAAAAAAGGGAGAGAAAAATAAGAAAATAATATACTACTTAAAATACATATCCCTCTTGAACTAATATACACATTTCCCATTTTTTCTGTTCTTTTTATCCATAATTAAACCTATGTTTAATCTTTAAATGTTTTTTTGTTTTCTGATCATTTAACTTGTGACATTAAATTGAGAATGCATTCATTTAAATTTTCAAATTCATTTTTAATTCATGGTTTGAAAATATCATTTGCATTTGTTGTAACAGAACATACATTTCCTCCTGGTAAGTATTTATTTTTTCTTGGTATGTTTTTTCTGCAGATCTCTGATGCTCCATAATGACCACTTTAAAGTCACAATTTAAAAAATATTTATAATCCAGGAAGGTCAATTTTTTCTAAGTTTTATAGTTCTCGCTTTGTAGATAGTCCACAATGTTTTCTTTTGTTACAACTGCTCTTTGTTTAATCAAATCCCTGAAGGTCACAACAGGCTTTTCTTTCTGGGCTGTATATTTAGGGCAGTATTTTCATCTACCATTAGATGTCAGTACCAGTCCATCTTTCAATTTTCTGTATTCCCCCCCCCCCAAAAAAACTTAATTCACCGCTTCCGTTTAGAGGAGGGTGGAGCAAAGAGGATTTTTTACTTCTGGGTTTTTTTTCTTTTTTTCAGGAAATCAGGTAGAAGAGAGAATATTTTTATCCAGTTCACTCATGCTGTTTACAATCATGCTTAATTTAGTGCTTTTTGGCTTTGGCTGTATGTAGCTTGGGCTAGAGTCACTAATGACGCTAGCCTGCCTACTGTCGGTTTTTGGAGAGCTTTCCCCAGATGTCCGGATTGACCACTGTCTTCCCAGGATCAGCAAGGCTTCCCTCCTTCCTTGCCACCTCTTTGGGGTGGCTTTGGGCCCATTCCGGGTCCCCAGAGAAATCAGCTGTAGGGCACGGATCTTCACAATCCCTTGGCTGTTGCTCTAGCTATGCAGAACCAGAAACCCCAAGGTCTGCAATCTTGATACTGACATCCTTGGACAACTCTTGGCCATGGTGGAGAGTTTGGAATCTGATTGATTGCTTCTGTGGACAGATCTCTTATACAGGTAGTAAATTGAGATTAGGAGCATTCTCTTAAAGGGAGTGCTCCTAATCTCAGCTTGTTACCTGTATAAAAGACCTGGGAGCTAGAAATCTTGATTGATAGGAGATCAAATACTTATTTCACTTATTAAAATGCAAATCAATTTTTTGAAATGTGTTTTTCTGAATTTTTTTTGTTCTTATTCTGCCTTCCACTGTTAAAATAAACCTACCATTACAATTATAGACTGATTATTTGTCAGTGGGGAAACATACAAAATCAGCAGGGAATCAAATAATTCCCCCTCATTAAATGATTACAAAGTAAACAGCTGCTGCATTAGTCACTCATGCCCTTATCACCTCGAGGCTCGACTACTGCAATGCTCTCTACATGGGGCTACCTTTGAAAAATGTTCGGAGACTTCAGGTAATGCAGAATGCAGCCGCGCGAGCAGTGTTGGGCCTGCCTAGAAATGCCCACATTTCGGCATCACTCCGCAAGCTGCATTGGCTGCCAATTGGTCTCCGAGTGCAATTCAAAGTGTTGGTTATGACCTATAAAGCCCTACATGGCATCGGACCAGGTTACTTACGGGACCGTCTCCTGCCCCATGAAACCCAGCGACCGGTTAGGGCCCACAGAGTCGGCCTTCTCCAGGTCCCGTCAGCCAGTGTCGCCTGGCGGGGCCTAGGGGAAGAGCCTTCTCTGTTGCGGCCCCGGCCCTCTGGAATCAACTCCCCCTGGAGATCCGTATTGTCCCCACCCTCTCCGCCTTTCGCAAATTGCTAAAGACACATCTTTGCCGACAGGCCTGGGGCAGTTAACATCTTGCCCCTAGCCAGTGTATGTTTGTTTGGATGATTGATTTTTTTTAATTAAGGGATTTTTCTTATAAAGTATTTTAATGTTAGATTTCTATCTATGTTGTGAGCCGCCCTGAGTTCCTGCAATAGGGCGGCATAGAAATCCAACTAATAAAATAATAAATAAATTAGGCACAAGATAAACCATGCAGCCTTGTACTTGATTCTCTTCCTGCCCAAAATAGAGACATCTCAATAGAATCAGTTAATAAATGGACCAATACTATAAGTCAAATAAATCCTTTTACCTATATTATTGTGTTTTTGTCTACCTACTAGTTTTAAATAAACTCCCGAGAAGCAGGTCCTTTTATTTGCAAATTTGTTGGATTTTTTGCTATATTTATCAGTAGGCTACCTAAGTACTGTAAAGCAAGGCTCCCCAATCCCTGGTCCATGGAATGCAGGCAACACACGAAACCACGCCCCCTCTGGTCCACAAAAAAACCCCTACAGAACTGGTCCCTGGTGCCCAAAAAGTTGGGGGGCACTGCTGTAAAGGATTAGGAATCAAATGTTTAAGGTTTTGTGCAAGGAATTTATTTTTTAACTATATTATGATTTTGCAGGGTATTTCCTTGTTTCCCAGCCTTTAGTTTTTCAGAGATCTAGAGAAAATATTGGTGGAAATAAGCCATTTCTGCCTTTGTATAAAAATTAAATTTTTCAAAACTTAAGTTTACTGACCATAAGATACTTTTATAAATAAGCTATTGTTTGTCTAAGTATATTGCAAAATAAATGTTTCTGCTACATTTTTATATTATATGAAGGGGATGGGGTTCTCATTAAGATGAAACTTAATCTGTTATAGAACACTATACAGTAAGTATATCACCAATTTAGGCACCATTGATCTATGCATACCCAGCATTGATCAATAAGATAGCCCCCATGAACTAATTAAGTCAAAATGATTGCCATTTGATGATGCCTTGAAAGTGTCTTCTGGAAATAGAATTGAATGTGTTTTTGAACATCCGTTTTCAGAAGACAATTGGCTATAAAAATACCTGGGAGATGAAATAGAAGTATCCTGAATTACATTAGTTTTTTCTGACAAGACTTGAAAGTGTCAAAATATGTTGAACTGAATATTAGATATCAAAACATCCATTTTTGTTGTACAAAACTGATTATTAAATCTTTACAGTATCCTGTTCTAATTTATGAGGTGTAAGGCTTAATTATTAGTTGTTATTATACCATTAGAACTTATTACTGCTTGTGTATCTTTAAAACAATCTTTTATTCTAAGTTATTGAAGGAGTGTCTTAAAATAAATGTTTTTGCCCAAAAAAATAGCATGAATTTCTCCCATTATATTTATAAATCCTTTTTTATTTTTTGTGTGAAGTTTTAGTATGAACTATAATAATTCAGTAGGAGACTCCTGAAAAACTATAAAACTATTATAGGTTTAACTAACCATTTTGCATAGCAAATGATAGGCTAATAAATCGCTTTCAAAATGCCGCTTCTCGATCAGAGGCAAATACAGTATTTCACATTAGCAAGATCACTGCCATGATCTATTATCGACAGCCACTATTTCCCGATGCATAAAGTTAAATTCCCAGTGTTCTCAGCAATTTTATATTGACTGGGAAATCCTAGGAGTTTAATGTGCCATTGATCTTAAACTTGTTCAAAACAATCCTAGTTAAGCACTTGATTAAATCAAACATATACTTCAACAAGAGCAGTCTACTCATAGCTTTTAGTAGCACTTTGAAAAAGAAGCATCTTTTAAAAAAAGATGTTCTAAAGCAGGGGTGTCAAACTGCCGGCCGGATGCATCATAGCAAAACCGCGCCCACCCCATTGTCAGCAATGGAAAAAAAATTGCAACACGTCACGTGACATTGCGAGTTTGACACCCCTGTTCTAAAGCTCCATAGCAGCCTGTTACCTTTGCAAGAATGATTCTTGGGTCCGTAGTTTTATCATTTTTAGTGGGTGATCCATTAATTGGCAATATGTAAGCTCTCAACTTTTTCTAATTTTTTAAAAAATGATTAAAAATAAGAATTAGCTGGGACACAGATGACAACAATATTTTGCTAGGTAGGTTGACACCCATCTAGAGTTTCAGGTTTAACATCAGGTTAATTTACTTAAAGTTCAAATTAGTTCAGGTTGTTCTATCATCAACAAAAGCTTCAAAAAAAGGCATTATTTAATAAAGCACAAATATTTTAATTGCAAGCAACAAAAAACTACAGAAATTTTTGCACAATAATCAAATAAAAAAAAATCTTCCAAATCAGTCTTATTTGGACATCTTTGTTTCTGAAGGATTTTCACCAGTGTCGAGTGTCTTCAGCAATCGAAAAAGTCCAGCTGCTTCTCTTATCCGGCTGAATTCAATACAAAAGGCTTGCACCTCTATAAATAAGTCCTGTACATTAATTATTTTGTTTCGAATCAAGGATTGCAGGAATACACAAACAAGACGTACCAGCCGATTCTAAAGCAAACAGAATGTTTTTTTTTTAAAAAGAAACATTTGAATAATCTTGATATGGCAAAAAATCTTTGAACAAGCCAAGTCAACTCATAATTTATCCAAGTTTGCAAGATTTTAGAATTCTGTAATTAACTGATATTCCTAATAGCACATAAGTATTTGCTGAAATGTTGCCATTATTTCAAATTAATTCCGAATTACAGGTATTCTCAACTTGCAACCCTTCATTTAGTGGCCCTTTAAAGTTATGAAACGTGACAGCCAGTCCTCATATTTATAACCATTGTGGCATCCCCACAGTTACATGATCAAAATTTAGGACTTGATAACTAGCATTTATTTTAGGACAGTTGCATTTTTGAGTCATGTGATCACCATTTGCAATCTTTCCAGCTCGCTTCCAACAAGCCAGATCAACGGGGAAAGTAGATTTGCTTAATGATGTCATGATTCACTTAACTGCAATGATTCACTTAACAACCACGGCAAAAAAGATCATAAAATCAGGTAGAAATGAACCACCTTGCTTAAAAACAATTCTGGTCTCAATTGTGGTTATAAATTGGGGACTACCTGTTTCAAAGGAATTAAGGCAAAGTGAAATTGGATTTTTTTGTTCTAATGTTCTAAAAATAAGCCTTTTTTGTTTCCCTTTTTATATTCACTACTTACAACCAGAAAAGATTATAATGAAAAATATGCAAATATTACATTAATTGGTTTCTCACAATTTAATGGCGGATTATTCTTTCTAATGAATGTAATAATCCAGGCTATGCTAAACAAGCTTATAAATCTGTTTTTGTAAAAGAAAACTGAAGTTATGCACCTGTCTAGATACCAACAGCAAAGCATTACATCTCCCATTTTGTTTCTTCTCTTCCCTCAAAAGTGACAAGAAAAAAAGAAACTGATGACTAAAAGCAGTTTATGACCTTTTCCCAAATTTGCCTTATGTTTTGGTAAGAGTTTACTAATCAAAGAAGTCATTCCAGAGGATTTGTGCAAGAATATGTGATGGTTGACTTGTTATCTCTGGAATGGAATTAATGTAAAACAGGAATGAGTTTCTTCCATGATAAGCAGAATAGCTAACAGTGAAGTCTCTTAATAGATCTAGTAGTTTCTTACGTGAAACTTCAAAAAGCTATTATCTTCATAGTGATGCCTCCTGTAAGGATGGTGAAAGCAGCAAATGACTCATTTATCCTCACAATATGCACCATTATCTGAAGTTTTAAGATTGGGGGGGAAAGCAGGAATAGATTAAGTTGTTTTTTCATTCAATTTCCAATCTAGATTCACCTTGAGAGTACTGTCATTGTACATCATCAAATGGTTGGTCACCTGATGTCAGCCCCACTAAATAAAAATCAACTCCATAGGTAGGCTATTTTTATTGAGATATAATAAAATATTGCAACAAATTCTGAATTGGGGAGGTATCTGCCTGAGCTGCTTCTGGGTGTTATTTCATTGTGGACTTAATTTGCATAAGCAATGGATATTGCATGTCTCCATCAAAGTCATCTTCCTTTCTCTCCATAGTTAAGGAATGTCTGCATTCATCAAGGTCAGGAAAGTGGCATGTTAATAAAATCTGACATGTAAGTGGAGCATAGGCTCAACATCTCACCCTTTAAAGGGGAAAAATGTGGAGAAAACATCTTTGTTCAAATGGGAAGAAATAAATATCAATACAAATATAAATATTTCAAAATCCTCCTTCAAATGTAAAACCAATAGGGCTATGGACCCTTGAATTGTGAAAAATATCCAGAAACTATAGGGCTACATTTATCCATCAAAGCAACATTCCTTCCTATCCAACCAGAAAGTTCTTTGCAACAATGACTGTTTTTGTATTTTGGCTGTCAATAACATATTTAAACATATGAATAAGCAAATTTATACAGAGGCACGGAAGTATTTTGCTCTATTCATTCTAGACAAATATTTAAAGTATAGAGATAAACAGAATTTGTTATTAAGTTTATATTCTGAAGAAACTTAAATGTGATTTTTGTTTCTGCCCTTGGTCTTCTATGTATGAAAAATCTTATGTGTATACTGTATGCTGTATGTGAAATATGATAAAACATAAGGAACTAACATCTATTTTTTTAGTCAAGAGGGTTTTTGCAGTTCTTAAACTCTGCTACAATATATTTTGTTTCCCTGAATTCTTTCTGTGTCAAATGCTGCATTTTCAATTATTTTATTCAAAAAGACTATAGTATGTTTTTGGATACTTACCTGCATATACTTATCCTTAATTTGTTCACAAGTAGAAATACAATTGGATATATAAAGATGAATAAATTCTGGAGGAAGATCAACTGCTGTAGTGAGCCTGTTAAATATTTAGAAGTTAATTATTTTCAAATTGGCCATCTTTGCTGATAATCCATCTGTCACTTCAGTTGTATGATAACAGAGAGCAAGTTTGCCTAGTGGCTAAGGCAGTGATGGCGAACCTTTTAGAGACCGAGTGCCCAAACTGCAACCCAAAACCCACTTATGCATCGTTGGGTGCCGGGTGGGTATGGCCCATTGGCTGGGCGTGGCTGCGGTGGTAACAGCAGACTGGGTGGGACTAAAAAGTTCAATCAATCAATTCCAACTTTGCAAGATCTTTTTTTTTTCCACGAGAAGTTGAAATTTAGTGATTGATTGAACCTTTTTTTTTTGTACCCAGCGATGGAGGCCTAAGCGAAAAGGTTTTATAAAACCCAACTGAAGGCCTATGACTGTGGCGACGGCGAGTGTGCCCACAGAGAAGGCTCTGAGTGCCACCTCTGGCACCTGTGCCATAGGTTCGCCACCACTGGGCTAAGGCATCAGCTTAGAAATCGTAACACTGAGTTCTAGTCCCTCACGAAAAGCCAGCTGGATGACCTTGGGCCAATTAGTCTCAGCCTAACCCATCTCATATGATTGTTATGGGCAAAATAGGACAAAGAAGGAATATTAGATATGTTCATCATCTTTAGTTATTTATAAAAATAATAAAGGCATGATACAAAAATATTTTCTAAAAAACTTTATTTTGCTGTTTTTTATTAATATATACATTGTATTCTTGTTCTATTATATTCTATGCTTCTAAACAATCTGTTCCTTTAGGCCAGAGGTTCCCAACTGGGGATGCAAAACGATATTCCAGGGGGTGCAAAAACTTGGGTTTTCAAAATTATAGTTTATATTCATAATTCACCCCGAACTTTTGTAAGGGGTGCGAGAATATATCAGAAGCGTTCTAGGGGTGCAGGGTGTAGAAAAGGTCGGGAGCCACTGATTTAAGTCATTTTAGACTGCTTATCTTTGTCCACTAATTCATCTTTCACCAATTATCTTGCCCTAACAAGAGTTAATCATTCTTCATTGTACTTCATTCAGCTATAGCTAAATTATAATTTCCATTATATCTCAATTTATACTGCAAGTTTATACCTGAGATAGAATACAGCTAAGATATTCTGAATGAAGAGGCAACATTTATCCTAAGTTTAAAAAGATGATTGATTAGTACTCTAAACACTATCCACATGAAGCTTTTAAATTTTTCAACTAGAAGGGGAACAGTAGTTCTGAGTGATTATATATGACTGTTGCCATATTTCATTCAAAATATTTTTTGTATCTCTTTTTTGTTAAACTAAAGCATGACTAACAATACTATTATTAAATGTTATAATACATAAAATATTTAAACAGACCAAAATAACATGCTGTGGTAGAGGACACCCAGTGAATGTAGTATCTATCCTTCCTCAGAATGCAACTAAATAATTATTGGTTAGATTATGGATATATGAATATATTTTTCTGATTGACTCTCAAAAGCTGCTACTCATAGTTCACATCAAAATATTCCATTTAGAATGTTATCTTTCCCATCATCAAGGGAAAGGAAACTTTGCAGTCTTCAAAAGAATGAACAATTGTTTTCAGTCACACCATAAGATGCCATTATGTATATAGCATGTTTGAATATTGGCTTTTTATAAACTGAATGTAGTCAAATATTACATTTGAACAGCTACTGTGTTAATCATAGTACCAAAAAGAGTAAATATCGCTGAAATTTATCTCAAAGAATCACCAATACAAATTGTCCTGATATAAAAATTACAGAGTAACTGTGTTTGAGTCCAATTAAATAACTGCAAGTGTCTGTCATTAGAACATCACTTCCATGCAAGACTCCTTACAATTCTCTTTCTCCAATATTCTCCCTCCCATGCATATAGACAATATCTGCTCTATCCTAATATAGCATCTGAAACTGCAATCAGAACACCAATGAAAGGATAATTATAAAGTACCTCCCATAATCACAATTAGCCATTTATACAGGAAAACAAGGATGTTACTAGAGTGGATAGTAAACTAACCTATAGTGATCACTGTCCTAAAATCTCAAAGGGTCAAGGGCTTAGGGCAGTGGTGGCGAACCTATGGCACGCGTGCCAGAGACGGCACTCAGAGCCCTCTCTGTGGGCACGCACACCATGCCCCAGAGATGGCAACTGTCCTTCTTCAACCATTTGCCCGCTAACTCGCTGAGGTCCCACATGCTGGGATGCATCCCAGCATGGCTGGTTTCCCTCCCCCCCCCCGTCCCATCCCTCCTGGCCTCGCATGCTCTCCTTTTTCTGGGCACGACCCGCTGCATTGCCTCCTCAGCTGTCAGCCAGCAGTCCAGCTCAAGAGGCGGCTTCTCTGAACTGCTGGCAGTGGGCTGTGGAGCCCCAGAGTGGGGCTGTGGCTGCTGGCGGACAGTCGGCCCCCATACGCTCACTGGCCTCTGTGTGCGAGGGCCGATGGTGTCAGGCAGCAGCCGCCCCGGCCTCGCCTTGCCCTGCGACAATGGCATCCCCACCCTACCTTGCCTTGCAGGACGAGCCTCCTGCCCACCGCCCCACCTGCCAGAGACCCCCTGGATCTCCCCCAACCCTGCCCGGCCCCCACAGGCATCCCTCCCCAAGAGCAACATCGAGGTGACCACGCCCACCTTGGCCACACCCAATCTGCCATGACCACAGCCACGCCCACCCAGTGGGCCATGTCCACCTGGCAATAAATAAGTGTGTTTTGGTTTGCGATTTGGGCACTCGGTCTCTAAAAGGTTTGCCATCACTGGCTTAGGGCTTTAGATTATATTCCAAACTACAACTTACTTTCCACAGAATGTGTGAAGATCAAATTATAGATAGTCCTTGACTCACAACTATTTGTTTAGTGATCATTTGAAATTACAATGGCACTGAAAAAAGCGACTTATGACTGGTCCTCACACTTATGCACCCATCCCCCTGGTCATGTGATCAAAATTCAGATGTTTGGCAACTAGCATGTGTTCATGATGGTTGCAGTGTCTCAAGGTCATATCACCATTTGCGACTTTCCCAGCCAGCTTCCAACAAGCAATAGATTCCCTTAACAACCATGTGATTCACTTAACAACTGGATCAAAAAAAATGATAAAATTGGGTGCAATTTATTTAACAACTGACCTGCTTAGCAACTGAAATTCTGGTTCCAGTGATAAGTTGAGGACTACATGTACTTCACTAATACAATTATAATTTCTTTGTGGGAGAAAACTGATGGAATTTTGCAAACTAGTTTCATATAGATGTTGAAAAATCAAACTTGTTTAACTAAATATATATAGTAATAAAAGCATTTTACTTACCGATTTACAACTTCCATTGAATGTAGAGACATGTCCATGTTTACTAATACTGAAAAGTACTCAGTTATCTGACTTGATTGCATTAATTTAAGCAGCATTTCTATAGCTACTAAAGGATTGTTTTCCACCAGATCAGGCAATTTGGCAGGAGTGAGGCCAATATGGTAAACAAGCTTAGGATCTTTCTCCAATTCTCCAAGAAGCTGCATTTTAAAAATGAAAAACAGTTTAAGTATTAACGATTAAGAGATTACCTTTCAACTTAGTTTATTTATCTAAATTACTAGTTAAAGTAAAATTATAGAAAAATCACAGTAATTATTGACAGCCAATATGGCATGATGTGCAAAAATGAGGGGGATTGCCAATAAAGGTTTTAAATTATATTGCTAGTAAAAGTGATTTCTGTTGAGCTAATAGTTTAAGCATTCATGTTCTATTTGATAAAATTAACACAGGGTCCACACATTAAATACAAAAATGTACAAGTCAGCAATTTCAATAGAGTCCCTCAGGACTCTATTCTATCCCCTATCTGAAGCCAATAAAAGTCATATAGAACTTTAGAGACATGTACCATACCTATATTGAATTAAAAATCAGTCAATATGAAATTAAATAAAAAAACAAAATTTAAATTTAATAAATAAAAAATCAATTTATTAACTAGTTTTGACTTCTCTGGATGGTTGTGCTCATCATAGACAGGGTATATCCTAGATTTGTAGGTTGTAGATATTGCAAGAAGCATTCTGAAAAGTTTAAGAAACTGCAGTTGCTTCACAAAGTGGCTGCTAGACTAGAAATTAGTGTAAGATAGTGTTGCTCTGGAATCATGATCTCAACTATTAATTTCTTTTTTTGGCACATTTAATGTTGACATTAAGCCATAAAACAGTACAACCTGGTTATCTGAGATACAACCTCTCAATTATCTAGTTACCTGAGAAACAACTTCTTAATTATAAACCTGTCTGGATATTAAGAACTACAGAACAAGCTGTTCTTGAAGTTACCCGTGTTCACAGACTTTTACAGGATATAAAGGAAATGGCCTTCTCTGCAATTGTTCATTCATTCATTCGTTCATTCAGTCAGTCATCAAATTTAGTCACATGTTTATTGCACTACAGTAATCCAACTGAATGGTAACTACGGCCTGAGTGGCTGATTAGAGCCTCTCAACCTACCACCACAAGGTAGGCCTTAACAGCAGTTCTAATTCATATCAAGTTCTTCTCCCTGTAGAATGCCAGTGATGCTCTATTTGTCTCTTCTCTTGTTTCATCTGCCTTAAGTCCTCTGTAAACCATGGGGAATGACAAGATCCATCAGATGGTAGAGGTTGTAAAGGCACAATCCAATCTAAAGCTGTTTTCTCTTCTTGAGCACAGGTTCTTTCTTGAGCACAGGTTCTCCTCAAGGCTGCGTCTTAAGTCCGCTGCTATTCGCCCTGTTGACCCATGACTGTTGTGCTAGGTTTGCCACCAACCATATTGTGAAGTTCACAGATGATACAATAGTAGTGGGCCTTATTCAGGATGACAAGGTGGAAGCTTACCACAAGGAGGTTGAGGGGTTGGTGAACTGGTGTAAGAAAAACAGCCTAGTTTTAAATACCGGAAAAACCAAAGAGATCATTGTTGATTTCAGAAAAGGCAGGCACAGCCACACTTCTCTGTGCATTAATGATTCACCTGTGGAGATGGTTACCAGCATCAAATTCCTGGGTATGCAGCTAACGAGTAGGCTGGCTTGGTCACTCAACAGTGAGAAACTGGTGAAGCGGGCACAGCAGCGCCTGCATTTTCTGCGTCGCATGAGAAAAGCAAATCTTCCTTCCCCTGTCCTAACCACTTTCTACAGGGGGACATTCGAGAGCATCCTGTCATACAGCATCCCAGTCTGGTTTGGAAGCATCACTGCTTCAGACAGGAAGGCGGTGCAGAGAGTGGTGAGGATGGCCGAAAAGATCATTGGCAGCCATGCAGGACATAGCACAGAAGCATTGCTTGAGCAGGATCCGTAAGATCATCTGGGACACTACACATCCTCTTCACAACCTGTTTTCCTTGTTACCTTCTGGGAGGAAGCTTCGTGGTATCCGTAACAGAACATCCATATTCAGCCATAGTTTAATTCCATACAGCATTAACCTTGTGAATGCTCAAGCTTCCTCCTTCCGTTATATATTCAAGATGGACAGTATTTAATATTTATTTGTTATGTATATGTAGGGGTGTTGTACATAGTATGTTTAGGTGTGTGTCATGTATGTGTTTCACTTTGAGAGCGGGCAACTAAATTTCATTTTTGATGTGTGCCGTTGTGCCCACAGTAAAAAAAAGGCCAATAAAGGTTATCTTATCTTATCATATCTTATCTTAGTGGCAACCAAGGTTTCAGATGCAGTAGACTAGCAGGAATAGCCTTCAGCTCCCTCTAACAACCATTCAGAGTCCATCAGTTGCCAGACTGAACTCATATTATACAGATTACAGCTCTTTTGTAGTTAGTTGGCCACTTCTTTCTTGTGTCTTTACGAAGATTCTTTTTTACCCCAATCTTTAAAAGCCAATCTTTATGTTTTAATAACTTAAACATTAAGAAAATTAGTGAACACTGAAAAGTGCTTTGAGTTCTCAACTTCAATAGCAAGGCAGCATATAAGTCAAGTCAAGACAATTATCTTAAAGCAGCAACTCATAGAAAGGTTATAGGGAATGTTAATTTTTACTTTTTGATGTGATTACTGAACTGTTAATCTTATATCACAATCTTGGGGTTCTAGTAAACTTGAGCTAGCTTTAATTTTGTTAAAATTAAGATATTATAATTGTCAGCAATTGACAACATACTTGCGTTTGTTGCTGTGATGACAAAGGACTTTTGAATGCTTTGGCCATGATTCGTTTGATTTCCACTCCAGCGCTATTTTTAACACACATTGACTTATCCCACTGAATTGTATGATCTGGCTCTATTGGATTTAACCAAGCTAATTCATCTTCACAAATATGAAGTGGAGGTGGTGGGCGGATAAATTCTGGTCGAAAATGACCTGGAAAAATATATTACATTCTTTTTAAAAAATATTTCTTTTAAAATATTTACCCAGCAATCAAAATGTTCCCAAGTGTATGATCTATGCTTCTATATTTTATATATAATACATTATATGATTCTTTGTGGTTTACTTTGCAACATGTAGTATAGTGTATTATCTATTCCAGAAACTGACAATCTCAAGCATCTAGACCAGCACATTTCTATGCTCATCTTTCTTAGCACTTATTGACTCTAACTTTATATAAAGCGGCTTATTTTTTTGCAGAGATATCCTTTATAAAACTCTCCAATGCCAACTGAGTTAGTAATAAAATAGTAATATGTCACCATGCCATTCTGCCCAACAAAACTATATTCTGGAAAATCAAAGCATAAGGAACAGAATTTAAGGCCCTACAAAAAACAATTGTGACTCTAAATAAAATATAAAGAATACAATATAAAATATCAATATGAACGGTAGAATATAGTACAGGTTCATGCAAAGTCAATATAGTAGCTAAGGCACTGCTCCATGTTCAACCTTAAAAGCCACAATGGAAAATACGCAACTATCTTTTCCTTATCCTCTCTTTTTCAAACTTAAGGACTACATTCATATGAACAACAGTAACTACAACCACTATTTTCAAATATAAACATGAACAGAAATAAGGAATGGAAAATAAATGATTAATTCTTATGTTGTAACTCTATAATAAATATTCCAAAATGATGCATACTTTCAATAGGTGGTTTTGGCCCACTCACTAAGGCTTCAGTAATCTGGGATGCAACAGAGCTGTCAAACCCAGAATTTGAAGAATCTGGATCAGGATCACTGAGAATACTAGGAAAGCTAGCTTTACTTTGTGTTGGCAGCTCAGACTGACGTTCTGAAAGAAAAATTAATTCAATTTCAGTTTCCCAAATCTTGAATCGCAAGAACAAGAATAAACTTTTGACAAATTCACACTATTTCTGTTAATGATAAATTAGGATTAGCTATAAAAATTAGGCACCAGGCTAGAAATCAGGAGACCCTGAATTCTAGTCCCACCTTAGTCATGAAAGTCAGCTAGGTGACCTTGGGCAGTCACTCTCTCTCAGCCCAAATCACTTCACAGGATTGTTTTGTGAGGAAAATAGGAGGAAGGTCTGTTTGATGCCTTGAGATACTTATAAAATAACTACAAATACAAATAAATAAATCATTTCTTCTTTAAAATCCAAAATGTTTAATCTCTAACAGCTCTTTGACCATGCTACTTTATTTTTAGAGATACAGCTGAGTTTCCAACAAGTGACTATTGGTGGACAAAATAGTTTACACAAATTATTCCGTAAATAAATACTCAGTTATTTGAATCAACAAGATGATTATCACAACGTCACTATTACTATTTTGAGCTCTATAACACTTCTTGCATGTTTGCAGAATTTTATTGTTCTCTTGTTTACGCCTCTTAAGAGATAAAAACCCTGTGGTTTCTATGAAGCAACAATGTTATTCTTAGCTTTTATACAGCATTCTTCATAGCTGAAAAGGAAACATTTTGTCTCCACATATTACATTTATAAAACATCAAATCATTCCACTACAGTTTTTAAACTCTAAACTTGGCACCTGTCCCAGAGCCAAAGTTTCTAAATATAAGTGGCACCTTGGTACCCAACTGATTTGAAACTCATTGAATTTGGTACTCAAAGCATTTTGATGGAAAAATTTTGTCCCAGTACTCATCATTTGTTTGGTACTCAATGGACAAGCTAGAACTTGTCAATGTCAGTTGTCTTGTGATTCACTACATTATTCCTTATGGGAAATATTTGTTTGTTACTGATCATTTTTGGTACTCATCGCACCTTCAAGAACCAATTAATGAACAGTACTGAGGTACCACTGGCAGTTAAATGGTAACTAATTTGCTGACAGCTAGATATAGAAAAAAAATCTAATATTTTTATTGTCTGGAGACAGACTTATATACTACTACAGTTTATTATCTTTAAAAAGGACAGACTTAGATATAAAACAAAATAAAATGCAAGCATGTGTAGTGTCGATGTTCAGAGTTAATTTTTAAGAAAGATTTTGATCGTGGCAATTTTATTCAATATATTATTTTGAAATGTATTTCAATAATCCCATGGAATTAATTTCTACAGTGAGAGAAAAAAATATTTAATTCCCTGCTGATTTTGTATGTTTGCCCACTGAAAAAGAAATGATAGTCTATAATTGTAATGGTAGATTTATTTTAACAGTGAGAGACAGAATAACAACAAAAATCCACTGTAAATATTAAGATTAGATCACTCTTCCCAAGATACAGTGAGCAGTTACTTTTTTAAACCTCAAAAGAAAGAGAATGAATTTAGCCATCATTCTATAATGTATATTGCAAATAGCTGCTTATAGAAGGGTCCACCAAAATTAATTTACTACTGTAATGTGTGAGCTATGCTTACTGATATAAATGGCATGAAGCTACTATCCATGCCTTTCTCACACTTCTGATAAAGATTAGAAAAAATAAGCTCATGTGTTACTTACACTATATTTTCTTTAGGTGAAAAGCAAAGGTAGCCATGTTAGTCTTCAGAAGAAAAAAACATGAGAGCAATTTCTTTATTAGGTCCTCAAGGCCATAAGACAGCATGCAAATTTTCAAATTCTCTAGAGCTCTTTGAGAGCAAGAAGGTAAATAGAACAAATAAATGGGAAAGAGTCTGATGTTCAAATGACCAGGTCCACTAAAATATCTAACTAATAATCTAAGAATCAGATTAAAAATTAAAGTTGTTCATAGTTTCATTCATCTTTATAAAAATATTATGAGAATAGATTCTAATCTCAATATGACCATAATACTGATTGATATGAGTTTCAAGTCAGCTTGCTACAAGAAAGAGTTTGAAAACTTCAAGTTTATAGCTAGGGTCAAGAGCTAAAAAAAATTTAATCTGATAATACAACCTCAGCATCAACTCAATTATAACTCTTTCTTCTCTAAGCAGGGAAAATAGTAAATCTCCTTTACCTTGTACTAATGAAGTATTCTATAGTCAACAATATTAGCATAAAATTTCATAAATACAGTGGGGCAAAAAAAGTATGTAGTCAGCCACCAATTGTGCAAGTTCTCCCACTTAAAAAGATGAGAGAGGCCTGTAATTGTCATCATAGGTAGACCTCAACTATGAGAGACAAAATGAGAAAACAAATCCAGACAATCACATTGTCTGATTTGGAAAGAATTTATTTGCAAATTATGTTGGAAAATAAGTATGTGGTCAATATCAAAAGTTCATCTCAATACTTTGTTATATAACCTTTGTTGGCAATGACAGAGGTCAAACGTTTTCTGTAAGTCTTCACAAGGTTGGCACACACTGTTGCTGGTATGTTGGCCCATTCGTCCATGCAGATCTCCTCTAGAGCAGTGATGTTTTGGGGCTGTCGTTGGGCAACACGGAATTTCAACTCCCTCCAAAGGTTTTCTATCCGGTTGAGATCTGGAGACTGGCTAGGCCACTCCAGGACCTTGAAATGCTTCTTACAAAGCCACTCCTTCATTGCCCAGGCGGTGTGTTTGGGATCATTGTCATGCTGAAAGACCCAGCCACATTTCATCTTCAATGCCCTTGCTGATGGAAGGAGGTTTGCACTCAAAATCTCATGATACATGGCCCCATTCTTTCCTGTACACGGATCAGTCGTCCTGGTCCCTTTGCAGAGAAACAGCCCCAAAGCATGATGTTGCCACCTCCATGTTTCACAGTAGGTATGGTGTTCTTTGGCTGCAACTCAGCATTCTCTCTCCTCCAAACACGACGAGTTGTGTTTCTACCAAACAGTTCTCCTTTGGTTTCATCTGACCATATGACATTCTCCCAATCCTCTTCTGGATCATCCAAATGCTCTCTAGCAAACTTCAGACAGAACCGGACATGTACTGGCTTAAGCAGGGGGACACATCTGGCACTGCAGGATCTGAGTCCCTGGCGGCATAGTGTGTTACTGATGGTTGCCTTTGTTATGTTGGTCCCAGCTCTCTGCAGGTCATTCACTAGGTCCCCCCGTGTGGTTCTGGGATTTTTGCTCACCGTTCTTGTGATCGTGTTGACCCCACGGGGTGAGAACTTGTGTGGAGCCCCAGATCGAGGGAGATTATCAGTGGTCTTGTATGTCTTCCATTTTCTAATTATTGCTCCCACAGTTGATTTCTTCACACCAAGCTGCTTGCCTATTGCAGATTTAGTCTTCCCAGCCTGGTGCAGGTCTACAATTTTGTTTCTGGTGTCCTTCGACAGCTCTTTGGTCTTCACCATAGTGGAGTTTGGAGTGTGACTGTTTGAGGTTGTGGACAGGTGTTTTTTATACTGATAACAAGTTCAAACAGGTGCCATTAATACAGGTAATGAGTGGAGGACAGAGGAGCCTCTTAAAGAAGAAGTTACAGGTCTGTGAGAGCCAGAAATCTTGCTTGTTTGTAGGTGACCACATACTTATTTTCCACCATAATTTGCAAATAAATTCTTTCCAAATCAGACAATGTGATTATCTGGATTTGTTTTCTCATTTTGTCTCTCATAGGTGAGGTCTACCTATGATGACAATTACAGGCCTCTCTCATCTTTTTAAATGGGAGAACTTGCACAATTGGTGGCTGACTACATACTTTTTTACCCCACTGTGAGTTCTTGGGAGGGATAAGCTTGTAACGAATATGAATTTGTGGGACTTTTAAAAAATACATATATAACTATGAACCACACAAAAGGCAATTTTAGAAGTTCTATCACAGTTCTTATACAAGCACATTGCATTTCAGAGTATTTGTCATTTCAATAATAGATATTAACATAGCAAAGGCTTAGAACTTGAAACCGGATTTGCTATTCTCATGGTGCACAAATGACCCATCACATATAGAATCAATATTTCTATAAAAGAAAGTTTCTAAAAAGGAAATTTTTATTTTAAGTATAGGGTGTTGGTTTTCAAATAATGACAAAACAATATATTATTTGTGTGCTTTGTTGATTTATGAACAAAAACAGACAGCGACTCCATACCAAAATGGAAATCATATACCTTCTAATATGTCAAAAATTATTTCTCCAAAACTATACATAATTAATATTGCAGAAACCCATATGATTAACTTCAGGCAAAACTAAAAATGTGCTATGGAGTTATGAGGAAAAAGAAAAATACAGGGAGTCCTCGACTTATGACCACAATTGAGTCCAAAATTTCTGTTGCTCAATGAGACATTAGTTAAGTGAGTTTTGCCTCATTTTATGACTTTTCTTGTCACAGTTGTTAAGTGAATCACTGCAACTGTTAAGTTAGCAACATGATCATTAAGTAAATCTGGCTTCCCCATTGACTTTGCTTGTCAGAAGGTGGCAAAAGGGGATCACATGACCCTGGGATACTGCAACCATCATAAATGAGTCAGTTGCCAAGCATCCGAAATTTGAACACGTGACCATGGGAATGCTGCAATGGTCGTAAGTGTGAAAAATGTCATAAGTTACATTTTTCAGTGCCATGTAACTTTGAACAGTCACCAAATGAACTGTTGTAAGCTGAGGACTCCCTATATTCACATGCAAGTTTAATCACATTTCATATTTTCATTAAAAAAGATGTCTGTAGAAATGATTTGTTACCTGCTAATGCTAACTGAAGACCGCTTATATCTACAGATTGGCCCATATTTCCTACATCCATTGACACAATCTGTCTTGGAGTCTTTTTGAAGAGTTCTCTAGGAGGGGCCAACATCAGCTGAGAAAGGAAGAACCTTTCTGGTGGAGTAATAGGAGGCAAAAAGCCTAAAAACAAAAGAAGTTATTTTATAGTAGTAGCATTTTTCAAAGAAGTTATAGCATTTTTATTATTGTGAACTCAATCCAGAAAAGTATGAATTCAGTGAAATTCTTGGGGTAAAAGCAGGGAAAGGGGATTCTCACCATCCAACCATCCATCTAGAGCCGTGATGGCAAACCTATGGCATGCATGCCACAGGTGGCACACAGAGACCTCTCTGTAGGCACACACGCCCTCGCCCCAATCCTAGGCCTTCAGCTGGGTTTTATAAAACCTTTTCGCTTTAGGCCTCCGCCGCCAGTTCAATCAATCAATCAATTTCAACTCGCGGGGAAAAAAATCTCGCAAAGTTGGGATTGAACTTTTTAGTCCCACCCAGTCTGCCGTTATCACCGCAGCCACGCCCACCCAATGGGCCACACCCACCCAGCACCCAACAATACATAAGTGGTTTTGGGTTGCAGTTTGGGCACTTGGTCTCTAAAAGGTTCGCCATCACTAATCTAGAGCCATGATGGCAGTCTGCTAACTGCCGACTGCCAGCAATTCGGCAGTTCAAATCCCAAAGGCTCAAGATTGACTCAGCCTTCCATCCTTCCGAGATCGGTAAAATAAGGATCCAGATTGTTGGGGACAATATGCTGACTCTGTAAACTGCTTAGAGAGGGCTCTAAAGCACTGTGAAGTGATATATAAGTCTTATTGCTATTGCTATCTGGTAATCCAGGTTCCCTAGGTCAGGGATCCCCAAGCCCCAGTCTGTGGACCGATACCCGGCGGCAGCATGCCAGCAACCGGTCCGCACAAACAAGCAAAGCCCCATCCATGGGAGGCAGACAGCACACAAACCCACACTCTCTGGTCCACAGAAAAACTTTTCTCCACAGAACCGGACCCTGGTGCCCAAAAGGTTGGGGACCTCTGCCCTAGGCTGTCCAAAATCCATTCAGAAAAATGTGGAGAGACACAGGCAGTGCTAAAAGTAAGGTTCTGGATTGAGGGAATTGTGAAAATACATTTTTCCTTCTGTCTTCAAGACCATCAAGAAAGCAGAGTAGAAGTGTCCATTAAGAAAATACTGAGTTAGGTTTTCACAAGCAATATCTCATTTTTTGTATATAGTAATTTATACAATAACATGAAATACGAAGCTTCTGTTCAGCTGTAAATTAAGCTAAGAGAACCTGAACCATAGAGAAGAGGTAGAAATAATGGATGGTAAAATGTAAATAAGGCAGGAAAAAGTCCACCATCATCTTTCCCAAACTGAAGAGAATGCTGCTCACATGACCATAATAATGCATATATCATTGGCTCCACAAATAAGTGTTCCTTGATATCAACAAATATAAAACATTACCTGTAGCTTCATTTATTGCCACAATTCACTGATCTTACCCATAGATAAAATCAAACTGACAATTTGTCAATTTGTCAGGGGTGTCAAACTGCCAGCCTGTGGGCCAGTTTCATCATACCGAAGCTGTGCCCACCCCATTGCCAGCAGTACAAAGAGTCGCAATACATCGCGACACGTCATGTGACTTGGCGAGTTTGACAACTGTCACCTAAACAAATCATTAGCTGTTATTAATTACTTTCTAGTCAACAATTATATACAAAGGACAGTGGAAATGTTACTTCCAGTATGAGACCTAATTTCCAAATGTAGTTCAAAGTCATGCTTGATATTTATGTGTATTTATGTTGCTGTACAAATACTTCTATTAACAAAAAGCATGCTGATTACCACAGAATACATGCTACCTATTCATCAATTGTCTACTTTCATGTTGCGCATTTTTATACCAAAACCTGTAGGTTATATAGCACTGAGATGATTAAATTAGAACAGAATAGGAATGTTTCCAATCTTTCATCAGGTTATATTTAGCATTAAACTGGGGATCTCAGTCTCAGCAACAATCGAAGTTGGAAACTGAGATATTCGAAAAGAATTAATGAAGGATTACAGGAGAAACAGTTATTGCAATTACAATTATGTCCCGTATCAAGAGGCAAGAGGGGTATATTGAACCCCTGATAACAGAGAAATTATTCCTCTCAATCTGGTTGAGTCTACTGAACTAGGGTTGACCACTCAGTTTAAAAGACGGAGAAGTTGCAAAATGCTCAGATATTACAACCCAGCCTCCAAAGAATTCATGTTGCTTCGTCCCCCATTTCAAAAGAAGTTTCATCTTTTTAAGTACCATAGGAGGTCTAGGCTTCTACCGAAATGGCAAAAGGGGCCGACCCCATGGTTATTCGCCCTGGCCCAAGCGGAGGCCAGGTGAGAGAGCTACCTGACAGCGGCGGCCTTTCGTTTTCGTCCCCGCCGCCGCTCCCTGCAGTTCCGGGCCCCGAGCCGGCGGGGACGCGCTCTGGAGGCGCCGGATTCAAGAGGTGGGCGAAGATGGCGGCGAAGGGGTTTGCAGCGAGCGGCTCGGTGCGGTACATCTCCCAGAGTAGGTAGAGGGCAGTCAGGCGCTGCGGTGGCGTGGGCAGCAGATCCGGCTGCTGCAGCAGCAGCACCAGGACTGAGCCTACGCGGAAATGCTCGGCCTTTCCAAAGTAGTGGTGGAAGGCGGTAGAGAGGCCCTCAAAAGTGCTGCCTCCGGCCTCCTCAGACACGATGCTCAGCAGGCTCGTCAGTTCCTTCGGAGAAAGGCTCATCTTTCCTGGCAGCGCCGCGACGGTTTCACTGCTGCTGCCGCTACTGTTGCTACTATAACCGGCGACGGAAGCAGCACCGGCCCCACCACCGGGAACTGAACCTGCCGCCGCTTCCACAACACGGCCAGGCTCGGGACTGAGACGGACCCCACTCGCTAGCATCCAGCTCCACCCTTCCCGCTCTTGGCGGCCGTCGGCGCGCGCCCGTGCACTCGACCTATCTAGCTACTCTCCCCTCATTATTTTGTTTTCCCTTCCCTGTGCGCGTGCCTCAACGAGCCGCCACTCCGCCCCCCATTCTTTCCCCCTCCCGCGTCCCCCGTTCCCGCCTCGTCGCTGCTACCGTAAAGCGATTTGTAGCATTTGAAATGGATACTCTTTTTCAGTACTGCCGTAAAGCCAGGAAAATAGTAGGAAGAGCATATCGCTAGAACAGTGTTTCTCAACCTTGCCAAATATAAGATGTATGGACTTCAACTCCCAGAAATCCCTACCCAGCTATGCTAACGGGATATCCGGGATTTGAAGTCCACACATCTTAAAGTTGCCGAAGTTAAGAAACTGCTACCGGTATATAAGAAAGAATGGGAAATAGGAGCTATTTTATTAGCTATTTAAAGACGCCATCTCAGGAAAACAAAAGGAAGAAAGTATTTTCGTTGCATGTTGATTTTAGAAATCTGGAACGAATATGTTGCTATGTTAATAGATTGGTAGTTTAATTTCCAAATGGAACTTTAAATAAAAACTCAGTCAATTTCATCTTAATATTTAGAGGTAAGACTGAAGAATATTTTTACACCTAGGCTTAGAATGTAAAATCGGTGGGTTTAGGTACCTCCCTATTTCGCATCTTGCTTGATCTTGAAAAGCTAAGCTAGGTCAGACCTGATTAGTACTTCTTGAGGTAGCTATCAAGAAATAAGACTGCAGCCTATATCTGAATATTGGAGGGCGGGAACCCTAAGAAGACAACGGCAACACCTCTTCAGTACTATTGCCAGGAAATCTACATAGATGTATCTATAAAGTCACTACGGTAGAAGTCAAACGCAGTTCAAGGAGACTTTTCCCTTTATTGTTATCAGGTACATTCTGTGAGGTTTAACGGAGTTTATTTCTCTGATTTCATCCTGAGTTTTTATCTTATTTTATCCATTTAATTTTAAACAAACCTGATGTATAGTTAAGCTGAGACAATTTTCATGGCTATCAGATCTGAATATGTTATCTACAAATTTGATTTTGTGGAAGATTTAAACTAGTTCTGTGCTCCTCATGTCATACAATCTGTTACCTCAGCTATAGCCTACTGTTTATAAACTGGTAAAGTAATATTGAGCTGAAGTTATTCCATTAAGGTAGAGGACAGTTGACTCCTCCCCCCTCCCCTTTACAATTTACATAATAATAAATTATGGGTGCCATTCAGCTTTTTGTACTTTAATTAGGGATAATATTTCTATCCATTTATCTTATTTTAACTGTGTGGCTTAGGATTTAAGTAGCATAAATTGTATGCACTTTAAATCTACTAATTGAATGAGAACTGTCTCCCAGATATCATCTCCTGCGTTATAGTATATACCTTTCATTAGCAATCCCAGATGAATTTGATCACTTAGAACAGGGTGGGGGAGAGTAAGGCCCCTTCACAATCTGCGAACTGTAGCTCCCAGAATTCCGGGAGTTGAAGTTCACAGGTCATAAAAGGGCCATAGTTCTTTCCCCCTCATCGACTTTTGTATATATTTTTCTTCTAGATGATTTAATATTCAGCAGTAATCAACTGATGTCTAAAGCTTGCTTGTCTCCTGTCAGGGCAATTTTTCAGTTCAACCAGTTTGGCAACTTCCTCTATAGCTGTCTGGCATAGAGTCTGCTGAATAGACTAAATGGATGATAATCAGTAAAGTAGCCTGTTACACTTCTATAAATAGGAATATTAGGCGTAATCTTTTGGAATTCCAGCAATGCTATCAATATACACAAAAAAGCAGTCTGGACAGTAATTGACAATTTAGGATTGCTTTTAATCAACTCAGGAGAAACAGAGGCCATTCTCCAGCATGGTGGATGTAGAATCCACTGGTGGGTAATTTCAGCCTTCCTGCTCAGAGAGACTAAGTCAGAACTTTAGCCACGCCTCCCTCTGGGCATGTCTCCCCAGTTTTTGACTTAGTCTCAAGCTCAGCAGGACGCAGAAAATATGGCTCCGTAGCTAGACTAATTCATTCAGGTTTTTTCTAATTTGCCTTTTTTCCATTTTAGATTGATTAGATTATTCCAATTAACAAATTTACATTTGATTTCAATTTTGGCTTATTTTAATAAGGACTCTGTCCTTTTAATTGAGGAGTTGGGCCTTTAGGCTCTGCCCCCCCCCCCTTTTGTCGCTGGCTGCAGGCTCCCTTGGGTGAGTTTTTCAGCCCACCTGCAATTCAGCAGGCCCAGAAATGTTGCAAACGGTCCCGGGCAACCAAAAAGCTGCCCGGGACCAGACTGGCTGGCGCCAGACTTGTGTGCATGCGCAAGGCGCGAAAAAAGGTTCTTTCCTATTGGCTGGTTTGGGAGACTATAAAAGGCCTGCATGCCTGCTTGGTGCAGAGTTGAGTGAAGCAAGGAATGAATAAAGAAGTGTTTTGCTTCAATGCCGCGAACTCCAAAACACAAAAGTGGCGATGAAGGTGGGATCGCTGCAAGGAAGAAGGCAATAAGAAGAGGGTAAGCCTCATCTGAAGAGCCTGAAGCCTGGGAATCAGCGTCCAGCTTTGCACTCACCTGCCAGTACAGCATCGCTGGATGTGAGCTTGGCAAATGGGCCCTTCTCCCAACGAAGGCTTGCAGCAAGGAATTCCGAGGTTTTTAAGTAGGGGTTTTAAATGTTTTTAAGGGGTTCTGGGGTGGGGGGGTGGGAAAATTAATGATAGTAATGGTGTAGGCCTGGGGGGAGGTCTACGGGATAGGGGAGGGTTAAAGGGTGGGAATAAGGAGGAGGAGAAACATGGGCCAGGCAACGGATGGGACCAGAACCACGAGGGTGCGGATCAGGGAGGGGGCAGAGGTGATTTAGTTCCCATCGGTTCTGTAAGTGGGAGGGGCAGATATGGCGGGAGTCGGGGGCCATGTCAATTTACGGGAGCGCACCCCCACTATCTCCGAGCGGTGCCACGCTCCGACCCCCGCGGCTCTAATTTTGATCTGGGTTGTTTAGAGCCAAAGGGCCCGGGTTGTAGGCTGATGCTGTGCAACGTCAGGTCTGTGGTTAACACGGCCCCCTTGATAGAAGACTTAATTTCAGAGGGGGGCGCAGACCTGGCGAGTATTACGGAGACCTGGTTGGGACCAGAGGGAGGTATCCCTCTGGTGGAAATGTGCCCTCCAGGCTTCCTTGCATTTCACCAGCCGAGAACTCAGGGCAGGGGTGGGGGGAGTGGTGGTTGTGATTAGGGAAGGTCTCAGGCCGAGGGAGGTCACTGTTCCTCAGACGGCAGGCTGTGAATCCCTCCTTGTGAGGTGGGACCTTGGGGGTCCGAGGGCTATGTTGCTCACGTACCTGGCTCCCTGCCATGTGTCAACTGCCCTGCCCGAGCTCTTGGGCGTCATCGCGGCGGTGGCGTTTGAGGTCCCCAGGCTGGTAGTCATGGATGACTTCAATCTGCCATCTGCGGGCGAGGCGTCTGGGGAGGTTCGGGAGTTCATGGCTTCCATGACAGCCATGGACCTGACCCAGGTAATTCAAGGCCCCCCACACACAGAGGGAAACATGCTTGATCTGGTTTTTGTCTCTGGTCAGTATCTGAGTGATCTGGATATGAGAAATATAGTTATTACACCTCTGTCATGGTCCGATCACTCTCTCCTACGCTTGGACTTTCAGACCGCTACACCCCGCTGCAGGGAGGCGGAACCAATTATTGATGGAACCCGAGAGGTTCCAGACGGAGCTTGGGCCAATACTGGAGGCTCTAACACACAACTCGGTTGGGGCGCTGGTGGCTGCCTGGGATAGGGCAGCTGCTGATGCCTTGGATAGGGTTGTGCCTTTGCGGCCTCTGAACCGGCATGGTTCTCGATCGGCTCCCTGGTTTAACGGGGAGCTGAGGGAGATGAAGCGCCGGAAAAGACGCCTAGAGAGCAGTTGGAGGGCGAGTCGCTCTGAGTCTGACCGAACACGAGTAAGAGACCATATTAGGACTTACCTAGTGGCAATAAGGGCAGAGAAGTGTTCTTACGTCACTGCCCTTATTGCGTCATCAGATAACCGCCCAGCCTCCCTGTTCAGGGTGACCCGCTCCCTCCTTCATCGGGAGGCGAGGGGGGATCCCTTGGAGGGAAGAGCTGAGGATTTTGTGCAATATCTGCATGACAAAATCGCTCAGATTCGGGAAGACTTTAACTTCGACGAAGGAGGTGCAGCAGGAGTGGCTGAGGCCGGTCTTGAGACTGTTACCTGGGCTGAGTTTGACTCCGTGACACCTGATGACGTGGACAGGTTGCTGGGAGGTCTTAGAGCAACCACATGTTTACTGGACCCATGTCCCTCCTGATTGGTACTGGCCTCCAGTGAGGTGACGCGAGGCTGGCTCCAGGCGATTATCAACGCTTCGCTGAGTGAGGGTGTCTTCCCCGCCGCCCTGAAAGAGGCGGTGGTGCGACCCCTCCTCAAGAAGCCCGCCCTAGACCCGGCTGTTTTATCTAACTATCGTCCTGTCTCCAACCTTTGCTTTGTTGCGAAGGCTGTTGAGAGTGTGGTTGCTCGACAGTTCCCTCAGCACCTGGAGGAATCATCGTATCTGGACCTGCTCCAGTCGGGCTTCAGGCCGGGTTACAGCACGGAAACAGTTTTGGTCGCATTGGTGGATGATCTCTGGCGGGCCTGGGACAGGGGTTGCTCCTCTGTCCTGGTGCTATTGGACCTCTCAGCGGCTTTTGATACCATCGACGATGGTATCATGCTGCGCCGGTTGGAGGGGTTAGGTATAGGGGGCACCGTGCTTCGATGGTTCTCCTCCTTCCTCTCTGGCCGGACACAGTTTGTGTTGATGGGGTCAGAGGTCGACCCTGAGGCCCCTTGACTGTGGGGTACCTCAGGGGTCGGTCCTCTCGCCCTTGTTCAACATTTATGTGAAGCCGCTGGGTGAGATCATCCGAGGTTTTGGGGTGGAATTCCATCAGTACGCTGATGATACTCAGCTGTACATTTCCACCCCCGAACCACCCAAATGAAGCTCTTGACGTGCTGACCCAGTGCCTGGAGGCTGTGCGGATCTGGATGCGGAAGCACGGTCTCAAGCTCAACCCCTCCAAGACCGAGTGGCTGTGGTTACCGTCGTCCCGGTATAATCAGCTGATTCCATCGCTGTCTATTGGGGGCGAGTCAGTGGCCCCCATGGGAAGGGCTCACAACTTGGGAGTCCTCCTATATTCATGGCTGTCCCTTGAGGACCATGTGACGGCCGTGGCCGGAGGATGTTTTACCAGATTCGTCTGGTACGCCAGTTGTGCCCCTTCCTACATAGGGACGTGCTACGCACGGTCACCCATGCCTTCGTCACTTCCAGACTGGACTATTGTAATGCTCTCTACATGGGGCTCCCCTTGAGGTGCACGCGGAGGCTTCAACTGGCGCAGAATGCGGCCGCGCGGGTGGTAGTGGGGGCACCCTGGCGGGTACGAATGGCACCCATCCTGCGCGAGCTGCAGTGGTTGCCGGTGGCTTTCCGGGTGCGCTTCAAGGTATTGGTTACCACCTTTAAAGCGCTCCATGGCATAGGACCCAGTTATTTACAAGACCGCCTTCTGCCAGTAAATACCTCCCATTGACCAGTTCGCTCCCACAGAGAGGGCCTCCTCAGGGTGCCATCGGCTAAGCAGTGTTGGCTGGTGGTGCCCAGGGGGAGAGCCTTTTCTGTGGGGGCACCGACGATGTGGAACGAGCTCCCCCCAGAACTCCAGACGTGTCATGATCTCCGCACCTTCAGAAGAGAATTGAAGACTCATCTCTTCAATCAAGCTGGCCTGGCCTAGACCTCCTTGGGTTTTATGTAAATATCTATGTAAATTTTTTAAACAAGGTTTTTCGGGTTTTAGAATTGGGATTTTAACAGGTTTTAGTAACAGCCATGTATTAATTTAATTTATTTTTAAATATTTATTATTATTATCTGTTTTAATTGGGCTGTAAACCGCCCCGAGTCCTACGGGAGAGGGGCGGTATAGAAATTTAAGAAATAAATAAATAAATAAATAAATAAATAAATAAAGATGTCGAAGATAGGGCGCTTGTCAGAATTCGACGTTTCTCACCCGGAGCGCTGGAACTCCTATGTGGCCCAGGTAGAAAATTACCTAAGGGTTAACTAGGTCCAGGAAGACGGGCTGAAAGCAGCAACCCTGCTGTGTGTCTGCAGTCAGGACACTTTCGACATGGCTGAAAACCTGGTAGCCCCTGCACCTCTGGAGTCTGTCACCTATACAGACTTAAAAAACATTTCCATCCCAAACTATCTGAAATTGCGTGGAGGCATGCTTTTGAGCAGAGGGACCAGAAGCCAGGTGAGTCTGCTGCTGAATTCATTGCTGCCTTAAGACAAGCTGCCAGGCCTTGTGAATTCAAGGACCTGGAAGAACGCTTATGAGACTGCTTTGTCTGCAGCCTTAGAAGCAGAAAGCTGCAACAAAAAATCTTTGGTAAAGCTGAAGTCACTTTCCAAGATGTCTTGCACGAAGTTACAGCTGAAGAAGCAGCAGGTGGCACTGTTAAGGCCTTGTGGCTTGCCAGAAATGCTCCAGTTGTCGCAACCGTCCATCAAGAGGTCGCTCAAGAAGTTCCAGGCCTGGATCCTGAAGAGGAGGTGGACAGACTTCACCAGCCTGTGGTAAGAAGGCCACGAGAAAAACCAGACAAGGCCCCAGCAGCCCTTCAGTGTCTCGGTTGCGGAGGATGCCACAAGCGCACGGACTGCCAGTTCCGCTCTGTCATTTGCCGGGCATGTGGTAAGCAAGGCCACATTGCAACCATTTGTTTGGGTCGCCAGCAGGTGCAACCTCGGGAAGAATTCCTTCAGAAAGGTACCAGGGTCCCCAGCCAACACAGGGTGGGTTTCTGCGCGTCGTGTAGAAGCATTTTGCGGACAGGGACACACAAGCCCCTTAAACAGAAACTTCACATTGATTGTGAAGTTACAAGGGGTTCCCTTATTGATGGAGCTGGACACTGGGTCCGCTCTATCGATCATTTCACACAATACCTTTAAAAGGATTTGTAGCAGTAGTGGCCTTTGAGTCAAACTCAGGCCATTGAACTTAATTCTTACTGACTTTCAAAATTCAAGGGTTAATGTACTTGGAGAAGTCACGTTCAAAGTGCAGCGTAAGGCTTTCCAAGGCCTATTAGATGTGGTGGTTGTTGGGGGGTGACCGTATGAGTCTAATTGGACTCGATTGGTTCGAGGCTCTGGGAATCCAGGTAACTGGCCTACACAGCCTGCAAACTCCAGGAATTGCAGAAGTCTGCAGAGAGTTTGTGGATGTGTTTAGTTCAGAGCTTGGTTCATACAAGGGGCTTCCCATTGCCCTGCGGTTAGACCCAAACATCACACTGGTTAGAATTAAGCCTAGGAGGGTGCCCTTCGCCCTCAATGGCAAGATTGATGCTGAGCTGGACAAGTTGCTCCAGCAGGGCATCTGGGAACCTGTGGAATCAAGTCCATGGGAAACCCCCATTGTAACGCCTTTAAAGGCTAATGGGGAAGTCTGAATTTGCGCGGACTATAAATGTATTTTGAATACAGCTTTGCAACAGCATGCATATCCTGTACCGGTAGTGAGTCATATTCTGGCCTCCCTCAAAGGGGGAAAGCTGTTTGCAAAGCTTGATTTAGCCCAGGCCTATCAACAGCTACCTGTTGATGAGGCAACTGCTGAGGCCCAGGGGGTTCGACTAGATGACCTCCAAGGTCCCTTCCAACTATTATTATTATTATTATTATTATTATTATTATTATTATGGTGCTTTTAAGGTAAAAAGGTTACAATTTGGAGTGAATGTTGCTCCTGGCATATTTCAGAGCGTCATGGAGCTCACACTCAGGAGTATTCCGGGGGTGTGCCCCTACTTCAATGACGTCCTCATCGCAGAGGAGTCATCACAGAATTTGGCTGAGAGGTTACGGGCTGTATTGCTGAGATTCTGCCAAGCGGGCCTCAAATTGAAAAAAGACAAATGCAAAATTGGAGTTACTTCCACAGAATTTTTAGGCTTTAAAATAGATGCTCAAGGCATCCACCCTACAGAATCCAAACTGAAGGCCATTCAGGAGGCCCAAGTCCCAAGTCTAAAAGTGAGCTTCAGGCTTTCTTGGGACTTCTCAACTTCTATCATGCTTTTCTTCCCCATAAGGCTGCAGTGGATGAGCCGTTACACCGGCTCTTAGATAAGCAAACTCCATGGCAGTGGGTGGACTAAGGTCCATGACAGGAGTTTTAAAGAGGTCAAGGTCTTGCTCTCATCAAATGCTGTATTAGCACATTTTTAACAAGCAACTGCCTGTGTGCATCGCTTGTGATGCATCCCCTTATGGGATGGGTGCAATACACAGTCACCTGAAGGCTGACGGGACACAAGTCCCTGTGGCTTACTACTCAAGGACTCTGTCATCTGCAGAGCGGAATTATGCTCAGATTGACAGAGAAGCCTTGGCCATAGTGGCTGGCATAAAGAAATTCCATGATTTCTTATATGGCCCCCACTTCACGGTCTATACAGACCACAAGCCTTTGCTGGGGTTGTTTACAACGACTAAACAAACCCCACACATCATATCCCCATGTATGATGAGGTGGTCCATTTTCCTGTCAGCATATGACTACACGGTCATTCACAAACCTGGGAAAGAAATGGGCCATGCAGATGGCCTCGGTAGACTACCTCTCCCACAAATAGAGACAGATCCTGCACCTGCTGTCAATATTCTCTCTATTCAGAAACTGCCTGAATCTCCTCTCAATGCTACGGACGTGGCTGCAGAAACTGCCACTGATCACATGCTTACACACGTGCTGACATGGATTTGTCAGGATGGCCTGACACGTGTCCAGATGCTGCATTTCAAAGCTTCTGGCAAAGGACACACGAACTGTCTACATTTAATGGGTGTCTGTTATGGGGTAGTATAGTAGTTATCCCAACCTCACTGAGGTCTAGAGTCTTGTTCTCTCTGCGTAAGGGACATCCGGGCATTGTACGCATGAAAGCGCTTGCACGCAGCCATCTTTGGTGGCCTGGGCTTGATAAAGCTATCAAGGCCCAGGTGCACGGATGCCAGGTGTGCCAACAGTCAGGGCCTGAAATGCCTCAGGCCCCTGTACACGGGTGGGATGAGACACAAACCCCTTGGTCAAGGGTACATTTAGATTATGCTGGGCCTTTTCAGGGACAATTCTTGCTTATCCTGGTGGCTAGCCATTCCAAGTGGCTAGAGTTTGTACCTGTTTCCTCCACTACTACTGCTAGGACCATCCAGGTGTTGAGAGGAATCTTTGCTACCCATGGACTTCCTGATGTCCTCGTCTCTGACAATGGCCCCCAATTTACTTCTTTTGAGTTCCAGGCTTTCCTACAAGCCAACTTGATCCGGCATGCAATGTCAGCTCCTTTCCACCCTTCCACCAACGGGCAAGCTGAACGGATGGTACGCACTACCAAAGATGCTCTCAAGAAACTGACTTATGGTAACTGGCATCACCCTTCCGAGGAAACCTGGCTTGGATTCGGAGGATCCAGCCAGTCAGCAGGGGAGTGGGTCACCTGGAATTCTAAGGCATCAAAGTCCTGGTCTATCGAACCCACCAGACGGGCAGATAGGCCAGGCACCATTAACTAGAAGTCCTGGTCTGCCTAGACTGGCAGGCAAGCTGTCAGGCCAGGCATCCTCCATGACCCTGCAACGGTCACAAAGGGCCAAAGGCCCACCTAAATACCTTAAAGGTTATGTAAGGTTACTATCAGTCCAAAGGCCACCTTACTAGTCAAAGAATTATGTTGCACAAAGTGGTTGTTGTAATTATGTTGTTAAAAGTTTATTTGTTATTATTATGATTTAGTATAAAGTGCTCTGCCATGTGTTTAACACTTATCCTGTTCAAGACACCTGTATTGGGCTATTGTGCCTTCTGTGGTGTGTTTCATCCAGAGGGGAGGGGTGTTGTGTCCTGGGCCTGCTGAAGCAATTCAGCAGGCCCAGAAATGTTGCAAACGGTGCCGGGCAACCAAAAAGCTGCCCGGGACCAGACTGGCTAGCGCCAGACTTGTGCACATGCGCAAGGTGCAAAAAAAGGTTCTTTCCTATTGGCTGGTTTGGGAGACTATAAAAGGCCTGCGTGCCTGCTTGGTGCAGAGTTGAGTTAAGCAAGGAACGAATAAAGAAGTACTTAATTACAACATGTGTCTTGCTTCAATGCTGCGAACTCCAAAACACAAAATAGATATTAATTTCTAAGGATTGTATGGCAAAATAGTAACTTTTTTATTGTTGTGACTGGCAATAATGACTTGATACAAACTCAGATTAATCAAAGATTTCCTTGAGATTTCACGTGTATTCTTACTTTGTGAGGCTTATTTAGAAACAATCTGATGCATTAGTAACAAAATTAAGCTGGAATGCTAATTTATAATTCAATAAGAAATCCCAAGCATCAGATAAAGTATATGTCTATTGATTGTTATCATGAGAATTTTTTTAATGTAATACTATATATTTCAGTTCATAAACTGTAAAGTAAGAGAATGTTTGTTATTCTAGTCATGATTTAATGTGTTATGTATTCCCATTTTAAAAAAATTCAATTTCAACATTCTTTAGGTGATCTTGGCTGTTTAAATAATGAATTAGCAAAATAAACGTCATTTAAAATAACATAATTGAATGTAGGACTGAATAAATGAATAATGAAGCACTTTAAGGACTACAGATAGGGAAAGTCATTAGGTTTGCTTCTCAGTAACAAAATCAACATATTACTGTACTTCAGAAATATCCATCCTATGACAGGTATCACTCTGCTGGAGCCTCTTCTAATGCAAAACTATGCTATATTTTTGTAGAAGGCCTCTAGTTAACAACTCAATAGCATATTAATGTTCCAAGAACAAACATAATCAAAATCATAGTACACAAAATGTCTAGCCATTGGTTATGTTAGAATACTATAATAATCTCTTAGGCAGGATTCTTCCAAGCATGAGGCCAACCATCTGCATCCTTAATTTCCCTCTGCTGCTTGCTAATTAAAGCGGTAAAAAGAGAAAAATTAAATGGGTAGAGAAAATGTCACATTTGTGTAAAAAAATATCCTCACTTCACATAAACACCAATGGAATACTGGACCTAACTAATTTTGAGTGTTTTTGGAGTTCTCAAGTAAAATAACCCCATGAGCAGCTGTGATGAGAAAGACAAAGATATCCTAATGTTGAGGATCAAAACTAAATGTAATGATTTTATTCATAACTATGATGTAATCACATTTATTATCATCATCTCCAATTTGGATTATTGCAATGTAATCCAGAAGGCAGCAGGCCTAGATAATATCCCTAGGTGGGTTCTTAGGGAATATGTAGATGAGCTGGCTTGTGTTTTTACAGATATTTTCAATCTCTCATTGCAGCAGGCAGTGGTCCCATCATGTTTTAAGACGGCCATCATTTTGCCAGTGCCAAAGAAGTCCATAATTACAGGTCTCAATTATTACCATCCAGTTGCACTGACATCCATCATTATGAAATGCTTTGAGAGGCTGATAAAGGACATTATTCTATCTAGCCTCCCACCAGCATTTGACCCGCTTCAGTTTGCTTACTGACCAAATCACTCTATAGAGGATGCTATTTCTTCTGTTTTCCATCTGAGCTTGGAGCACTAGAAGAAAGAAATACTCATGTGCATATGCTGTTTGTCGACTTCAGTTCAGCATTTAATACAATCATTCTCCAGCATCTAGTAGACAAACTGGGTTTTTAAAGCAACTGTATTCTTGATTTTCTTATTGACAGGCCCCAATATGTGCAAGCTAGAACAAATATTTCTAACACCATTTTCTTGAGCACAGGTTCTCCTTCGGGCTGCATCCTAAGTTCGCTGCTGTTCATCCTGTTGACCCATGACTGTTGTGCTAGTTTTGCCACCAACCATATTGTGAAGTATGGATAGTGCTTTTTTTGTAAGAAAAAAGGTGCCAGAACTCAACCCCCCCCCCGGCCAGGCCATTCCTTGATCAGCAACCTTTCGCTCCCCTCCCGAGCCGGACTGCCATGCTAAGGTGGGTGGGATGGGCAGGGATGAAACTATTACAACTCAGGAACTGACAAAACAAGAATAATACTGTGTGTCTGAGCATATTTATGCAATAGCAATCCCAATGTGGGAGATTACTGTAAGGAGGTTGAGGGTTTGGTGAACTGTGTAAGAAAAACAGCATAGTTTTAAACATTGGAAAAACCAAACAAATCATGGCTGATTTCAGAAAAGGCGGCACGGCCACACTCCTCTGTGTATTAATGATTCACTTGTGAAGCTGGTTACCAGCATCAAATGTCTGGGTGTGCAATTAATGAGTATGCTGGCTTGGTTGCTCAACAGCAAGACACTTGTAAAGCGGGCACAGCCACACCTGCATTTTCTGTGTCGCATGAGAAACGCACATCTTCCTTCCCCTGTCCTTACCACTTTCTACAGAGGGATGATAGAGAGCATCCTGTCATACAGCATTACAGTCTGGTTTGGAAGCATCACTACTTCAGAGAGGAAGGCGATGCACAGAGTGGTGAGGATGGCTGAAAAGATTATTGGCAGTTCCCTCCCTTCCATCCAGGACATAGCATATAAGCACTGCCTGACCAGGGTTTGTAAAATTGTCTGGGACACCACACATCCTCTTCATGACCTGTTTTCCTAGTTACCTTCTGGGAGTAGGCTTCGTGGTATCTGAAACAGAACATTCAGATTCAGCCACAGTTTTGTTCCTGTCAGAACCCTAATGTATTTTGTATTTCTTTCCTATGCCCTCATTTTTGGGTTCTGCCATTCTATTGGGGGGAGGGGGACCTAAGGGTGTTGTGCTGCATACTTCCTTTGCTTTTTTCTATCCTCTTTGAAGTATCTTTCTTGGGGTGTGAAAGGAATGTGCCTCCGGCCATCTGCCTTATCTCCAGGCGGATGGGAAAAAGCCACGGAGAAACCTGACAGTCTTGAGAACAGCGCCTTATCGGCTCTTTCCCACAACAACTTAGCACCTATGGATTGGCTCAATTCAAACCAGCCAGATGGACAGTTGGGGTGGGGTTTGAAAGGGTTTTTTTAATGTAACATTTTGCGTGGGAAATCCTCAGATCCTGCCTTACTATCCTGCCTTCCAATAAAAGTTCCTGTTGACACAATTAAAATTTCAAGAATTCTGCTTTCTTGGGAGGTTTAACTGAGGCAGGTCCTTACAGTTCCATACAGTAAAGCTTCCTCTTTCAGTTATGTATTCAAGATGGACAGTGATTAATATTTATATGTTATTTATATGTAAGGGTGTAGGTTTATACATATGTTGTATATAGCATACTGAAATGTGTGTTATGTATGTGTGCACTTTTGAAAGCAAGCAACAAAATTTCATTTTTAATGTATGCCAGTGTGCCCACAATAAAAAATGACAATAACTACATGAGGTTACCCTTGAAAGGTAACCAGAAAATTCAGCTTGTACAAAATGCGGACATACAAACAATCCTAGATGTCCAAAGAATGGCAAATGTAGCACCTTTGTGTGGTGAGTCAGTGTATTTCTGAGGCCAATTCAAGGTGCTGGTTATGATCTTTAAAGTTCTACATGGTATAGTGTCAGGCTACTATGGGACCATCTTTGCCCCATCACATTAGCCTATCTGAACTGGTCAAGCAAGAAAGGTATGCTGTGGACCCATCAGTCAAAGAATTCCCAGTGGCAGGGTCCAGGAAGAGAGCCCTCTCTGCCATTACCTTCACCCTTTAGAATATTTCCCCCCCAGAGACAAGGCAGGCTCCAATTCCTGGACTTTTGAAAATATCTAACCATCTGGTTCTGCCAGTTTGCTTGGAGCTCATAGAAGAGAATGCCTTGGGACTGGTTAGTGCACTAAAAGCCCTCCCCCTGCCTTTTAATTAACTTTTTTTAAAAACAAATTTTATTGATTGTTTAATTCTTAGAACAAAGTGCTCAAGACACACCATGGTGCTGGGGTAATCAAACATCCAGAAATAAAACCATATATGAATAACTCCAATCAATACATAAAATATTCCCTCTCTATTTCCCCCAAATAGCTTAATATATTTAAGATAATCCATTTCTAATTTAAATTTCTATTAATTCTAAACCTGTTTTGGAGCTTTATAAATTTACAATTACCATAATCAAATTTAACTTTAAATAAAAACATTATCAATTCAGGTATCCCTTCCAGGTATATTCTAGTTCCTTAATTTTATCACAAGTCTTGTTTATTTCTTCTTCCACTAATATCTCCTAATTAAAATAAAATATTAGTCTACCCTATACATATCTAATCTATCAACCAATTAATCTCTTTAAGATAACAAGATAGTATCAAACCTTAAATCAGCAGTTCTCAACCTGTGGGTCGCGACCCCATTTGGGGTCGAACAACCATTTCACGGGGGTCGCCAAACACCGCAGTCCGCCATTTTTTCCCCTTGGCCGTCGCAGGGGGCAGCACCGCACATGTGCGGAATAGCACCGCGCATGTGCAGTGCGGGCCGCCGCACACGCTGTGCGTGCGCAATCCGTGTTGTGCCACGAATGCGCGATGCGGGCCATTGCGCGTGCACTGTGCATGCGCGATGAGGGCCATTGCGCACACCATGCATGCGTGATGCGGGCCGTTACACGTGCCGCGCATGCACGACACGGGCCGTTGTGTGCACGCTGCGCACACCGTGCATGCGCAATGCGGGCCGTCGCGCACGCGCCACGCATGCGTGATGCGGGCCGCCGCGCATACGCGATGCGGGCTGCCGCGCATACGCGATGCGGGCCGTCGCGCGCGCCGCACATGCGCGATGTGGGCCGTCGTGCTGCGCATGCATGGTGGAGGTCGGGGGTCGCGTTGCGCATGCACGGTGCAGGTCGGGGTCGCGGCCTCAAAAAGGTTGAGAACCGCTGCCTTAAATCATTTCAGTCCATTGGACGAGATTCAATTTTCATCCAGTTAATTATTATACCTAATAACATCCATATTATCAAACAAAAACATCATCTTACTAAATTAACATTCACTTAATTATTAAGTCAATCCAGATCTAAAACACCTCTTCAATTTTCTTCATTCCATTACATAATAGTTTTCATACAAATAAATCTATTATTCCAAAAAATACATTCTTAATCTATTTAATATATATATTCTAATAATCACCCATTTTTCTCTTACTTCTAACTCTAAATCTTAATCCTTAAATCAATCCATAATTCTACAGTGCCTTTGATCCATTATATGTAATTTTAAATTTCTCTTTTCAGTCTTATTCTGGCCTTCTTTTTGTGCCAGACAGGTTTCCATAACAAAGCTTCCCTTTCAGTCGATAGGTTTCTCTTTATTGCTTGTAATATCATTTGAGATAGTAAAAAGCATCCTGACCTTTGCATTGGATGTCTATTTCTCTTACCCTTAAAGCCTTGTTGCTTTAAAGGTTCAAATCTCAGTCTTCGATTTTTCTGATCCTCGAAGATATAGATGAAATGCTTGTAAGGTAAAATAAATTCCTCTTTAATCTTAATTGATTCCTCTTCTAGTATGTTTTGGTTTGTAGAATGGTCAGATGTAGTCTGAAAGTCAGTTTGAAGGTTTGGGGTAGAGTTTCTGGCTCTTAATTCTGTAGTAATCTCTTTTATTGTAGCACATATTTCTTCAGTAGCCTCATAAATATTTTCCAATATAAGTTTACAGTTTAATTGTGAATAAGATTTCTCCATTTTAATAGTAAATGAAGAGAATCCCCTTTTTTTTAGTGGAGGCTGTAATTAATAAAAGTTAAGCAATATCCACCCCCACAATTCTCACAGCTGCATCAGCTTATCTTTTCTCTTCAAGAGTAGTTTGAAGGTCAAGTCCATCTCATCTCCGAACAATAATCACCAGTTGCAATGTTAACTTTTCACCACTAGATGTCCTCAGTAAATTAAAAAATCTTTTCCAGACACCATTTCCCCCCCTTTTTTCTATCTTTTAAAGGAAAAAGTGGAAAAAGAAATAAACTTCCAGTATAAAATAATAGTACAGCTCTTAGAAAAGAGTTTTTTCTGTACCCCAAAGTAAATGAGAATAAAGTGTAGTCTTTAAATTTTTTTGTTCTATCCTTTTGTTCAGCACCTTTTTTCCCACGCATACAAAAGCTGCTTTTTCAAGACAGGGAATTAATTCCAACAAAGCTTTTACAGGCAAAAAAAACCAGAATAGGGTGAAGAGAGGAGCAGAAGGGGTCTCACCCAGATCATCCGCGATGGGTCTATTATGCTTAGATGTAATTGTGACTTTCGGCTGGTGCAGCAGGGTAATCGGCCATCTTGCAGGATGATCTTTGCTCCATTGGCCCTAAGGAGATAGCTGGAGCCAGGAGAGAAGCTGTCGCCCTCCCGCAGTCACCAGCAAGCCTCCTCCTTGGTGGTCGCCCCTCCAGGGTGACTTTCGACCCACTAAGGGGTCTACCGGCGAAGAAAACCCAGCCGGAGTGGAGACGAGTCTCCAGACATGACTGGGGTCGTGCGTACCAGAACCGGAAGTCCCTGCCTTTTAATTAATTTTGAATGTCATGTTTTTAACTATTCTTGCCCTATTTTACAGTTTTATATTCAGTTTTCTTGTTTTTAATATTATATGGTTTTATCTGTACAGCACCCAGGATCCCTCTATAAAAGATATGGGCAGTTTCTAAATATGATTGATTGATTGATTGATTGATGATAGGTAGATAGATATAGACATTTACTGTTTATTGTTTGAGGCACTGCAGCTCAAACTGCAGCTAAGAAAAGCACAATTAAAATTACCAATGGTCAGAGCAACCCATGAAAAAGATAACAGTATGTAAGTATTCAGGAGAAAAAAGTGACCGAGGTGAATGTTACTTCAAAAATCCCATTATTATTTAACAACTTCTCCCACTGCTACCACCCCCAGTAACTGTAGGCTACTGACATTTACATATAAATATTTTTCAATATTAAAAGTGGAAAGTTAGTATGATATGAAGCAGAAGTCCAGCTTTCAAAATTAATTTTATTTTCAAAAATTATTCCATATTAATCCCACATAGACACACAAATTACCCATTGCTGCAATTCAATACTTCATTTGGAAATGTATTTCCATTTCTAGAAAAAAAGACAAACACAAGGAGGAATAAGGAGAATCTCACGGAGGAAGCAGTGGAGAGAGCGACAGGTAGAGATCTGTAATCAATCATGTCTTTCAATGGCAAATGTGCTGTGAAATTCAAGCTCTCTCAGCATTTTGAGTTCTCATTCCATATTCTCAAAATTCTGGAAATCCCCCCCCCCAAAAAAAGTCTGGAAAAGGCTCTACTGCTTTAAGGAGTAGATGGGACATTTGCAATTCCTTGTGTTTTTGAAGCATCCCTTTGTCTTACAGTCTAAAGCACTGCACAAACCATGTCAACATCTTTTCTTTTGTGGGGGTGGTAAAAATAATGTCTGCATATGTAACTAGGTATATGTTGATTTAAAATATAAACAGTATTTGGGGTATTTTTATTTAAATATAATGTTATGTTTAAACAAAGTAGGAAATTCTTAACCTCTTAATAGCAGCTCCAATCTAGGTTACATGATCAGGAAGGAAGGGGCTTCAGAATGCAATAGTTATTCCAATACACTCCCAGTGTTTCTCAACCTCAGCATGGTTGGCTGGGGGATTGTGGGAGTTGAAGTCCACACATCTTCAAGTTGCCAAGATTGAGAAACATTGAGCTAGTCAACTACCTCTTCTATAAAGATGCACTGAAGGATTTTTTTTCTAGATCTTTTTCTACTGCAGTCTTTCCCTGGATCCAGCAAACTTTTGGATTTGTAGAAAGTCATTCCCCCCAGAGAATGAAATATTTTGGGTAATATTGAAAGAGGCAGGATAGAATATTTCCCCTAAATGGAGAAAAAATATTAACAAAGGCAGAAAGAGTCTGTCTTCTTGTCTCAAGCAGAAACCTGAGGAGGCCAATCTTTAGAAATGGAGATTTTGTAATCCATTCAGGAAGATTGGGCCACACGACTCGACTCAACTCAAGCAAAACGTCTTCAGCCACAGCTCCCACAGAAGGCTGGAGCTGATGGGATTAGAAAAACAAAGACTCCTAAAATCTACATGCCCCACCTAGTTACAAGGACAGGACATGACCTCCCAGCCACAATGGGAGTCAGGAAACAATAATTAGAGTACCAAAAGGGCACACTCAAACATAGGTCAAAATACATTTCACAAAGAACCCAGGCATCTCAAAAACAAAAACCCACCTACTCTCAATTCCATTTTGCCAGCTGTCCCAGAACTGCATGCTGTTGCTGGTTCTGCTCATCAATAAACCTTCTTTCTTAAGCAGCCTCCATTTTATTCCCGGCTTGGAACTGGACCTGATTTTTCTTCTAACAAATTCTTCCTTTTTTTGGCTTCTCACACCACTCCAAATTTGGCCTCATTCTTTTCTATTTCTGGAGAGTCATCCTGCTGATAGACAATCAGACATAGTCTGAGCTGCTTTTGAGTGGGGAGAAGCATGCTGAATTTGGCTTCTGAAATTCTTCTCAAAGCATTTACCAGCATTAACTGTAAAAAGGATCTCTGTTTTCTTCTATGTAACTAAATGAATATGTTTTACCTCTATCTGTATGTCCCTAGTCTCCCCTTCTGTTGCATGTAATACATGTGTACATGCATTGACAGGTACAAGTTGAGCTGTGTCCTGCTTTGGATCACAGAACTTAGAATGGAGTGGTCAGCAACTTCCAAGACACTGCCCAACTGCCACTACATTTCTAATCACTTCATTTTTGCAAGCTTCTCCCACATATAAAATTTAGTCCCACTGAGATCTTTTTATAGTGTTTCCCTGCTAATAATTTCAAGCCTATATATACCGTAGTATTTTCAACATTCATACTTATTGTCTATTATCTTGGTCCAAGTATCGATCTACTGCTGACACAACCCCTTGATATGGTTTGGTTGGTCATTTGGGACTTCTGAGCCTGGCCTTCACTATTTGTCCTTACAGTATGTTAGTGACAAATTCTCTTTTTTTCATCCTCTAGTATACACAACAAATAGATAATCCATCTGAATCGCTAGTATGAATATGCAAAAATACATTTAATGTGTGATGAAATTAAGTTGCTGATTATAATTACTTTGTTTTAGTCATCCACAACTCCTATTTCCAGTAGTTCATTTCGAAACCAAGAAGTATGACAACCATTTGACACAACACCTTCCTGGCTTTGGAAAAGGGGAGCTCTCCCACGCTCCCGATCCTTAAGAGATGAGTCACAGAGAGGGAAAGGAAGCTGCTTTCTATATATGTTCAGAGTCGCTCTTTATTGGGTGCGACCAAACCTTGTTTCCAAGAGCTTTGTCCTCTGGGACAGCAGGCAACATTGCGTAGAAGCTCTGCCTGGCTTATTCTCAGTCGGCTAGAGTCTAGAGACGAACCATCCAGGCGGGCTGTGGATTTCCTTTTTTCGTTCTTCCCCCTCCCGCGGAGGCCAGACTTCTCTCTCCGGCGGAGGCGCACCTACGAGGGGGAGAGGGGTGCGGACAGCCTCGGCTGTAGCCTAATCGCTCCGGAACAGCGCCTCGTTCGCTCTCCCAGACAGCCTTCCGGGCAAGGAGCGTCCAGCCCCTCGAGAGGCAAAGACCCGGAGCGGCAACTCCTCCCCCGGACCTGGGGCGGAGGGAGGCAGGGAGAGGGACTGGCTCGCTCGATCTCTCGCGGACGCGGCTGGAGCGGTGGCGGGGGATGTAACCCTGGTAGCGGGGCGAGCTAGAGCTCGGCGGGAAGATGTGGCTGAAGCCCGAGGAGGTGGTCCTGAAAAACGCCCTCAAGCTCTGGGTGACCCAGAAAAATAGTGGCTACTTCGTGCTGCAGCGCCGACGGGGACACGGCGACGGTGGCGGTCGGTTCACCGGTAGGGAGCGCCCGGGGGGGGGTCGTTCGGCCGTTCCCGCCGGACTGGGGAGGGAAGGGGCAGAGCGGGCCCTGGGCGGAGAGGCGGAGGAGGAGCGATTCCTTCCAGGCGGCCGCGCGTAAATCAGCAGGGGAAAGCGTAAGTTGCCTGTGAACCACTCAGGTGCAAGAGGAGCGGGTTGCCAGTTGTTAGCCTGGGAAGACCCCATTCCTTCGACCCCTTCTAGAGGGAGGCCCATCGGGCTTCTCTTGCTGTCCCACTAAGGGGTCTCGACGCCACAACGAAGTCTCCTGGACTTCGAGGTGCTCAAGAGAGCCTCTGCCTCCCCATTTCTACATCCCGGCGCCCTCTTGAGGGGCAACGAGGCGGAGGCGGAGAAAGGAACTTCCGCGGGGACGAGGAGGGAAAGGCCGCTGGTCCTGTGCCCGAGGTGGGAAAGGAGAGCAGGAAGAAGAAAAAAAAACCCTGCGTAGGCAGATTCAGCCAGGAAGCCCCGCGAAAGAACGTCGAAGCAGAATACTTTTCTTAGGCTTGGTCTGCAAATATTGGCTTTCCTTTTCCTCTGAAGGAGATGGGTGGGTTGGCGTTGGTATAATGGATACCTAATTCTCTCCATACTGTCTCCCAGTGTAAACTTCCTGAGCCCATTTTGGAAAAACATAGAATATATTCAATAAAAGAAAACTTTCTTTGTGTTTTTTGAAAACCTGATTCTTGCAAGACACCAAGACTACCTAGGATGTGTTGTTTCAGTACCTCACAGCTCTTGAGAAAAAATAAAAGGGAAATAAAAAAAATTATTTGAAAAGTGCAGTTCACAAGAGAGAACTTGAAACTGAACTTGAAACAATTTGGAAGGAAATAATATATATATTTAAGATGGATTGTAGCATGAAACAAAGCAGGAAAACATTTTCAAGAGTTATCATATGTAAACATCTCCATCACCTATGCATATGTAAACATCTCCATCACCTATGCAGTATAGCAATAGACAACTGTATTTTTAAATGCTAAACTTAAGTAAATCCTACCTTTAGTTCTATAACTTCTAGTATAGGTTTTGAAGGTATAATTATGGATATCGAAGTTTATTTTAAACAAATATATACAAGCACTTTTTCTTAATTTCTTTTGCTTGTTACAAAAATATTCTTCAACAATGTTCAAATATATCTGAAAATATCCTAAATAATAATAAAGTATTAAATAATATTTATTATTTAACTTATATTTAACTTATTTAACATAGTCATGGTTCAGAATAGTCATGGTGAAACTAAAGTATGCCAATTATAGAAATAAACTCATTATTTTTAATATTGTTGACAATTTTTTTACTACAATGATGGTATGATAGCTTTCCACATAATTTGTGGTCACTAAGAGTCCACAGTGACTTGGCTCACAGCCAGCCAACTAGTTGTGAAATTAGTTGTTGACTAACTTACATGCATTTTCTTTGTTTATGAACAAGTTTCAATATAGATTATAGTTAGGTTCAGTTATTAAATTAAGCTCTTATTTTAATGATGTTTGATTCATATAATATGATAAATCAAAGCCAAACAAATCTCATTATGGCTTAATGATGTTTGAACACAGTGTGTACCTCTATGAATTAACACCAGAAATTCCTAAGCTAGTAGTGTCAATTTTGTCCTGATTGTTAAAAATGCAATTATGCACCTTGAATGTATTTCTCAGATATAAATAGTAATAATTCTACAGTATACTTCAGTAGCCCAAATTACCTCTGTACTTACCTTGTAATTAAAATGAATTGCTATATATAGAAGTGATAGTGGATTTCAAAACTGGAATTTTTCAAGTTTCATTGATCCTTTCAAGCCACTTGTAATGCCCATTTGGCTCCATTTATCCAGCTTTCCTATTTTGTCTATTTGATACTATCTTTACTAATAGAAATCCCTGTTGTTTGTCCTGGTAACAAAAAGGAGTATATTTATGAACAATATACTTATAAATATCATGTGCTCATAATAAGCAATAGGAAAATATTAAAATTGAGATGAAGGTGATACATCTTTAATTTACTTTCATCCTTCAGTGTTTCTGATGATGCCATGTTCTATATCACTTCTTAATTTATATTATCAGGTTTCTCATATTTTTCTACAGATTATTTATATCATATATAATTAATTTATAGAATTCACTGGGTATGTTGTGCTTTACCCTATCATTGCATGGCTTAGGATGAGGTATGAACATACAAGTTATTGTTTAAATTGTGCCAACTAGGTGGCTTGTTTCACAAACAGTGGTTAAAATGTTTTCATTTAGTGCTATATGTGTATGCAACCATTTCCCCAAGATATGTTAACAAGTCTGAAGTCTTTACAAAAAAATAATTTGCAGTGGTAATTTAACAGCTATTAAACTGAATGCTCAGCTGAAACATGATGCTAAATATTAAACACAAGACAAAAAGAGTCACTAAATCTACTGAAATTTAATTCCTGACTAGATCAATTTTTCGCCACCCCTATCAAATCCCGATAAATCTAGTTTTGAGAAAGATATAATTTAAACGGTATTATTTAATGTGCCTGCTGTCTTTACAATACCTATATATTAATGTCTGTAAAGTTTTATTTTAAACTATTAACATTCACAGTCATTAAGAAATTTGTTAATTTTCCAGTTGCTATTACATGATAACTCTGGATGTTTGAACACATTGTTAAACAGGTTTATAGAGGTGGAAGTGTTTTCGAGGTTGTCACATGGGATTCATATGATAACATTCTTTGTAGCCAATTATGATTACTATAAGAAGGAATGTCCTGCTTTTATGAAACTGGTGTGAGAAGATTACAGACTTTAAAGTTTATGGAAATAATGCAGTTAAATTAAAGACTGAGCCATAGTTGTAACAGCCTCCCAAATTGCATCCATAAACTCTATTATTTTTTCTTAAAATTCTCCTTTTCCTTGAAATGTTGATCCATTTCCTTAGTTTTTATAGTTCATACCTATGTATATCTTTGAGCAGCAAAGTATCTGCTTTATCCAAAAGAAGCTGTCTTGCTTTATCTATTTAAAAAAATTGCTTTAATTATGAGAAAGTTTGGCATTGAGATTTCATGAAAAATATAGTGTTTTAGCAATCACATGATAGCAGTGAGAGCAAGAGAAGGTTTCAAATCCTGCTGTGCTTTACTGAAAGTATAAGTGCTTCACAGACATTTTGCTTTTTCATTATCAGTTCTTTCTAGCATAAACAGCAGGCTATTATGATAATCTAAAATTTTCTTTATTATGCCAAAATATGTATAATTAAAGTAAGCCCACAGTATTTCCTTTTTTATTCATGCTTCCTTTTCCCCTTTCTTATGTTTTCCTGTGCTGTGCTTCCCATATTTTAAGTACATTTCAGAGACCCTTCATATCCAGTCTCCATAAAAACATATTTATAAGGTGCTGTATAAATAAATGTATGTGTTGAAAATCTCATACCAAAATCAGTTGGATTTAAAAGGTTAGGATGCACCCTAACTCTTGATTCTTGAAATCTATCCATCAAACTTACAAGTTTTTCAAAAATATTTTTACTAGCTTCGTTGAAGTTTATATTGCATTTTGATATTCATTCCATATCACATATGGATAAAATATTGTCACTAGATGTGTTGGTGTGCTCCTGATTAAATGTTATATGTAAGCAAGATTTAGCATATATAAAGATTCTTTCTTAGTTAAAGCTTAAATGTTTTAAAAACATCACTTTTTGAAAATATGCATTAGACCAGAGGTGTCAAACTAGCAATGTCACATGACATGTCACAATGTATCACAACTTTTTTTCCATTGCCGGCAATGGGGTGGGCATGGTTTCGCCATGATGCATCTGGCCCGCGGGCTGGCAGTTTGACACCCCTGCATTAGTAAAATTGGAGATAGCCTGATTCCAACTTTTATGTCAGACATGACACACATTTGAAACAAACATACAGCAATTTGTCACCAGCTGTCATATTGTCTCTATTTTAAATATAACACTCTCTGTTTTCAACAAAATGTTTGTTTGTTTATATACTGCCATTATTTTTTTTTTACAAATAACTCAAGGCATCCAGCACAATATCCTCCTCCTATTTTCCCCACAACAATAACCCTGGGAGGTGAGTTGGGCTGAGAAATAGTGACTTAGCCCAAGGTCACACAGCTGGCTTTCATTGTGAAGGTGAGACCTGAACTCACAGTCTCTTGCTTTCTAGCCCAGTGCCTTAACCACTAGACCAAAGTGGCTTTCAATGATAAGGGAATGATAGAATAATCTATAATGAGAGAATATTGTGATTATACTACTGAATTCAATTACAAATTTTCAGCAGTATGAAACTAAAAAAAGGTGTCTCACTAAATGTGTGTGTGTGTGTGTGTTTGAAGTACACCATAAGGGATACATCTATTGCTATTAATGTAACTCATAAAATCCAACCAAGTTTGATAAAATTGTGGTACCTGCTTCTGAAATCTCATTATTTTACCTGTGATTTTTTTTCTAATTAAAGAGACTTTACTAATCGTCATCTCAAATATTATTATCTAAGGTTTTCCTGTGTTCCACAATTACAGTTTTGGCTGCTATAATTAAATAATCATTTTTTAATTTTTAAATAAAAATAATTACAGTAATCCTAACTGTGGAGATTATCTGATTGTTTCAAACTTTAATAGATTTACATTTTCCAGAAAATATGTTTAATATCTCCTAGACCTAGACTCTAAAACCAGAACAATATTGCAGCACAGATCTCTAGGAACTCTTGTTTTTGGACTTTCCAGCAAATGTTTCAGGTCTTGTTATATGCAAACAAATCCATTATTATTTCAACCGATCATTCAGGCAAGTGATTTCCTTTTTATTTTATTATAAGCACATCCTTAGCAATGAAAGTAGTGTCAACTCAATTCAGATCCTCCTGCAAGGCCAGACTTCTCATCCTAATTATTATTTTACGATAATTGAATTCTATATTTTTAGACTTCTCGGGTACAATATCAACTAAAGAGTCATTTAGTTTTCCTTTCCCTACATTCAGAGTGATAATATACAAATGAAAACAAGGCACAGGACAATTGCTGGCTTATATCCATACATACATACATACAGGTAGTCTCAACTTACAACCATTTGTTTAGAAACTGTTTGAAGATACTGGAGTACTACTAAAAGTCACTTATGACCAGTTTTTACACTTAACAATTGTCTCAGCATCTCCATGATCACATGACTAAAATTTGGGCACTTGGCAATTGTTTGTTTTTTTTTTGCAAAAATTTTATTGGTTTTTTTAATTTTAACAACAAAATGCTCAAAGCACACCATGGTGTTAGAGTAAACAATCATCCAAAAGCAAAACATTTATAAATACTTCAATCAATACCTCTGGTATTCCCTCTCTTTCCCCTTAACTAACATAGTTTATTTAAAATAGTTCAGCCTGGTTTAAATTTAGTCAATCTATACCTGTTTCTAACACTTTAAAAAATTTATACAACCATAATCAAATTAACTTTAAATACAAACTCTATCAGTTCGGGTATTCCTTCCAAATATATTCTGGTACCTTAGTTTTTATTGTAAATTTTATTTAACTCTTCTTCCAGTAATATCCCTTAATTAAACTAAAACATTAATCCTATATATATCTAATCTATCAACTAATCAATCTCTTATAGCTAACAGATAAAATCAAATCTTAAATTTTTCAATCCATTAAACATAATTCAGCTCATATCCAATTAAATTGTCATAACCAATGACATCAATCTTATCAAGCAAAAATCATCTTATTAAGTTAGTTCAAGATTATATAATAATTTTCTTATAAATAACCCTATTATCCTAAACAAAAAAAGAAAAGAAAAGAAAAAGAAAAAAAGAACAAATACATTCTTAAAGGATTTAATATGTATTTCATTAGTCACTTCTTTTTTCTCTTATATCTCTTTTTTAAACTAAAGTATTAATCTGTCCTAAAGCTATATAAACCATCAACCAGCTTTAAACTAACAAGATAACATCAAACTTTAAGATATTTCAATTCATTAATCATCAAAGAAGTAAATCATCAGTAATTTCCATGTAGCTAGATTTTATATCTTCCATTAATCCCATTTTTCTTACATCTAATTTATAATCTTGGTCCTTAAGTCTAGATTGCCTTTAGTCCATTACTCAAAACTTTAACTTTCATTTTCTTTTTAAATCTTATTCTGGGTTTTTTCAAATGCCAAGTAGGTTTCCATAGCAAAGCTTCCTTTCCAACAGACAAGTCTCTCTTTATTGCTTGTAATATCTTTAGAATCAGTAAGAACCATCTTGACCTCTGAATTGGCCTTCTGATTTTTTTTTTTGCATAAAGTCTCGTTGCTTTAGAGTTCCAAGTCCCAATCTTTGCTTTTCCTGATTCTCAACGCCATAACTGAGTTGCATATAAGGCAGAGTCAATTTCTCCTTGTTTTCAGTTAGGTCCTCTTTTTGTAGAGTCTGTTTAATAGAAGAATCAGGTGCAGTCTGAAAGTCAGTTTTAAAGTTTGAGGAAGAGATTCTGGCTCTTAATTCTGTAGTAAGCTCTTTCATTGTAGCACATATTTCCTCTTTAGTCTCATAGATTTTCTCCAGAATATGTTTGCAATTTAAATGTGAGTACAGCTCCATTTTAGAAAAAAAATTCAAACATCCAGTTAACTTTCATATGAAAAGATCATCTCCTCTCCAATTGCAATATTACTTTTTAACCAGTAGATGTCCTCAGAGAGTAGTAAATAAATCCATTTCCCCCCAAAGTCATTTCACTTTTCATTCTTCTTTCTTTACTCAAAAAAAGGCTAATAATAAAGTTCGTAAAAAAAGTTTTTCTGATACCCCAGAGTACTTATATAAAAAAAGCAATGTAATTTCTAAAACTTTACTTTGTTCCTTTGTTCGCCTTTCTTCCCCAACGAGTGAAAGCTGCCTTTCCGAGCTAGGGAAATCTTTCCAACACAGCTCTTACAGGCAACAAACAAAACAAAACAAAAAAAACAAAGAGGGGAAAAAAAAGGAAAGGTCTCACCCGGATTCACCACAGTGGGTCTGCAGCTTAGATGTTCTTTGGACTTGCGGTTTCTTGCGGCAAAGCGATCGGCCATTTTATTGGCCGATCTTCTCCGTCGGCCCTCAGAGTTCTGTCTGGACAGCTGGAGGAGCCGCCGCTCCTATGCTGCCAGAACGCTGCCTCCTCGTAGGAAAGTCGCACCCTCCAGGGCAACTTTGGACCCGCATAAGGGTCCTCCGACAGAGGGAAAACTAGTCGGCAGGGAGAGCAATCTCCCCGCTCGACTAGCGACGCCGTGACTGGAACCGGAAGTCTTCGGCACATGGCAGTTGTTGATTGCTCTGTCCTGGAGTCATGTAATCACCATTTCCAAACAGCTTTAGAGAAGCAAAATTAATTCAGGAAACCAAATTCGCTTAACCAGTGCTTTTTTTGTAAAAAAAAAAAAAAAAAGTGCCGAAACTCACACATGTCATACAACCCACCTTGCCTACCTTACAAGGTTTACCTTTTAGTTGGAAAAAAAATTCAATTTTTAGTGTATCTAAGAGACTAGGATTTTGTTCAAAGTAAGTTAATACTATTAATGTTACTATGCACTATGTGGCTTTAAATTACAAGAAGGCATTTTATTAATTTTTTGGGACAGTTACCACGGGCATACCCATTTAGTTTAATGAATGGAAATGTCAGCTTTCTATGTGGAATGAAATTGGCCCAATAAAGCAAAATTTGGTTGTTTGTAAAAGATTGAATTATTTTTAAGAAGTTGTCAAACAAGGTGGAAAAAATTACATTTGGAGTTTAATATGGATATTGATTTGAAACAAATTAAAGTTGAAACTTTGTCAGTGAACAGATTATTTTTAATTTACCTTTAAGTTAAACCCAATTTAATAAATAGATCTGATTAAATTTTATACTGTAGGTCTACCTTTACATCTGACCAATACATTATATATATAATGTAATCCAAAAAGAAACTCCCACTAAAATCCAAGACAGAGAACAAGAAAACGGCAAAGCCCTCCTCCCATACATAAAAGGCACCACAGATAGGATCAGCAAGATCCTCCACAAACATAACATCAAAACAGCATTCTGCACAAAGAAAAATATCCACCATCCTAAGAAACCCTAAAGACAAAATTGAGTTAGAAAATCAAGGAGTATATGAAATCCCATGTACTACCTGCCCCACCACATACATCGGACAAACCAACAGAAGAATAAGTGCACGCATTGAAGAAAACAAAAACTCAGTCAGAAAAGAGGAACCAACCTCTTCCCTGGTCCAACACCTTAAAGCCACAGGACATGAAATTGATTTCAAAAAGACCAGAACTATCACCAAACTGAACACTTTAATAACAGAATAATCAGAGAAGCCATCGAGATAGAAAAACGCCCTCACAGCATGAACAAATGAGATGATACCTCCCGCCTACCAGCCATTTGGAAACCCACCCTTATTGACAAACGAGTCCATAACACAAAGAATGACACCAGACCTATACTCACAAAAACCACACAGGATGTCACCACCACACATCCAGGCAAAAAGCAAACCCAAACCCACACCGATGATGAGGCACGACCACAAACCAGAAGCCAGACCACAGCTGCATCATTAGCCACCTTAAACCCCTCCAATCCATACATGAAGCAAACTGACACCCACCATGAAGATGAGGCACGACCACGAACGCGAAGCCAAACAGCTATGCAGCTCACCATCTCTAATCCCCCTGTAACTCAGACTAACCTGAACACAACAAAGCCCCCACCCAAACAGAACACTCCCCCAGCCAATCAGAGCACAGCCAACCCCTCATCCAATCAGAGCACAGCCAAGCCCCTAACCAATCAGAACACACCTCCACCCAATCAGAACCCAGCCGAGCTCCCAGCCAATCAATTCAAACCCCCACTGGCAGTTAAAAGGAAGAAACAGCCACAATCACACATTGCTCCTAGAAGCACGAAGCCGAAAGCACCAGCCTGAAGATGACAAATGGGACTTCGTCGAAATGTCGCCAAGACGCTTCAAATTCTACGTGGGAGAAAACCCGAAGAACCAAAGACCTACATACCAGCCATTTGGAAACCCGCCCTTATTGACAGGCGAATCTCTAACACAAAGAATGACACCAGAACCACACAGGATGCCGCCACCACACATCCACGCAAAAACCAAACCCAAACCCACACCGATGATGAGGCACGACCACAGACCAGGAGCCAGACCACAGCTGCATCATTGGCCACTTTGAACCCCTCCAGCACAACAAAGCCCCCACCCAAACAGAACACTCCCCCAGCCAATCAGAACACAGCCAACCCCCCAGCCAATCAGCACAGCCAAGCCCCTAACCAATCAGAACACACCTCCACCCAATCAGAACATAGCCAAGCTCCCAGCCAATCAGTTCAAACCCCCACTGGCAGTTAAAAGGAAGAAACAGCTACGACCACACATTGCTCCTAGAAGCAGAAGCCAAAAGCACCAGCCTGAAGGTGACGAATGAGACTTTGGTTCTTCGGGTTTTCGAAACGTTGCCAAGACACTTCAAATTCTACGTGGGAGAAAACCCGAAGAACCAAAGACCTGCATACAGACACCCGCGAAAACCTCAGAAAACATATATATATATATATATATATATATCCAAATCATAAGACATTGGCTTTATTCTTATTCTTCCCCTCTACAGTTTGAATATAAAGTATAAAAGACTAAAAAGAGATTTTCATAGACATCCCAGCCTTTGAACTACCCAAGGAACTGAAACAGCAAAGTTTCACTGTCAGGCAAGTTTCCACGCCAGCTGTCTTTCTTTCCTCTTGCTTTGCCTCTTTTTAACCTCACACCCCACCGTCTGTAAGGGAAGGCAAAAGGCTCGCTCACCCTCTCATGAAAGATGGCCTCCATATTTATGTGTCTCCCACCGCACCATTGCCTTCCACACCATATGGTTCGACCCAGCCAATCAAGCCACGCTCTGGCTGTGGTACTCCAGCGCCTCATGGCTCCTCCAAGAGGAGGCAGACAGCACCGGAGGGGACCCCGCTCATGCCATACTGCCAGCGGGGCATTTTCAAAAGCAACTGAGGATAGGTAGGGAAACAATAGGAAAAGAACGCAACTCTGGAAAATCCGTCAAAAAAAGGTGCTGGAACTCTGTTCTGGTGCATTCTATGACAAAAAAAGCCCTGCACTTAACGATCACACAATTCACTTAACAACTATGACAGAAAGGTCGTAAAATGGGTCATAATGCAACAACTGCCTTGCTTAACAGTGGAAATTTTGGGCTCAATTGTCATAAGTTAAGGACTACCTGTACATGATCAAGAAATAAAGCATGAAAATACTTAACCATTCTTCATCTGGCCACTACTATCTTTTCAATATTTCACCACTGTATTCAGATAAATGTTTTAGCAGTATAGGCAATCCTCTTTTGCAAGTAGCCAAATAACCCAAGAAGCCTTTAATTAAGTGTAACTGATTATTTCATCCGAATTGGGAAACCATAGTTTAGGAACAATCAAGATAACAAGCCAATCTGAAGCTAAGTTGAAGTGTATTGACTTATTCAAAAGTCACTAACAATTAACAACAGTTTAGGGAAAAATGGGAAACAGATTAATTTAAAAAGTTTTGGTTTGTTGCAAAAGGAGTAGAAGAGAGGTTTCATGCATATTCAGTCGAGATATAATGCAGATATGGCCATTATCTTTACAAGTCAGTGCAAATGATGAAGCAAATATTGCAGGCTTCTTTTAAATCCCCACATCAGTAGCAGAATGCTGTTTAGCTTCTCTCTACTAAATAGCCTCTTCCACCATTTTCAGCCGGCAGGACATTTATCAGACTGTAAAGAGTGAGGATGGAGTAAGTTTGATTGCTGTTCTCTAAGTACCTCTTGACTCAAAGCATCTAAAATAAGCATATGGAAAGAAATTCAATGCTAGATGAATCTTTAAAGTTTTATATGAAAAGAAATAAATTCAGTGTTAGAAAGATTCTTTTTGCTGCAGATAGATGAATGAACCAGTAAGCAGTACAAATTAGGTTCCTTTAAAAAAATCAGAAATAACATTTGTACTGAGTTTTCAGATATTCAGATTGTTTTGTATATGTTAACACCCTGAGATGGATGAAGACCTCCCAGGCTTTCTGCTCTTACTTAACGGCTCGGATTTTAAGATATTATTTTGATTTTAAAAAAAACAACCTATTCGATCATACTTACATTATTGAAGTTAATTCCTCCAGATTAGTTTTCCTCCTCAGGAAGATTCATATGAATGATTAGATTGTACAAATATAAAGTGAGTTCTAATCTCACTTTAGGCATAAAAGCCAGCTGGGTGTCTTTAATCCTGTAACTGTCTCTCAACCCAATCCGCCTCACAGGGTTGTTGCTGTGAGGAAAATAGGAAGAGGAAGGAGTATTAGATATATTCACTGCCTTGAGATATTTATAAAACTATTTTTTTATTAGTTTTTTAATTTTTAACAAAAAAAATACTCAAATCAAATCATAATATTAAAATAAACAATATACATAATCAGAACATGAATACATATTTCCAAAATCATCCATAAACATAACATAAGTACTTATTTCAATACATCTAATAATAATAACTCAACTGAAAATAATCATAAACCATATTTACCAAACAATTAACATTACTGCTCGGTACCCCCACCACCATATCCCCCTATCCCTAACCTTCCCCCCTCACTTACCAACTAACTACCTACTCTCCTCCCTTCTTCTCTATCTCCCTCCTTCTACTCCACCCAACTATCCCTTCTCTTCCCCCTTCTTATCAACTTTCTACTTACATCAACCTTCACTCCTCCTTCCTCTTTCCATCAGATGTGGTGCCCAGAGGCCACCCGAACAACCCCTTAATAACAATAATTACACATTCTTACATCAACCCTAATTACAGTTGAGAAAACATAGTATATAAAATTATAAACCCTCCCTAACCCCCCCCTGACTTCCCAGAGTGAGTACAGGGTAGAACAAAAGAAAACCCACTACTTCAAACAAAATTATTATATAATCCTAGCAAGAATTTTAAACTATATACTAAATACAATCTCTACCTAACATTTATTCAACCTTGTCAATTCTAATACGTATCTAATCCCTCAATCATTCCATCTAATGTCAAACCTTAAATCATTTCAATCCACTAAACAAAACAAACAAATCATCTTGTTAAGAATATTAATTTTCATTTACATATCTAAACCATCAATCTAAGAATCAGTCCATCACTTCAGTTCATTGAGAGGTTATGTAGAATCACCCAAACAATAAAGTTTAGTATATATCTTCCAATAATCAGTCTCTTTTAACATTCTAAACAGTCATTTCAAACCATTAAACATCAAATAGATAAATCATCTTTTTGAGAAAAATAAACAAATAATATCAATAAACCCCTCAATTAAAAAAAATATATTCTTAATCAATTTTGTATATCTTCCATTAAACATCCTCTCTTACATCTTACTCATAAACTTGGTCCTAAATTCAGCCCATAATCTTAGATTGGCCTTAATTCCTTACACTTAATTTTAAATTTCACTTCTTCAATCGACTTCTGGGCTTTCTCATATGTCAAATAAACCTAAATAACAAACACAATCTATTTAATCCATTTCTAACTTAGAGTCCTTTAACCTTATCAAATCACATAATGCTTATCTATCCCATCAATCAATCAATCAATCTAATGTCAAACCTAGATCATTTCAAAGTAAGTACATTCTTCTTCAATTTAATTATATCTTCCATTAATCATCTTCTTTTACGTCTTACTCATAATCTTAATATTATATCTTCCGTTAAACATCTTCTCTTACATCTTACTCATAATCTTAGTCCTTGAATCAGTCCATAGTTTTGAATTACCCATAATTCCTTATGTACAATTTTAAGTTTCACTTCTTCAATCGTACTCTGGGTTTTTTCTTTTGCCAGGTAAATCTCCATAACAAGGCCTCCCTTCCAAGTAATAAGTCTCTCTTTTTTACTTGCAATATCATTTGAGTCCATATAAACCATCTTAACCTTTGCATTAGTCCTCTGCTTATCTTAACCATAGACTTTCGTTGAGGTAACATTTCAGATCTCTGTCTTTGCTTTTCCTGGTCCTCAGCACCATAGATAAATTGCTTCTTAAACTGGGTCAATTTGTCTTTTTTTCTCAATTAAATCTTCTTCTTGCTGCTTGTCTGAGAGGAATAGCCATCCCCTCCTGTCTTGAAACAAATCTTCTTCCTCCACTCCGTAAATGAACTGTTTATCAAGCAAGATCCATTCCCCATTATTCTCTTTATTCTCAATACTGTCTTCTTCTTGTTTGGATTGTTGTATAAAATGTTCAGCAGACGGTTGCAAATCAATTTAATTTGGAAAAAAGGATCTAATTAATTTTAATATTTCTGCATTAGTCTCTTTCAATATTGCAATCGTTTCTTCTTTAAATTCATCAATGCGATCCAAAATAGGTTTGACATTAAAACGTAAATTCCACTCCATTTTAAATTTTAAAACAGTCGCTCTGGCTTTAATCCAATTTTTACAGCCGTCTCTCTAGCTTCGCTTACGAGAACAAAGAGGGGAAAAAAATGGAGAATTCACTTTCACTTTCAAACACTTTCCTTTAGCAGTGAAAGTAGTGAAAGCTATACGCCATTTTGAATGCATTATGTTGAATGTAACAGTTAGAAATATATAGCCAGAAAAACAATAAAAAATACTTGCAATCCAATAAGAACTCCTGTATTCACTCAGTCTGCAAACAGTCTCTCTTGTGTTCTATTTTTAAAAGCAGAAGCGGTCGCGGCGTCTTTTTCTGTCTGATGACAGAAGTGTCTCTGAGCAGGAGCGTCTTCAGGAGCTACGGGGAGCTCTCACTCTTTATCCCTGAAAGCTTCAGGGATTTAAGAGGAGCTCAACCCTTTTGCTCCCAATGCTCTACACCTCTTCTTCGCCCGAAGAGGGGATTTTCCACCGCAAAAAAACAGCTGTTCGCTGTTTTTTGCGGCTTTACATACCCAGCGAACGGAGCCTCACAGAGGAGACTCTAGCGACGCCGGCGGAGCCACAGGAAGTGAGATATTTATAAAACTATTAAGGCAGTATATAAATAAATAGCATTTCCCATTTTAATATTGATGAAAAGTCATTCATACTTCAAGAATTCCTTTTTTCTTTTCTGAATACAGCCCTCCATTCCAAATCTCACAGAGTTAGGACAAAGTTTAGAAACCATACTTGACTAAAATGATGAGAAATTTTTGTACAAGCATTATTATATAGCAGCTACACTGGAAAGATATTATATAGCAGCTACATTGCATGAGTATTTAGGGGAATTTAGCAATGTTTACTTCCTGATTTGCACATCTTACAGAAATTCCCTTTCTGTTGCCCAAACTGGCAGTTGACAGTTGCTTCAGTCCAGGCAATAGACAGGAGAGTACAATCACATGACTGCACTTCAGGCGCTCAGCAACATACCCACATTTAGAGACATTTATAGTGTCCTACAGTCAGATGACTACATTTTATTATGGTTTTGCTAAATATGGAAGTTACCTCCATTTTTCAGCAAAACTGTGCCATAGCGAACAGTGGGGTCACTTAACGATGGAGACATTTAATGACCACAGCATTTATTTTACTACTGTTGTGTTTGCTTAATAACCACTGCAAAAATCAAATCGGGTTTTATGATCACCATGACATACGACTCCAATGGCTGGGCTCCAATACAGTCATACTGTATGTCAAGGACTACCTTTAGTGGCCATTACAGTCCTTCCATTGTGTGTTTGTAGATAATTCCTGATTTTTTTTCTTCTTGGGCTACTGGGTCTTTTAGTTCACTTAAAATGTTTCGGAGGGTTTTAGTTGGATTCTGTGCTACAGTGATGCTCTGTGGTTATAATAATTTTTTAGTTGTCTCTGAGATGTTTTTGATGTATGGCAGTATTATCCTTTTCATAGCTTGTGTTAGTTGTGCTGTAGTGGCTTGATTGATCAAATACTTTTTGATAAAGCTGCATGGGTATCCATTTTGTTGAAAGATGTTATATAGGTAGTCTGTTTCTTTTTTCTGATGTTCTGAGTGCAATTGTAGTGCATTAGTGCTCATCTGAATAATGTTGTTACAAAGCTCCTCTTGTGGGAATTTGGGTTGTTTCTTTGGTAATGGAGCATTTGGCTAGTGTGGATGGTTTTTCGATAGATTTATGTTTCTAATTTGCTACCATTTCCTCTGCTTATGAGGATATCCAGGAAGGGAATATGTTGTTGTTTTCTTCTTTCCTTGTGGATTTTATTCCTTTGAAGATGTTGATTGTGTATTCTTTTTCCCCCTTTTTTTATAAAGACAGTTATCTACATAACAGATCATATTTTGGGCTGCATAAATGGGAGAACTATATTTTCTAGATGCTGTCTCTGCTATGATTCCTGAAAATCATTCCCATGGGTGTTCCTCTGATCTGTTGGTATATTTGTATGTCAAACTGAAACTAGGTAGTGAGGCAGAAGTTGATGAGATCCATGATTCTAGGCATTTTGATCTTAGTCTATTTGATTAGGTTAGATGTGTTGTTTAGTACTGCTGACAGGGATTCTTTTAGTAGTTTTGTGTCTATGGATATAAACAGTGCTATGACATCAAATGAAACCATAATCTCCTATACTTCTGTTATTGGATCTTTTATTTTCTTGAGGCAATGTAGTGGGGAGCTGATAGAATATTTGTTCATCTCTGTGAGATGTTCAAGCTGTTTTGTAAGTACTATGTTGTATGTTGTTGGGCTTCCTGATAACAATGCAATTGAATGAAGAGGTGTGTAAGGTTTATGTATTTGTAGATGCCCATAGAAGCATGGGAGAATGGACCCATTGCTTTTCATCTACCACTGTTTTTCTTTTGTGATTTTATATTTTTTGGTTAGGTTGTTATGGGTTCTCTTTATCAGGTTATCTAGTTTCTGTATTAAGTTAGTATTTACTAGGTTGTAGGCTTTTGTTATGATATTTTTAACAATGTTTTTGTTACAACTCTTGTTGACTTTTTGGATTATTGAGATTTCACATCCAATTACTAAACAAACCCCATATTTCTTGGCTTCTGAACACAGCTGGGACTAGCCAGGTGCTGTCAACAACTGAGACACTCTATATGTAGTTTATATTACTTTTTTTTAAAAAAAATCTCACTATGACCAAATCAATTGTAGAACAGACATATTTAAAATAGATAAAATAAATAAACTTAAAGATGGGTTATACTGTATTTACACTGCAGAATATTTTTTTGTTTTATTACTGATTTGTTATATATAAAATAAGTGATGAAAAGATTAAAGCAAAACAACTGGATTATGAGACCAATAATTCAGTTGTGAAAGAGGAATTGAACAAGTATGAAACAAGAAGTACACATGTGATATTTTCTGTTGGGTTCATTGTTAAGAGTTGTTAAGTTTCATTCTTATATACATATCTAGATTTATGTAAACCGAACTACTGATTCTCCTAACCTACTTAAGTAGATTGTCAACATTTATTTGGCACTAAGATTTCTTGTAATAGAATGCTGTATTATTTTCTTGAAGTAAATAATACTTTCAACAAGATTGCTTTATCTCATGTATGCCATCCATTTTCTAAAGTTATATCTTGAAGCCTATTTTAGATTTGGCCCATTCTAGCTCCCTATCCTTATTAGAGATAAGACCTTAGTGTCAAGCCAAGCTCAGAGACAACACAGCAAAGTCCAATTGAGTTCAGTCCTTATTTGCTTGCATCTAGTGGACAGAATCTTGCCAAACTAAAGCTGTAACTTTTAAAACTACTATGGTAGGTATATCTAGCTCAGCAGTGCAAAGTCTCTTAATCTGATTTTCTCTCTGGGAGAGTTCTGTGTTGCAAAAACTTTTTCCCGTTATTTCTCCTGGTGCATATTCCATTATACATACAGTGCTTATACATGCAATATAATTAATAAATAATACATCCAGTCTACAACTTAGGGGTTCTCCTGGATTTGTGTTTGAAGTGCAGATGGTAGTCGTGGCTGGGAGAGCCTTTGCTCAACTTCAGGTTGTGCACCAGTTGCAGCTTTCCTGATTCATGAGTCCCTTTTCTCATTCATTCAGGCCCTAGTCATCTCATGGGCTGGACTTCTGTAATATGCTTTACATGGGGCTACCCTTGAAGAATATTCAGAAGCCCAAACTGGTGCAGAGTGCAATGGCTTGGGTAGTTCTTGGGGCCCTAAGAATGGCCCATGTTACACTACTTCTATGCGAGCTGCATTTGCTGTCAGTCTGCTTCCGGTTGCAATTCAAGGTGTTGGTAACCACCTTTAAAGCCCTTCATGGCATGGGTCCAGGCTACTTGAGAGATCATCTCATCCCATTGGGATTGGCCTGTCCCACCTGTCCCAGCAGGCTCACATTTGAGACCCTGTTGCTGCTGCTGAGCAGGGTGATATATACTCCAGCTTCTGCTGACCCAGCAGTTTGAAAGTGAGTGACCACAAGTAAATAATGGGTACCACTTCGGTGGGTAATGTGACAGAGATGTGAAAGGAGCCCCCAACTGGGCGTCCCCCTGGCAGTGTTGATGTCAACGTCCAATCCTTTCAGCTCGGAAGCACTTCAGTGCTTCCAACACAACTATAGTACCTGTGCCAGCAGAGGAGGCATGCTGTGGACCTCATCAGCCCAATTATTGGGCTTACCCAGAAATGCCCATATTTCAACATCACTCCGCGAGCTGCATTGGCTGCCAATTGGTCTCCGAACGCAATTCAAAGTGTTGGTTATGACCTATAAAGCCCTACATGGCATCAGACCAGGTTACTTGCGGGACCGTCTGCTGCCGCATGAAACCCAGCGACCGGTTAGGGCCCACAGGGTCGGCCTTCTCCAGGTCCCGTCAGCCAGACAGTGTCACCTGGCGGGGCCTAGGGGAAGAGCCTTCTCTGTTGGGGCCCCGGCCCTCTGGAATCAACTCCCCCCAGAGGTCCGTATTGCCCCCACCCTCTCCGCCTTTCGCAAACTGTTAAAGACACATCTTTGCCGGCAGGCCTGGGGCAGTTGACACCTTGCCCCAGCCAGTGTATGTTTGTTGTAAGTTTGTTTCGGATGATTGGTTTTAATTTAGGAGTTTTATAATGTATTTGATTTCTATATGCTACTGATTATGTTGTAAGCCGCCCTGAGTTTTCGGAATAGGGCGGCATAGAAATAAATAAATAAATAAATAAATAAATAAATAAATAAATAAATATTCTGGTGAATGGGGTCCAGGAGAAGAACCTTTTTGCCACTGCACCTGCCCTGCAAAACATCTTTGCCCCCAGTATGAGGTTGGCCCTGACCCCCCTGACCTTCTGGAAGATCCTAAAGACCTCACTCTGCCAGTTAACTTGGGGCCCCAATGGGGGAATATTACAGTGCAGATGGTTGATTGATTAACAACAGATCCTACTTCTCCCCCATTCTGCTCTCACTCTCCCCAATTTTTAATTGGGCTGTGGTGTTCTGGATTTTATATTAACTTATTTATGTTTTTAGTTTATATAGTTTTAATTTTCTATGATTGTAAGCCACCCAGAGTTACTTTGAGAACTATGTTTAAGGGTATAGAAGGAAATATAATCAAAGATATACGGAACAAAAACTAGATTAGAAAAAATATCAGCTTCCTCGAGTTCACATATACTTGAATTAAAAAGTACAAACACCACTTTTTAAAACAGACAAATATCTAAAATATGCTCATTTTTAGAGTTGACAGGCAGCCTATAAATTTTACAAATAAATATTTTAGATAATTTGTCTGTTTTAAAAAGTGGTGTTTGTACTTTTTAATTCAAGTATGTGTGAACTCCAAAGGAAGTTGATTTTTTTTCTTAGTTTTTTTTTATTATATTTCCTTCTATACCCTTAAACATAGTTCTCATTAAAATGCAAAGCTTGCCTAGTGGTGATTTTTGAAGAATTAATCACCAGACTAAAGCAATAGTTGATGAAAATAGAAGTGCTATGTTGCATGGGAGCACTGTTACTATTTTCTCCCCATGCTGTTATGATACAGTAGTTATATTCCTTGTAAAAATTGAAACCATTGGCACAATTGTTTCATATCTTAGCCCCAGAAAAAAAAATGTTGTTTATGGGCTGCAGTGAAATTTAATACAAGTGCATAGGGAGGTATAGTTTTGGTCTTGCCAATAATTTACTAAGCCTGTGGATAATGCATTAATGTTTTATCATTTTCAAGTTTTATCATTACTGGGCTATATCTTTAACAACAAAATTCTCAAGACTTAAATTCTGTTAGGTGCAAACACATGAAGGTCCAATTAAACTGATTTATTGCTAAAATGCCTATGTACAACCAATTGTTAATACCTGCTTGGAGTTAGAAAAGTGTCAGTTGAATTCAAGGGGGGGGGTGGACTTAGTCTGCTTGTGGCTACCTAGGGATTTCAGGCTGATCCCTATTTTAATTCTGCCCACATATTCTGCCACTCCTACTAAATCTGACTTCAGAACAGTGATTTCAATCCTGTGATTAAAAGTAATATTGCTGGCTAAATTATATCTCATAAACATAATTAACACAAGTTCCTCCCATTCCATTTCTTGCTTATTCCTACTAGTGTGTTAGTTTTTAACAAAAAAAAAATTAGTTTCATTGACATACATTGCGAGTAAAAGTCTATTTTTCAACTACCCTTTTCCTCTAGGTCGTCTAGTAGGAGCTCTGGATGCTGTACTTGATTCTAATGCACGCGTTGCTCCATTTCGGATTTTGCTACAAGTACCAGGATCACCTACTTATTCTGCCATTGCATGTGGTGAGTTATTGAACGGATCAGAGCTTTACTGGGCCATTGCCATTGGTGAGTCATATATCACACAAAAACTGAACTCTGAGCATGCTGTGGTTTGCATGTCAAAGAAAGTGAAGGTAATATTACTGTGTGAAATAAGCAACACTACTGTTTGGTTAAGCCATACTTAACAATTTTCATATTTTATAATGTTTCCAGGTTTGGATCATATTAAGATTTAATAATAATAATAATAATAATAATAATAATAATAATAATAATAATAATAATAATAATAATGAGAAGAAGAAGTTGGAAGGGACCTTGGAGGTCATCTAGTCCAACCCCCTACTCAGGCAGGAAACCCTATACCATTTCAGACAAATGCCTGTCCAGTCTCTTCTTAAAAACTTCCAGTGTTGGAGCATTCACCGCTTGTGGAGGCAGGTTGTTCCACTGTCAGGAAGTTTCTCCTTAGTTCTAGGATGCTTCTCTCTTTGGTTAGTTTCCATCCATTGCTTCTTGTCCTGCCTTCAGGAGCTTTGGAAAATAGCTTGACTTCCTCTTCTTTGTGGCAGCCCCTGAGAAATTGGAACACTGCTATCATGTCCCCCCTCATCTTTCTCTTCATTAAACTAGACATACCCAATTCCAGCAACCATTCCTTATATGTTTTAGCCTCCAGTCCCCTAATCATCTTTGTTGCTCTTCTCTGTACTCTTTCTAGAGTCTCAACATCTTTTTTACATCGTGGTGACCAAAACTGGATGCAGTGTTCCAAGTGTGGTGTTACCAAGGCATTGTAAAGTAGTAGTAATACTTCACGTGATCTTGATTCTATCCCTCTGTTAATGCAGCCTAGCACTGTGTTGGCTTTTTTGGCAGCTGCAGCACACTGCTGGCTCATATTTAAGTGATTGTCCACTAGGACTCCAAGATCCCTCTCATAGTTACTACTATTGAGCAAGGTACCGCCTATACCAGCGGTTCTCAACCTTTTTCAGGCCGTGACCCCGACCTGCGCTGCGCATGCGTGGTGCTACCCCCTGCGCCGCGCATGCGTGGTGCTACCCCCTGCGCCGCGCATGCGTGGTGCTACCCCCTGCGCCGCGCATGCGTGGTGCTACCCCCTGCGCCGCGCATGCGTGGTGCTACCCCCTGCGCCGCGCATGTGTGGTGCTACCCCCTGCGCCGCGCATGTGTGGTGCTGCCCTCTGCGCCGCGCATGCGTGGTGCTGCCCCCTGCGCCGCGCATGTGTGGTGCTGCCCCCTGCGCCACGCATGTGTGGTGCTACCCCCTGCGCCGCGCATGCGTGGTGCTACCCCCTGCGCCACGCATGTGTGGTGCTACCCCCTGCGCCGCGCATGTGTGGTGCTGCCCTCTGCGCCGCGCATGCGTGGTGCTGCCCCCTGCGCCGCGCATGTGTGGTGCTGCCCCCCGCGCCGTGCATGCGTGGTGCTGTCCCCTGCGCCGCGCATGCGTGGTGCTGTCCTCTGCGCCGCGCATGCGTGTTGCCCCCTGCGCCGGCCAAGGCATAGGCCGCCACCCATTCGGGGCGGCGGCAGGCAGGCCCAGGTGCTCAGGTGTTCCTGGGCAGTCGCAGCGGCGACGGTGCAGGACGGTGCAGCGTCTGCAAATTTGATGAGTTCCCCATCTGTCCCCTCGTCCAAATCTTTGATGAAGATATTGAAGAGCGCTGGGCCTAGAAAAGAGCCCTGGGGTACCCCACTACACACTTTCCTCCATGTAGATGCAGTTCCGTTGAGGACCACACGCTGAGTACGGCCAGTCAGCCAGCTACAAATCCATCTGGTGGTAATGCTGTTTAACCCACATTTTTCTATCTTATCAAGTAGTAGGTTGTGATCTACTTTATCAAATGCCTTACTGAAGTCCAAGTAAATTATATCCACAGCATTCCTCTGGTCCACTAATTTTGTCACTTGGTCAAAGAATGCAATAAAATTTGTCTGGCATGATCTGTTTTTGACAAATCCATGTTGGCTTTTGGTTATGACTTTGTTTGCCTCTAGATGTTCGCTGATTCTTTGCTTGATTATCTTTTCCAGAATCTTCCCAGGTATTGAGGTCAGGCTGATAGATCTGTAGTTTTCTGGATCTATTTTTTTCCCTTTTTTGAAGATGGGAACTACATTAGCTCTTTTCCAGTCCTCTGGTCGTTCCTCAGTGCTCCAGGATTTTTGAAAAATATAGTTCAGTGCTTCTGAGATCACATCTTCCAGTTCCTTGAGAATCTTGGGGTGTAATCCATCTGGTCCTGGACATTTGAACTCCTCTAGGCTGGACAGGTGCTCACTTACCATTTTCTTGCCTATCTTAACTTTTTGGATGCCTTGCTCTTCTTGCATGACTGATGTGTAATACCTGATTCGCACTTCTCCCTCTCAAAAACAAGTTCTTCATCTTGGACCATGACCCCCTGCTTATTGAGTTATCATCGCAACTACCTTGACCTTAATGGCCCTATTAAGCTCAGCAAGGGCACTGTATCTGTTATGCAGAGACACAGCGAAAGCTTTGTGTTTATGGTTCACAGCTCTCACCCTGCCAGATCCCACGGTTGTCCACACTGCCCTTCTCCTGCAGGATCTTTGTGGTAGAGGGGGCTGATAGAGCGGAGGCTCAATAGAGTAAAAGGGCTGAACTGGACACCTGATTTCTGCCTGAAGAGCACAGATTATAGACCCTAGATAAAAAAATCTGTCCTTGTAAACTAGTGATTCGTTTACAGATAGGACAGTTTCCAAATTTGAAAAGAGTACTGCGAAAGACAGCTGCAAAACAAGTGTTGCACTGAACTAAGCCAGACATTTTGAGATGAAAGGAATCTCAGACGCACTTGCCCTGAATGTACCACTGCTTTTTTTATTTTTAGTTATATGATTTGCGCGCCTAATGGTGCGTGGGCTGCTACTTTCCTCCATCCTCCTCCTTCTTAATTCACAGGTTGTAGCTCTTCCCAGCAACCTCTGGGCAGTTTAAATGCAATGGAGGTCCAATCAGCAGGGGCTCAGCTACTTTCCTCCCCCACCCTCCTCCTTCTTAATTCACAGATTGTAGCTCTTTGATGACCAGTATTAAATGTCCTAATTATGCCATTGTGGAAATTAAAAGACATGAGCATGGCTTTACATACTGAAACTCACATGCATTATTTGCCATTTTTCTAATAATTTTAAAAAATCTATATGCTCTGCCTGATCTGCAAAGGAGGGGGTTGCTACTTTTAAACATTCCGCAAATACATGTTTGTATACATTTATTTATATAATGTATGTAGGTGGGAATAAAATATTAACAATTTTGTCTATTGTTGAGAATACACAAAATTGAAATGCGATTGGATACATTTCCTCAGAACTGCATAGGGATTGTCACCTGGATCCTCTTGATTATCAAAACTGCAGTTTTCAGTTCTATCTCTCTCTCTCTCTCTCTTTCTCTCTCTCTCTCTCTGTGTGTGTGTGTATCATGTAGTATTAGATAGCTAGATTGATAGCTAGATAGCGAGATAGAGATAGAGATATATAAATGTAATACATACACACTCACGTAGTGCTTTTCCTGCATTCTTTGTTTTGATGGTGGCAGTGGTGAATAAAATTCCTCAATTCTAAAAAGATATCAGCAGGAGGATACCCTGCTGCTGGAAGTGTGAGGAATGACATTTTTGTTGATTTTTTTTTTGGTTCACAAGCAGCTAATTTTAATAAGGACAGAAGAACATGGTAAAGATCTTAACATTCTTTCTTGCTGCTTCGTGGAAGAATTATAGACACTTAAAAAGTTGTAGATTAAGTCCTTTTGTTTGTAATGTTAAAACGGGAAAAATGTAGGTGTATTACTGAATTACTGATTCCTCCCCCCAAAACAGCAGATTCCTTGATTAGTAGAGTCCAGTTTTGTTTATGTGGTTATATTTTTCTTTTTTGCAGTTAATAATTTTTTTTCTGATATTGAGAAAGCTGTGAGTTTTATTAGTTTATTGATGTGATTCAGTTTCTTTTTTAGGGTGAACAATTAGAAAGCTTGATAATCTTGTACAAACTTTCCCCTGATTGAAATCTGCCTAGTATTCCGTCCTCCTTAGTCTGCCTCCTTTCTTTTACGAACTTTAATACTGATCGGTTCTGAAATTGAAAACCTTTTTTAATTAGAGAAGAATGACAAATAAAATAAATCATTTTGTCTAGTTAGTAGAATGATAATTAATATTTATAGGATCAGTTTTTGTTGTTAGCTGCCAGGGTTTGGTACAAGATGGGCTGCTATATAAATGTTTTAAATAAATAAAATATTAACCACAGCATGCAACTGAAGCATTTTATGGCTATATAAAGAAAGATTAATAACATTCCCTGGAGGAAAAAAATAAATTATTTAGATTAGCTTTGCAAGGCATGCTGCCAAAAGCATGGAAATAATTCTCTAGGCTTGATAATAGCAGTCAGGAAAACAACAGGTGGACTCTGTCTTGCTCATAGCAATTGATTTTTGCCTACAAGTTTCTTTGACCTTGCAGAAAATGAAGGGTAAAAATGCTAAGTTTATCTTGCACTGTTCTTGTAACATATTAATTCAGAAAGTATATATTTTAAAAAGTGGGCAACACAATATTCTCTCCATTCATAGAAATCAACTGTCAGTAAATCTCTTTCATGCAATAAATTTGTCAGTTTTCCTACTGTTAGTCATATTGTCTGGTGGACACACTAATGAAAGCTACAGTATTTTTTTCAATTAGAATTTGGTTTGTAGTTAGAAACTACTACATATGATAAGCTACATATTTTGACTTTGTGAGGTTTTCTGTTACATTTCTCCCACGCTCCTGGCCTTCCGTAAAAACCTTAAAACTTATTTCTGCCGGCAAGCCTGGGGATGATTGTGGATTGAATGGTGAACATGAGTGGGTGTTAGTTTGTTTTTAGAGATTTTGTTTTGGACTTGTATTAAAATTGATGTTTATATACATGTTGTTAGCCGCTCCGAGTCTCCGGAGAGGAGCGGCATACAAGCCCGAATAATTAATAAATAAATAAATAAATAAATAAATAAATATCAGAGAAAAAGAGATATGATTAATTTGGTTGTTCATTAATGCAGGTAATCCTCAACTTATAACCATAATTGGAACTAGAGGTCCCATCTTCTAGCAATGTGGTCAATAAGTGACTGTACTGTCAATAAGCACCCAATTTTATAACTTTTTTGCAATAGTCATTAAGTGAATCACCAGGTCATTAAGAGAATCTGACTTTCCCCATTGACTTTGCTTATTGGAAATCCCCTGGGAAGGTTGCAAATAGCAATCCCAGGACTTTGCAGTCATCAAAAATGCATGCCACCTCCCAAGAGCCCAAATTTTGAGAGGGACACTACAATAGTCATAAGTGCAAGGACTTGTTGTAACTAACTTTTTTCAGTGCCACTGTAACTTTGTACAATTCTTAAACGAATAGTTGTAAGTCGATGACTACCTGTAATCATGTAATGAAATATATCTGTGTTGAATACTATAAGCTTTGATCAAACAAAATGTTCAGAATATTGATTCATAAAATGAGAACAGAACGAAGATTATAGGAATATATAAACCAGTGTATTTTTTTTCTTCAAAGACCCTTTGTTTAAATGTATAAACCGGTTTGAAATCAATTTTTTGTCTTGCTATATCTACTCACAAGTTTATTTACAAGATTTCATGTCTCAAGCAACTGTTTTATTAAAACTAAATCTAGAATAATCATTTTTTCATGATTATTAAGTAATTGCCATAAGCCTAAGGTATATATTTTATACTTATAATCAAGTTATTTTCATCCATTTTTCTTCCTTTCACACTCAGGTCATTATGTGCTTGTTCCCATTTTCATTAATAACCTGTAACAATATTCATGTAATATAAGTACATGAAAAGTTTAATTGTCCCCTCCATTTTCTTCCTTTTTCAGAGAACAACAGCTATTTATAAAACTGGTGCGCAAGATACAGTACTTAAAAAAAAAAGATATGTAGATGGGACATGGTCAGGAATACCAGAGCTATAGACTAGATTGGGAAGCAAAAAATCCTAAACAAACAAACAGTAGAAGGCAGTTAGAAGCCACTTATGTATTATACATGTCCAAAAAATCACCAGGAATCAAAGTTGACTTAAAAGAAACTTTACTTTTTAAAATTTGGCTTCAGTTTTATTGCTTAGTCAAAATGCCTGAGTATGGGCAGTTGTAGTTTTATAGCTTGTGGGGATTTTTGCAGCCTATTTTGTTTTCAAGCTGTAGTAGAGATGAAGTTAATAATGTGTGCATTGTGCTGAAACAGACCTTATCTTGATTAATTGTGTTTATCAAGATACAAGATCTTCCTGTTGAGGACAGTTAACTCTTGGACAGTTTCCCTGGCAGTTGGCATTCTGTCTGGGAAATTTAGCCATTGAAAATGGAAAACATACTTAGCTATATTTATCTCTCTCTTGTAAGAAGTAGCAGCTGAATCTCTAATGATACCAACATCAGGTTTGACTGCAGTATGTTTATAGGTTTTTGCTGATCTCAGTTTCCTCTCTCCATTGTGAAGAACTGGAAAGGGTAATTAAATAGTTTTTTCCCTTTTTTTTCCTTTCCAGGAATCATTTCTTACATACTGTATACCGGCTAGGTTCAAAGATTATATTAGCCATGTTCTATGAACTCAGCCATTATGGTTTGTAGATCATCATGTTACTATATTATAGCAAAGCAAATAAGCATTACCTTATTATTAACAAATCACATCTCAACAAAGTTTGGGAATCTGTTCTTTTTCTTATTTCTATATATCTCCATATAAAACAATATAGGAATTATATATATATATATTATTTCTATCCACAAAGATTTTAAACCACTTGCTGAAGTAATAGCCTTTTTTCTTGTGACAATGGATTCATTATTTCAGGATTAAAAAATCAAACAATCTTAGTTTATTTACCTCTAAGCATTAGTCCATATTCTTTTTATTTTTAATTTATAGACCACTTTTATACAACAAAGGAAATTAAATTATCTGTATAGGCATAACGTGCTGTCCAAACTCAGAACACTCTCAAACTATGCTTAAGATAGAATTTCTAAATTACAGAATTTTACTAGTTTTTACCCAAAATTAGTTGCATATTTTCTTAACTGGCCTCCTCCTTTCATCCAGAGATAGGTTTGAAGGATTATTCTGTGATTAATGTTTCTTTGACTTCCAGATAGAGATTAGAGATTAAGGGATGCCTCTAACGCAGTGGTTCTCAACCTTCCTAATGCCGCGACCCTTTAATACAGTTCCTCATGTTGTGGTGACCCCCAACCATAAAATTATTTTCGTTGCTACTTCATAACTATAATTTTGCTACTGTTATGAATTGTAATGGAAATACCTGATATGCAGGATGTATTTCATTGTTACAAATTGAACATAATTAAAGCATAGTGATTATGCTTTCCTCTCTCTCTCTCCTTCTCTCTTTCTTCTCCCTCTCTCCTCTCCCCCTCTTTCCTCTTTCCTCTCCCTCTCTTTCTCTTCCCTCTCTTTCTATCTTTCCTCTCTCTCTCTTTCTCTTCCTCTCTCTTTCCTCTCCCTCTCTTTCTCTCTTCCCTCTTCCTCTTTCCTCTCCCTCTCTTTCCTCTTTTTCTCTTTCCTCTCTCTCTCTCTCTCTTTCCTCTCTTTCTATCTTTCTCTCTTTCCTCTCCCTCTCTTTCTCTCTTTCCTCTCCCTCTCTTTCTCTCTTTCCTCTCCCTCTCTTTCTCTCTTTCCTCTCTCTTTCCTCTCTCCCTCTCTCTTTCCTTCTCTCTTTCTCTCTCCCCCCCTCTCCTCTCCCCTCAATATCTCAGGTTTCCCCTTTCATTGACTCTGGGCAGGTTAGAGTTCAAAGATATATTACAATTAAAAATACTAAAAACTTTTTAAAAGAGTAATGAAAGCAAAACCAATAAAAACAACAGAAGCATCCAAATTAAGTGACCACGCTGGAATAATGCCCATAATAATTGGGCCATGAGGCGCAACTTCCCCCCAGGAGGCAGAAAGAATTCAGGCAAGCAGCATTTCGGAGCCACGCAAGTCAGCTTGGGGTTCGGTCGGGCCCTCCTGGGTGCAATTAGGGGCGGCTCCATGGAGTCCCGGGCGCCTGATTCATGGAGGAAGCCGGCCAGGAGCCCACAATTAGCGGGCCCACCAGGAGGCGGCTGATGTGGACATCTCCACGGCGGTCAGGCGGCCCCTGAGCTGAACAAGACTCCTGGCCAGCCGGCCACGGGGCGGGAATGGCTCCCTCACCGGGGCTGCTCAGCCTTCCCGGCAGGCCAGCTGGCCGGGCCTTTCTAGGGCCAAATCCTGCCGAGCTCTCCCTGCCGCAGGAGGGCGAGCTGGGCCAGGCTGGGCAGTGGGAAAGGAGGCGTGCTGCGATTTGCACAACCCCAGTCCCGGTCCAGAGGAGTGTCCCAGCCCCGGTAGATGGGGAGCTGGGAGGGGGAAGCCCCTTTCCATGCCCAGAAAGCAGCATTTCCTCTCCTGCTCCAGGTGTGGGAAAATGGGTGGCGGTCCCGGGAAGACCAACCGTGGGGGAGCAGGAGGCAGCAGAAGGCGCTGAAAGGTGCCCGGGGCACCACAGACTGGACTTGGATGCCGCCCCCCCCACCGGGACCGAAGCGATGCCACCGCCCCAGCCAGGACTGTCACCCAGCCTGGGGAGACGTATGGCCAGCTCAGCAGCCTGGGAACAGCCCAGGAACCAATGCCCCTGCCGGCCGCCGGCCCCGCCAGCTACTGGCCCCACCGGGACCGAAGCGATGCCACCGCCCCAGTCGGGACTGCCGCCTGACCTGGGAGATACATGGCCAGCTCAGCGGCCCAGGAACGGGCCAGAAACCAATGCCCTTGCCGGCCACCGCCCCAGCCGGGACTGCCGCCCGGCCCGGGGAGACGCATGGCTGGGTCAGCGGCCGGGAACTGCCCCAGAAGTCCCTGCCTGCCACTGCCAGCCCAGGAGACACATGGCTGGCTCAGCAGCCCAGGGACGGCCCAGGAACCGCCCCAGCCAGGACTACTACCCAGCCTGGGGAGATGCATGGCCGGCTCGGCTGCTCCTCTGCCTGGTGCAGGTAAGCCAGGGGGGCCGCACTACCTGCACCAAGGCAGCTTCATGAGGGTGCTGCACGGATTCAAAGCCCCCTCCCTACCCCTGCCACTCACCCTCCATCTCCGGCTCTGCTGCTGCTTGGCCAACCGGGGCCGTGGCTTGTGGGAGGGCTGGCCCGCTCAGCGGAGGCTCTGCCGGGCCACTTCCAGCAGGGATCCCAGGGCTTCCCTGTGCAGTTCCCTGGCCCCGTGCACCTCAGACGGGGCCAGCCAGAGAAAGGGCCTTCCTGGCCACCCTTCTCCCAGGGGGTAGGGCATCCGGCCGCAGGGCCAATCAGGAGCTCTGCGAGGGGGCAAGTCTGCATGAGAGAGAGAGAGAAGGGAAGCGCAAGTGCCTCTCTGTCTCTCTCTCTCTCTCTCTCTGCAAATGGCGGAGGAGGCTCCAGAGCCGCAGGAGGTTAGGCGACCCCTGTGAAAGGGTCGTTCGACCTCCAAAGGAGTCGTGACCCACAGGTTGAGAATCACTGCTCTAACGGAAGGCACTGCCTTTAAAATGGCAAATGTAAGTTGCTATTTCCATTTGTAAATGAGAACTCACATATTTAAATGTTTATAATCACATATGCAAGTCACATACAGATACACAAATCCCTTGGAGGCAGAAAAATAAGAAATGACCAGAACTTTATTTTCTGATGTATTTGGTTAATCTGTTTATATGCTTGTTTTGTTTGTGATTTTTTTAAAATGAAATGTATTAAAACATTTAAAGGATATGAAATTTAGTAGCACATAAAGATACCGTGAATGATTTTCACATTATTATGTAGACTTGTAGACAGAGATAAACTAATACTGAAGTTAGCCAAGAGAATGCTAGTTTGGACATCCATGAAGAATACTGTTCTGATTCTCAGAACTGAACCCAAAACTGAGCTGTCATGGAATATTAATATCCATTTGCTTTAGCTTTAACTCATCAGAAAACACTTGTGACTGGTGAGTCTATATGATGCCAGTGATATATGAAGAAGTGTCATTGTAGCAAAAAATCACAATAAGAGTTTGTGATCTGTAATTAAATAAGAGGATCTGACTTTTTTTCTCTTTACGGAAAAAGTGAAAGTATACTTACTATAATAAAAATGTAACAAGTATACAAAAAAAGGGGGTTTTTGTGGAAAAATCTTCCCCACAATTGTACTGTCTTGTGCTAGGTGCCACAGTTGAGGAGATAAACCATCACTGGGAATGGCTGGAACAAAACCTGCTCCATACCTTGTCTGTGTTTGATAATAAAGAAGATATTGTCAGCTTTGTCAGAGGTAAAATAAAGGTAAGAGACAATTCATTATTTTTCCATCATTTGTATTGGTGTTAAAATAAGTAAAAAATGTCCAGGTATTTTCTCTGGCTATCTTTAGGAGCAAAAATTTGTAGGAAAAGTTAATACATCTTGGAATCATGCCTTTATTTTCTTGAACTTTTTTCCTACTTGCGTCTGATAAAAGAGAAAGTTGATACCATGACTTTTAATATTCTTTCCTAGGCTCCAGATATATGTTTGAATAGAAGTTTAATATCTGTCTTTGTTTTATCTCTTTCCATGTAATTTATCTTCCAGTCTTCTGGGTGTTGGATTTTACAAACACACACACATACCATTATGAAATGATTATTTTGTGTTTAGGTAGATAACCCTAGTCAGAAAATCTTTAGTTGAAAATTTATGTTAATAGCTCACAAATCTTCCCGCCACAATGATGGCTTGATGACTCTAGAAGATACTATAAGAGGTGATAGTGGAAAATCACTTTTGAGACCTTGAACTTTGTTCACAATTTTGGGAATGCGTAGTTGGTTGTTTATCCTAATCATGGACGTAATTTTTTTTTAATTTTTTTATTATTAGATATCCATTTGTACATGTAAACAAAGAAAAAATTCAAGTTAAAACCATTCAACTTAATACAATCATTTTAAATTTGTAGACCTTCTTCACTCCGTATATCCAAGTTTAACTATAAGCCAACTACATTTTAAAAATTTTAAATTTCACTTCTTTTCAGATCAATCCATTGGACATCAAACAAACAAGTCATCTTATTAAAATTAATAATTTTCATGTCACTACACCCATCCCTTCAACAAGTACATTCTTAGTCCAATTAATATATATCTTCCATTAATCGATAGATATATATTTGTACATGTAAACCAGGGGGAATTCAAGTTAACTGCTATCCAACTTAATACAATCGATTTAAATTTGTAAACATTCTTCACTCCGTATGTCCAGATTTAACTATAAGCCAGATACATTTTCTTTGATTGGTGTTTCTCTTGTATGTAGTCTATCCAATGTTTCCAGTCTATCATATATTGTTCATTTGAGCGATCCTTCAAATATGCCGATATTTTAGCCATTTCTGCCAAATTTATTACTTTCAAAGTCCATTCTTCAATAGGTGGTATTTCTGGCTTCTTCCAGTATTGTCCCACCAACAGTCTCACTGCTGTTATCAAGTTCAGAATTAAGTTCGTCTCTGTGGTAGTACAGTCTTTTATGATCCCTAACAAAAACAACTGAGGTAGAAATTCAATACGTAATTTTTAAGGACAACTGATCGATGCCAATTAGCACCTGAACTGATATTTTTACTCAGCTATGCAATTCATTGATTGCTCTTGAGCAATCAGTTGCCTTAATCTCCCTTAAAGAGTTCCTAACAGAATAAAATACGTAAGCAGGAAACCATGTACATCATCATTTTCCTAAAATAAATGAATAAATTGCCATTATTAATACATGAACTATTTATTATTCTATTCTCTATCATTGTTTTGGATAAGAGCAACTAAGATGATCAAAAGCCTGGAGACTAAAACATACGAAGAACGGCTGCAGGACTTAGGTTTGGCTAGTCTAAAGAAAAGAAGAAATAGGGGAGACATGATAGCAGTATTCCAGTATTTGAGGGGCTGCCACAAAGAAGAGGGGGTCACGTTATTCACCAAAGCACTAGAGGGCAGGACAAGAAACAATGGTTGGAAACCAGTGGTGGGATTCAGCCGATTTGCACCACTTTGGCAGAACCGGTAGCTAATTTTTTGTTGTCCAGGCCCAGAATGGATTTCCGGAAGCGGCATCCACATAGAGAACCGGTTGTTCACATATTTGAATCCCACCACTGTTGGAAACCGAGAGAAGCAACCTGGAATTAAGGAGAAACTTCCTGATAGTGAGGACAATTAACCAGTGGAATAGCTTGCCCCCAGAAATTGTGGGCGCTCCATCACTGGAGATTTTTAAAAAGAGGCTAGATAGTCACTTGTCTGAGATGGTATAGGTTCTCTTGTTTGAGCAGGGGGCTGGACTAGAAGACCTCCAAGGTTCCTTCCAGCTCTGTTCTGTTCTACTTTGTATTATCCTTTTTCTTTTAAGCTTTTATTGTATCTTATAAACATACAATAATAATTTAGTGTTTGTGTTTTGAGGTAACATTGAGCTTCTAGAGTGAGATGATGTCAGAAGTATAACATAATCACAACACAAAAAAGCCAGGCTTCTACAGTAGGAACTCATGAGATCCATGCTTAGGTCTGTGGATTCTTTTTTATTCCCATAAGATCAATTGAATACATGGAAATGGTCAGGAATGAGACATATTGGCTTTTCATTTGATGTGCTGGGTGCAGTCAAGCTCTACCTCCAGTGGTGGGCACATTTTTGCCCATCAACTCTGGAAGTCAGCTATTGTTTGTGCCTTGTTATTATTGGGACAAAGGTAAATGAGAGGGCTACAAGAAAGTGTGCTTTTTGATGGAAATGGAGAACTGCAAGAAGAAAATATTTGACAATGATAAAATGCATGGTAAGGAACTAGATTTTGTGTAGGTTCATCAGTTGACTTCCCAACTCTAGTCCTTTTTATTTATGAACATGTATCATTTATTAGCTAATCCTATCAGCTAGTTAATAAGCAGTAGCGTATCACTTTCTACTGAATTATCACATTTTACTTTTGTTTACTTTTTATACATTATTTACAAAGAAAGTCAAAACAGATATGGAAATATAATTAACTGGTAAGTTGACTGAACATCTTTTGAAAGTGAATGAATAGAACAGCTAATTTTGCTATAGTTCTGCTGTAATGCATCTTAATATATTGTAAAAATATTTGACTAAATGTTATCTAAGCCATCAGGAATGTTATGAAGATTAAAACACAGAATGGCACTAAAAACTCTGTAATATTTATTGTTAATTTGTACATTATTTTATCTAGCAACAAGCGTTAGATGCATTTGTCTGCACATCTCCTGTACCACTTCATTTTTCATTGATTTAGGCATTAATAGCAGAAGAGACCAGCAGCAAGCTAGCAGAACAGGAAGAGGATCCTGAGAAGTTCAGAGAAGCACTAGTAAAATTTGAGACCAGATTTAACTTCCCCGAAGTAGAAAAATTGATTACGTATTACTCATGTTGCTGCTGGAAAGGGAAAGTTCCTCGCCAGGGATGGCTTTATCTAAGCATTAATCACCTCTGTTTCTATTCCTTTTTTTTGGGCAAGGAATGTAAGTATCAACATCTGATAATGTAGCAAAGCCACTACACTTTTCAAACCACTGAATACATTTTGTTAAATAAGGCAAAAGTTAAAGGGAAGCTTGGATGGTGGCAGACTGAAGTGGAAAGCATGTAGCTAACTGGTAGGGCTTTCTGAATTTCACATTGCTTTAGAAAACAGTAATGGAGAAGTATAGACACATGTCTGTTAAATGAGAATGAGATTTTGTGCATCTCTTAAATAGCAAATGGTATTCTACACAGAGAACTGAATTCTATGCATTTTACATAAAGTATACATAAAATTAAAGTGGGATTTGGCAAGTGCGTAAAATGGGGAGAGAGATGTCCAGCAAGGAGAATGCAGTTCAAGGAAAACCCACTAGAATTCAATCTCTCACTGTCCTGAAGACAAAGTGATCTCATTCAAAATATCAGGTAGTTCCTTTTTTAACAGAATAACAGTTGGAAGGGACCTTGGAGGTCTTCTAGTCCAATCCCCTGCTCAGGCAGGAAACTCTATATCATTTCAGACAAATGGTTGTCCAGTCTCTTCTTAAAAACTTCCAGTGTTGGAGCATTCACATCTTCTGGAGGCAGGTTGTTCCAATTGTTCTAACTGTCAGGAAATTTCTCCTTAGTTCTAGGTTGCTTCTCTCTTCGATTAGTTTCCATCCATTGCTTCTTGTCCTGCCTTCAGGTGCTTTGGAGAATAGATTGACTTCCTCTTCTTTGTGGCAACTCCTGAAATATTGGAACACTGCTATCATGTTACCCCTAGTCCTTCTCTTCATTAAACTTGACATACCCAATTCCAGCAACTATTCTTCAGATGTATTAGCCTCCAGTTCCCTAATCCAGATGTCTTCAACCTTTCTGGGCTTGTGGCCTAGAGGAAAGGAGAGCAGCTTCCAAATTGGCGCGGGCGCATGCAAACAGAGCTGCATGCACCGGCTCAGCACTAGCAGCCCTGTTTGTGTATGTGCAAACGGGCCATGCACACCCGCCTGACGTTAGCGGTCTCATTCGCGCCCACACACATGTGCAAATAGGGCCGCGGGCGCTAGCATGAGTGGAGGTGGAATACGCACACATACATGCACACACTGGTCAGGCATTTCTGCAGCCCGCTGGCCAAGAGGCCATAGCCCATATGTTGGGGACCCCTCCCCTAATAGTCTCTGTTGCTTGCTTCTGCACTTTTTCTAGAATTTCAACATCCTTTTTACATTGTGGCAACCAAAACTGGATACAATATTCCAAGTGTGGTCTTACCAAAACAATATAAAGTGATATTAATATTTCATGTGATCTTGATTCTATCTCTCTTGATGCAGCCTAGGACTGCATTGGATTTTTTTTTTTGTCAGCTGTAGTACACTGCTGGCTCATATTTAAGTGATTTTCCACTAGGACTCCAAGATCCCTCTCATAATTGCTACTATTGAGCCAGGTACCATCTATACTATACCTATGCATTTGGTTTTTCTTGCCTAAATGTAGAACCTTACTTTTTTCACCATTGAATTTCATTTTGTTAGATACGGCCCAATGTTCAAGTCTGTCAAGATCCTTCTGTATCTTAAGCCTATCTTCTGGAGTGTTGGCTATTCCTGCCAGCTTGGTGTCATCTGCAAATTTGTTGAGTTCCACAATTTGATGAGCTTTGAACCTCTTACTTCCATTAATTGTTGAAAGGCTAAAATTATATTAAAGCTGCACACTCAACTTTGTGACTCTCGTGAAAACATTTTTGTGGTTTCACCAGTTCATTGACTCAAGGAATGAGAATGCTGTCCACCATTGAGTCAGATCAGCCATCTGCCATTTTAAATACTGTAATGGGTCAACCACCTGTCATTTTGTTATAGACAGTCCTGTTTATGTCTAGGGATTATCTTTAAGTCAGACATTCTTAACCTGGGGACTGCAGTAGCACATCAGTGGCTATTATTAGCCTATATTAATCTTTATATATTATTGCATATATACCAATAACTGCATCTCAAAGAGTCCCTCTATTAAAGTACTGAAATTTGCAGATGATACAACAATGATTGGTCTCATTCAAGATGATGATGAATCTGCATATAGATAAGAGGATGATCAGCTGGTCCTGTGGTGCAGCCGGAACAATCTGGAGTTGAACACTCTTAAAACTGTAGAGATGATAGTAGATCTTAGAAAAAACCTTCCTATTTTACCAACTCTTACAATATTAGGCAACACAGTATCAACAGTAGTGACCTTCAAGTTTCTAGGTTCTATTAATCTCCAGTGATTTGAAATTGTCACCTAACATTAGAATCATCATTAAAAAGGCACAACAAAGAATGTTTTTGTCGCATCAACTCAGAAAGCTCAGATTGCCCAAGGATCTACTGATACAGTTCTACAGAGGAATGATTGAGTCTGTTGTTTGTACCTCAGTAACTGGTTTGGCACAGCAACCAACAGGACAGGTACAGACTTCAACTAATAATTAGGACTGCAGAAAAAACAATCACAATCAGTCCATTGAGACACTGTATACTGCACAAACCAGAAAGAGGGCTGAGAAAATATCTACAGACTCCTCACATCCTGGACATAATCTATTTCAACTTCTCCCCTCAGGACGCCGCTATAGAACATTGCATTCCAAAATAACTAGATATAAAGATAGTTTCCCCCCCCCCATGCCATCAGTCTGCTGAATACTTAATTCACTTTTCACCTTTTCTCATCTTCTCATCTTTCCTACTATCTTCTTCTGTAGGTTTCTTATGAGTTATCAATTGTTGTTTGTAACTTATGATTAATGATTGTAACTGTGATTTATGACACATGACCTATTACTTGGTGTTTATATGTACACTGACATCTTATGCACCAGAGACAAATTACTTGTGTGTCCGATCACACTTGGCCAATAAAGAATTCTATTCTATAAAGAATTCTGTATACATTTTTCTATATATTATTTTATGTGTGTACATACACACCCCAACATTAACATTTTTAACTTTACATTCAGGAATTGCATATTCATTTTGCCATGGGCCTTGTTTAGAATAACTTTTTTTCTCAGAAGAAATCTTTAGGAAAAAAAGGGAAGATTTCTATAGTTTGCAGAGAAACCAGAGTGTGCTTAGAGTAGTTTTGTTACATTGCCTTTTGTTACATAAGAATAAAGCATAGTGATTAAAATACACTATATAGAGTAATGCTTCCTCTGTGTTGCCATGGATAGAGATTTATGTATACTTTTTGTGCAAAAGAATGACTGTTGTAGGATTCACTTTTAAGGAAATATAAAGAGAATATTGGTATTTTTGTGAGACTTTGGATTTTGATGATTTTTGAACTAATTTTTTTGTTACTTTTAATTTCAGTAAAACTTATTATACCCTGGGTTGATATTCAGAAACTGGAAAGAACCTCCAATATATTTATGACTGACATTATCCGTATCACCACTCAAAATAAAGAACGAGATTTCTCCATGTTTCTTAATATTGATGAGGCATTCAGGATAATGGAACAGTTGGCAGATGTAACTCTCCGCAGGTTATTAGATAATGAGATTTTTGAACTGGATCCATGTCTGCAAGACCCTACTCAAATCACCAAGAGGTAAAACATAATCTTGTTTTTATTGTTTATTGGAGACATTCTACCATTCAATGGTATTATAGCATAGTCATATCTAAATAAAATAATACCTGTATGAGAGGCCAACAAATGAAAGAAAAATAGCCTTTAAATATTTTCTATTATTTTTATACTAACAACAAATTCTAGATCAGTACAGATATTTTAAAATAGTTGGTGTAAGTTTTGTATTTCAGCATCAGACTATTGTTTTGAAATAGTTCAGTAGTACTTTTTCTTTTTTTCCTATTTGAATTATTTTTTTTTGTGGATTGTTAACAAATTTGCTTTAAAAGAGGTTGTTCCTGTTTAGTGCACTTGGAATATTATTGTACATGTTGTGTGCATAGGTAAAAAAAAATTTCATGGGGAGTAGACTCATAACTTAATTCTACATATGTAATTATTAAGTTGTTGTATAGTACCCAGCTGCCATTTTATTTATTTATTGAACAAGTGAGAATGGCCATGCCTATTAAGGAAAACTATTTCTTAATAGTTTTTAGATTAAATTAAGATTGCTTACTGTTTTTGAGATTATACCAAATTAAAAATTGTGATTTCATTTCAGTTTGAATTCCGAATTCTCCTGCATATTATAGATATCTTTCTAGTACTTGGAATTTTTTTTTCATGTCCACTACATATGATTAAAACTTTCCTTCTGATTTATGGCATTTCCAGTATTTATTACTATATGGTTTGTCTATCCTAGATATTACCGATAGAGTTTTATACCAATTTTCCTTCATTTTTAATGTGGCGCAACTATTGCAAATTTAGTCCATAATTCTTCCCATTGTTTTGTAACTGTTTCTTTAAAAATAGCTTTCATTTTATCATTCGGTTTTTTATTCTGTCTCTGTAGCATATCTAAGTAAACATTTACTTATTTACTTCTGGTTTTTGGCAAAAGAACACCATAGAAAACAATAGATTTATTTAACATCCACAGTATTTACATAACATTGGACTCACTTAAGAACTATGGTGATTTGCTTAATGACTGCTGCGAACAAACATAGTAAAATTAAGTCGATTAACTGATTAACTTAATGACCATCACAACTTACAGTCATAATGGGCAATTTCCATTATGGTTAACCTGAAACCAGAAATGTGTTTTCAAAAAAATATCTTCCTTATTTTATAAGATGAAATGAAGGAAGCTTATCTCTTGCAGCTCTGCTGCATTTCAGAAGATTTTGAACAACTTTAGAATTTCAGTAATCCTTTCCAAAGTTAATGGGGACATTGCAGATTCTGGTTTATAGAAGTGGTAGGAACACACTGGAAAAGACTTGGAAGTTCTGATCCTGCTCTTGAGTTGGTGATTTTATACTTTTGCTGTGCTACTTCTACAGTTTAGATTTTTGTCTGAGCCCAAACTTCTTCTCGGAACTATAGTTCCCCCCCAATTATTTTTATAGATGTAATTTATTTTATGATCACAAACTTAAAAGGCAAGAGAAATAAGGGGTAGAGTAGTAAAAGTTGTATAATGTATAACCTGTACCTGTACAATCCCTGTACCAAGGGATGAGGTACAGACATGGAATCATGAGCCATCTATGTTGAGCATTGCAACTAATTATTAGTACAGTAGTTACTGTTATTACTATTCAGAACACTCTGAACCTAAAAGTTTAATGCTCAAGTAAATGCTCTAGTAACTGAGAAGACATCATGGCTTTTATTTAATAGTATCACATGCAACATGAACATAGCACTTGTCTGCAGCACCTTAAAGCAGCTGGCCTATTCTCAGGGTTGAATAGTCCTGGGGAAAAATTATGGCTCCATTAAGATATTTTAGACCATTTTGCATTCCAAATATTTAAAGATTCACTTTTTGGAGAGTGAATCTGAGTTGCTGAACAGTTCTGGTATCTGTGATCTTTTATATATACATTAGGTATAGGTGCATCATTTTTTAAAAAAATTGTGCACATATATTTTTAAAACTTGATGGTTTACATCTATTTGTATTTTGTCAAAAGGACCTCTTCAAATTGGAGAGTTTATTACTAGTTTATCTATTTTGGATGCAATGAACAATATCGTGCTGAATCAATTACAGTCTTATTCATGGCCGATTTTCCAGTGGAATATATGTATCATTAACCTAATGTTGTCTTCCTTTGAATGTTTGTTTGTTTTTTAATGAAATCAAACTTATGAGTCTTGGAAATCATAGATTGCTAGAAGACAGTCCTTAGATTTTTCTAGCCCACGTATTACATTCTTTAATAGAGCAGTAGGAACAACTTCGTTTTTATTTTTAAGAAAAACAATATTTGAGAAGCCTACATATCATGAAACAAATAATATAACTTCAGTAACAAACTATTTATAGATGTCTTTTGGTACTATGTTGTTTCTAAGGGTTGGGGAAAATATTTCAGATTGGCTTGGTTACAACTGCAGTGAGCAAGAATCTTACAAAGGCATGCATACTACCCACTAACTTGCTCATGCTGAATCCTTGCCAGAGTTGATTACATATCTAAAACTGTGTCAGTTACATTCTAAAATAACAAAAAAGAGAACATTTAACCACTTTTATCCACCTCATTAGACACCTTGGGCTATACAGGCTAAAACCAACCTTCTTCCATGACAGGTGTATCCACCTATAAGAGTTTAATTCCTGTCTTTCTGTTAATTATTTTCAAAAGGTATGTAGGGAAGTTGTTAGCAACAAGGAACCTAGTTGTTTAACATAGTAACATTCTATTTCCTGATGTGTCGCCATAGTCAAAGATGGGTAGACAGCACTTAAATTCAGCAGTGGAGACTGACCTATAAATAAATTGTTTTAACAGACTTGTGATGCAGGATTTCTTCAAATAACATGATTAAATTTGAAACCAACCACACAAGCATCTACTTTCTCTCTCTCTCTTGCATATATCTCTTCTACTCAGGAGATCCTATTGTATTAGAAAGGGCATTCAAATTGTCTGTAAATAACTATCTCCTTCTTTAATAGAGATTTGGAGACAAGGGCACAAAATGAGTACTTCAGAGCCTTTTTTAGGTTATCAAAGAAAGAGAGGCTGCATGAAATTGTGGATTGCTCTTTATGGACACCCTTCAGCCGTTGTCACACAGCTGGGAAGCTGTATGCTTCAGATGGTTATATTAGTTTTGCTAGCAAAGAAGATGGCTGCTGTAATATTCTTATTCCGCTTACTGAGGTTAGTATACCATTCACTGATACGCTTGGTTTTAAAATCTATTATGCCTTTGAAAGGATGGATCTGATCTATAACTTGAAATACTTTGACCAGAATTCCTAATTAAAATATTGTTGTTGTGGGAGGGGGAAATTCTTAGAGGTATATCTATTTATCCCAATCAGTGTAATAAATCATTTCACAATTACTTAATGTGATTTCCAAATCAAAAATAATAACTACCATGAACATGAAACATTGTTGCTAAAATGTTAATATCAGTTGTGATTTATTGATTCATTATAAAAACGTAACAAATTCAGTTCAGACTGCAGATTACAATCTTAAATAATCCTTGCATTTGCATTTCTAAAATGAAACAGCAACTATTGATATTGACATATCAATAGCAAACCTTTTTCCTCACTTTTGTGGATAATTTTTGTTCACAGGTTGCTAGTATCGAGAAGATGGAAGACACAAGTCTTCTACCCAATCCCATCATTATCAGTGTAAAAAGCAAGACAGCTTTTCAGTTCATTGAATTGAAAGAGAGGGATACTCTAGTAGAAAATCTATGCTTGAGACTGAAACAAGTGAAGACAAATAACCTTGTGCTCCAGAATGCTTTGAAAAGCAAAGATATGGTACTTCCTGTTCAGCTTATTCTATATTTGGCTCATTGATAAAAACTTAGTAATGTAAAAAATCTGGTAGTTGTTGTAGTTGTAGTTATAATAGTAATAGAAATATATTATAGCATTGTTGCTTTAAAATACCGGTAGGAGTAATATACCACAATTTAAAGTTGCTGACTTTCCAGATGTGGTATTCCAAGTGGGATCAAAGAAGAATTTGCAAGATGATTCCATCTTTTATTTATTTCCAGCTCATGAACCGAAGTATTACCCTTAGACTATATTCAGAATAATAGTTGTTTTTTAAAGCTCTACATTTGCTCATATTGATAGAATTCGCATGTCACGTAAAAGGCTTTTTGGTTTTGTTCTTACATGATTATGGACATAGCTCTTATGGTTTAAGCAAACAATATCTTAATGTGATTCAGTAATTGCATTATGTTGATTCAGTATTGCACTGAATCAATATATATATATATAATGGTAATATTCTCTAAAATCGAGAACACTGCTGTTGGTGAAAGTACTTATTTGAGAATTACACCCAAAAAGTTAGCAGAGTAGACTTAGAAAAGAAATCTATGTCTACTGTTTGTTCATTTTATGCAAAGATTACATCCAATTAATGTGAACGTTATCCTTCAGTATCTGTATAATTCTTGTCATATTGCAAAAATATGTTGATAACTATATTAGTAGCCTTCGATTGGATCTAGATTATTTGGTGTGATATAAAATTGTTATTTTTCATATTTACGCAGCAGAACTCTCATGTATTACATGCTGACTATGAATTGGCGGGATTTGAAACAGCTTCTCAGAGTAACGAGAAGTGTGAAAATGACAGAAACAGAAGACACTTGCCGAATACAGAAGCTCTGAGTTCAGCATTTCACCCTTCTGGAATGGATGGCCTTGAGTTCAGAATGGTATGTTGTTGGAAGATTTTTGGAAGCTCATCATGAAGATATTTGTCAGTTACAGCTAGTGCTTGTTATCATATTTACTAATTCAAGATGGGCAGTGAATAATATTTATATGTTATTTATATGTTGTATATAGTATGTTTTAAATGTGTTATGTATGTGTACACTTTGAGAGGAAGCAACTAAATTTCATTTTTAATGTGTGCCATTGTGCCCACCGTAAAAAAAGACAATAAAGGTGATCTATCTATCTATCTATCTATCTATCTATCTATCTATCTATCTATCTATCTATCTATCTATCTATCTATCTATCTAACATTATTCTATCACATTGAATAATTTCTGGTATCATGTAATTCTTCTTTTCCCCCCAAAAAAGAGTTGAAGGATTTTCCTATTTGTTTCCTTTTCCTCTATCTTTCATTCTGCATCTGCAAATTGGAGTAAATATAAGAACTGTACATGCTTTAGAAATTATTCAGAAGAGCTATTTCAAAATATATGTGAGTGGTATTACCGGTATATCATTAAGACAGAGCCTTTAAAACCTGAACTGTAAGAGGTGTTTGATTAGCATTCTCATGTGTTCTAGAGCAGGTCTTCAGAACTTTTAAACATTGATAGTCAAACAGAATATTTTGTCCCTTAACAAGAAACAATATTTGCATTACAGCTTATTTTGAATTATATGGAATAGTGTTTGCCAGAATGAATTCTATGTCCTACTATGTTTTCCTCTTGTAGCTTTAATTTTTTTTATTAAAATGATGAAATGAAAAGAACATTCATATTAATGCTTACTGTAGTCACATTAGTGACTAAGCAATAAAGGAAAAAACTCAACTATCTTATAGTAATAAGATGAATTAAATATATCCTCCATTACTTGTTTGTTTATATGTATATGTATACACACACACATAAACAAATACACAAATCACCATCATTTTAGCCATTGTTTATGCACTGCAGGATGAAAGCTTCTTCCACATGTTTCCAACAAATATGGTCCTGAGCTTTCTTTTGCCAATTGGGCCCGCAATACTTGCTGATGTTGTTGATTCATCTTGCTTTAGGTCTCTTTCATGGATGCTTTTTATCAAGTATGATCCATTGTATGACTGCTTTGGTCCATCAGCCATCAATTCCTCCTCTTGCTATATGACCAGTCCATTTCCATTTCCATTCTTTTGCTCTCTTGATGATATCATATACTTTTGTTGTTCTCTAATCCATGTGCAGGTCTTTCTATCTTGTCTTGTAATGCTGAGCATGTATCTTTCCATGGCTGTTTGTGCCACTTTTGTATCGATTGTGATATTATTTGTGAGGTGTCCATGTTTCACCAGCATATGTTAGAGCCGGTAGCACACACTGATTGAAAACTTTTCTTTTCAGGCATAGGGGGAGGTTCTTGAAAATTATGCTTAGCTTGCCGAATGCCTACCAATCACATTTAACACGCAGTTCAGTTTATTTTATTGTATCACCTTCCATTGAGATATATTGGCAATACATTGGCAAAGGTATATGTAGTGGTCTACATCTAGTTTTTCTCCAGATATATAAAAAAATATTTCATTAGTGAATTTATTAAACATAACCTGGCTCTTTTTCAGGTTTATTTGTAAGCCAAATGGTTCTCCTGCTTTGTGCAGCTCTTGTTTCTTTGTAGCTCTTTTGGGTCTTTGAGAAGAGAATAACATCATCTGCAAATCTTTTTTTTTTTTTTTTTTTTTTTTTATATAAAAATTCTTTTATTAAAACAATTAACATTGAACATAAAAACATGTTATGCAGCAATCATCATGACCCCTGGTATACAATACTAAGTATTAGTCTTTGAAAACGTCTGAGTTAGTAAGCCTTTTTCCCCACTCCTCGTGTCTAGCCTCAACTATACTCCTGTTACATTTTATTTTGATTGGTGTTTCCCCTATCCGTTTCAATATTAGTGTGATCAACATTAAACATAAGATCCTATTGCTAAGCAATCATCCTAGAACATAGCATACAACATTAGGTATTAATCTTTGTAAACATCTGTTTTAGTAAACGTTCTTCCCTCCTCCCTTACATCTTCAAGTATACTCCGAATACATTTTGTTTGATTGGTGTTTCTCCTATGTATGGTCTATCTACTGTATCTAGTCTATCGCATATTGTGCGTTTGCGCTTCTGAGTTGACTTCATCCCATTACTAGTGCAATCTTTTATGGTCCCCAACCCGAGATCCTGAGGTAAAAGTTTCATATCCTGAGGTAGAGATTCAGTCTACTTTAACAATATTAAAGCAAACAACGTTAGTCATAAGGTTATGTTAAGAGGCATTAGTTATAGAACATATACATTCAACATTGGGTGTTAGTTTTTGTAAACCTTTGATTTGTTAACCCTTCATCCCTCCTCCCCTCGATCCTTAGCTGAACGCCAGCTGCATTCTGTTTGATTGGTGTCTCTCTTGGATATAGTCTATCCACTGTTTCCAGTCCGTCACAAATTGTTCATTGGAGCGACTTTTCAAATATGCTGATATTTGTGCCATTTCCGCCAGATTTGTTACTTTCACAGTCCATTCTTCAATAGGCGGTATTTCCGGATTCTTCCAGTACTGTCCCACCAATAATCTTGCTGCTGTAATTAAGTTCAAAAATAAAGTTGTCTCTGAGGTAGTGATATCCTTTGTGATCCCTAACAGAAAAGCCTGAGGTAGAAATTCTATACGCTTTTTGAAAATGGTTTGGAGTGTCCACCATATCTTCCTCCAGAATGCTTTGATTTTTCTGCATGTCCACCATATGTGGAAGTAGGTAGCCTCCCCGTCTCCGCACCTCCAGCATTTGGGCTGGGTGCCCGGGTAGATGAGTGATATTTTTTTCGGGTCTAGGTGCCATCTATAGAACATCTTGTAGAAGTTTTCCCTTAAGTGTTGCGATTTCGTGAATTCTACATTCCTCACCCAGATTTTCTCCCACGTGTCTATGGCGATAGGGTGTCCGAAGTCTTGCGCCCACTTTATCATACAGTTCTTGACTAGTTCGGTTTCAGAGTCCATTTCTATCAGAGTGCTGTACACTCGTTTGATGTGCCTAATCCCCTGTTCTCTGATCTGTTTAATTAGGTTCTCGTCGTTCTGGGAGAAGCCCTTCTTCTTGTCTTCACGCCACCTTGACTGTAGTTGTATATATGATAGCCAGTTACTTCCTATTCCTCTGTTTGCTAGCGTTGCTTGAGATTTCAAGAGGAACCTGTTTTCTTCTCCCAGTACAAGTTCACTGTAGGGCACCACTCCTTGCCCTTGGGATGTGTTCATATCCCCTGTTGCGTGTCCAGGGATCGTCCAGATGGGAATCTTGTCGTGTAGGAGGTGCTTGTATTTCTTCCAGACCCATAGCAGTGGGATTCGTAGTGGGTTCTCCTTGAAGTTCCTATCTGCCTTTTTGTCGTATACTAGGTATGCGTGCCAGCCGAATCGTAGACCATGCCCCTCAACATTCAGAACTCTATCGTTTGTCATGTTGATCCAGTCACTAACCGCCACCAACGTTGCTGCATAGTAATATAGCTTTAGATTAGGCATTTTGAGTCCCCCTCTCTCCCTTGCGTCTTGGATGATTTTTAGTTTCACCCTCGGTCTCTTGTCGTCCCAAATAAATCTGTTGATGCCTTTCTGCCAATTGTCTAAGTCCGCATCTTTCTTGAGTATGGGTAGCATTTGAAAGAGAAATAGAAATCTGGGTAATACATTCATCTTTACTGTCGCTATCCTGCCGAGCAGGGACAGACGTAGCGATTTCCACCTTTCCAGGTCTGCTTGTATCTTATTCCACAGAACCTCGTAGTTATTCTTGTATAATTTCGCATTTGTTGATTCTATCTCCACTCCTAAGTATTTGACTTTCTTGACTATTTCACAACCCGTTATTCTTTCCAGGTTCCGTTTTGCTTTGTTGTCTAGGTTTTTGACTAGCATCTTTGTTTTTGATATATTTACTTTGAAGCCTGACACCCTACCATAGTCCTCCATTATCTCCATCAATTTCCTTGCTGACTGTGCTGGTTGTGACATTGTCACCAGCAGGTCATCCGCAAAGGCACATAGTTTGTATTCTTGCTGTTTAATCTGTATGCCCTGTACATCCTCAGCCGATCTTATTCTGTTCAGTAAAATTTCCAGTGTTAGGATAAATAGCAGGGGGGACAGCGGGCAGCCCTGTCTCGTGCCTCTCTCTATATTAAATGAGTCCGTTAAGTCTCCATTGACAATGATCTGGCCTGTTTGTTTCTGGTAAATTGCCGTTATGGAGTTGAAGAACTGTGTTCCCATTTTCATTTTCAGGACCAAGTTCGTCAGGAACGGCCAATTCAGTCTGTCGAAGGCTTTTTCTGCATCCACAAACATTAGAGCGGCAGGTATCTGGTTGTGCCTTTGCAGGTACTCTATTATGTTCAACAGCTGCCTCACGTTGGTTTTCATCTGGCGTCCTTGTATAAATCCCCTTTGGTCCGGGTGTATTGTTTTTTGTAAAACAGTCATTAGTCTATTGGCCAAAATTTTTGTGAAGATCTTATAATCTGTGTTTAGTAGTGAGATGGGCCTGTAGTTTGCGGGCTGTGTGTCGTCTTTCCCCTCCTTTGGGATTAATGAGATGTAGGCTGTTTTCCAGGATGGTGGGACCTGGCCTCCTTCTTGAATGCTGGCAAATAGCTTTCTGAGGGGTTCTAGCATCTCATCCTGTAGATGCTTGTAGTAGGTCGCTGTTATCCCATCCGTCCCGGGCGATTTTCCTGCTTTCAGTTGTGTGATCGCTGAGTGTATTTCCTCCTTTGTGATTAAGGCATTCAGGGCTTCTCTTTGTGTGTCGGTAATCGCCTGTATCTTTTCGTTTTGTAAGAATTCATCTATCTCTTGTATCTTATCCTCGGCATATAGTTTCGAGTAGAACTCTGTGAAGGCTTTCTTGATGGTTTTTTGTCGGAATTCTAGTTTGCCTTTGTATTCTATCTTTTCAATTATGCGGGATTTCTGTTTCTTTCTTATAGTGTAGGCTAGCCAGCGGCCCGGTTTGTTGGCCTTGCAGAATGTCTTATGTTTTGCATATTGTATATTCCTTGCAACTTGGTCAGCCATTAACATGTCAAATTGCTTTCTTAAGATCTTGAGTCCTTCTTTGGTGACTTTGTCCTCTGGTCTTTTTATTAGTAGCCGCTCCATTTTGCTTATCTCATCTTCTAACTCTTTTCTTTTTTGTTCTTGTTGGCGACGGTGCCAGCTATTCATGGATATGAGGATCCCCCGCATGTACACCTTGCTGCCTTCCCAGATCTGTTCTATCGGCGTTCCGTTGTTCATATGTGTGTTGAAGAATTCCTTCATAGCCTTTTTGCACTCCGCCACCTTGTCTTCGTGTCTGAACAGGTTTTCATTGATTCTCCAGGATCTCCTCTGTTTCGGGCCGTGTCTTAATTCCATCCTTACAGGGTTGTGGTCTGTCAATGTCTTGGGTAGGATTTTCACCGTGTTTAGACAAGTTAGCAAGTCACTAGAAGTTAATATAAAGTCAATTCTGGAGAAGGATTGGTGTCTGCCAGAGAAGAAGGTGAATTCTTGTTCTTTGCCGTGCCTTTTCCTCCATACGTCTGTCAGTTCGAGGTCCTCCTTCATATCGAAGAAGGATTTAGGCAACTTAGAGTGTTTTTGTGGGTTCGGTGCAGTTCTTTTTTTGTCTAGAGCAGTCTCTATGACCCCGTTCCAGTCGCCCATAATGATGTAAGATCTGTAATTAAGTTGTGTTACTTTCTTGTGTAGCTTTTTGTAGAATTTGCCTTGTTGCTGGTTTGGTGCATATACGCCCATTACTAGAATCTTCTTGTCCTCTTGTGTTATTTCAATTGCCAGGTATCTACCTTGGGGGTCGGACTCTATTAGCTTGGCCATTACATGTTTCTTTACGTATATAACAATCCCATTCTTTTTTCTTGGCGCCGCTGCCACAAAGTGCGCGCCTAGTTTGTAGTTGAGCAGATATTTCTGGTCTGCTGCTCTGATGTGTGTTTCTTGTAGGCAGATTATATCGCTGTTATCTTGGTTTAGATAGTGGAGAATTTTTCTCCTTTTCTGGGGGGAGTTCAGTCCGTTCACATTCCAAGTCAAATACTTAGTTGCCATCATCTGTTGCAGGATACTTTTGCGAGACCATTTCTGTTATTTCTCCTGTTGTCTTCTTTGGTCCCGTTCCCATGATATCCGGATTGCTGCTCGTATTGGTTTGTGCGGTCTTGCTTTGCTGGTCTGTGTGTTTGGTAGTGGAGCCTGGTAGCCTGTCCTCTGTAGGCTGTCTTGCTGCCTTGTTTTTGTTGCTCTTTGCTCTCTGTGCCCTCGCCTCTCTAGGTATTCCATTCATTTCCTCTGCCTCTGCCCTGATCTGTGCCTCTGCGCTGTTTGCTCGTTGGCCTCGATCCCTCCCGCTTTCCCGTGGTCTATCTGTGTCTTCTCTCGCGGTGGGTTGAGGGCCTCCCGACTTCAGTTCCGTTTCGAGGAAGTCTTTGGCTTTCTGGACCGAGGTCAAGTAGTGTCTCTTGTTTCTATAGGAAAGTGACAGTCCTGTTGGGGTTTCCCACCGGTATCGCAGTGCACGCGATCTCAGTTCTGTGGTCAGGAATTTGTAATCCTTTCTGTCTCTCAGCATCGCCTGAGGGATCTCTTTCAGAACCTTCACCTCCTGTTCCTCTATGTAGAATGCCTTGTTATAGGAAGTGGCAGAGATGTGGTTCCGGAGCCTCTGTGTTGTGAAGTGGATGACCACGTCCCTTGGTTGCTGCCTGTTCACTGCCCTCCAGGCGCCCACTCTGTAGATTTTTTCGATTTGCCACCCAATCTCATTGGCGCTCCTGCCCAGGAATGTTGCCAGTGCCTCTACAAAGGTCCTGAGCAGGCTTTCTTGGGTTTCGTATGTTGTCTCTTTCCACCCTCTGAATCTGATCGCAAATGACATTTGCCAGAATTGCATCATGGTCGACTGGTCCTGAACCTCAGCAGCCTGTCCCTCTATACAGTTTTCCACTTCTTTCATCATCTTTTCCGTATTCTCCCTTGTTTCTTGGAGGTTCTTGTAATGTGTTTGCATTGCCTCCTTCATTTGTTCCAGGTTTGTGGCCACCGCTTTGCGTTGTTCTTCCCACTTTCTCTCCAGGTCTCTCCCTTGGTCCGCCAGCATCCTTTCCATGTTTTTGTATCTTTCCTCCATCTTCTGTTCTGCTTCTATGCGTCCTTTCTCCGTCTTCGCACTCATTTCTGCCAATTTTCTATCCATGCCATCCATCCTTACCACCATCGTCGCTATCGTCTCATTTAGTGTCTCAATCGTCTCTTTTAGTTCTTGGATCATGCGTGTTGTTGTGGTGTCATGGGTTGGCGTTTGGGTCTGAGGGCATGCAGTTGGATGGGGGTGTGTGTGGTTGGGTGGGGTGTTCCCTGGCAGATTGGAGAGCTGGGTCGGAGATTGTGCAGCTCCCTTCGGGTTTGGCAGTTTGGTGTGTTTCGTCCGTTTGGCTGCCATTTAAATTTAAATTTAAATTCAAATCCAAATCTTCAAATTTTAAATTTTAAATTTCAAATTTCAAATTTCAAATTTCAAATTTCAAATTTCAAATTTCAAATTTCAAATTTTAAATTTCAAATTTCAAATTTTAAATTTTTTAAATTTTTTCTTCCTGCCTGTCTGTTTGACCTTAAGGCCACTCTTTGCTTTAGAGAGTTGTATGGGGGTCGTCCCTGTGTAAGGTTTTCAAGCTTGTGAGATGGATTGGTTCAAGTTCCTCTGCCAAAAGTCAGCACATGTACATGCCTCACAGTTCACTTTTCAACAACCATCCCCAAGTCCACCAGGGGGTGCAGTCTGCCTTCAGATAAATTCTGTATTGTGTATTGTTGGCTGGGATGGGCCCAATGCTGGAGGGGGTCTGTGGCTTGGGGCCCGTGTGGATGTCTCCTCTTCTCCCTGGGCCGCACTATCAGTTCTCAGCCACCCACGCCCCTAGACAGATCAGCTTCAGGTGTCTGGCTGGTCTTTCTTGAGTAACGCTCCCCACGTGTCTCTCTTGTCTTGGGGCTTCGTCTCCGCCCGGGGGGGGTTTAGCCTTCCTCCAAGGCCTATGGTGCTGGCCTCCCCCCTCTTGCTGCCCTCCGTATGGGGGGGAAAGGGGGAGGTAGCGCGTCTGCGGGAGTTCCCCCCCCTCTTTGTTCCCTCACCGCCTCTTTGTCTTAGCCTGCCCGTTCGGTTCCGTCTTCCTTCACCCACCCGGCTCTTCCTTACCTCCTCTGGTTCTTTCCGGGGGCTGGGAGGGGTTTTATGGGGGTCTTGCCGGGGGTCTTCTGTCCGCTGCTGGCCTCTACTGATGGGGCCTCTCGGGGTGTTGTTTTCAGGCCCCCTCCGGTCCCGTCGTTGTCCGCAGTCTTCTTCTTTCCCCTGTGTCGGCCGGCTCTCCGGCCTCTTCCTTTTGTCCGGCTGCTCCGGCCCTCTCCGCCTCCGATTCCTGCGTCTGGCTCTCCCCTCTGCTCACTCGGTCTTCCTCGCCCTCTTAGGCTCGTCTGGGGGCCGTCTTCAATCGGTAGGCTCTCCCGGCGGCGGCCTCCGTCTGTCTCCCGGCTGGTCGTCGCTGCCGTAGTTCGTCTCCCTCGGCTAGTTCCGCTCTCCGGGCCTGCCGGCCTCTCCAAGCCCGCCGGCCGGCCGCTCCGCCGCCGCCGCCTTCCTCCGCTTCGCTCGCTGTTCGTGGGGGACCCTCGGCGGCGATTTACCCTTCTCCGGACTGCGCCGAGGGTCCTCTTCGGGTGCGCCTAGTCTCCGGAGCTCTCCACTCTTGGTATCCCGGTTTTTTTTTTTTTCCATCATCTGCAAATCTTAAGTGACTTAAATAGGCACCATTGATTTTTATTCCATCTTTTGCCCAGTCTAGTTTGCGAAATACTTCTTCAAGGCAGGCTGAGAAAAGGATAGGTGATATTGTATCACCTCGTTGTACACCTCATTCTATGTTGATTTTCACTTTAAGATCATTGAGGCAAATTGTCACCATTGTTTTTTCATATATTGATTGTAGTAAGTTTATGTAAGCAGTGTCTATGCCTTGGCTGAACAATGCATTAATTATTACTTGCTGGAATATTAAATCAAATGCCATTTTGTAGTCAATGAAAGCCATGCATAGAGGCATAGTGTACTCATTGTGCCTTTCAGTGACATGCTGAACAACCTGGATGTGATCCATTGTGCTGCAGCCACTTCTGAACCCTGTCTGCTCCTTTGGCTGTGAATCATTTAACATTCTCAATATTCTTTTTGCTATTATCTTGGTGAAAACCTTGTAGATGACTGAAAGAAGGCTTCTTTCTTTCTTTAAATCATCTTGGGCTCCTTTCTTGTGTATAAGAATCATTTCAGCATTTTTCCATTAGTTGGGTATTTTTTCTCCTCTGAGGCATCTCAAGTATAGTTTTGCTAGTATCTTGTGTAAACTGTGCCCATCAGCTTTCAGCATTTCGACCATAACACAGTCATTTCCTGAAGCTTTACCTTTTTCATTGATTTTATAATACTTGATACTTCCTCCACTAGGATATCTGGCATTTCCTCTTTTATGAGTGTTGTTACTTTTGAGTGATCTTGATCTTTATAGAGTTGAATTTTCCAATTATTTCTAACATTTCCTGTCTTGTTCTACACACAGAGCCATCTTCGCATTTTAACGCAAAAACTTTCTTGTATTTATAAGCTTGCATTTTGCTCTATTAATCCCTTTGTTTTCTTCAATTGCTTTTTTCACAAGCTTCATGTTAAACTGACGTGTTTATTCTTGGATATGTTTTCTTATTGTCTTGCAAAATTCAATGTACTCCAGTTTATTAGTGAAATTCTTGTATTCTTCATTTTGCGTCATTTTTTTTTTTTATTAAATTAATAGCTTCATTAGAGATTTTTGACTGAAAAACACTTTGTACAGTCAAAAATACACACACACACACACACACACACACATATACCTATGAATAAATGCCTACATAGTATTTACTCAGTTGTTACGTTTATCATTAAATATAAACCATAGTGTATCATTCTCTCATTTTTAGAATACAGAATTTTCAAAAATAGAAAGCAAACTTATATCCTGGATCCATTAATTGAGATAAAGATAAGAGATCAATTGATAATACATGCTCCCAATCATTTATTGTTATTAAGATTTTTATAATTCACGTAATCCCCGAGTTACAAGTGTTCACTTAATGCTCGTTCGAAGTTACATGATCAGAGCCCCCTAGTGTTATGAGCAAGTCCTAAAATTATGACTATTGCAGCATCACGGCAGTCGTTCGTCCTTATGAGTGACTTCAGTGGCACTGCAACATTCACCTATTCCCTCCCCACTCCTTACAACTGCTTCCCCTTCCCTTCCTGCTGCACCGGACTCATTTACCTTCCAAAAATCCTCTGCCACGGTTTCTTTCCCTTTGCGGAAATGCTTTTCATACCAAGAATGGAAGTTTCTGAAGTTTGTGATCTCACATGAGTGTTTGAAGTTGCACCAAATCACGAACCTCAGAAACTTTCATTCTCTATATGAGAAAGATGTCTGTCTTCTGCTCCTGCCCCCAGCTCCTTTCTGCCTGAAGGCAGGCCTGAAGCCTTCAACTGAGGGAGAAGGCCAGGCCCCTCGCACCTGCATCCAGCCCACCGGAGCTTGCCGCACTGGGGGAGAAAGTGACCCCATCCCCGGAGCCTCGGAGGCCTCCTCCAAGCTGCCCGGAACGGAGGCTGGGGAGGCTTCTGCATATTTTCAGAATTGGATCCAGCCTCGGAGGACTGCACCAAGCTGCTGCCACCCGGAACACAGCTTCCAGAGGTTGGATCCAGGCCTCGGAGGGGTCCTCCAAGCCCTTTGCGCCTAGAACAGAGATCGGGGGGGTGTTCTGCATGCCTCCAGAGGTTGGATCCAGGCCTCGGAGGGGTCCTCCAAGCTGCTGCCAACCTCTAGAAGCTCTGTTCCGGGTGGCAGCAGCTTGGAGCAGTCCTCCAGTCCTCCAAGGACTGGATCCAATCTCCGGAGCATGCAGACCTCCCCTCATCTTTGTTCCGGGGACAGCGGCCACGTGGCTCCAGAGTTAGGGAAGCAGTAGGCAGGTACCCCAAACAGCGTGAGAATTCATGCACCCATTCAGGATCAGTGCCTGAACTCTTACGATATTATGGCACCCAGGGGCTTCCATCCATTGTCCTGTCCCTCAAAAGCAGGAACTCCGTCAGAGAGGAGACAGATCTTTTCAAGGTAAGTGAGTCTGGCACGGCAAGAAGGGAGGCGGAAGCATGAGGTATCTTAGTGGGTCAGGGATGCCTTGGGGGCCTGTTCCATCACTTGGCCCCCCATGGCCTTCCCCACCCTGAGATACCTCATGTGCACTTAATGAGCCACGTGTGTTTTAACAAGCAAGGGAGTGATCTCATTTGAGATAAGAGATTCACTCTGAGTTTTCGAGTTACGAATGGAATGTGCAGGCTCCATTATACTCGTAACTCGAGGACTACCTATACTCTTAATGATTGTAATTTGCTGTTAATTACAGCAATATTGTATTGCATGAACAGTATTATCCTTGTAAAAATTAATACATTTTCCTCCAGTCAAGCTCGTGTTGAAAAAAATGGAGTGATTTCATTGAGTTTTGTCAGCTATGTCTCATGTAAAATGATATGGGCTTTCTTTCAGTCTTTCTAAATGACAGCCAAATTTTACATGCCATTCTATTATAACTTTATACATTGATCAAGTTATAGGATTTAATCCATTTCCTTTTTTTCATACTTTCTTCTGTATTAAACAAAACTGCTTCTTAGAATGAGAAGTTATTTCCCAACAACGTGGGAAAGGGTTTAATACAGCGGTTCCCAACCTTTTCTATCCTCCACACCCCTAGAACACTTCTGATATATTCTCGCACTCCTTACAAATGTTTGAAATAACGGCGACGAATTATGCATATACGCTATAATTTTGAAAACCCAAGTTTTCGCACCCCCCTGGAATATCATCTCGCCCCCTCGGTTGGGAACCCTTGGTTTAATATATATCCTTTGCTTTTAGTCTAGAGAGCAAATAAAAGAGAGGCTGTGGGATGACCATTTTGCTGAGTATGGCCGAACTGTTTGTATGTTTCGAACAGAGAAAATTAGGAAACTGGTTGCTATGGGAATCCCAGAATCATTACGAGGCAAACTATGGCTCATTTTCTCAGGTGAGAATTCAGTAATTTCACTTCTCCCCCAAATATGTTATTTCATCATATGAGAAAGGGAGAGCAGAAGGTGATGTCCATTTTTGTATGCTAGTTAGGAGAATAGGATCAAGAGGAAGAAGGAATTGAGAATCTATTGTATAAAGAGATTACATTTCAGCAAAAGAAAATTCTAATTTTTTTGTTGACTTAGTATGTAAAAATTTAAATGTCAGTTATTTCTTTTATGTATCAATGAAGGAGAATATTTGTAACTCAGGTTGAAATCTTGGTGCTCTCTGAGCTTGTTTGTTTTCTTGCAGACGTTTCATTACCCTAACTAGGTAACATCATCAGTGCTAGTAAAGAGTGCTGTTTGCTGTCATTTTATATTCTGGTGCCTCCCTGTCTGGGTGGATGGGGACTGTCTTAGGGATTCTTTGGTTGGACTGTTTGCTAATGGCTCTTTGGCAGTTTCTTGATTGGGATATTGTTTATTTGATTGTTGGTCTGAAGTTGACCTTGGAGTTAACTCCAGCAAACAGCACTCCTTACTAGCACTGATGATGTTACCTAGTTAGGGTAATGAAACATCTGCAAGAAAACAAGCAAACTCCCCTCATTTTTTTATGTGATATAATAAATACGTTTACTTCTATATTTGCTATAACAGTAGATAAATTTATATGGTTTAATAATGGTCTAAAGATTGACTATCAAAATATTATATTATATACTAGAAACTGCAGAGATGTTATACTTGGCTTGTAAGTTGTGAGATTTGAATATTTAAATTAGGATTTTTCCAATATACTGCTGATATAAGGATGACTTATTTTTCCCCATAGTATGTTCCATGTGGACTACAGTTAAACTTAGTTTTTATACGTGTTAACAAGAAAAATCACATCATATTTGTGAACAAATAAACATTTATTTAACAGTGTATTTGTACTGCTAAAGTATCCATCTTGCATTTATTTATGGATCAGATGCTGTGTCTGATCTGTATTCACATCCTGGTTACTATGAAGATTTAGTGGAAATGTCCATGGGTATGTATTGCATAGCAACAGAGGAAATAGAGCGTGACTTGCATCGCTCACTACCTGAGCATCCAGCCTTCCAGAGTGAAACAGGCATAGCTGCATTGAGAAGAGTCTTAACAGCTTATGCACACAGAAACCCCAAAATTGGGTATTGCCAGGTAAAGATTTGTTATGACATTCACTTGTAAATGACTTTTTTTTGCTTGAGAATTGTGAGTCTGTTGACCTCTACTGCCCATCTTGCTTGTTCAGTTAAGGCCTGTTAATACTTTTTAATACAATAGAGTGGACTAGTTTACCAATCCTAATCCTATCTTTGCCCTGTAGAGGTTTCACTGTTAACTGTTTGCCATGGGTTTGCCACTATGCCATGAACACAACCAAACGTCAGTTTCACCCTAGTCACGCTTGTTTTTTTCTATGGAAACCAGTTTCTTTGATCTAAACATTGATACATACAGGATATTTAATAATCAATACATAATGATGTAGTAATTAGGATGTGTAATATCAAAATCGCTTATATTTCCTCCTTCTTGCTTCCTAATAGTCCATGAATATATTAACCTCAGTTTTACTGCTATATGCTAAGGAAGAGGAAGCTTTTTGGCTGCTTGTATCTGTTTGTGAAAGGATGCTCCCAGATTATTTTAATCACCGGGTAATAGGTGAGTCGCCTTCTCTTTAATCCTAACCCTTTTCTTATTGTGCTGTTTGTCATCAGTGATCTTTTTATTTATCTGTTCTTCTTTCTGAGATGAATTTATTTCTGAGATTTAGAGGCCCCACAACTCCAAAATTACTCTGGGTGACTTACATCAAGTTAAAACAAGAAAAACAGCAAGAAAATTCTGTGCATTTGGACAAACCCGCTTCCTCTAACAGAAACGTCACCATCAGATATCAGCAAACTCTCCACTCCAAGTCCTGGGACAATAGTCAAGTTTTTAAGGCTTTCTGAAAAAATCATCTGAGTAGGGATGAAATGGATCTCTGGGGTCTTTTCTTTGGAACAGCTTTACCACATAGTGGACATCTTAAAAAAGAATTATTCTACTACTTACTTTATCATGTTTGAAGTGAAAGTAATTCTACAGAATACCCTCCCTTCCAGTACTTGGTATCCCATATTTTCTCCCCCCTCCCCAAGGCTGTAATAGGTTAAAATGCTTGACAACTCAGTGATGTTCCAAGCTTAAATTCATAGAAGCAGCACTTTTGTATAGGTAGTGGCAAACTAGATTTCTTTTTTATTATTTTGCATTGTGAATTGTATTTTAAATAAAAGTAACAGATTCTTTCCATCTCAGATAACCTGGCTTGCTGTGATTTTTATAGGTGCTCAAGTGGACCAGTCAGTATTTGAAGAATTGATCAGAGAGAGACTTCCTGAACTAGCTGAACATTTTAAAGACCTCTCCACACTAGCTTCTGTTTCTTTGTCATGGTTCTTAACTCTGTTCCTTAGTATCATGCCCCTTGAAAGTGCTGTTAACGTTGTAGACTGTTTCTTCTTTGATGGGATAAAAGCCATTTTTCAATTGGGCTTAGCTGTTCTTGAGGCCAATGCTATGGAGCTGTGCAGCAGCAAAGATGATGGGCATGCTTTGATGATTCTCAGCAGGTACTCTCAATGTTCTGACTGTTTTATCTAAGGTTGACATCCCAGTAGTTTAAATTGCTACTTTAATTCATCTGTGTTTCATTAACATTAATAGATTTCTTCAGAAAGACAGAGCAACAGACATGAATGTTTAATAGGATGAATCATAACTCACTGCTGGGCTGAACTGTTTTCAGCCTCGAACATTGTTCCTTCTAGAAACTCTTTCTGCACAGCTTGAAAGTAAGCTGTCTTCACCGTTAAGGAAATCTAAGTCCTATTGTATAAAGAGACGCAACAAGCTCAGAAGAATTTTTTGACAGTGAGAAAAATGAGAGCATGAGAGAGTATGCAGTGAGGAATAAAAGTATGCTTACATCATGTTGCATATTTGGCAGTAGATTTAAATATATCTCTATTTTAGATTTTTAGATCATGTTAAAAATGAGGAAAGCCCTTTGCCACCAATTGGGAACCAACATGCCTTTTTCAGTGATGATATGGAACCTTGTCCTATAACAGAAATAGCAGATCTAATACGGGATTCATATGAGGTAGTGCCCAATGTAGTAGGTAGTGATTTTAATTGGAATTTTGAAGTATACAACATTTCAAATGAAAATGAAAAACATCTTTTCCTTGTTCTAGAAATTTGGAGACCATTCTGTGGAACAGATTGAGCACATGCGCTACAAACACAGGATCCGTGTGCTCCAGAGTCATGAAGAAACCACTAAACAAAATGTGGTAAGAGTTTTCAAAATCTTAATTTTAAACTTTAAGGAAGTTTTAAAAGACACTTAAAAATGATTTATAAAGAAATGGAAAAATACATCTTGAAATATGAAGCAACTGAAGCACAGGTGTGCAACTTATGGCTCTTCGGATGTTACTGAATGACTGAATGGAATGCAAATGTGTTCTTTTTTCTTTATGCTCCATTCTTTTTCCTTTCACATGCTGTAAGTTTCATTCAAAGGCAAATAATGAAAAGTAGGGCAAAAATACTTCAGATGTGGAGGGCAGATTTGGGGGCATTTAGCTCAACATTTTGTTTGTATGCCTTGATACTTCTGCTAAATTCATTTCTGTTTTCTCTTTAGCTCAGGGTGGTAATTCCAGATGTTTCTATTGTTCCAGAAGATTTGGAGGAACTATATGACTTATTTAAGGTAAGCACCTTTTTCAGAAAAGTTTTGCATTAGATTAGATGGATAATCAGATAAATATTGTATATAGCTTATATTCAAAAATCAACAAAAGTGTATTTTTTGCAATATTTTAATAGTATCTATGTACTTTAGATTTTAGCTTTTCCAAAAATATAAGAGAATTCTTGAATTAGATTTTGATCAGATCTTCTCCATTTCAAACAATCTTTTTTAAGTGGTTAAAGTTAATGGAATAAATTGGTATGTACTTCTAGAATGAAAGGAGTTACAATACAAATAAATTATATTTCTTCTTGGCAAATTATGCACAGGAAAGGAATCTATTTCTGAAATAAGTAAATGGCTAAGAAGAGCAAAGAACAGCAAAAGAAGGATGTCTTCACCAAATAATACTAACCTGATTACACTTCTATTTCATTCTTCTATAGCACACACTGCAAAGATAACTTGTTTTTCCAAGCTCTAACAGTATAATAGTGTCCTGTTGTTATTATGTTAACCTGCTAGTCACCAGAACTAAACGTACCTGAGTTCCTGGACATTTAATATTAAAAAAGATTATTGAAATCAAAATAAAGACATGTATTTTTTTTCCTGTCTACCAGATATCTTGAGCAGATAAGCTTGTATGCACTAAACTTAAGACCAATATATAATATTGACATTATTATGTAAATATTCATAGAAGCAAATAAATATGCAGTTTGACACTATTAAAATCTTCCTGGATACGATTTTCATTCTAATATTCCTTTTTTTTTCCAGAAAGAGCATTTAATAAGCTGTTACTGGGAGTGGAATAGTGAAGTTGTAATTCAGCGTCATGATCCAAGTAGACCCTATGCTGAGCAATATAGAATTGATTCTCAGCAATTTACTAACCTTTTTAAACTTGTTTCACCTTGGATGTGTGGTGAACATACTCAGGTTCTAGCAGAAAGAACATTCCGCCTTTTAGATGAAAACATGGACCATCTGATTGAATTCAAAGCATTTATTAACTGCTTAGGTGACTATTCAATTTATACTGATTTTCTACTGCAGCACGTTTTCAGGAAAGTTATGTATCTAAACAGTGCAAATGCCACTGGCTTGTTGCACAAAAGATGCATGAGTTGTAGAGAAGAATATTAAGCTGTAAGTTTGCATTTCTAAGTAATCTGTTTTACAGGTAGGCAAACTGACACTGTGGATAATGATTCACAAAAAAGTATGTGACAATAAATATTATTAGTCTAATGTGAAGCCAGAATGATTGGCTTCAATTGCCCTTATGGAAATATTTTCATTCATTCTGGAATTTTATGCTACTTTGTACAAGAAACATATCTGGTTTTATAAGTTGCAAAATAATTGATAGTTCCTATCTTTCGCTCAATTGTTTGAACACCTGGAATTAACTACAACTGCAACCTTTCCAAAAGATAGCTTTATAAGCAAGTTACTAGAATTTGTCTTTAAAGTCAGTGCTACTATTTTGGCCTGCACTATTTTCTTTCATATGAATTCTTTAAAGGTTCTCTGCCTCCAAGATAAAGTCTAATGGAATGGTCATTCTTAAAGTGTCCATTCCCTCTCCAATAAACTTGGATGTTTTCAAATACTATCAGCACAGAGTTGTAAATGATTTGAATTTTTAATCAAAGTTTAAATAACAGACGTTTTCCTCATTATCATTTTTCACAAAAATTACAAGTTCGTTATGCTTTTAAGAGAAAAGGAGTTAAGCCTCTGGTATACTTTTCCTCCTACAGATATTATGTACAATGGAGAAATGAATGAAAAAATTAAACTGTTGTACAGATTACATATTCCTCCTGGTAAGAATTTTTAAGCTACATTTAATTTCCTTTTCTTTTGTTTTAGCTTACATCATCTGTCTAAAACTGTCATTGGAGCAGATTGGGAAAAGAAAATTGGTGATCTCTTTAGTTTTATCTGTAAACTTGCAATTCTGTACCTTATAGTCTGATCAGAAATTCACCCAACACTTATTAGATGAATTGATTCTGGTTTAACAAATGAGTACCAATCTATTGTATCAAATCTTCTTTGAATACCTGAACCAAAATTCATACTCTTGCCTTTAGCCTGACCTTCAGAAATTTGGTACACTTAACTCTTGGGGGTGATTTTGCTAAATCAATCTTGGGCGTAACCATTATACTCTCTCCTCTATAAAACATCTTCCTGACCATAGAATAGTGCAGGCCAGATTTTTTAGCAATGGATTTGCAGTTGTCTGGGTCTATTAATAATTCAATGGTACATATTAACTTCTTCAATCTAGGCCCAATATTACACCAATGCTTCCTCTCTTCTTCCAGTAGTACATTTTCCCACACTAGAGAAATACAATTCTTATTGTTGTTAATACATATACAATTGAATATCAACATCTTTGTTACATTTTCCTAATAATAGCAATAATGTTGGTTTAAAATATCTTTTCTAACCAAAATATATCTTAATTGCATTTGCACTTAATATCTATTTGTTCAATATCCTGTTTTTCCAGCATTTTTTTAAATTTTAATTTCCCATCAGTTCAAAATGTCTCTATCAGTTATAATTTCTCATAAGAAGTAATATTTGGATAACCAAAAGCTTCCCTTATTCACTCTTTGCATTTTCATATTTCCCTTCTCATACCAAAATATAATATTCTAGTTACAAATCCTACCTTTCTAGTTATAATACTTCTATTTCTAACAATTATCCTCAGCCATGTTCAAACATCTGATTAATAGTATAATATCCCATCTAATGGGTCAAAACCTCTATTTTTCTTCAGTCTTACTCTAGCTTTCTTCCTTTGCCAACTAGCTTTCTAAGTCAATGCATTTGAATCATCAAGTAATTCTTCCTCTATTTTTATGTATATTGTTTGGAATAAGAAGGACAATTTAATTAAAGTATTTTAGGAAGGACGCTCAGCCCATTGATATTCATTGAACAGCCTCCCTCCTTCTCCAATTTCCCCCAGTTCTCCTAATAGCTCTATCTTCCATCCAGTCAGTTCTTTCTTATCCTCAAGTGTATTCTGAGATCTTGACAGGCAAGATATCTTTTCCATTTCTGATATTATCGCTACGTCTTCTAATCCTTCATTTGTCTGAGTCTGTTAGTTCCTTTCTTTAGGTCCTCTATCTTTAGATCTGCTTCCTCTGATTTTCCTTCTATTTTCTGGGTTGCTAGTTCCTTCTTTGTAGTCGTTTTCTAACTTTCTGCACCCATCACACTGCGACATCAAACCAGAAGTCAGGATTAAACCTTTTTATGAAGTCCAGAGATCTTATGCTTGTGGCATGACTACTCAAAACTCCAAGGGTGGCATTTAATGTGTGTACTTTTTAAAGGAAAAAAATCCCTCAAACTCACTTGTCTAATTAGTAGAGACATCTGACTCAACTTTCCCTAAGAGAGCTGTGTATCTGAATGATGCTTGGATAGTTGAGGGGGAATTGAATCAAGTTTCTTATACTTAAAAAAACTAGATCCATTAAAAATTACAGGTATGGTTCTATGATCTATCTGAATTCAATACATTCTGCTAAAGTAAATGTAATTACTTTGCCATTACAGCCCTCACAGAAAATGAAAAAGACAGTCAGTCACCACTAAAGAATTCTTTGTTATCAACATCAAGGCCGCTAGTAATTGGAAAATCAAACAGTAAGTAATCTAATTTCAAATACTATTTTTTTTCTGTAATTAACAAAATTAAATAGTATAATGTAGTGGTTAAGCTGGGGATGGCAATGGGGAGACCTATGTTCAGGAACTATCCTTTAGCCAAGCTTGTAACAAATTAATAACATTTTCTGCCATAAGATATGGAGATAGTCACTGCAGGAATGGCTGTAATGAATTTAGATTTCAAAAGCAATTTCACTGACTCATTTCAGAGACAATATACTTATTGACATTTCTAGAATAAGAACAGCAAAAAATGTTTGTCCAGTGTCATTCAATGTTACCTTTTTATGTTCACTTCCTCACCATATATCTGTTATGTAGATGATGGCATAGATTATCAGAAGCAGCTGAAACAAATGCTGAAGGATTTAGCCAAAGAAAAAGATACCAAGGCTGAAAAAGAACTACCTAAAATGAGCCAGGTACAAGATGGAATTGTAATATTACTTTGATTCTGAAGAACCAAACTTAAGATTCAGTTAACTCAGCTTATAGATTTCTACTAAGTGAAACAGATGTCAGACAGTACTATTAAACTATGCTAAGAGGTAGAGTTGCACTACTACAATTCCCAACTTTACTCTGCAGTATTTTCTTTGTTGTATCTATTTGCACCAATCTTGATGGTTTTTCTTTCAACACTTTTATCTTCAACATTGGTACACTTGAGATAACCACCTAACTAAAATGCTTTCTCATAACCAAAAGGAAAATATTAAAAAATTGCTTCTTGTAAAAAAACTTCCAGAAGAGCTAGCATGTGTTGCACTTTAAGCCTCGTCAGTCTATATTACACTGTTTAAAAATAGTTATTAGTTTTTATTCCAATTATATTAGTGCAGGAATGGCTATATTAATTTAATGCTATCTCCATAGCTCCTCCTTAGAATAAGACTAAGGATGAACACTAAAGTAGTCAAGTTGAAGTCTTTCCTTAGGCAGTGGAAAAACCTTAAACAATGGGCGGATTGTACTGAAAGAACCTTTAATATGCTATATAATTTGGAAAATAAGCCAGTAAAATTGCATTATGTGGACCTTATCTTCCTTTGTAGCGAGAATTTATCCAATTTTGTAAGACCTTGTATAGCATGTTCCATGAAGATCCAGAAGAAAATGAGTTGTATCAAGCTATTGCTACGGTAACTACATTGTTACTTCAGATTGGAGAAGTTGGCCAAAGAAGCAGCAGCTCAGGCTCAGATGATTTCAGTGATGATTTCCTAATGGAGGCATCTACTTCAGAGCAGGATCAAGTTTTTACAGACATTGTGAAAATCTCAAAGAATGTGCCCTCACCTCTAACAGGAGACTGGATTGTTTCTTTTGAGCAAATCTTGGCTTCCCTATTAACTGAACAATCTCTGGTCAATTTCTTTGAGAAATCCTTAGAATTGAAACCAAAACTAGAGACTGCAAAGCTGACCCAGTGTAACTCTAAATTAAGTGGTGCAAGCCAGCCATCACGAGGTGAAATTGAGCAGCTAAATGTACAGTAGCAACCAACAGTTATGTACTACCAAAATGCATACTGTAATTTTTGAGCTTTTGGATCAACACAATTATTTAATACTTTGGGGAGCTTTAAAGCCAAAACACTACCTAAAATGTGGCTTTGGGATAAGAAGACCATCTGTTTTCTTTTTGAATGTAATTTAAAACTCCATCTTCACTTTGAAAAAGATGCAGAGCTATTTAAGCAATTCTACCAAAAAGTAAAAATAAAGTAATTCCCAGTTGATAATTTTGGCCAAATACAGGTTTTATGAATTGTTACCTTTTTGCACTAATGCTTGTTTCAATGCTGGTAATTGAAACTATTAATATATTTGAATCAAACTTTGTATGTCTTGCTTTCAATGTTCCGTGTACATGAACTATGACTCATTTTCTGTGTGTGCATTTTTCAATAAAAGATTTTTGTATCTGTTGCTTTTCAGATTACTCCATTTCAAGTACGTCATGTGAATGGGTTAGGCAACTTAGAGGCAGTATGATTGGAAAGGTTTCACACTATGAGTGTGGTAGTCACTTTACTCAATTCGTTTTCTTCCAAAAAGGCCTTTAGATACCTGTAGCACAGGTACAGGATAGCGCAGGAATGACAAGTATAGTCCAAAAGAAAGCTGGAAAAAAGCCTGTTTGGTGAAGAGTCAGTCATTTTCAAGGGATAAAAATAGATGACTCAAGGAATTTTGTTTACTTCTGGAAATCCATTTGAAAAAAAAAAAGCTGAAATGCTTGCTTGATGCTATCACCCTATGGGCTACAATCTGATGCTAATGGCTATATTTTGCATTCAAGTACCTTTTCATTAATCACTACCTGATCAGGAGAATATTGTATAAACAAAAGGAGGCAATAAATCCTGAAACCATTGGAACGTATATAGAAGCTTACACACACACACACACACACACATATATACCCTCATGGGGGAAAAAAATCCTGCAAACAGCATCTTCATTTGAAATTCTTGCAGTCTTAATTGTTGAATCTGAAGATTTATACTGATTTAATTCTTTCCATCCAATCTCAACATGTCCTAAAATCGTCCAACACATTTATTTCATCCCAGTGTTTGTAAGGGAAATTGTTTTGCAAGAAAAACAGGAAGGGTGAAAAAGATCTCACTTTGTCTCACTATCTGGAAAGAGGAGCCAGCAACCCATTAGCAAATTTGGTTTCTCGTATATCAGATATTCCAAGAAAGAAGACAAGATTGCCCCATTTTTCTTCATATCGTTAGAACTATCAAGAAACATTGTGACCTACCAGGCAATTGGAAGACCTGTTTCACCTTTGAGCAATTATGGAATTCAATTGCTGATCTGTAACCCAGAGTAATCTGATTGCAAAAAAGATACATCTACATGTTTAATATCAATTTAGTATTTTTATTGTAATAAAAGCTTAGTTTTCATCTACATTAACAGTCTGTAGACCTGCAAACAAAGGAAAAAAAAACAATGAAACCATAAGTTACTGAGGGAGCTGAATATAGAGTATTTAATTATATATATAATTACTTTAAAAATGTGAATCCTGGGTGTATTCATATCAAAAGTGTAATATATATATCAATCTAAAAAGTGTTTTTTATGTGCACCCGGTCGGCCCAAATATGGGAAGAAATGTTAGTAATCCAAATTTCACACACACACACAATTTATTTTTCTGAAAAATGGTGCAATTAGTTCTGTTCTAAACACTGGTACATTGAATTTATAGAAATTATGAATATCTGTTCTAATATAGACACAATTTACCTTTGAAAGTGGTGACTGGCACATAAGTAACCAGTGTATACAACTTATTGGGTGAATCTTCATCTTCATTGCGCTTTCGGGATAAGCGTACACGGATACGATAAGGAACATTCCTGTAAAATATTTGCAATGTTTAGAAGCATGTTTATTTTTCCTTTTATGCTAGTGCTTTGCTCTCTAAAAGGTAGGCAAGTTATGTATAATAGCAGAATTATTACTTTTGGTTTTTAACTAAAACACCTTAATATAAAATTTTGCTTTATTTCTAGCTGCTGTGCTAATTTAAACTAATGTTAACTACAGATAGTCCTGGCTTAATTACAATTTAGATTGGCAACTCCATCACTAAGCACTGTTGCTAAGCAAAAAATCACATGGTAGTGATAGGCTTATACCACTTCCTGTTTGGTCATGCTAGACCAGTGGTGGTGAACCTAAGACACGGGTGCCAGAGGCAGCACTCAGAGCCCTCTCTGTTGGCATGCGCGCCGTTGCCCCAGTCCTAGGCCTTCAGCTGGGTTTTCTAAAACCTTTTCGCTTTAGGCCTCTGCCGTGTGCAAAAAAAAAATAAAAAAAAATTCAATCAATCAGTCAATTTCAACTTCTCAGGGGGAAAAAAAGATCTTGCAAAGTTGGAATTGATTGACTGAACTTTGTAGTCCCACCCAGTCTGCCGTTACCACTGCAGCCACGCGCAGCCAATGGGCCATACCCACCCGGCACCCAACAATGCATAAGTGGGTTTTGGGTTGCAGTTTGGGCACTTGGTCATTAAAAGGTTCGCCATCACTGTGCTAGACATCACATTACTGTAATTTTACTTCTGCATTCTTCATTGTTAGTAGGAAGCCTATTGTGAAGCATACAAATGGCAGTCACATGACCACAAATCAATCAATCAAAATAGAGCTGGAAGGGACTGTGGAAATCTTCTAGTCCAACCTCCTGCTCAAGCAGACCTTATACCATTTTTGATAGGTGGTTGTCCAATCTTTTCTTTAAACCTGCAGTGATGAAGCACCTACAACTTCTGAAAACAAGCTGTTTCACTGATTAATTGTTCTCACTGTTAGGAAGTTTCTTCTTAGTTCTGGGTTGTTTCTCTCCTTGATTAGTTTCCATCTATTGTTTCTTGTCCTGGTCTCTGGTCCTTTGGAAAATCAACTGACCCCCACTTCTCTGTGGCAGTCCCTCAAATACTGGAATACCGCTATCATGCCGCCTAGTCCTTCTTTTCTCTAGACTGGCCGTATCCAATTCCTGCAATCATTCTTCATATGTTTTTGTCTCCAGATCCTTAGTTGCTCTTGCACTTTTTCCAAAGTCGCAACATTTTTTTTGTAATATGACGACCAAAACTGGATGCAGTATTCCAGGTGTGATCTTACGAAGGATTTATAAAATGGAATTAATACTTCACGATTTTTATTCTATGCCTCTGTTTATACAACCAAGCTTTTTCTGGCTGCTGCCACATACTGCTGGCCCATGTTTAAGTGATCGTCCACTAGGATTCCAAGATCTCTCTCACAGTTTCTGTTTTTGAGCCAGGTTTCATCTAGTCTATACTTGTACTTTTGGTTTTTCCTGCCTAGGTGTAAAACCATGCTTTTCTCCAAATTAAATTTCATGTTGTTGGATAGGGCCTGTTGTTCAAATCTGTCAAGATTGTTTTGGATTCTGAGCTTGCCTTCTGGGGTGTTGGCTATTCCTGCCAGCTTAGTATCATCTTCAAATCCGATACATTCCCCTTCTATCCCCTCATTTAAGTCATTTATGAAGATAATTGAAGAGTACTGGGCTAAGATGGAACTTGTACCCCACTGTCTACTTCCTTCCATGTAGATGTAGTACCATTAAGGACTATTCGTTGAGTACAGTTTGTCAGCCAGTTACAAATCAATTTGGTGGTAATGCTGTGATGCAAGTAAATGCAAAGATTGATCGCAAAGCTGGGGTTTGTTTTTTAGATTACTGTTAATTTCCAGCAATCATTAAAAAAACAGTAAGCAAGGACTACCTGTAGCCTATTGTTCAAGTGAATGACCTGAAATCACTTGGATTTATAATTGCATCTAACTGTTAGAACTGTAAGAACATTAAGAAGCACCAGTCATTCTCAGTCCACCCTACTGCACAGGGTTGTGGGGAAAAAATGAAAGATAAAAGTATTATGCAAGGGAGAGTATTGCATTTGTGTGAAAGGGATGACACATACTATCAAATAAATCTGGACAGACTTGAATACTGGGCACTATCTAACAAAATGAAATTCAGTGGTGAAAAAAGTAAGGTTCTACATTTAGGAAAGAAAAACCAAATGTACAGGTATGGTATGGGGGTACCTTGCTCAATAGTAGTAACTGTGAGAGGGATCTCGAAGTCCTGGTGGACAATCATTTAAATATGAGCCAGCAGTGTGCTGCAGCTGCCAAAAAAGCCAACACAGTGCTAGGCTGCATTAACAGAGGGATAGAATCAAGATCACGTGAAGTATTAATACTACTTTACAATGCCTTGGTAACACCACACTTGGAACACTGCATCCAGTTTTGGTCACCACGATGTAAAAAAGAGACTCTAGAAAGAGTACAGAGAAGAGCAACAAAGATGATTAGGGGACTGGAGGCTAAAATATATAAGGAATGGTTGCTGGAATTGGGTATGTCTAGTTTAATGAAGAGAAAGACGAGGGGGGACATGATAGCAGTGTTCCAATTTCTCAGGGGCTGCCACAAAGAAGAGGAAGTCAAGCTATTTTCCAAAGCTCCTGAAGGCAGGACAAGAAGCAATGGATGGAAACTAACCAAAGAGAGAAGCATCCTAGAACTAAGGAGAAACTTCCTGACAATTAGAACAACTAACCAGTGGAACAATCTGCCTCCGCAAGCGGTGAATGCTCCAACACTTGATGTTTTTAAGAAGAAACTGGACAGCCATTTGTCCGAAATGGTATAGGGTTACCTGCCTGATCAGGGGATTGGACTTGATGACCTCCAAGGTCCCTTCCAACTTTATTATTATTATTAGTTATTTTTATTATTAAATAACTTTGTATATTTTCATGTTTTCCTTTCAATCATATCCAATTTTCAGAGATTCTCTGGAGGCAAGATTTTTTCAGAATGGTTGGCCATGGCTTTCTTCCTTAGCTGTTCTAAAAAAAATTTCATCAGCCAGTTTAGCAGCTGAATGTATTAAAATATATTAGTCTGTCATCATACCCAATCTTACTTCTGCAACAACAAACAATGAGTATTCCTTTGCACTGAGCAAAGAACAGGAGAACACCCTGATCAAAGAAACAATCTCATACCTTATTCCTTTCGTCCAGACAGCCTTGTTCAATCGGGTATCAATGCGCACATCAGGAGTACCCATTTCCTTCATGGCAAATTTTCGAATCTCCTTAAGAGCACGAGGAGCCCGTTTCTTGAAGCCCCTAAGAGTACAAAAATAAATAAAGACTGTGCCATCAAGTCAGAAATTCTGCTTTTATATTTAGACATCAGCTTAAAATAATAAAAAAGTATGCACATTCAAACGAATGTTTCATGCATTCACACAGCTATATGTGCGAACACACACACATTCAATATTTTCAATGTGAATGCACACAGCTGCCTTCACACACACAAAGCAAAATCAGACTTTAAAGCAATTATACATCCTGAGACACAGCTGCTTTAAAGCTGTGAGGAAGGGTGCTTCATTCTAACACATCTAGTCAGGTTTTTTTAAAATGCTTGAACAGCCTGAATGTAAAGGGCATAAATCTTGAATACAAAAACCACTATTAAAAAAATGATTACATTCACTATTACATACTTTTAGTATGTTCAAATATTTATTACAAAGACCAGTACAATTAAAAATGCTCAGAGTATCTAATTAAAAGTTCTAGAATAAAATAACAAAAATCTATGCTGAAATCATAATTTGGCAGCCTATCAGTTGCATGTAAGCAAAAGCACAGCCTAAGATATAATGTAATATTAGTCCTTATATTGTGAAGGCCTATAGTTATTAGGTAGTAAAATACCAGAAGGTGATACTATCAAAAGATTTAGTGCAATGGTTGTAACAGATTGTTCATCAGGTTCCAGCAAATATTTAATGCAGGTGCATAGAATCTAGTGACCATGATACTTTTGGTATGTTTTGGAAACAATTTGCAGAAGCAAAATTCAGGGACTTTAGTGTTCTAAACAGGTATTTTAGGGCAAAAAAGGGCAAATTCAGGAAGCTATAGAGCAGTGGTTCTCAACCTTTTTAATGCCACGACCCCCAACCGGTCGTAAGTCGAGGACTGCCCAACCGGTTGTAAGTCGAGGACCCCCAACCGGTCGTAAGTCGAGGACTATTTCCCTGCCCGGGAGCGCCACACATGCGTGGTGCCATCCCCTGCGCCGGCCAAGGCATAGCAGGCAAGGGGCAGCAACGGTGCAGGGTGACCACCGGCTGGGCCACCAACTGGCCCAGCCCAAGGGAGGTAAGGCACCCGCTGGGCCCCATGCGCGCCAGCAACCCTCCCTGCGCCCACCGGCCTCCCACCTCTGGCCCTCTTTTACTTACATTTTTAGTAGTTGCTCAGCAGGGAGGGGTGGAAACTTGCAGACAGCTCGCCTTCGCTGCAGACAACTTGCAGCAACATTTGCAGACTGGGACTTTTGGCGGGCTCAGCAGGGCAGAGACAGCCTGGACAATTCCTATTAGCTTTTGAAAGCCAATAGAATTAGACTCTATTCAAGAGAGTCTATTCTATTGGCTTTCAAAGGCCAATAGAATAAGAGGGAATAGCACAGCTAAGGAAAAGGGGGGGAAAATGGCGGACTGTGTTGTTTGGCGACCCCCGTGAAATGGTCATTTGACCCCAAATGGGGTCGCGACCCACAGGTTGAGAACCGCTGCTCTAGAGAGCTCTCAAACTATAACATTGGTAGCAGCACTGACAGCAGTGATGTCATACTTTCGATAAAAATATTACAACCAGCTGACCAATATTTTCATTTCAGGCTTTTTAATAAATTGGACAGATTATGGCAACACTAAATACTACCTTTCAGTACCCCAGAAATTTCTCTGGCCCTGTGGTATTAAATGCTTCTAATATCTGTGCCATTCTACATTCATATTTCTTTTCAAATAAATCTGATAAGTACATCTTATGAAGCAACCTTAGCAATGACTATTCTATTTCTGAATTTAAAAAATTAAAGGTATTTTAAAAGATAATTAACAAAATGTTGAAAATTAAAACAACCTGATCAAAATTCCAATAGAGAAAAACCACTCACACGCCATGGATCCTTTTGTGAATATTTATAGTATATTCTCGAGTAACCACCTCATTGATCGCTGATCGGCCTTTCTTCTTTTCACCACCTTTCTTTGCAGGGGCCATCTGTTCATAATATGCAACAAAAATATTTTACACAGAATTTTGTTAAAGAGCGTTAACATCAAAATGTATTACGTCAATGCATATATGTCCAGATTAAAAACACTTTTTTCACTTCCATTGATAAAAGTGAATCTAATTATTTAATACTGAATAATGTTCACTATCCAACTAGCGCCAGAGGACAAATGGCTTCTGATAGCAGAATATGTACTAGGATTATTCTTGTTTTTGCAATCCTTTGTCATCTACAAAATCTACTCCTGAATTTTGGGACAGCCCCAACGCAATTTTGGCCAACATTCCTTTTGAACAAGGAAGGTAACGCTAGTTTTTTGTCCAATATATTTTCACATATTCTATTCACTAATTATACCATTATTTCATTAGAAAATGAAATATCTAACTACTATGTTCTTGTCAGAAATACTTTTACCAAGGCGCTTCCAGGTTGAAAGGATTAGCCAGTGAGATCACCCTTGCCCAGGGGATGCCCAAGGAAGTGGTACCTATTTATCTACTTGCATTTGCATGCTTTCAAAATGCTAAGTGGACAGGAGCTGGGACATGATGGGAGCTCATCCAATATCTAACAAGTTGAAATATATGAGACTAAAAAGTAGTGGCAAAATAAGTTTAGAGAGGTTAACAATGAGCATTGCTAAGTCTCTGTCATAACACCACATTCAGTCCCTTCAAATCTTGAGTTACTGAGTAGTATTCTATCAATAATGTTAGTGTTGCATCTAAGATATTACTGAACATTGGTATTATACTAGACCCCAAATACTGCATAAGAAATCCTACCTCAGCAAAATTCTAGAATAGTAAAACAAATTATTCAATGGTGCAGTTCTTTACAGCTAAAGTGTGTGGAGTATCAATTGGGGGAAAAGCATAAAAATAGAATTTACTTATATTTGCTACATGGCTAAAAAGCACACCCTGGGCTTTTTACACAGCACCTAAGAGAGTACAAATGGCTGATGCTCCCTCTGAAGAAACATTCCAAGAAACATGTCAACAAATCTACGTCTACGGACAAGAATACACTAATTCACGATTCATATTCGGGCGATGAATTAAACTTTTTGAATACACAATTTTATTGATGAGTACTAAAGATAAGAATCACATTTCATTAAATTAGACAAAAAGACGTCGGGATTTTTGATGTTTTCTATGTATCTTCCTAGAGGCTTCTTTAGAATAATATTCATATATTATAATATGATAATATATATTATCAATCGTCTTTCTTGCCCTCCAGCCTGTTTTATATTAGTCATTAATGTGTTCAGTTGCTTCTAAGGAGCTCGAACCATCTCTATTTTTACACATTTAGGCAAAAAGCGAACTCGGCCTGCATGCAGACTGGCACTGCGAGAAAAAAAACATTTCGGGCACCGATGGGGAATTTTCCAATGCCAGCACGAAAACATACAGTCCTCTGTGAACGACATTATTCCAACAACCGGGATAGCTGAGAGCCCCGGCCCTAAAAAGCCCCATCACTACGGATGGAGTAGGATAACCACCAAAACCCACATTACGGCTACTCACCCTACTTAGGACAAGCGCGGAAAGGAAGAGCCACAGGAATTATGGGAGGAACTCAAGGAAACCGGAACTACCATAGAGATAAAAAAAGATCAACGGAAAGAATAGGTAGCTTCCGGGTTAGAAGACGGATATTGAGCGGTAGGTTGTTTATTGGGACGGGAGGCGTGCAGTTTTATCCATTTTTGTTTTCCACGGTTTAGTTAAGTGGAAATTATAAATGTTCATAAGAGGCAGTGAAAATAAAAAAGAATACATTAGTCCTGGAGATACGGCGGCAACTAGGTTTTTGCTATCTTCTCCTTTAGACGAGACTCGATAAGCTTTTAAATATTCTTAAAATAGAATAAAAAGTGTAGACAGTATTCTCCCAATGAAAAATTCTTCATTGAGGTTAGGTTAAGAAAAAGAGGAATTAAAAAAACCCAAGCCAATTGTATATCATGTAAAACCGCATTTTTATTTTCTATTCTCCGTGTTACTTCTCAATTTTCAACTGTTTGTTCTGATCCCCCATTTTGGGAATAAAAGAAATGGCTTAAATTTATATGCCACCCATCTCGCTTTTGCGATTGGAAAGAAAAAGCCTGCCAGAGAAGAAATCAAATTTTAAATAAGAGATAAGCAGTCTGAAAATCTCCAGATATTCGGGACTTTATAGCCCAGCCACAATGACTAATAATGAAGTATTAAGAAAAATGTAATACTATATTAATTCCGCAGACCACCATGTGGTCTTTCGCCTGATATCGTTTGATGTCTCCACTGGCTACAATAGCTTGTTAAATAGGAATATAATCTCATTTCGTTTTTTCTTGGGCACCCAGGAGTAAGAACACATACAAATAATTTGAATACAATAGCCGTGCAATTCGTTGATTTAAGATCCTTTCTATTTGGAATCACTTGGTAGCTGCCAGTATTTCAAAATAATAGTATGATTATTTCAGCATTCCTTACATAGCGTAGTGTATATATAAAAAAATATGTCATACCCAATACATATTCTATCAAAGAAGACATTCTTTGTTTATTGTGTGTTTACACTAGAGAAGGAAAAACTTTTATATTCCAATACTAAGATTTCAAGAACTATATTCCAATGTTGACAGAGGAAAGTTAAAGCAGATAGAATCCATGAAATAAAACCAACATCCTAAATAAGGAACAGTACCTGTTACAAATACCTTTCCCCTGTATGCTTTTTTAGAAGTAAACTAAAAGAAGTAAACTAATTAGTACTTCCATATGCCTTTTCCTTGCATAGTACCTTGAAGTACCTTTAACTGCTCAGAGCTGCTGTAACAGTGAGATGGGTGGCATATAAATTTAATAAAGTTTATCAGTTTCTTCTTTGCAAATCTACTCAGAAGAGATTCTCAGAAGTTTAATGTGGCTTGTTTCTGGATAAGCATGTATAAGCTTGGTCCCCCCCCCTTCAATTGAAAAAGGCAGCTTTACTCAAAACAACTTACATCCTGCGACAATACTTCTAAGACCATTAAACACCCACAACTGCCCGTCCCAGGCTAAGGATAGAGGAAATGAGATTCCAGTGGGCAGGAGCCACAGCAGAGAAGGCACAATTTCTGGGTTCTGTTAGAACTCTTTAGCAGACAAGATCCAGGGCATACTGTACACCTCCCAGGTAAATATAATAGAAAAAGGAAGTCCTTCAGATAACCTGGTCCCATGCCATGTAGATCTTTAAAGGACAAAACACCTTGAATTGCACCCAAAAGTAGACTGGCAGCCAGTGCAACTTAAGGAGCAGAGATGTGATGTTTGCCAACCTGTGGCCACACATAGCAATAACACATATACTGCTTCATAGTGCTTTCACAGCCCTCTGTAAGAGGTGAGACTTGAACTGCCAAACTGCTGGCAGCCGGAAGTCAGCAGAAGTAGCCTGCAATGCTGCATTCTAACCACTGCACCATCACTGCCTGCAGTTACACTCTGCACTAGCTGAATCTTCCTGATGGTCTTCAAGGGCAGCTCCATATAGAATGTGTTACAGCAGTGGTTCTTAATCTTTTCTTCACCACAGGCCCCTTTTAAATACCTTTTGTAGGCACAGACCCCCAAGACTTATTTCAAGATTTAAAATTTAAAGATTTAAAAATTTTTCAAGCTTTCACGACTCTGACATCACGCCCCCCCAGGAGTCCGTGGACCACAGATTGAGAGCCACTGTGTTACAGTAATCTACTCTGATTTGTTACATAGGAAGAAGATAAATCCAGTTGATAAAGTGGGTGTCAAGTGAACATGAAAAGAAGCTTAGGCAAGAAAAAAAACAGTTTCAAAATAATTTTATTGATTACAGATTATTGGACCTAGGATTTTTTTTTCAAATAATTTTATTAAGAATTATACATGAGAATAAAAGTCAATACAAATTACAAAAATACAAACATAAAAATATAAAAAGAAAGGGGGGTGTAATTTTAAAAAGGGGGAAAGGGAAAGAGAAAGATAAAAGAAATGACTTTCCCCTTCATTCCAGCAGATAAAAACAACTTTAATAACTTATCACTGCCTCTAAATAAAACATAATCTCTCATCTCTCCATGTCTCATCTCTTAGATAAGAAAAATAAGATCCAAATGATACATAAATCCATCTTTGTCAGCAAAAGTCCAATAAAGGCAACCAAATTCAACTATTGTCTTCTTTTAACCCTGGTTAAATAAGTCTACTATATACATATTTTCTGATTTTTTAGAATTATTCTTTGACTCCTTTTTAAAAAAAATCTCAGGTGTGCTGCTTAGTGTTTCAAGCAAAAATCCTTCAAAACTTTAATAGATTTCTTTTGTATCAATACATAAAATTATCCTTTTGTCACTTAAAAAAAATCCTTTGAAATCTTAGCAGAGCTCTTTTGTCTGTTCAGACTAAAAAGATATCCAGATCAGATTCCTGGTTTAAAATCTATTCATCTCCTTTAAAGAATGAGTCATCTATCTAATCCATTTGTATTACTTTTAAATTCCCTTCAAATTAATTTCATAGACATCCATTGAGGCTCACAGTTGTTTTACAACTTCATTAGAATATGATCTGTTAATTTTTTAATCATTTAATCCATTCTATAAAAATGTACTAATGGTTTCTGTTCTTATCCTCTGGCTCTAGTGTCCAGCCTTCAAGGTCTCCTTACCATTAAAAAACAATAAAGTAATCTCTATTTTCCATTGAGAAAATATCTTCTAAATAATTCAAAATTATAATTCCAAATCCCTCTAGCCGCTTAATCTATTACTAACTTTCAAAATCCATATACTAAATTCCCTTTTGCTCCAAATATAATATATTTTAAAGCTTTTAAAATAAAATTTACATCATCTTTTTAAGGAGGTGGAATCTCATCCAATGAATACAGTTAAAAAAAACCTTGCCAGTCTGAAGAGTCTTAATATGCAAAAAACAAAAAATACAAAAACAAGATTAACATATAAGGCTTGGCATAATTTAATATCCATAAAGGCTGTTTTGTGAGTATGAGCTTAACATAGTCCCGATTGTCAGCCATACCACGTATAAGCATTTAAAAACAGCAATTTCCACAGTCTGCTCATGAGAAGCAGTTGTCCAGAGCCACATGAATAATCTCAAAATTATCTCTCCTTTGTTCTGGAGAGATTATGCCAGTGAGGATCCAGGATCCACCGGTGATTCCCTTGGAAAAGCTGTCTTGCTAGTCAAAAAAAGCTAGCAAGGTGTCAGCTCACCATGGCATGTACATGAACTCTACAGTAACTAAAATTCTTGAAGGGCAAGGTTTGCTATGGTACTACATTGAGAGAAATATGGCTATTTTCTAGGTATACCATTTGTAGCAACAAGCTTTTTGAAACACTGCTATACTGCATCCATAGTAGCAACATAGTGAGAAAAGAAAATGTTGTGATCATGACCTTAAACATTAAATAGAAAAATTAATACAATTTGATTAAACATACAAGTAGTCTTTGCTTAATAATGGTAATTAGGACCAGAATTTCTGTTTGTTAAATACTGCATTCATAAAGCTTAGAACAGGGGTTCCCAACCGGGGGTGCAAAAACTTGGGTTTTCAAAATTACAATGTATATGCATAATTCGTTACTGTTATTTTGAACTTTTGTAAGGGGTGCAAGAATATATCAGAAGCATTTTAGGGTGCAGGGTATAGAAAAGTTGGGAGCCGCTGGCTTAGAACAATCCTGGCAGTCCCTGTTGCCATTGTTAACCAAAAAATCATGAATCATTAAGCAAGAACCTCACATGACTATGATTTTCAACTTCCTGCAGGCTTCCCGTAAGTAAAGTCAATGGGGAAGCTAGCTGGAAGTTGCAAGTCATGAGTGGCTCACAAGCAGGTCAGAGGGTAGGCAGGTACTCCAAAGTGAGTCAGGAAGGTCTATGCCAACTCGCCATAGCCAGTTCGTCATAACCAACTCAACGGTGGGACAACTTGCTGCAGGACAAGAATTACACTTAAAATGGTGGAATAGAATCATTAAGGAAAGGATGCAAAAGGAGGGACAAAATCAAATGTGAATGACAAAAATTAAAATGATTTTTTATTTATTTTAAATAATTGAATTGTGAAATTGTCCTGTGACGAGTTGTCCCGTGCTGAGCTGGCCATGGTGAGTTGTCCCATTCCTGAGTCGGGGTGCTCTGGCGCCACACAAGTGCATACAGGCTGGGGAGGAGGTGCTGCGGTGCTACAAAAGTGCATGGGTCTGGAAAGGGGATATTGTGGCAAAAACATTACATAGTGTGAGATCCCTGGAGAAAAACTTACAGGACCAACTTCCAACTTTCTCTGCTGGCTTCCCCAATGACTTTTCTTGTGAGAAAGGAAAAGAAAGTTGCATTATGGCGCTCACATGATTGGGAAATGCGGCAACCATCATAAGTGCAAGCCAATTGCCAAGTGCTCAGATCACCCATATGACCATAGGAAGGCTGGAACTTTGAGGATCAGTTATACATATCACTCATTCAGTGCCATTGCAATTTTGAATGGTTGCTAAGTAATTGATAGTTAACTAAGGACAACCTGTATTATCCTATCAGCCTCTAAATATCAGACATTTAAATGGCATTGAATATGTATAACTGCGTTAGACAACAGAAGTGTAAGATAATTATGCTGATTGTATGGGGAAAAAAACTACAGAGGAATATTTCCTATATGCCTTAATATGTTACTACTTGATAAATGAGCATCTGCATTCACTCCATACTGTATATGTTGTATTACACACTAAATAATTAACTTATTAATCTTGCTGAATACTATGCCTTTTGAATGCTGCTACTTGCTTCAAGGGACAGGACTGAGAAATGGAAGACACAGTGGATAGAAGCCATAGGCAATGGCCATGTTAAAACAAATCACAGGGTGGTTTGGCCCTGTATGTTTTCAATCAAAGCATATGTCTTACCAAGAGCATATTGTACACAGGTGTATTAAACCTATAACTCTCAAGCTGTCTTACTATATTTAAATTCTCACCCACAAAAAAGTTTAAAAACAAGAGTTCTAAAAAAGAGTTCATCTTAGATAAAGTAATAAATTGGAATATAAAGTAGATTTATTAAAATATAATATGTTACTATATCTGGTAGCTTTTAATAGACTTTTGCTGATTAGAACTGAATGATGGGCTTTTATAATTTGATTATTGCTAAGGGATGAGATATGGAGAGGAGATTTTTTTTACTGAAGTTAAGTTATTGAAGTTATACTTCTCTGGAGGAGGGGGAGTTGACTTTTGTATATCTTTGTTTTTTGTTGTTTGTTTCTTTTTATTTCCTTTTTTCTATCTCTTTACTTCTCTTTTTCTCTTTACTTTTTATATTTTTCTCAGTTTGTATTAGTCTTTGTATTTGCAATCTCTAATAAAAATTATTACAAAAAACTAAGAGCAGTTCATCTTCCATACACAAAATAATCTCCACATATTCCCATACACTTTTATTTTATATAGAAATTGGTCAGGGTTTTAATTTTTTTAACAACATTCTTTACGCTACTTATTCTATAATGACATAAAATATCTCTTAGAAACATTAACACAAAGCATACAAAGTGCAACACTTTAAGGAAAATTCCATCTTAAATGTAATCATGAAATAGATACGTAATAGAATTGCAGCATTTTTCCACTTAACGGGCTGTGACACAGTGCATATTCTTCAGCTGTTTGTTCTATGACTAGCAAAAAACCTCTTTCATTATAAGAAAAAAAATATATTTAAAAGTTTGGACAGCATGATTTGGAATAAATAGCTGCATGATTGTGCTTAGGTTAACTGTTTATACTATACTAAATGAACAGGAAGCTGTCCATTGTAATTTCTTGACAGTAGAAACCTTGGGTGGAGTGATGATAACAAGTTTAATACTTGTAATTTAAGAGTCCAAAGGGTACAGATTAAAGATGTGTCGGTTGTTCTAAAGAAATGACAGCATGATCTATCTCACTGCTTGTTTGGCTGCTGAAAGAGGAATTTTTCTAATTCAAAGTGCCAAGTTATGCTCGTTGTGCAGAACATTTAACAATAAGCCATAATAAAAAATAAAATCTTCTGAATATATATTTTCTAACCAATGGTTTTCATTTTAAATGATCAAAATAATGAAAGCCAAGTGTTTTCCCCACTTTAACACTTTCTGATCAAACTATTCAGCTGAGTCTTTTAGGAACATGTAGCAGTTAGCGCCCTAGTGTCAAATTAATGGTACATATTAGTATTAGTGGTCATTATTGCTGTGCAGCATTTTAGATTCCATCTACTGAAGGGTTCAGAGTATGTGTAGCAACAATATGAAAAACCTTAAATTAGGCACATCTTTCCTAGGAAAACACAGTTCCATTCAGATGTTGCAAACATCTGCTACATTCATACTCCCACATAACTGTGAAACACTCTTTGTAAATGGAATCCAAAACACTGCAGTGTTTCAAAAAGTTCACAATTTCATAACATAACTACAAAATAGTGCAAATACCTGTTCCCTTCCCATTTTATTGCACTATTTCACCAAGGTCCTAGTATTCCATATAACACAAACATTCCCCTCCCACTAATGAAGTTAATTGTGCATTGACAGAGAAGGCAGAATCTATTGCCGATGTTGCACATTTAAATTTTCAGATAAGCTCATGATACTTCTGGTACCAGGTTGTTACTTCATTGGCATGTGGTGGTACTCGATACCTCCTTCCTGTAGAGAGACAGGCAGAGAATCTGCTTGCACCCTGTGCAAAGAGTCTGCTGGCTGTACCTATATATAAGAAATAAAATGCAATGCAGTTAAAAATGGTTCAACAAGTAAAAAATAATGAATTCAGTTTTTATTGCAAATGTGTGTTTTTTACCTATTTGACTATATTAATATAGTCACTAATATATATAGTCACATACACTAATCGTGGTCCAGATTTAGTACAATTATAGACCAAAGGCTTAATTAAACTGGAATTCTTTGATTTAATCAAGGGCTTGGACAGTAAACAGGGAATAGATTGTTTTTAACCTATGTCATCAAAATTCTCTCTTAATTTAATTTTGAATCAGATATTTTTCTATTGTATTTTGCAACAGCTCCAATCTTTCTATGACAATCTTGCTTGGCATCAATATTTTAGTTTATTTGCATTTTCAGCTTAGAATAGAATAGAATAGAATCTTTGTCACTTTAAATGTACACTAATCAGCATATATTAAAATGAAATTTCGTTGCATTCAACTCTCAAAAAATACCATTATGCATATACCCACATACACACACATGTATATGACACAGAGAAACATCACAGTCTAGTTTGAATGTATACATATACATGACAAAAAAAAAGGAATCCTGTGAATTTACAAGACGGATAGCATAAGGAACAACGCTGTTACAGAATCTAGTAGTTCTGCTATAAATACTTTGAAACCTCCTCCCAGAGGGGAACAATAGAAACAGACGTAGCGCGGTCTCTCACAATGCTTCGAGCTCTAAGCACATAGCACTTATAAGCGGTATACTGAATAACGGGAAGCGAGCTTCCTATAATCTCAGCTTTCCTTACCACTCTCTGTACGGACCTTCTATTTGAGGCATTGCTACCACTAAACCAAACAGTGATGCAGTTTGTCAAAATGCTCTCAGTCATGCCTCTGTAAAAAGGGCCAGGACAGAACAAGAAAGATGTGCTCTCATCCGACGCAAGAAATGCAAACGTTGGTTTGCACACTTCACTAAAGATAACGTATGAAGAAACCAAGTCAGATCAAGTCAATGTACATTTGGAAAATCAGTCCAACTGAGTTCTATATCTCACATTAACACTTCAAACTTGTTATAAAAACTAAATGTGTTTTATATCTAGTGATTGATAGCATCTATTAATAGACTTTATTACTGATAAAGTGGGTTCATATCTCCTACTTTAAGTTCACCATGAAAAAAATGACTTATCTTAACTGCTAACTTACTAGCTATAATATTAAAAACCATCAAAATCAAATCATCATTCAGGGAGTTCCCATGTAGCAAAAGGAAAAAACAAAAGGAACAAGGAAGTTATTATGGAGCATAAAACAAAAGGAAGTGCACTTGACAAAGACAATGTGCTAAAGTCAGATTTAGAAATAATGACCTCATGTACACTGCCCATTTTCCTGCACAATAATCACATTAAAACAGTTTGTTCCAGATAACAAACAGGTGGGTGGTTAAGAAATATGAAAAATAAATGAACAAACATACTGATGCTTGCATGATGTACATAAAATATAAGCAATTTTTTCTATACATATACATACAGTACTGAAACTAATTTACAGTTAGTTTCCTCCTATGTTAGAAATATTTGAAATATGTCTAATAGAGAATGCTCTTTTTACTTTCATGCTAAAGAACTGTTAGTAGAATACTGTAAGTAAATGTACTTCAAAATGAAACTATTTTAAATCAATTGGAATCTTTAAATAAAAAGGAGTTTAAACAGCAGGAACTCAGAAAATAAAATACATATTACTATCAAAGAAAAACTTTAATTAGAATAAGTTACCTAAGAGTCTTTTTTGAATCCTTGCACCAATCAATAAGAATGGAAAATAACCTATCTCCTATAAATATAACAAAAAGCTATGTGCATATATGAAAGAGGACGTTCATAAGGTTTATTGTCTTGTAAATTTGCAGGATTCCTTTTTTTTCACTGTATATATGTATACATTTGAACTAGACTGTGATGTTTCTGTGTGTCGTGTGTGTGGGGGGGAGATATATGCATAATGGTATTTTTTTGAGAGCTGAATGCAACGAAATTTCATTTTAATGTATGCTGATTAGTGTACATTTAAAGTGACAAAGATTCTATTTTATTCTATTTTATTCTATGAATTACAGTCTTAATAGCTTTGCGCAAAGGGCCTTTGTAGGTGTCCTTTGGATGATGTAACATTTCTGTAGACAAAGTACTGCTGTTTATCAAAAAACAATCCAAATGATCCTTCTTGTATGACAAGAGTGTGACAACTTGATGAAATCCAACAACTTAGAATTCCAAGATGGTGGACAGGCAGCATAGGCTGTAAAGAGCTCCTCCAAAAGCTAAAGTTTTATCATTAATATTTTCTTTTATTTTTATTTTTACCTTTAATTTTTGATTTTTAATCTCTTTTAACATTGCATTTTTAACTTACCTATTGAACCCCTTTTAAACCTGGTTTGACCTTTTTATAATAGTCAAAGACTTTATAAAGCATATATACCAGAGAGGCCAGTATATATTGGAATCAGAAGTCACCGGAAGAGGACGGAGTCATGGGTAAAAGAAGGAAATGTCGTGGTACCAGCCCGGGATCTCTCATACCAGCGAAGAATGCAAAACAACCAAAAATTGAGGAGCACTTTGTTGGCAAGAGACTTGTAAGTAAAACTATCTCTCCCCCCTCCATTTCCAACAAGCCAGAGAGCCTAGAATGGGACCAGCAAAGAGATTTGACTAAACAGCAGTTACTGGACTTTCCCAATTTGGGGGGAGGGGAGCAAAATGACAGCCAGCTATTTTCACAAATAACGAGTCTAGATACAACCGGCATGGAGCCTAAGATAAAGACTAAGAAGGCTGACAACAACAATTTAACCCAAAGCGAGGAGTGCTTACTGTGGGAGAATACAACAGAATTTATGGCAAAGCAATGTCTTCTCACAGCACAAACTGTAGTTTCAATTTTTGAACAGCTAATAACCATCCAACAGGATATAGAGACACTGAAAAAAGATATAGCTGTTCTGCTCCAGGCGCAGGATTGGACTACATGCACTTCCACTAGAGTCTTTGTAGCAGACATGGGTAGATTGAGAAATCAGGAGAAGGAAGTAAGAGGGGAGGAAAATGAGCACAGGTCCTGGGGGACAGATAAAGAGTCTGCTAGAAGGTGGCAGCTCACTCGGAAAAATAGTCCTTCTCCAGATAAGGCAACAAGAGGAGGAAGCATCAATAGAGAAATTTCATGGGAAGATAATAAAGCACCCCATTTACAATTACATCAATCATATCAATCACATCGTTCACTGCAAACACATCAGGTGGTGCTGAGAATCCACATGATCAGGGTTAATTATGGCCGCTGGAACTCCAAGAAGGCTATACTAAATTCCCTAAGCCAGCTTCTGCACTGTCACTGGGGGCAGATTGATTTACATACTGTGGAGTGGCTTCCTGAGCCCCCTAACTGGAAGCGGATATTTCTCTCCTTCAAACAGCCCACCATACCACTGATGCTATTTAAGATGAAGGCTTATTTAGCCTCCTTTCAAATCTCTCCCATCAGAGTCTTCCACAAGGAAAGAGTTAAACCTTTAATTGTTAACAGGCGAGCTCCCAAGGTTGCTGTCTCTTCCACATCCTCAACCCAGAGAAAAGGAGAGGGAGAAAGTGGGAGTAAGCCAGCACTTACAGAAGAAGTAATTAATAGCACAGAAACTGGGCTCATTAATGCCTTTGGCGCTCTCCCAAGGAATGAACAAGATAATATATTATGCAAGTTGGAAAATTTAAAGAAATCCTTATTGGTCACAAGTGATACAGCCGAACCGCTTATTGACTTGGTTTCCCCTATAATTGAGCCTCTTACTTCCCCCCCACGGGGCATCAGTTTGCAAGAATATGAGTATATGGAAAGCAGAAGCCAAGATACACAGGGGCCAGTAGAGGCCCCAAAAGAGAAGGAGATGCTAGCATCCTTACGGGACTTCTCGATGATACCTTCTGCAACATATCAACTTCTTGAGAGTGGGCCCCTGTCAGTGCCATCATTGCAAAGCCAAATGGAACATGACCTAATAACCCCCTGCTTTACACCTAGTAAAGAAGTTTCAGAATTGCAAACCTTGTTAGCCGGTGCTAAATCTTCATACCCCAAACTCTGACTGGCTCCCTATCAGAGATTAACTCTTCTTGCATTGCGAGATTTCCCCCTCTCGCAATCATGACCCTCCACTCTATCAAGAGCCTATCTCGAGGATGGACTTTGGAGTCCTGAGAGATGGCATGCGTCAAATAAGGGGCTTTGGGGTTTTTTAAATCGCTTTTTAACTAAAGTTTTAAGGGAGGGTAGAGGTGGGGAAGGGGTGCTTAGGGCGGGGGAAGAAATTGTTGGAGGGGAGCTAGAAGATAGGCCCGACAACGGAAGGGGACGTAATCCTGTGGGTTCGGATGGGGAGCTGATTAAGACTGATTTAGTTCCAATTAGTACCGTAAGCGGGAGGGGCAGATATGGTGGGAGCAGGGGGCCGTATCATAATAGGGGAGCGCGTACCCGCTGTTTACGAGTGGTCATGCGCTCCAACCCCCAAGGCTCTAACTGTTCTTGGGGTTATTCAGAAACACAGGGCCCGGGCTGTAGGCTGATGTTGTGCAATGCCAGGTCTATGGTAAACAAGGCCCCCCTCATCCAAGATTTAATTTTAGAGGGGGGAGCAGACCTGGCAGGTATTACGGAGACCTGGTTAGGACCGGAGGGCGGTGTCCCTCTGGTGGAAATGTGCCCACCGGGTTTCCTTGCATTCCATCAGCCAAGAGCACAGGGCAGGGGTGGGGGAGTGGCGGTCGTGATTAGGGAAGATTACAGGCCGAGGGAGGTCACTGTTCCTCAGACGGCAGGCTGTGAATCTCTCCTGGTGAAGTGGGACCTTGGGGGTCCAAGGGCGGTGTTGATTACATACCTGGCTCCCTGCCACATGTCAACTGCCCTGCTCGAGTTCCTGGACGTTGTCGCCGCAGTGGCGGTTGAGGTCCCCAGGCTAATAGTCATGGGTGACTTCAACCTGCCGTCTGTGGGCGGGACGTCCGGGGCAGCTTGAGAGTTCATGGCTTCCATGGCAGCCATGGACCTGACCCAGGTAATTCAAGGCCCCACACATACAGGGGGGAACATGCTTGACCTGGTTTTTGTCTCTGGACAGTGGCTGAGTAGTCAGAATATAGGGGATATAGTTATTGAGCCCCTGCCATGGTCTGACCACTCTCTCCTTCGCTTGGACTTTCTGACCGCTGCACCCCACCGCAGGGAGGCGGAACCAGTGAGATGGTACCGCCCCAGGCGGCTAATGGAACCCGAGCGGTTCCAGATGGAGCTTGGGCCAATTCCTGAGGCTCGGATACACGACTCGGTCGAAGAGTTGGCGGCAGCCTGGGATAGGGCTGCGGCCAGTGCTCTAGATCGGGTCGTGCCTTTGCGGCCTCTGATTCGACATACGTCCCGATCGGCCCCTTGGTTCACTGAGGGGCTGAGAGAGATGAAACGCCGGAAAAGACGCCTAGAGAGCAGTTGGAGATCGAGCCGTGCCGAATCTGACCGAACACTAGTAAGAGACCATATTAGGTCCTACTTAGCGGCGATAAAAGCAGAGAAGCGTTCTTACCTCACTGCTCTTATTGCGTCATCAGATAACCACCCAGCCTCCTTGTTTAGGGTGACCCGCTCCCTCCTTCAGCAGGAGGTGAGGGGAGACCCCTTAGAGGGTAGAGCTGAGGATTTTGGAAAATATCTGTATGATAAAATCGCTCAGATACGGGAAGGCTTTGATTTCAACTGGGTATGTCCGGTGGGAGAGACGGAGTCTGGTCTTGAGACTGCTATCTGGGCTGAGTTTGACCCCGTGACTCCCGAGGACGTGGACAGGTTGTTTGGGGGACTTAGGGTGACCACTTGTTTATTGGACCCATGCCCCTCCTGGCTGGTGTTGGCATCCCGGGAGGTGGTACGAGGCTGGTTCCAGGCAATTATTAATGCTTCGTTGAGTGAGGGTGTCTTCCCTGCCGCCTTGAAAGAGGCGGTAGTGAGGCCCCTCCTCAAGAAGCCTACCCTGGATCCAGCCGTTTTATCAAATTATCGTCCTGTCTCCAACCTTTGCTCTCTTGCAAAGGTTGTCGAGAGTGTGGTTGCCCGACAGTTCCCGCGACACCTGGAGGAATCGCTATACTTGGATCCATACCAGTCGGGCTTCAGGCCTGGTTACAGCACGGAAACAGCATTGGTCGCGTTGGTGGATGATCTCTGGCGGGCCCGGGACAGAGGTTGTTCCTCTGCTCTGGTGCTATTGGACCTCTCGGCGGCTTTTGATACCATCGATCATGGTATCATGCTGCAACGGTTGGAGGGGTTAGGTATGGGGGGCACTGTTTTGCGGTGGTTCTCCTCCTTCCTCTCCGGCCGGATGCAGTCTGTGTTGACAGGGGGCCAGAGGTCGACCCCGAGACCCCTCGTATGTGGGGTACCTCAGGGGTCGGTCCTCTCGCCCCTACTGTTCAACATTTATGTAAAACCACTGGGTGAGATCATCCGTGGTTTTGGTGTGGAGTACCATCTGTACGCTGATGATACTCAACTGTACATTTCCACGCCGAACCACCCCAATGATGCTCTTGCCGTGCTGACCCGGTGCCTGGAGGCCGTCCAGGTTTGGATGGGGAAGAACGGACTCAAGCTCAACCCTTCCAAGACCGAGTGGCTGTGGCTACCGTCGTCCCGGTTTAGTCAATTAACTCCTTCGTTGTCCATTGGGGGTGAAACAGTGGCCCCCGTGGAAAGGGTTCACAATTTGGGAGTCCTCCTGGATTCACGGCTGTCTTTAGAGGACCATTTGACGGCCGTGGCCGGGAGGATATTCTATCAGGTTCGCCTGGTACGCCAGTTGCGTCCCTTCCTAGACCGGGACTCGCTATGCACAGTTACTCATGCCTTCGTCACTTCCAGGCTGGACTACTGTAATGCTCTCTACATGGGGCTCCCCTTGAGGTGCACCCGGAGGCTTCAGCTGGCCCAGAATGCGGCCGCACGGGTAGTGACCGGGGCGCCATGGCGCTCCCATGTAACATCACTCCTGCGTGAGCTGCACTGGTTGCCGGTGGCCTTTCGGGTGCGTTTCAAGGTGTTAGTGACCATCTTTAAAACGCTCCATGGCATCGGACCCGGATATCTACAGGACCGCCTTCTGCCAGCAAATACCTCCCGCTGTCCGGTACGCTCCCACAGAGAGGGTCTCCTCAGGGTGCCGTCGGCCAAACAATGTCGGCTGGCGACCCCCAGGGGGAGGGCCTTCTCTGTGGGAGCTCCAACGCTTTGGAACGAGCTCCCCCCCGAACTCTGTACAATGACGGAATTGCGTTCCTTCCGTCAAGAATTAAAAACATACTTATTCCGACAAGCTGGCCTGGGATGATAGCTCCAGCTCCAACAATGGCCATAACTGTTTTTAGGGGATTGTGTTTTTAGTTGGGTTTTTAAATATTAGGCCAAATTGTTTAATTTATTTTTAATAATTTTAATTTTTGTGTGTTGTTGTTTTAATTGGGCTGTACACCACCCCGAGTCCTTCGGGAGGGGGGCGGTATAAAAATTGTAAATAATAATAATAATAATGACAGAGTACAAACTTAGATAGTTTTAGCAGAAAGATGATATTAGGTAATATATTAATAAGATAGTACTGTCAGTGTGTGGATTATTCTTGGAAAACTTAGATTTTTGATCTCTGTTCATTTTTGTTTGATGTTGTAAGAAAACTTTGCTTAGGTGAGGGTTGATTGATGAGAGTTATTTATGGGAGGGTTGAGTTTATTATTTAAACAGCATACAGATGCAGAATTATCTAAACTATTGGTTACCATTTTAGTAAAACAATATTTAAATTATAGAAAATTTTAATATTATTCAAAGTTACTGCAATCTGTTGAGGATTTTGGCTGGCAATCATTACAAATATAATAGTACAGCCATTGTTATGAATTTTTCTACATGTCTCTTATTTTATCTGAAGATGAGAAACCTTTTGATTACAATAGAATCAGCATCTGTAGTAATATATTGAACAGAGTGAATGCAAACATCACAATATAGCAATTGGAATACATTATTGATGGACATAGTTTAAAGATTAATATTAAAAACTAATTTAAATTAGATTGTGTTGATGCAGTAAAACAACTCCATTTGTACCTTACTAAAAAAAAAGATATACAGTAGGTCAAGAAAGGTCCTAAGTGCAGCCAGGCATAATATCAAATCAAATGATAATGAATGTAAATAAAACTTGGGGTTCAATATGGTATAAAATAAATATATATAATGTAATTCAAGAAATGATATATGCAATAAGTCTGCTATAGGAATTATTTTTAAAAGATAGGATGCTTTTGCTACATATACAGGTAGTCCTTGACTTACATCACAACTGAGCCCAAAATTTTGACCCTGTAGCACCCGATGAAGTGGACAAGGCCATTGGAGCTGTGAGTTCCGCCACCTGTTTATTGGACCCGTGCCCCTCCTGGCTGGTTTCGGCCAGCAGGGAGGTGACGCGGGGCTGGGTCAGGAGATTGTTAACGCCTCTTTGAGGGAGGGGTCCTTTCCGGCTCCCTGCAAGGAGGCAATTGTGCGCCCCCTCCTCAAGAAGCCTTCCCTGGACCCAGCTGTATTAAACAACTACCGTCCTGTCTCCAATCTTCCCTTTATAGGGAAGGTTGTTGAGAAGGTGGTGTCACTCCAGCTCCAACGGTCCTTGGATGAGGCCGATTATCTGGGCCCTCAACAGTCAGGATTCAGGCTCGGCTACTCCACGGAAACTGCTTTGGTCGCGCTAACGGATGATCTCTGGCGGGCCCGGGATAGGGGATTTTCCACTATCCTGGTGCTACTTGACCTCTCAGCGGCTTTCGATACCATTGACCATGGTATCCTTCTGCACCGACTGGTCGGCCGCAGTCGGTGTTGGCGGGGGGTCAGAGGTCGACCCCTAGGTTCCTCCCTTGTGGGGTCCCTCAGGGATCGGTCCTCTCCCCTCTGCTGTTTAATATCTACATGAAACCGCTGGGTGAGATCATCCGACAACACGGGGTGAGATATCATCAATATGCTGATGATACCCAGCTTTACATCTCCACCCCGTGTCATTTCAGTGAAGCAGAGGAAGTGATGTGCCGATGTCTGGAGGCTGTTAGGGTTTGGATGGGTGCTAACAAGCTCAAACTCAGCCCCGACAAGACGGAGTGGCTATGGGTTCTGCCTCCCAAAGATAACTCAATCTATCCGTCCATCAGCCTGGGGGGAGAGCTCTTGACCCCCTCGGAGAAGGTCCGCAACTTGGGTGTCCTCCTCGATCCACAGCTAAATCTGGAACATCATTTCTCGGCTGTGGCGAGGACATTTGCCCAGGTCCGCCTGGTACACCAGTTGTGGCCCTATTTGGACCGGGAGTCTCTTCTCACAGTCACTCATGCCCTTATCACCTCGAGGCTCGACTACTGCAATGCTCTCTACATGGGGCTACCTTTGAAAAACGTTCAGAGACTTCAGATAATGCAGAATGCAGCCGCGCGAGCAGTGTTGGGCCTGCCCAGAAATGCCCACATTTCGGCATCACTCCACGAGCTGCATTGGCTGCCTATTGGTCTCCGAACGCAATTCAAAGTGTTGGTTATGACCTATAAAGCCCTACATGGCATCGGACCAGGTTACTTACGGGACCATCTGCTGCCTCATGAAACCCAGCGACCGGTTAGGGCCCACAGAGTCGGCCTTCTCCAGGTCCCGTCAGCCAGACAGTGTCGCCTGGCAGGGCCTAGGGGAAGAGCCTTCTCTGTTGCGGCCCCGGCCCTCTGGAATCAACTCCCCCCGGAGATCCATATCGCCCCCACCCTCTCCGCCTTTCGTAAACTCCTTAAGACACATCTCTGCCGACAGGCCTGGGGTGGTTGACATCTTGCCCCTAGCCAGTGTATGTTTGTGTGCACATTTGTTGAATGAATGGTTTCTTAATTTAGGGGTTTTCTTTTTTTATATATGTATTTTTTATATATTTATTATGTAGTATTTTAATATTGGATTTCTATTTATGCTGTAAGCCGCCCTGAGTTCTCGGAATAGGGCGGCATAGAAATTTAATAATAAATAAATAAATAAATAAATAAATAAATAATAAAATTTATGTTGCTAAGTGAAACACTTACTAAGTGAATTTTGCCCCATTTTACAACCTTTCTTGCCAAATATGTTAAGTGAATCACTGGAGTTGTTAAGTTAGTAACACGATTAAGTAAATCTGGCTTCCCCATTGACTTTGCTGGTCAGAAGTTCGCAAAAGGGAATCATGACCGTGACCCACTGCAACTGTCGTAAATAGGAGTCAGTTGCCAAGAGTCTGAATTTTGATCATGTGACAATGGGAATGCTGCAATGGTCATAAGTGTGAAAAACAATCATAAATCACTTTTTTCAATGCTGTTGTTACTTTGAACAGTCATTAAATAAACTGTTGTAAGTCAAAGACTTCCTGTACAGTAGCAACATGCCCAAAAATATTTGCGTACTTGCAGACGTTGATGTCAATAACTCATGGCCAAGTTCAATTTTTGCAACTCAGAAAGAAATTCCCTTAATTGCTGTATAGAGAACAGAACAGAATAGAATAACCTTATTGTCACTTTGAATGTACACTAATCAGCATACATTAAAATGAAATTTCATTGCATACAGCTCTCAAAGGTCACCACCTCCAATGAAGAATAGAGAATAAAAAAACATTATTACTTTTTCTTTGAGCTGCCCCTCCAGCTAAAAGGACATTCAAGTGGGATTTACATTAAAGTATATTTGTTCCAGCTCACCTGAAGGTAGCATTGCTGTGGAAGATGTTGATGCATAGATTGCAAAGATGAGGACTGAGATGGAGGTGCTCTGGAGAATCCTGGGTACAATCCTAGTTGTCTCATAAGCACCACTGGTGAACTGTTGCTGGAAGTTTGTGCTTCCAAACCTTGGCAAGATTGTATTTTTTGAAAATACCTGTGAAAAGAAACAGTCTTGCAATTTTCAGTGAAAACTCTGTACAGCAAACTCTAAATTTTATTGATTATCTGTTAGGAACAACAGATAAAAATATGAAGCATTAAGTAACCAACCCTATTCATTTCTACCCTTCATGAAGAGTCTGCGTAACTAAAATCCTTTTGATAGGCCTCCCAGCATGAGAGAAACTAAGCAGGGATGACAGCAATGTTGTGAAGTCAGAAACTGATTTAACATTAACAATACTTTTCTTTTGGTGCTGATAAGATGACAACTTGTGTTACAATTATATCTTTGAAAAGCAACGTGGTGTCTGAGTTACAATAATTCCATTACACACAAATATTATTAATACAAATCTCCAATTATTACAGCCAATATTTCCTCTCTTTTTTCCCTTAATACATACTGTCTCTTGTTTAAGTTAGTATACTTCTTATTCTATCCATCAGCTACTTAATAGCTTTCTTACATTTATGAATAATTTTATGTCTTATTTATTTTAACATTCCACCTTTTGGACCATCAATAACCTTATGAGTTTTCCCAGCTTTAATTTTGCGTTGATATTTAAATTAAATGTTTAATATTTATCATTTCCAAATGTTTAAATGACCCCAATTCCCTTTGTCACAATTCCCCCCCCACAACATCTAGTGTTCCGGATACATATCTATCTCACTTCTATATCAACAGATTAGTAATACAATATAATATTCTTATTTTCATTATAATTTCCAAATATTACAGATTCAATAACCAAAATTTCTCCCATTTCAGCATTCTTCCTTATGTCCACTTTCTCATATTTAAGCTTATAATTTTTATTCTTATCACTACATCAAAACATGTTAATTACGTTACATCACTCTTAACATATATATGTCTTAATCACCTTTATCTAACCTTTATAAACAACTCAATATTTCAATTTAACTGTTGATATTTATGGATCTAGGTTTTAATTAGCCAACATTTTTCTTTATCTTCACATCATAACAATATCTCATATTCAAAATATGGGTCTTATCTACTTAGGTATATTCTATTTTAAACCTCCTAAATATATCCACACTCCATTCTTCTTCAGTCTTATTCTGTCTTTTTTTTTTGCCAAATCATCTTCCATGTCCTTGCTTCAGGGTCCTCAAAGAATTCTTGTATTATTGTATATATTATGTCATATTGAGATGACCATCCAGTTGCCATTTTTGGAAGGCTGAGGGGTCTGGCAGGACTACCAGATCGTCTCTTTATTTTCTCCTCTTGACGTAGTTGTCCTGAACTGTTTATCTTTTCTTCCATCTGTTTCTCTTCTTGATCTTCAAATTCCTTTTGATTTATATAGCAGGTTTTTTCTTCCATCCATGTTGTCAAATTTTTTTCTGAATTTTCTATTGTCTGTACTTGTTGGGCAGTTAGGTCTTCTGTCATAATATTTAATTGTTCGATTTTTTCTGTTGTATTCTGTACAAATAGGTTTTTAGTTATAGTCAAAGTTTGAGTTTGCATATCTAAGACGCTTTCTGGTTTTTTCCCAAAAGCTCTTATTTCATCACCAGCTGTAAGAAGAGTTTAGTGAGTTTGGTAAGTTATTTTCAAAATAGCAAAAAATTGTTTTTATATTTCTTCCATAGGAAAGGTCTGTTCCTGGTCTTCCATAGTGATGAGTTGAATTGAAAACTTTTATAGTCCCCCCCCCAGTAAATAAAAAACAGAGCTAAAACTCTCACAGCAGGTGTTCAAGGTTACATGAATCTTATCTTTTTTTCTGAACTGTCAGCCAAGTCTCTTTTCTTTTAAGAATAACAAATTGCAATTTCAGGTTTAGCCACAAGATGTCACCCCGCTGTTTAAGGAATTCCTTTAAATCTCAAAGTTATTTTAATCCTTTTGGTTTTTTTCTTCTATTTTAAGAGGAAAAACCAAGACTTTCAAATAAAAATAGAAAGTAGGAAGTAGATAATCAAAAATCTTTTAATCCACAAGCTTTAAAAAATAAAGTTCCAATTGGGATCCAATTATTTTTTCAACGTTTTCAAAACTCCCTTGTATAATCAATCGCTGCTGTCTCTGGAGAGAGGGCTAAAATCCCCCTTCCCTCTCCACAGGGGAGAAAGTACTTTAGCAGCTTGAATAGGTACAAAAAAGCAATTAGGATTTAAGAGAGGTAGATCTCACCCAGTCCTTTCCACGCTGCTTTGAAGTTGCCAGATGTCTGCAGCCTAGTGAGGAGCCATATTTCTAGGGCTGATCTTTCATCCACCGGTTTGGAGGGATTCGCCGGCTCTAGCAGGAGAGCTACTGTTCTCCTGCAATCCAGCAAGAGCCCTTCCTTGCTGGTCACCTCTACGGGGCGACTTTCAACCCTTTTCAGAGCCCCCAGCGATGCAAAACTGGATGGGGGAGACGAAGCTCATCTCCCAGACGTCCATGGTGGCCGGGGCAAATTGAAAGTAACATTGTAACATTGGAAAATTAATAAAAAGATTTTTTAAAAAGATGACAACTTGTTCTGCCATTCAGAGTTAGAGGAATTGGAAAATATGGAATAGTATTTAAATTAGAAATTTAGGATTTTGGCATTACAAGGAAAATTAAGGAAAAACATCTTTAAAATACTAAAGAAGAGTTGTTGAGGAATTGTCAGTAGGAGAAAGCTATTTGCTCCAGAGGTTTACCATACTATATCCTGGATAATCCATCCTATGAAGCCCATATTTTCTACATAAGCCTCCTGTTGTGAGAAAGCTATATGCTGTTCAGATATTGTTACAGACACAATTGCTTTACAAATCAGGACTGCTGTATAAATGCTATACAAAGGCTTCAGTTCCTAACTGGAACTGCAGCTCTGATGGTGACTAAATTTGATAAGCTTGTTGCTAAGCAATATTTGCACTTATTGAATGACTCTATTTGCACTTGAAGCTCTCCTGGGCCATGTGCTTCATCATTATGGTGGTCTTTGATGGTCTTGATTTTGTTCTATTAAAATTTACATCTTGCCTGGATACGTTGTTCTGACCAAATGTGGACCTCAACTTTTTAAAATTTTGCTAAAATGTGAATTCATAACAACCATCTCAGCCCTGCCTTCCCAGATCCATTCATCATGTGACAAAAATCATGAAGTGGACCATAACTGTAGAAACCAGGAGACTATGAGTTTTGGTCCTCCCTATGAGTTTTGGTCCTCCCTTAGTTTTGGTCCTCCTATGGGCCAGTCACTCTTTCTTGATCCTAGGAAGAAGAGGGTAATGACAAAACACTTCTGGAAATATTGACAAGAAAACTGCAGGGACTTGTCCAGGCACTTGCCACAAGTCAAGACGTGAAAAAAATTATTAGTAGTACAGTTCTATTATGGCAGCACATATATTTCTATATCCATCACAAATTAAGACCTATCTAAGTATCAACAATCACAGAGCCAACTTACACAAAAAAAGAGATTACTACATGACCCAAATAGGAACCAAATAATGTACCTGGAGAGTTGGGATTTGAAAGTTTATTCCGTGGACGGGGGAAGGGAGATGTAAATTATACAAATAGCTCTGTTATTATTTATGGGGGTTAAGATCCAGTGATAACACTGATAACAAACCCACTGTTATCAAGACAAGAAAAAATATATTTTGAGCATAAGGAAAAACCTGTCACCATTTTGCACAAGCGTATAAAAACAAAAATCTAATTCCAAAATTGCAGAACCATTAAAATCTTTCTTTTGGAATCTGAAGTAAAGTATCTTTTCATCAACAGAGGACACCTACACACAGAACCATGGATAACAAGGACCCCTTGTATCTTTAATGTATAGCAGGCACTGCATAAAAGAATACTGTTTCTCTCATAAATTTTGAAACTTCCACGCCAACAGTTGCATGAGACATACTTTTCGCTGTGTCCAGCCACATCAACATCTGTTATCCTTGCATGACAGGATCCAGGCACCATTGGCTGAACAGGTTGACTAAGTAGCAGTCTAGACACCAGAAATTAAATAACATATTTAATGCCAAAACAAATAAACTGAAAGGAGGGAGGGAGGGAGGGAGGGAGGAAGGAAGGAAGGGATGAAGGAAGGAAGGATTTGATATTAGAAGATCAGAAAGTTAATATCTGAACATTATGCAGTTGTGTGTAACAGAGCACTGTGAATCATTCTATTACAGAGAGTCCTCGACTTACAATCGTAATGGAACCCAGAATTGTGGTGGTGATTAAATAGGTCACTGCCCAGTTTATGACTTTTTTTGCAACAGTCATTAGGCAAACCCATTTTCCACAATGTGTGTTTTTTTTTGCCAGAAATTGAAAGTTATTTCCCGGATACCAGCAAAAAATGCCAGAAATCATGGTCATGCAACTGTGGGATATTGCAAACAGTCATAAATGCAAGCCAGCTGCCAAGTGGCCAAAATGGGATCACGATTGCAGGGGGGATGCAATTGTCAGAACTTTGAAACTGGATCATAAGTAGCTCTAGGTAAGTCTATCATAACTTTGAACAGTCGCTAAGCAACTGTTGTTAAGTGAAGACTGTACAGTCATGCAAATGACATGAAGCAGCTCTCTTAGATTATTAAAGCTGTGACTTTTGCAAGGGTCATAAAGTTGCTTAGAAAGCTGATGCTAATACTTTGTCTCTGTGTATATGTGTGTGTATATGTTTGTATGCACATTTGCTATTGTGCATTATAAAGCTACTTGTTTTGCGTATTGTGAAGCAACTAAAATACAATTCATGTTATATTTTAGGCAGATTTTTTTCTATTTCATACATAGTTTTTTCTTTTAAAAAAATTGTATCTCTATGTGTATCTGTATAATTTATTAGTGGGTACTCTAAAATGAGTTTAAAGGAATGTAAAATAAGGTATTTCCCTATAAAAAATTATATGGATTTCTAATGTCAACTTATAGATCAAAAATTAAAAAATGTATTTCTGAGTTTATTCTCTTTGTATATTTTTCAATATATTAAATTTCTTGAGATAACTTGGGTACATGTCTCCAGAAAAACTATATAGAATTTATAAAGTTTTCTTAAACTTATGCTGGAAGTGTAATAAAAAAGAAGGGACATTTTACATGCTTGGTAGACATGTTAAAAGCCAGAAAATTTTGGACTCAATTACGGTACATATAATAATTCAGAAGATTTTAAAAATTCACATCTTTTGCATTTTTGCTTTGCTCTTTTCTTCTCTTTCTTCTTTCTTTTTTTCATTCTAAATATTAGTTCTATTTAGTTTTTACTGTTTGTATTTAAAAAACATCTTCCTGATGAAAGAATATACCTTTCTACATATTTCTGATTTTTATTTGTAGCATTACTCTTTTAAAATTTATACCTTTTGTATGCTCTGTATAACATTGCTTACAAGAAAACAGCAGGATAGATTATGCATGTATGTCTATATGTCTGTTACAACAATAATTTAAACCTCTGATAAAATTTGTTACCATACTACCGAAATAAAGATGAAAAAAAAAAAAAGAAAACCACAAGCTTGTTTCAATTCTTTTACCTTAGTTGTCGATCATGGCCCAAATCTGTAAGGCTTTGCTGGAGGCTGCTATCCTGTGAAATAGCAGGAGATGGTGCTATAGCCAAAGATGGTGAGAGCACAGAAGTATTGCTCAAGGGCGAGGTTAAATTGCCAGAAGAATGACAACCATCTTGAATCTCTTCCAAGATTCTCACAGATTTCTTATCCTAGAACAGTTTAAAGTAATAATAAGGTGTAGTGGCTCTGCCGAAAACCTTTGTTATTTTGAGGAGTTCAGTGACATATTTTGATTTCTCGTTTATATTGAGAAAAGCCTAAAATATTATAGGAACGGCATATTCAAGATAGGATGAAATATATATGCTTTATTAGAAATTTATCAATAAATGTTTCTTCCCTGAAATTATTATATATATATGTATATGTATATGTATATGTATGTATGTATGTATGTATGTATGTATGTATGTATGTATGTATGTATGTATCTATCTATCTATCTATCTATCTATCTATCTATCTATCTAAACTGTGTATATATGCATGTGTATATATGTATGTGTGTGTTTGTGTATATGCCCATCCATCAAATAATCTTATGATAAGTACTGTGTACTGTATATTTTCAATTCAGTAATTGCAACTTGCTGGATAAAATACTTTGTTTAAATAATATATATATATATATATATATATATATATATATATATATATATATATATATATATATATATATATATATATATATATATATATATATATATATATATATATTGGTGTGTTCTGCTAACCTGTATATTGGAATCTTGTACCATGCACAGCTGTTCTTGGATTTTCTGCAACTCTTCTTGCTGCCACTGAATGTTAGCTTGCAGTACACGGGTCCGCTGCTCAAGTTGGTTCTTGATGGTTTGAAACATAGTAAATTGGGAAGAGAGCTTAAACAAGAAATAAAGATTTCTGAGTCTCTTTTGACTAAGAGACTGTGGATCTCAAACATGCATCCCCCTCTGGTCATTTTTGGGGGACTTATAGTACCTCTTGGGAAGGAATGGGCCAGCATGGGAGAATAGAGTGCGCCTTGGCTTATCAAGCTCAGGCGGCCAGAGTGTTCTCCCTTGGGCTCGAAGGACAGCTAGGTTCCAAATCCTGCATCAGCATGTTGTTGGAGCCCCACTTGTCCCCATAGTTTTGCCTTATTACAGCTGGGGTAGAGAATGGTCCCACACAATAGGGCAGAGCATTTTAGCTCTGGATGAACATCAGTGTTTCAATCTTGGCAGCTTTAAAATGAATGAACTTCAACTCCCAGAATTCCCCAACCTGAAGTCCATCTATTTTAGAACTGTCAGGGTTAAGAAAATTGGTCTACATTGAGACATTTCTGTTGCCAGCATCGCTCAACTTGCTACTGCTGGCATGCAGAGTTGGGTCTGCTTTGAAGTGGCTTTTTTTTGTAATTTGATAAATTGATGTTTTGTACAACATATTGCAATGCTACTAATATTCTGTATTTTTGACTGCTAGACACATTTATGTTAACATATAGGGGCTTCCCATGTACAAGTAGTCCTCAACGTACAACAATTGAGCTCAAAATTTCTTTTGCTAAGTGAGACATTTGTTAAGTGAATTTTGTCCCATTTTACAACCTTTCTTGCCACAATTGTTAAGTGGATCACTGCAGTTGTTAAGTTAGTGATATGGTTATTAAATGAATCTGGCTTCCCCATTGACTTTGCTTGTCAGAAAATCATAAAAGGTAATCACATGACTGCAACCATCAAAAATCTGAATCAATTGCCAAATATCTGAATTCTGATCAGGTGACCAAGGAGACGCTGCAAAAACAGTCATAAGTCACTTTTGTCAGTGCCATTGTAACTTTGAATGGTCACTAAATGAATTGTTATAAGTTGAGGACTACGACTATTAGAGCCCTCAAGCTGCCTTTCAGATAACACTTATAGCGATTTCAGTTTGATACTTCTGGGGTAACTCTTAGATAACTCATATGCACAGTACAGATAAATAGCTTTGCACAGCGAACATTCACATTTATTTACAGTGATGAAAAAGTAGCTTTGTGACAAATCCTTGCATTTACAGCCACTGCAGGTCTGTAAAACAAAGGAAAGCTAAAGATCACAAGCATAGTCACAATTTCACTTGATGGCCATTTTGTTTAAGACCAAATCTCTTGTTGAAACTGTAGTCACTAAATGAGGATTACCTGTATCAGGGAAGAAAAGAAGTGAAAGTTGAAATTTTTAAAATGTAGTTGGTTTATGGTTAAACTTGGATATACGGAGTGAAGGTCTACAAATTTAAAATGATTGTATTAAGTTGAATGGCATTTGACTTGAATTTTTTCTTTGTTTACATGTACAAATGTTTATCTAATAAAATAAATAAATAAATAAATAGGCTTTACTCATAATTCACTAATCTTTCTCTTTTATAATAAAATGCAGACATTTTCAATACAGCTTGGCTTCTTAAGATATTTTCCCTTGAAATTCAGATAGTGTACAACCACTTGTTTAGTTGCAAGATTTGGGTCAATCACCAGGACCAGAAGTTTTGTCTTCAGAGCTTTCAGACTTGGGCTGAAGCCCATCTTGAGGAAACTTCTTGAAAGCTCAGAAGACAAAACTTCTGGTCCCAGTGAATGACCCAGATTGGATCCTGCAACATTATCCTTGGATACATATATTCGCCTTCATTCATTTGTTTAGTGACTGCTTGAAGTACAAAGGCACTGAAAAGAGTGATTTACAACTGGTCCTCACGCTTACATCAACTGCAGCATGCCTACGGTGATGTGATCAAAATTCAGGCACTTGGCAACTAGAATGTTGCAGGGTTTTGGGATCATGTGATTGACATGTGTGACTTTCCCAGCCAGCTTCTGACAAGCAAAGTCAATGGGGGAAGCTGGATTCAGTTAATGACCACATTTGATTTAATGCCTGCAGCAATTTGCTTAACAACTGTGACAAAAAATGGAGTGCGACTCACTTAACTGCCTTGTTTAGCAATGGAAATTCTGGTCTTGATTATGGTTATAAATTGAGGATTATCTGTATCTTGTTATATAATATATTTATTTATTTTTATCCCACCTTTATTATTTATTATTAAATGTCTTAACTGAAGATACATTTCAGCTTTTGAATGATTTTCTCAGATAGGGGAACCTTTCTTCTTTGAAAAACAATATTTAATACTGAAATATGGACAAGTAAGCTTTGTTCCTTTTTCTTGAAAGTAGAACTAGGTCCTGTGTTCTTTTTAGAACTTGGTTCAGCCAACTAAATTACCTCCCCACCTCTCATAAAATAAAATTATTTATAAAAAGTAATACAATTTGGACTTCATTATACATTAAGAATTAAAAACAGCCTACATGCTTTTATCATTGTTACTGCATTTATAAAAAAAATTAATTGTTCACTTTGTGTTCCATTACATGATGCCAGCAGTAGCAGCAGAGATCTTGATGTCCAGATGCTTTCTATTCTTCTAGCACCGGGGAAACCTGTTGTAATATGTTGTAATGCACTCGCCATTACGCTTGGAACAAAGGGACAAAGAGACTGTGCCATGTGGCTTGGAACAAAGGACAAAGGCCATGCGGCCTTGGAACAGGAAATGAGAGTGGGGCCAAGAGGTGGATGGACGTTGTACCAAGATTTGAATCCATTGGCCACAGGGGTGGCTTTGTCAGTGTAGCCTTGTCATTGGCTGCTGGTATAACACTGTCATTGGCTGTTTGTAACCATGTGATGCATTGTGTAACCGCCCACTGTAACAGGTAATAAAAAGGGAAGGCAGCCTTTTGTCTGTTGTCTCACGCCCCAGAGAGAAACCTGACTGGAGTCATGTCTTCATCTCTAATATTCGGCCCACGTGTGTAGGACCCACCATGAGAATTGAAGCGGCCTACGGAGGGCAAAGCTTCAGAAACCAATGGAAAAGAAAACTCCTAGGGGTAGCAAAATGAGCTGGCTTACAGGGCAGGGCAAGCTCACAGAATTACTTCTTGTCAGTATGAATAAAACTGTTGTTACATAATCTTGCAAATTCAATTAAAAATAAAAATTTCACATAAACTTTATGCTTTGTCCTTGTTTGGAGCAGATTTGTCTTCATATGTAAACTCTAAAAATATATCTTAAAATGTCAACAGAAATATATACATTTATTAAGTCTTACTTGAGCTGTAGCAGGTAGTTTAGACCTCTCTTTTGGTAAGTTCTGCTGTATGATGGGTGATCTTTGCAATGAGGAAGACTCTGGGATGGGCTTTGTTATTGTGGCTGTAAGATATATTCATAGTAAAAATCATTACTAAACTATATTTAATCTTTTTACACACACCTACATCCCCTACATAGCCAGCTATACAACAAATAGACCAGATTACTTAGGCAATCTGATTGAGTCAAAGACATGCCTAACTCCAATCTCCCATCCTTGATCCCCCATCCTGCATTTTTATGTGTGTGTGTGTGTGTGTGTGTGTGTGTATGTATATATGTATATATGTATGTATGTATGTATATATGTATGTATGTATATATGTATGTATATAAAATTTAATGCTGAACTGAGAATAAGGACGTACTTGATTTCTTCTTGTTCACTGTTGGGTGAGAAGACTCACATATTCACAACCAAACTGAACATAATTGAACATGTGCCATGGTGGCACAGTGATTTGAATACAGTATTGCAAGCTAACTCTGCTCACAACCAGGAGTTCAATCCTGACCGGCTCAAGTTGACTCAACTTTCCATCCATCTGAGGTCGATAAAATGAGAACCCAGATTGTTGGGGTCAGTATGCTGACATTTGTAAACCACTCAAGGAGTGGTATATAAGTCTAAGTGTTATTGCTATTGCTATAACTTCATTAATTCATTCAATTTCTATAGCTGTGCAAATCAAGCAAGTGACTGGATAACTTACATGGCCAATATTCATTATTTATTTATTTATAAATTTATTATTTATTAGATTTATTTACCATCCATCTCACCTCAAGGCCTGAATTTAACAGATAGGGCCACTTTTAAAATCTTTGTCTCCAATGTGCATGTTCACATACCTATTACTTTAATGGTCTGGCAACTTACATGGCCTTTTTAAAATAACACTGTGACCATAATAAATATGAATCAATTGCTAAGCATCTGAATTTTGGTCACATGATCATGAAGATGTTGTAATGGGCAGAAGTGTGAAAAACAACAAGTCACATTTTTCAATGCCATTGTAACTTTGAAGGTCACTAAGTTAACTGTTGTAAGTCAAGGACTACTTGTAATAATATCACAGGTAGGGATTGGGTGTTTATTGTCATCTTTTCATAGAATGGAATGAAATGGAATAGAATAGAATAGAATAGAATAGAATAGAATAGAATAGAATAGAATAGAATAGAATAGAATAGAATAGAATAGAATAGAATAGAATATCTTCTCATGTGTTTGGCATTTAGTGCCTCGGAGTTCTGATTTATTTGTTTCCATCAGTCGAAACCTTGACATAAGCTTTCTTTTGGAGGATATTCGGCGTAAGATAACATTATTTATAAAATGTTATAAAATAATTTATAAAATTATTACAATGGAATAAAATATCCTCTCATGTGTTTGGGGTCTTGTCATTTAGCTTTCTTTTGGAGGGGGTTCGGGATATGATAAAATTATTTTTTAAAAACTGTAGTGTAAACTTTTGTAATGTTCAATTTAAAATATTTGAACCAAATGTTTCACATGGTATGACTATTCATTTTTCTACCAATATGCTATCATAGCTTTATAATGAAAATAGGTCAGCATTTGTTGAAGCAACATTCTAAGGGATACTGTTCATCCAAACATTTCAATCTGCACTGCTGACTTGGTTCAAACCTCAATTAATTCTTCAATTATATTAGTTTAATCTTTCAATTTTTTAATACAAATTTATAGTATTTATAATTTTCCTACACTGGATCAAATAATACATTTCAGTTCTTCACTCCAAATTAGTATTTTGAGAAAAACCATAACTTACTTGCCGTTTCAGGCAAGGATGAAGGCAAAGATTTGTGTAAACCATGAGAAGACATAGAAAATATCTGGCTGGTGTTGAGAACCGCTGTGTCTAATTCAAGTGATTTAAAATGCTGCTGAGGATTCAGATCCGGGACATTGTCCTTGAAAATAAAGCAAAAATATTTATTATGCTAAGTACAAATGTAGACAGAAAAACCTTGAAAGATTGTACAAGGGAAGAAAGCACTTTTGATGTTAGCCACACACTCTTTTGAACAACACTTGTTTGTAGTCTTTCAAAAGTGCATATGGAGTTCCAGATATCCCGTGAGCACAAACAAGAGTGACCCAGAATCTATCCTCTCTTTACATTTCAAGCATTGCAACATGCTTCTTCAAAATGAAAAGATTCAACAGGCATGTTTCAAACTTTAGATAGGACACTGCAAGTTACAGTAGTCAAACCTCAGGTGGTTGGCAAATCCAAGATGAAAGAACCACATGAATTTCAGAAAAACATTTTTAGCACTTTTCAGGAATAAAAATATCATTTTGAAAACTAAATTTCAGTTGAGGCAGGGTCTCTTTGATTTAAAGCATTTCCTGCCCAAATCTTAGTTAGGGTTAGAATTAGGATCTTGTCACACTCACCATTTTCTCCACTTCCTTCCCGCTGTCTTCCACATCAGTACCCCCACCTGTACATTAACTAAATTATGTGGTACTCTGGCTACAGTCAAAACATAACTTCATTTATCACTCTGCTTTTTCTCTAATGTAATACAAGAAAGGAAATGAATCCCTGCGGATTTAACACCGCTAGTCATTGTCAAGTATAGGGAGCAGCACTCATTTTCATTTGGAGGTCATGAGCCAGTGCTGTCAGAAGACGTTTCCACAGTCATGTGGCCAGCATGACATTGCAGAGCGCTGTTTCTTCTCCATCAAAGTGATATCTATTTATCTACTCACGTTTGCATGCTTTCAGATAGCTAGGTGGGCAAGAGCTAGGCGAAAACGGGCATTCACCCTATCATGCAAACTCTTTCCAGCCAACCAGCTGAGAATCTTAATTGCTGAGCCATTGCACTACTCAATATAATACAATATAATACAAAAACTACCTGAAATTTGAGAGTTAAAATCAAAAACATTTGGGCCAAAACATTTGAGAAAAATTTTGTCTCTGTGTGCGTATGTGTATGAGCATAAGTTCATATTAATTCAATCCAAATGTTTTATAACTGCTGATGCAAAAAAATGGAAATATTAAATGTAGGCATTGTGTTATACCTTTAATACTGAAGAGATGATATCTATAGGTGCATCTTCTAAAATCAGATTTTGTTGCCTTTCCACTCGAACATCTGCATAACTGATTGAACATTATAATTTTCCATGGAGAATTATATTCGTTCTATCATTTTCAAGCTCTAATACATGTAATTAATTATTTATTACATGAAACCTGAATGTATTATTCAATTAAAACATGAAGTTTATCTAATTCAAACATGTATAATGGATTACATTTTATATCTATAATAAGTTTATCCATATGCAAAATAAAAAGAAAATAGTTTCTCTAGTCATAGCATATATCTTCATAGGACTATGTTTCAGACAAAGAACATAGATTTGGAGTCCCTTACTAGTTCTTTAGATCCATAAGTACAAGTTTCGTAAGTGCATATAACTAATACATAAAATATGATGACATGGGTTGCTTTCTGCTATCACTGGCCATATTTCTACAGTATACTGCTCCAAAATGTATTATATAACCTATCAAGTTACTCTACTTTCCAAACAGGCAGTGTTTGGATTTAACTTTGATATTTTCTTTGGAATCCAATTAACAAATCACTATCATCAGTTCATAATAAACATTAGAATTCCTGTTTTTATACCCTATTTTGAGCCAACCCAGGTGTTATTTCCAATGTCACACCACACTCAATACAATCATCAAGATTATCTTAATCTAGCTATCTTCCCAGGACACTGAAAAGACACAATTTATTACATTCCTAATCATCGTTTCTCTGCCTACTCTCAGAACCTTTTAAAATATTTCATAGATTTAAGAAGTAGTCATTATACTACTTTTAACTCTTTCATTACAACCACTATCATAGAGAGGTCAAGTATCTTATTAAATACAATTTATTTTAAAATTGTTAAATAAACTAACAAAATATTATGATGAATAACTTATTAAAGTTAATTATTAAGTTTATTTACAATTCCTGAAAACTCAAAATATTGACTGCAGTTTTCCATATCATCTAGAGAGAACCAGCCATTATTGTATATTGAGTACCCTTAAGCTAGATCTTCACATTTTTCTGGTACATCAAGGTCTCTCCTGATAGCATGCTAATTGATTTTCCATACCTCACTACTGTATGAGTGCACACAATGAATTCTGGTTTGGAGTTCCACTGATGGTAGGTGATATAGTAATGTGTTTGTAGCCAGATCCATTGCTGTCCTTTGGTCAAAAATCGATAGCAGCAAGATTTCCCTTTGCCAAATTGCATTACTATTTGTGGATAGAAAAAAAATTGCAAAAATATTACAAATCAGTCAGTTAAAAAGTATTTTGGGATATTTATAAACTTCCCAGCACTCTCAAATTTCCCTAAGGATTCCCTAAGGATACAAGATTTCTTGTATCCCTAAGGATACAAGAATGAAATAATGCATAATTCATTAAAGTACATAAATTCATTTGAAATTCAATTATTAAACATGTGTCATGGAAAATATTATATGGATTATCAAGCTGAAAAGGAACATTTTAGTATGATGTGCTTATGCATTTCTAACTCCAGCACATGTCCCTATGGAATAAAAATCCTACATAATCAGTGGTAGTATTCAACCAATTCGCACCACTTCGGCAGAACCAGTAGCTAATTTTTTGTTGCCCAAGCCCAGAATGGACTTCTGGAAGCGGCATCCACACAGTGAACCGGTTGTTCACATATATGAATCCCACCATTGTACATAACGTATACTATAATTAAATTGCATTATTAGTGTGCAAAACTTGCAAACAATTTGTTCAATTGTACTTGTTGAGGGTAGCTGAGTTTTATTGCTATATTATAATTTTATTGTTTGTTATTATTGTACTATTTTTTATATTTCCTTTTGATTTGAGAATGTAAGTAAAATTTGATATTGTGGCAGTAGTAAAAGAAAACCTGTTTGCATACTAATGTCTATGATTTTTATTATTATTATTATTATTATTATTATTATTATTATTATTATTATTTATTTATTTGTTTATTTATTTATTTGACTTCTATGCCGCCCTATTCCGGAGAACTCAGGGCGGCTCACAACATAATAGAAATCAACATATAAAAATACATGTATATAAAACCCCTTAATTTAAAAAAAACCAATCATTCAACATACACACAGACATACACTGGCTTGGGGCAAGATGTTAACTGCCCCAGGCCTGCCGGCAGAGGTGTGTTTTAAGTAATTTACGAAAGGCGGAGAGGGTGGGGGCGACACGGACCTCCAGGGGAAGTTGGTTCCAGAGGGCCGGGGCCGCAACAGAGAAGGCTCTTCCCCTAGGCCCCGCCAGGCGACACTGTCTGGCTGACGGGACTTGGAGAAGGCCGACTCTGTGGGCCCTAACCGGCCGCTGGGATTCATGGGGCAGCAGACGGTCCCGTAAGTAACCTGGTCCGATGCCATGTAGGGCTTTATAGGTCATAACCAACACTTTGAATTGGGTTCGGAGACCAATTGGCAGCCAATGCAGCTCGCGGAGTGATGCCGAAATGTGGGCATTTCTGGGCAAGCCCAACACTGCTCGCGCGGCCGCATTCTGCATTACCTGAAGTCTCCGAACATTTTTCAAAGGTAGCCCCATGTAGAGAGCATTGCAGTAGTCGAGCCTCGAGGTGATAAGGACATGAGTGACTGTGAGAAGAGACTCCCGGTCCAAATAGGGCCGCAACTGGTGCACCAGGCGAACCTGGGCAAATGTCCTCCTTGCCACAGCTGAAAAATGATGTTCCAAATTTAGCTGTGGATCGAGGAGGATGCCCAAGTTGCAGACCTTCTCCAAGGGGGTCAAAAGCTCCCCCCCAGGCTGATGGACGGATAGATTGAATTATCCTTGGGGGGCAGAACCCATAGCCACTCCGTCTTGTCGGGGTTGAGTTTGAGCCTGTTGGCACCCATCCAAACCCTAACAGCCTCCAGACATCGGCACATCACTTCCGCTGCTTCACTGAAATGACACAGGGTGGAGATGTAAAGCTGGGTATCATCAGCATACTGATGATATCTCACCCTGTGTTGTCGGATGATCTCACCCAGCGGTTTCATGTAGATATTAAATTTATTAAATGAGAAGGAATTGGGCCCTGAGTTTCCTTTCTAAAACAGGAGAATGAAACACAAATCTGACCTGTCAAATTAAAAGGTTTTAAACTGAATTTTGCACAGATAAATAGTATACACCATGGGTAGGCAACCTTGGCTCTTTTATGACTTGTGGACTTCAACTCCCAGAATTCCTGAGCCAGCATGGCTCAGCTTGGAAACCTCTCCCTTTCCCCTCAACGTGGCTGGCTCAGGAATTCTGGGAGTTGAAGACCACAAGTCATAAAAGAGCCAAGGTTGCCTACCTCTAGCCTAGGCCTAGGCTGCTTTATGACTCACGGACTTCAACTCCCAGAATTCCTGAGCCAGCATGGCTCAGCTTGGAAACCTCTCCCTTTCTCCTCAGCATGGCTGGCTCAGGAATTCTGGGAGTTGAAGTCCACGAGTCATAAAAGAGCCAAGGTTGCCTACCCCTGGTATAGACCAATTGGCTTAACTCTGACTTGCAGATTTAAGATTAATATTACATGGTATGGGCTATGTTCACTTTTATAAAGTTTCAAATTAGCTTTTCCACATTTGAGTTTTTGCTAATTAATAATTGCTGAGTGCAGGTCTTCCGGTTTTGCGTCGCAGCAAGGCAGGACGCAGTAAGGCAGAGTTCTGCCTTCCATGCCCGATTTCGCCCTGCTGGGGGGCCCTGAAAAGGGCCTAAAGTCGCCCCGAAGAGGCGATGAAGAAGGAGGGTACCTTGTTGATCACGGAGAGATGGCGGTCTCTCCATTCAATCCAAGGAAAGCCCTCTAAACCAGCAAAGAAAAGACCGGCCACACCTCTGTGGCTGGCCATTAACTGCTGACAAACTGAAGAACAAAAGCTTTAATTAGCACATTGTAAACAGCATGTTTGGACTGGGTGAGAATATTGATCCTTTCTTTACTATTTTACAACTGAATTTCCTGGGAAAGGCTCCCAAGAAGCTTAAAACCTCCAGATGTGAACAGAAGCAGTGTTTTAATTTTTTTATGGGGACAGAAATACATAATACTGAAGTGAAAGTAATACAAAGCTACAGTTTTGATAAATCTGAGAACTGAGATAATTGTTAAGATTTTCTCTTTGGAAAAAAACTATTGAGGTGAAATATAAGAAATATAAGAAATCAATCCTTTGTTTTGAAAGTGGAAATTGGACTTTGAATGACATCTAGTGGTGGATTTGAATATAGCACTATAATTAGCTTCTTGGCTGCTTGGTGATTTTCAGCTTAAGGGAGAACAGCTGGCAATAAAGGAAAATATTTTGGCATATTTATCATCCTGACCTTCATGGACTATAAATACCTACTGATCTTGGACTTTTAATCTCAAGAGCTAGTGGGAGAAAAATAAAAATTTGACTTTTGAATAAATCTGGCTGCAGGGAGGTTGAACATTTTGAGCACTGGGAACATTGTGGATTACAACCTTGCCTGACTGATAATTTTCAAAATACTTGAGACAAAGGATTACTATAAAATATTGCTATTGGGACTGGATTATAAAGGCTATATATAAAGACCAGAAAATTAGAGGAAATTTTGTTCCACTGTTACTAAGACTGATGATACTAGACGATTTCTAGGAATTTCAAGAAAAAATAAATACCTTTCACAAGGAAATACTCTCTATGCTATAGCAAATTCATCAAACAATTCTTGCATACAAAGAGGACATAAAAAGAAACCATAATGAGACTAAAAATAACCTAGATGATATAAAGGACCAAATCTCCAAATTGAAGCTACAACTGGAAAACTCCCAGACAACGACTACAAAGTATGAACAAATAAACCAGAAATCAGAGGGTGAAGCAGAAGAAATGGATCTAGAGATGGAGGAGACAGAAGAAGGGAAATATGGGCTGCTATACACAAATAAAATACTCAAGACTTACCTATAACAATGAAAATACAAAAGACCCTTTACTCCTTTCTCCAAAATACACATGATGACAAGGAAGAAGATTCTAGAAAATGGAACATAGAGCGGGCAGGAGAAATGTCTAGGGAATGTAGATGGGTGGAGTTCCTCCCCAAAAATACTCTACCTAAATTGTCTTTCTCATGCCAAGCAGCTTTCACAAAAACAGAAAGAAAATTCTTGGACGATTTAATTGCCTTGGCCTGGAAAGCTGCTTGGCAAAGAAAGAAAGTGAGAGTTAGATTTAAAAAACAGAGGATTTGATCTATCAGAGGGAGCATTATCTGTTTAATATACCTATTTGAATATGATTAAAAGAACGGATGACCCTTTGATATAACTAGATTTTTATAATGGAAGATATGATTTAGAATTAAAATAGCCTTTTTTAATATGGGAAATTTCAAAATAGGAGAATTGGTATGAATAAATTTTTTAGCTATATAAATGTAATTAATATTGAGAAAATCATAACTGACAAAGATAATTTAAATATTGATGGGAAATCAAAGTTTAATAAGAGCATGAAAAGCAAGATATTGACATGAATTGATATTATTGTTATTTCTATAATATTAGTAAAATATGATGAAGATGTCTATATCTAATTTTGTATACATCAATAGTACTAAGAATTGTAATTATTTAATGAGGGGAAAAGAGAAAAAATATGGGGAAGAAAGGAAGATCAAGGAAAAAATATTGGATTGTGCAGTACTGAATAGATTCATATTGAAGAAGTTAATGTTAAATATGTGAACCAAGACAACATGTTGTTTACTAAACTCTAAAGATTGTAATTTTAAAAAATTAATAACACCTATAAAAATAATAATTACTGAATGTTATATCTGTAGTATTTTACGCCTATCACTTCTGAAATTTAATAAAAGAAACGAAGAATAAAGTGCAGCCAAAATTAACTCACATTATTTCAATCACTTATCTTAAATATCATAACTAGTTTTTCAACAATACCTCCTAAATTCTAAATTACAGATATTTAATATCTGCATAATTTTGAATAGATTACAGGTTTACAATGTTATCAGCCAACCACCTGGTTTACACTTTTAATACAATACAGACAAGGCAACAGCTGTCTCATTGGATTCTCATGTCCATAGGAAAGCAATACTCACAGTGTTCATGGCATTGTGCCAAGAGCTGTAGGTCATCTATATGATAGTAATCATAGCCAGAAGTTCCCAGCACTTCAAAAGGCAAATATCCTATAATTGGTGGGGCTCTATATTAAGATAAATAATTTTGTTTGAGTATTACAAATATCAAGAACAGCATTTGAGTTCTGTGGTGCAACAGAGAAAATTCCAACATACAGAAGCACAACTAACACAAAGGGACAGGTGTGTTACTGTTATATACTACCAGAAGACAGGAAGAATATATACAAATACCTTGCACAAATCTTACCAAATCATTTTTAAGTATTGGAATATGGAAACAAAGCAGAGGAATTAAAAGCAAAAGCAGTGGAAAAAAGTTAATTAATTGGTGACTGGGAGCAGTACAAACTACAAGACTGGTCTCAAACAAAAAAGACCAAATTCCAGGTTCAATTTAAAAAAGAAAAATATAATGATAAAAAAATAATGTAAATAATTTTAGGCAACACTGCTGTAATAGATTGGGGAAAGTACTGCTAGAACCTGGTAGCCATGTCTTACAGTCTTTTAAAGGAAGATCCTTTCTAATTAAGGATAATGGAAAAATATCATATATCCTGTCTATATAATTTGATATCACAAATTCTAAGAGAAGGAGATGTGTGATAGGTTTTTTTGGTTGTGGTTGTTGATTTAACAACCAACATTAAGAGTGTAGGTAACAAGAATTTTTAGAGTACCACGTTCTAAAGCAGAGGTCCCCAACCTTTTGGTCACCAGGGACCGGTTCCATGGAGAAAGGTTTTCCCAAGGACCGGACCGTGCGTGGTTTTGTGTGCTGCCTGCATCTCACGGATGGGGCTTTGCTTGTTTGTGCAGACTGGTTGCTGGCATGCCGCGGCCCAGTACCGGTCCATGGACCAGCGGTTAGGGACCTCTGTTCTAAAGGACAGACATAACACATTAGAAACAGGATACATATACATATAATGGTTCCATTATTAAGACTATGCAGTATTTATCTAGCTGGGTCAAAACTGAAAGTTATAGTTAATCAAAGTTAAAGTGGGAGCTGATTTTTTTTATAATCTTTGCAACCTTCCTCTTGCAAATCTTTTCCATCATTTTCTGACTACCCAGTTGGCAACCTTGTAAATGTTCAACATATATAAAAGAATAAAATTCTGGAGGGTGCCCAAATTTAAAGAGCAGCTTTTGAAAGATAGACTACTTATGTGAGTAAGCTTAAGTGGCAAATATTTGGTCCTTTGTTTCTCCTAAGGCAGGCCTTTTCAACCTTTTCACCTATTGTACCACTTTTAGGATATGGCAACATCCGAGTACCACCAGTTGCCTAGCAAGGTGTCAAAAACTTGATGACAAAAAAAATGGGGGGAAAAGTGATAAAGTACAGGTGGTCCTCGACTTACAACAGTTCGCTTAATGACTGTCTGAAGTTACAATGGCACTGAAAAAGTGCCCTCCAAGCTACAGCTGAGCACGACACCTGCTTGCCCGCCCGCTCTTCCTCCTGTCCGAGGTTTTCATTGTTGTGAGTATTTCTGTTGAGGATTGGCAGCGGGGGTGGGGGGGTGTTTGGTTTTTATTCCCCCTGTCTGCTGGGTGGTTGCAGCAGGTTTTGGTCACTTCACATGACCCTGGGACACTGTGACCATCATAAATATGAATCAGTTGCCAAACATCTGAATGTAAAGCACAAGACCCTGGAGAGGCTGCAACATTCCGGCTGATCGGCACTTCTTCTGGGCTCAGCAGAAGCACCAGGATCAGTGCTGCTTTCCAGCTGATTGGTGCTTCTTCAGGGCTCAGCAGAAGCACCAGGATCAGTGCTGCTTTCCAGCTGATTGGTGCTTCTTCAGGGCTCAGCAGAAGCACCAGGATCAGCGCCGAGCTCCAGCTGGAGCCTGGCGCTGATCCTGTCGCTTTCGCTGAGCCCTGCAGCTCCAACCATCTCTTGCTCAGGCTTGTGTGGTGCTGCGACCGGTTCAGCTCATTCCCCCCACCCTACCACTTTTCTAGGATGGTCACGTACCACCTGCCAGGTACCAATGTACCACAGGTGGTACCCGTACCACTGGTTAAAAAGCCTTGTCCTAAGGCACCTGTGGTCCCTTTTTATGGCTAAAGGATCACCCAGAATTGGATAACCAAACTTTATCAGTCAGTTTACTGATAATTTGGTATTTGGATTATGTTTTATTTTTAAAAACACAATTATATTTAAAAATGGCTTTAAGTTTATCTAGACTTAAAACTGCCCTGCAAATCCACCCTACCAAAATAAGAGAAACGGAAAAGAAATAAGGAATATTTCAGCTTCGTCCCTTTTTTTAAGCGCACTTTCTGAATTTAAATGTCACAAAGGTACTTTTTCAAGAGGCCACTGGGCTTTCTTTCTTGTTTTTCTTTGAAGATTTTTTGCTTCTCATCCAAGAAGCTTCTGTGAAGAGCTGAAGAAGCTTCTTGGATGAGAAGCAAAACATCTTCAAAGAAAAACAAGAAAGTCCACTTGCCTCTTGAAAAAGCACCTTTGGTACAACCATGACCTGGATGAGTGAGAATCTCCATAGACATTCTGAATTTAAAGAAATTACCTATTTCTACTTCACAGAAAGAACATTGTTGGCTACATATCCACTATGTACACTGAAGAAACACTGAATATCTATAGTATGAGTTTATTTTAAAATTCTAAGGGTGAGGGATGAATAAAATATCTAACATTTACTTTATCTGATGCAACAGCCCCATAATTACGTTACCTTGGAAAATTCAGTTCAATGGGATTTCTTTGTTTATTTAAGAAAATATGCCCTTATGAATACAGCATTATATTGTTTTTAAATTTTTCTTGATTCTAGTTTTTGCATGAACTTTAGGAATACAGTATATATCTATATACTGCATATTCTCTGCCTAAAAGTCCAATGCAACTACATCGGTTTATTTTCTATTTTCTTATAATATATATATTCTACTTTATACCAACACATACAAATAGCTCATAGAATATACATTATATACTTCCAAAACTTATAAAAATTAATTGTTGACTAACAAATGTTTGATTTAGTGATAATTTTAATAATATATGCCATTACACAATTATTTACAGAACAAACAAAGCACTATGTTATAAAACTTAATTTATGTCAACAGCAATAATCAGAGGGCGGGCATTGTTTTTACTAACCTGTGATCCAGAAATAAAAATTTCCATTCCAAACTGTGTCTTGAAGTGAATTCCTCTAAAGATTCTTCAACTATGCAGATTTCCTATATTAGAATTAAATTCTGTTAAGTTGCAATGGTGCCTTTCCCCCCCCCCATTTCATCCATTCCTTAAAGCACATGAAAGAATGAAAATAAAAGGCTAAAAAACAATAACTATATATTTTAAAAAATTCTAATTACTCTATCTGGTTTATTAGTTTTAACTGATGAAAAATATATGTATTTTGGGAGATTATTATGATAGTTTATTATTTTAGAAAAGAAGACTAAGTGTTATGGGTCATTGTTATATGTTAGATATTGCTGGCAATAAAGACTCAAGAAGATGCAAGAGAGGAACAAAAGAACAAGAAATTGTGAAGCGGAAGGTATTCTAGGTTTGCATGTTGTTTACAGCATGTCAGATATGCTTAACTGAAGCACTTACATCCCAACAACCTAACAGACACTGTAGAAGATAAATGCTGCCGCAATCCCTTTTCCTTTATGCTATACAATTTAACTCAGCTAAAATTAAAAGAGTTGACTGAATGCATGAAAAAAGTCTTACTATACATTATGATCAAATAAAGATTATTCTCCAATAGGAGTCTTATCCCTTAATAATTAGATCCTGTGCTTCAGCCTAAATAATGTAAAACATTAAAAAAACTAAAAATTTTTTTTGCAGACTTAATCATAGTCAAAACTAATTTCTGATTTTGCCTAAGCATGCAAAAAATATTGGACAAAAGATTAATGTGACGTATGTAAGAAGAAGCCAATCTCCAAGATAAAAATCCAAAGTTCACAATTTGATTGGGAATGTTATCTGCAGTTAATAACTTGATTTATTTTTAATACTTTCCATATTTATACTTATTTCCATTCAGGAGCATATATATCAGCCTTCCTGGTTTGGTTTTCTATAGGGAGGCTGGTACTTCAACTTCCAGAATTCCTAGCCAATAACATTAATACAACTTTCAAAGTGTAGCCACATCTTTCAGGCTGCTTTAACGAAAGGAAGAAGTACTGAGCTCATTCTCAAATTCTCTGGAGTATTTCTTCTCAATCATTTGCAAGGCATGCACAATCCTAGACAGCGGTAGGATCACTATTGTTGGTAAGATTCTAAGACAGACAAACTTGCCTTTAAAAACTGAGGGGTAGCCAGCCGAACAGTAGCAACAAAGCAGATTTGTTTTCCTTGTGGTGTTCTGTAACCCCTAGGAACAGCATCTTCAGAGCTGTGACAGTCAGATAGAGGCACTAGATAAGAAAATTAGAAGGCAAAGAGTTATGCCTTTTATGCACATGAAATTTACTAATATGGAAATCCCACAGCATTATATCTGAATGTACTTTTCTGGCTGCATATATGTACATATAAATATGTATAAGAAATCAAGGCCATGTGGTAAGGTAGTAAATGCCCCATGTTTTCTAATGTGGACAGGAAAGGTGAAGTTCGGATGTGAAAATAAGTCAATTGAATCAGAATAGTACTGTAATTGGGAAGGGGCTAATTTGCTATTCCAAAACACTGTGAGGTGGCTCTGTTTTGGTCATTTCTAAAGTTTTTGTTTTATCTTGGGGGGATTGGTTGGGGGTTATCATTTGTTTCATATGTAATCCATAAAGTTCAACATTCACCAACTTACCAATGATAAAAGTTCTATTTCATCTTGCAACACACTTTAAGTTTTTGAGGACTAACTGGAATGTTTCAGGAGATATGTGATTCAAAAATGCCTTGCTTTTTAATATGTTCTCTAGGAAGGACATATTTATAGACTTCTATCATGATGAGTAATTAGTCATAAACAGGAAATCTATATTCTCATCAGTGCATACTTGGACAGCAACCTCATCATGGTTCTTGTCCAAGATCTTTTGAAATGTCCAAGCTGAGCTTTTAAAATGAGTAAGCCACTCTCTTACCAATTTAAAATTAATAAACCACTATTTTACCAATTAATACCAATACAACTTAATTAGATAAAGATCACCATTTTTGTGTAAACAATAAACAAAAATTAATAAAAATATCAATAAATAAATAAAGTGGAGGAAAAGCTAGGAAACCATCCTGCTGGTGCCAACTATGTTGATAATTCTAACATCTTAAAGATAAAATTTCTCTCAAGCTGAACTTGATTTCTGATATTCAGTATACTGATATTTGATTTGATTTTATTAGACTTATATGCCGCCCTTCTCCCAAGACTCAGGGCGGCTCACAACAAATGTATATCATGTTTTCTCAGTACAGAAAGGTTTGCCTTATTCTGGGATGTTTCTTTAACTTCCCAATCTTGCCTACAGCTCTGATATTTCTTAATGAGCTCCAGTCCTAGTATTGACCACTTCTATCAAACTTGGTTATTTGGAATCAGGTAGGTGCTGCCAATACTATACCTTTGGAGCATTTTTAATAAAAAAAATAATGAATGGAAGATAAACAATAATTACCATGAAGGCAATTTAACAAGAAATATTTTATTTGCAGTCCTCTTACTTGGGGTTTTTCAGTTACTGTATGTTTATTGGGCAATATATCATTGATGTAAACAAAGGAGAAAGGATGTAGCATGGAGAAATTTACTTTTCTCATAAAATGGGAAAAGATAAATATTTCTTACAGAGAGTTAGCTAGTAATTTTAAAATGGTTAACTGTGCATTCTAGATCAGAAGTTTTACTGAGCTGCTAATTAAATTGTACAAATATGACAGATTCAAAAACTAAACACAGCAAAAGTGTTCCCCCAAACAAGATGGATTAATGTGTTATTCAGAGGAGTTGCTCATTTTTCCTGCATTTAAAATATTATGGCTAAAAGAATGCTAGATGTCTGAAGCAGATGAAAGAAACATGTCCTGAAGGAACAAGATATGGACAGTATGTAGAAAACACTCTTTGATTAAAGAAAATCATGTGGCCAATGGACTATCTATTTTGATCTGCAGTGTGAGTTCCAGTCATAACCATATGCATTTTGAATTAATTCCTATAAAGCTCAATATTTTTTTGCGTCCTAAGCAAAATGTTAGGAATTTCAATCTGAACTATGAAGTGCTAATTGCAGTTTAGAAAATATTCTTTGTTGTACCAGTAATGTTAATGCTGACCTCCAAAACATTTTAATCCAAGTGTTGAATGTCAGCAAGCCTTCTTTTTTAAATACCTTTTAAGTATTTTTAAACATTTTAAATAGTTCTTTTTAGAATTGTATTTCACCATGTAAATGTGGTCATAATTTCTTCCTATAAAACTGAAACGTTCTTACCATGATTGTAAGATAGAAAATTCCCTACAAATTTTATGTATTCATATGTTGGAAAATCCTTTGGGTTCAGACTTCCTCGTAGAAGATGGCAGTAAAATTCTAAATCCTCATTACCTGAAATTTAAATAAAATATTACAAGGCGTTAGTAAAATAATTATTATTTGTTAATTACAAAGTTTCTTGACAGTTATATAATTACACAAAAGGAAAATCCCCAGTGAATTCAGTGATGCACAAGATTCATATTTCAAAGTTTTAATGAAGCTTTGCATGAATCTAGGTTGTTCAGAACTATAAATAGATATTTCTCATGCATACTTAAATCACGGATTTAGATTAACATCCCATTATTCAGTACCATTCTATGAAATAAATCACAGACTTAAAGATAATGAAAAGCAATGGAATGTAAAAGGCATTTCCCTTTTCTTTACTATGTCTCATTTTCAAAAATAAAAAAGATAAATTTTAAAATCTAAACTTCTTATTGTGAAACCTTTATCTATTTCCCATATAATCTTTTTCTTATATCATTTTTCAAAAATCATTTGTACTAAAGAAACATATATTTTGAGACTTTATGAAAACAGTCCTATTAAAGGAATTCAATATGTAATTATAAAATATTTAGTCATATGAACATGTCTAATTTGTGATGACAATAAGAATTTGTCTTCACTAAGACTATAATTAATATATTTGAAATCAATTTCATGTTAAGATATAATAATAGTTTTAAATTGTGCAGGTGAATGTTTCCTACAGATATCTTTAATTTGAAATTTTAAAATGGTACTTTTAAATGGCTAATCAACTCCTTCATTTATTGTCCTATTTAATTTTGCACTGATCACAATATCTTAAGCCAACTTAGAAAGTTATTTACAAACTTTTTTTAATCACTCACATTTTAGATAATCCGATGAAACAGTATCCATTAGAAGCATATGAGATGATAATATTTTATAAATATCTGAATGTTCTTGTTCCGGGAGGAATTTTAACAAATTTTGATCCATGACTTCAGACTGTAAAATGACAAAACTGTATTAAAACAAAGATAGAAAAATAGGCACCCCCATTCTTTGCAATCATTTTGAAAGTATTAAAATTTTAATGTTACATTAAATCTGCTTGTATGCCTATTATTTTATCCTATGTACTGGCATAAGCAGTAACCAAACAGGAATAATTTGATTTCAGGATCAAGGTGATTGTCTCCCTAAGTTTCAGGAGTGGTGAAACTGTTCTGAATCTGATTAATGCTGACAGACTTCCAAGTCCATCTCTTTCTTATTCTTGAATGAACAATAAGAACATTTGCCTGTATCCAATCTTCTCACATCTCACCTGTTCTCCAAAAATTCTTAACAACTCCAGAAAACTCCATTATCACTCTGGTATATAATTCATCTGTGCCTGGAAACTTGAAGTAGCATCTCCTTACTTATTGGGCTGTAAGTTCCTTCTTACTTTTACTTTTCTTGTGTAGAAAAGTAATGAGAGAAGGCACAGCCAAAAGAGAGATAATTGATATATCTTATTTAACACATTGGCAAGTCTTTGTTTTTCACTGCATTGAATCAAAGTCAAATAAACTCTGTTTTTGTTAGGTTGCCTCAGGACTTTTCTGTCATTTTGGATTTTATCTTACCTGAGACAAGTCTAACAAGTCTGGGAACTCTACTGTATTTATCCTTGCCTTTTTTTCCATGTTATATTCTTTTAAGTATCTCTCAATTTCCTGTATAATCATACAGGTTTTCCAGTTTCTCATCCACTTGGAATAGTCTGTGCCTTCATAATTCAATTGCCAGAATTTCTGCTCTCAGCCTCTCTGTCACATTTTTTACTCCTAGTATAGAATGTTTAGTTTTTCCAAATCCTTGTATATACCCTCAACTCTCACATTCCTTTCTAACAACAGTTCCATAATGTTGCCTCTTTTCAAGGGCTTCCAAATTTGGGTTGCAAAATTCTACATAACCACAAAAGAACAGCAAAGAGATTTAATCAGAATTGTGGCATTCTGATGCAAACTCCATCTCTTTTTACACGAATCATGACACACACACACATAAAAGGCAAACTCCTGCAGATGTCCAAGATTTCATCTACTAGTTTTTCTATTTCATCTACTAGTTGGTCAAAGTAAAGTTCATGACGGCACTTAACAGTATTAATGGTTTTTTAAAGAGTCCCTTTAAGAGTGTTGTAGGGTAAGTAGGATACATTTGAAGGGTAAGTAAGATACATTTGAACCACTCACTGGCAAGTGTCCAAGAAGAGGTGTGATGCTATCAGAAACATACACGATGCTTCCATCAGTGGTGACTGCTATAACAAACCCATCCAGTGCCTATAGGGAAAAAAGTATATTAATTCTCTAAAAGGAGATAGGAAAATGATACTTGTGTTGTCTATTGAGAAATGCAAACAAGTTGCAGAACACTCTGAACATAGCATAGAAGTCAGATATGTGAATTCCAGAGATTATGAAGAAGCAGAGGTTTTGGCCAGAGTTTTTGGAATGATCAAAAATACATGCAAACTATATGCAGCCTGTACACTTTAAGAATTTATATCCAAACCTGGATTATAAACTGCCTACACCTTCAAGCTAAAATGTGAGTGGTTTACAGCATTTATTTATTCCTATTTGCACCAAAAGATTTATATAACATATAGGTATCCTATAAATAGCCAATATAGTCAAGTAATATTGCACATTATGACTACATTGTGACAGTAATTCCCTTCCCAGTTGCTATCGTAACCCAAGGACTACATGTAGCTTATATTTTGTTTTCTGTTCTTGGCAATCATTTTCTATAATTACTTGGCATGCATAGATAATGGCTTTTTACTTATTTTTCTCTTACAAAAATCCACCATGAACTATAGTTACAAACTAAAATACCCAGTGTCAACGCTATGACAATGGATGTTCCCACTCTGACAACTGAGGGAAATTCAGCCATTTTTACTCTGCTTTTAGCTTGCTTTTTCTGCTGTTTAGAAATCAGGTGTAGAAGGGGGGATGGGGTGAATGCTTGAGCTCAGCTAACGATAATAATAATGCAACTTTGTGGGAACTCAAGGACACAAACCGATAACATTTTGGCAGGCTGAGGAGCTAGAGAGGGAGCCCTTGCTTCAGGTTAATTGGAGAATGTGATTTATGACTGCTTCACGGGGTTTGGAATTGCAACTTGTTACTTTGTATCCGGGGGAAGGGAATTTAGTTTTGGGTTCAACTATGTAGTACTGATACTTTGTTTCCTGAATAAAATGTTCTTTAAGGAAGAATTCTTGCCTTGAAGTTCTTTAAGGGCATGACACCCAGTTTATAGAATACCACCAGATTTTTTCAATTAAATATTCTAAAACTGGAAATATTCCAGGCATGCTGATCAATTCACAAGCCACCAGTGATAGGTCTGGGAGCTGAAGTCAATATATCTTGAGGAGACAACTTCTTTAGAGGACCATTCATATTCAAAATTTTGTAAAAATTGCAATTTTCACCTCCAACATCAGTTGAGTGAATTCTTCATTGCTGAGAAAAGAGGGCTTCCATTCCTGATGAACATCACAAAATTCTGTCTGCATTGAGAATTCTAAACAAATTAAAATATCTTATTATAAATCTACTAGTGACTAGGTCACAGCATAACTGTTATAAGATTTTTTTTAACAAGTTTATCTTGACTTCTATAAGGGAACTACAAAGATAAGGATTTTGAGTTCAATTGCAGAATGAATAATTTGCAAAATATATCTTCCCCTTAAAATGGCCTTCAGTTTCCACAATATATAATTTTAACTTTTAACATACGAAGTCTCATTTTTGCTTTACTTGCTCTTAAAGGAGGAAATAAAGTAGTCTTTATTCTCTTTCATCAGCCTTTCAAACCTGAAGTTTGTTATACTGACAAAAACTTCCTTAAATTCAATTCTGGATGCTTATTAATACCTGCCATACAATGGGGTAGTATTCTAGGACATTGCTTTGCATGCTGATTATTTCATTTTGATTATTTGATCTTGATCCTATTATAATTGTTGTGTACTGCATATCTTTATACACATTAAACATGTAACATAGGTTTTTGAAAGTCACATGGAAAAGCTATATCTTCCAAAGAACAGTGTGTGTTTCGCTCCAATCTAGGAGCATGTTTTGCAGGCAGACGTCACATACTGTGAACACTGTAAATTCAAAATTTTTGTGGCACTAACTCTTTGTCAGCCACAAATACACACACACACACACACACAGAGAGAGAGAGACAGAGGGCTTTTTTTTGTCATAGAACGCCCAGAATGGAGTTCCAGCACCTTTTTTGGATGGAACCTTGTAGGGTAGGCAAGGTGGGTTGTATGACGTGTGTGAGTTCCGGCACCTTTTTTTTTTTTAGAAAACAAAACACACACACACATACATACATACATACACACACATCAAAGAACTATATCCAAAAAACTATATGCAAAGCTATATCTTTCCAAAGAAAGTCCATACTTCCACTTACATATTATTTGTTTTTTTTGTTTTTTTTATATATAAAAAATTCCTTTATTAAAACAATCAGCATTGTACATAAAATCTTTGTATGCATCAAACATCATAGCATCTGATATACAACACTACGTATTATTCTTTGTAGATGTCTGGTTTGGTAAACATTTTTCACTCCTCACTTCAATCCTCTATTATACACCTGTTACATTTTTTTTCCTCTATGATCCCTAACAATAGGTCATGAGGTAGTAGTTAAACATTAAATGTAAGATCATATTAATAATCAATCATCATAGAACACAACATATAACACTAGGTATTAATCTTTGTACACATCTGGTTTGGTAAATATTCTTTACTCCTCACTTCCAGCCTCAACTATATGTCTGTTATATTTTATCTTTTATGATCCCTAGCAAAAGATCCTGAGGTAGAGATTCAATAACCTGGGGTAAAAAATTCAGTCTGCTTTTTCATTATTAAAGTAATCAACATATTGTCTCCTACTATTTGTGGAGGATCCCTGGAATGTAATTACTGTGGTAAATGTAGAATAATTATAATTAATAATTCATATTTTGGCTTTATATCAAAGGCATGGATTTCTAAGATGATGACTATACACAGCATATTTTGCACCCATCACATTCCTTAAACATCCTGATATTTTCATTAATTAAGTATAATTAGTTTAACTAACTGGTTGATTATTATATGGGACTATCAAACTTCCACTCCCATTGCCATTGTTATTTTCATTAATGTCTCTGGCCTTCACAAAGTGCCAAAGGTATTTTCAGAATCTTTTTAAAAATAGTGGAGAATTGCAGGCAAGGAAAAATAAACATGTTGGCGAAGCACAGTATGGGTGCATTTTGCCTGCTTTTTCCTTTGTGTGCAAATGCTAGTTGTTTTGTTTTGCTTATTTGACAAATAGTGGTATAAATTTTAAGTTTATGTTAAGGATCTACAATTAATTTATATTGCTCAAAAACAAGCCAAATAAATAGAATCAGACTGTAGACAACTTTGTTCTAGACATATGTAAAACAGCATACAGTTATAGCTAAAAGTTTTTATTTTTATGTAAAGGTACACAACAGTAGAACCTTTCCAGTGTTTGTACTATGCTTAGTTATAAGCACATAATACATAAAATAACCAACTATTACTACTACAGTATGTGTGTTGAAATGGCATGCTGGTTACAAGTACAATGAGAAAAAAATGCTGATTTTGTACGTTGGCCCACTGACAAAGAAATGATCAGTCTATAATTTTAATGTTAGTTTATTTTAACAGTGAGATACAGAATAACACCAAATCCAGAAAAACACATTTCAAAAAAGTTATAAATTGATTTGTATTTTAATGAGTGAAATAAGTATTTGATCCCTTCACAAAACATGACTTAGTACTTGGTGGCAAAATCCTTGTTGGCAATCACAGAGGTCAGACATTTCTTGTACACATCTCAGGAGGGATTTTGACCCACTCTTCTTTGCAAATCCATTAAGGTTTCAAGGCTGACATCTGGCAGCTCGAACCTTCAGCTCCCTCAACAGATTTTCCTGGAGGCCACTCTAGGATCTTAATGTGCTTCTTCTTGAGCCACTCCTTTGTTGCCTTGACCGCGAGTTTTAGATCATTGTCATGCTGGAATATCCATCCACTAACCATTTTCAATGCCCTGGCTGAGGGAAGGAGGTTCTCACCCAAGATTTGATGGTACATGGCCCCATCCACCGTCCCTTTGATGTTATCCTGTCCCCTTAGAAAAAAAAACATTCCCAAATCATAATGTTTCCACCTCCATGTTTGATGGTGGAGATGGTGTTCTTGGGGTCATAGGCAGCATTCCTCCTCCTCCAAACACGGTGAGTTGAGTTGATGCCAAAGAGCTCGATTTTGGTCCCATCTGACCACAACACTTTCACCCAGTTCTCTGAATCATTCAGATGTTCATTGGCAAACTTCAGATGAGCCTGTACATGTGCTTTCCTGAGCAGGGGGACCTTGCGAGTGCTGCAGGATTTCAGTCCTGCACGGCGTAGTGTGTTACCAATTGTTTTCTTGGTGACTATGATCCCAGCTGCCTTGAGATCCTTGACAAGATCCTCCCGTGTAGTTCTGGGCTGATTCCTCACCGTTCTCATGATCATTGAAACTCCATGAGGTGAGATTTTGCATGGAGCCCCAGACCGAGGGAGATTGACAGTTATTTTGTGTTTCTTCCATTTGCAAATAATCACACCAACTGTGGTCACCTTCTCACCAAGCTGGAGAGTTTGAAATCTGATTGATTGATTGCTTCTATGGACAGATGTCTTTTATACTGGTAACAAGCTGAGATTAGGAGTACTCCCTTTAAGAGAGTGCTCCTAATCTCAGCTTGTTACCTGTATAAAAGACACCTGGGAGCCAGAACTCTTGCTGATTGATAGGGGGGATCAAATATTTATTTCACTCATTAAAATGCAAATCAATTTATAACTTTTTTGAAGTGCATTTTTCTGGATTTTTGTGTTGTTATTCTGTCTCTCACTGTTAAACATAAACCTACCATTAAAATTATAAACTGATTTTATAAACTGATCTTTTCTTTGTCAGTGGGCAAATGTACAAAATCAGCAGAGGATCAAATATTTTTCTCTCTCATTGTACAAGTAATTCTCAACTTATAACCATTCATTTGACAATTGTTTGATAGCACTAAAAAAAGCGACTTATGACTAGTCCTTGCACTTATGATGCTGCAGCATCCGTGCAGTCTTGAGATCAAAATTTGGCATTTGGCAACCAGCATATATGTAGCATCACATGACTACCATTTGCCCACTTCCCAGAGGGTCTCTGACAAGCAAAGTCAATGGGGGAAGCTGGATTTGATTAATAACCATGTGATCCATTTAATGACCATGACAAAAAAGATAGTAAAATTGGTTGCAATTTATAACTGCATCAATTAGCAACAGACGTTGCAGTCACAGTTGTAGTTATAAGTTGAGGAATACCAAAATGTGGAATGGATATCACCATATAGAATTGGAAGCTAGAGATTAAAATAGTGGATTCAAAAGAGTGTTTGATGTTCTGGACTTCCAATTTCAAATCTACCTTTCCAATATGTCTTCTAGGAAATAATGGTTGTTATATGCAGTAACAATTAAGGCAGTCATTTTATAAGACTAGCTATGACTCTCAAAATTTCCAACTATCCATATCTATTTAAATTCTTAATTTCTGGCAAATTGGTTAAACTGGAGTTTGTTAAAATGTATTTCTTAAACAATTTAAATAATAGAACAATTGTAAAATAAATAAAATTTGACCCATCTTAAATTTTAGATACCCTTACGTTAACAAAATGTTTCAAAGCAGAGCTGTTAGGAACTGAAAGATCTCAAAATGATTTCAAAGGAAAATAATTGTTTTCATCTAAATAACAACCTGTTGCAGTAAATGATTTGCATTTGAGTTTTAATTACAAAGCAATGGATATTAAGACAACTCGTAATTGTTAATTTGAGAGATAACACAAGAATTACCATTATGTTTCTGAAGAAAGCTAATGACTTTTTCAAGAACTGTAGTTTTGTCCATTTTATGTGTGTTTCCAGGAAGCATTGAACTGAGCTCCTTAATGAGAATATTGAACTGGTCACGTCTCTTCTTTTCAGACTTATTACGTGAAGCCCTATGAACAGAATGACATGGAATCACTCATGTTTATTTATTACTATGATCTGTTCTTAAGAAAATTAGTTCTTTACATTAGAATGAAATAAACTAAAAGACAACAAAGAGCTAAGAGAACATAATTGCTTTGGCTGAAAGTATACCCTAGTGTTGTAAATTCAAATTCCTAAAGCTAACAAATGAAGGAAAGAATCCTGCATTTCTCAAATTCCCATGTTCAATGCAAAAATGCAAAAAATAATGATGCAAAACAATTATGGAGATTCTACTGCTTTTTAAATATTACCAGGTTTCTTCTCTTCTTGCTGTTTTTCTTCTAAAATAAAAAACTGTGTTAAACATACAAATATGTTTCCCAAAAAACTGGCTACTGACCTCTTTGCCCTGTCTTTCTCATCCTCATCCATCAGATTGTCTGAACAGTGTTTTCTGTTGAAAGAATTAAAAATAATTTTAATATGTAATTCACTAGATTTCTTTTATGCTTATATTTCAAACAAAATAAATGTGCCATTACTTAATTCATTGTGACACTATATTTAAGTCAGTAGCTCTATGAATCGTCAATCAGTACTTTTGTTTTCTTCTTTTAGTCATATTACAATCTTTTCTGAACAATAATTTCCTTCCTTCTTTCCATCCATCCATCCATCTATCCATCCTGATTATGGAAGGATGCCCCAGAAATATCTTGTTGCATATAAAATATAACTTTTCTCCAAAGTTCCAACACAAAGGTTACTTGCAAAATAGCATTACAGAAGTGATAACATTAACATAAGTATAATTGCTTATTGCGATATTATGTTATTTCAGATAGATGCAAACAAGCAAATACATAAGATATTATAATATTTAATAATTAACAATTTAGCTATTCATAGATGGAAATTGGGGATTTGTCAACAATGCTGAAAATCCCCAAAGCACACATTCATAATGCAGCAAATCAGCTTCTAAATTTTCCTGGCCTCTTGCTCACATCCAAACTGACCATGCCATCAGAGCTTCACAAAAAGTTTTCACTATTGCCATCCCATCAATCCAATATATACCTACAGGTAGTCCTTGTCTTACAATAGTTCATTTAGTGACCGTTTGATATTACATCATCCTTGAAAAAAGTGACTTATGACTGTTTTTCACGCTTACAACCGTTGCAGCATCCCCATGGTCATGTGATCAAAATCTGGATGCTTGGCAATTGACTCATACTTATGACAGTTGCAGTGTCCTGGGATGATGTGATCACCTTTTTGCAACCTTCTGACAAGCAAAGTCAATGGGGAAGCCAAATTCACTTAACAGCCATGTTACAACTTAACAACTGCTGTCATTCACTTAACAAGAAATGTCATAAAATTGGGCAAAATTCACTGAACAACTATCTCACTTAGCAACCTAAATTTTGAGCTTAATTGTGGTTACAAATCAAGGAGTACCTGTATTTGCAACAATCCAAACCAAATATAGTTATGATGACATTTCTTTCTATCTAAGCTAGCATTAAAGATATATCAACTTATTTCTGCAATATCTGTTAGAATTAATTTCAACCACTATGTATTTTAATAACGCATTTGTTTCCCAAGTGCTTGGCTTAACAACTTGTTTATCCCAACCCTTGCCATGCAATCCACATGTTTCTGTATTATTTCTTACATTCCCAAGACTTTCTTTGTTCATGTGGCAAAGAAATATTACTTAAGTAACCAAAAAACCATGTTTATATTTTCAAATGAGACAGTTTAGGTACTATTTTGAAATATTAAATGGTAATAATTATTCTCTGAATTTTAGTAGTAAATAAAGCAATTTATAATGAAGTGCTTTCACAGTCGATGATATCAATGGACAAACATTCAGATATTCTGATGATAATAATAATAATAATAAAAAGTTGGAAGGGACCTTGGAGGTCAGCTAGTCCAACCCCCTGCTCAGGCAGGAAACCCTAACTCAGTTTCTTTCCAACTTCATGAGGTCAGGAAAAGCATTATCATATCATCTCAGGAGCTATTGAAGTGCATGATACTTTTTAAAGTTATATGAGAGGTGAGTAGTCTTAATTCAGATTAAGCAGAAAAGTATACATATAGTACTACTGATGTAATCAAAATTCAAAAAGAGAGTCTAATGTAAATTATTAAAATGTATGCTCCACTATTTGTTCTTGCTTTTTATTAAATCTTCCTGAATCATATCCCATCTCTTTTTATCATCATTCTCGGTTCTACTGATATAGGTTCCCACCAATTGCAAATATAGTGTTTTCTGCCACAGCTCTTAAATTTAATTTCAATTAAAATATTCTAATGCCATCCATATGGTTATTTTCCTTGTATTCAGTAATTTCCTCCTTTGTGATATTATAAATTACAATTCAGTGGCAATTTTTGGAGAGATTCACTGAGCCATGCTCTCAAATTGGGGAAACTGGATTGTGCTACTTCTTGCTAGGCCAAACTTAAAACCATTTAAATCCATTTGTCTCTTCATCCAATAAGTACAACAGAAGAGTTCTGATGATATCAAAAAATATGAATCATTATTTCATATCTGCCATCAAGTCATTTTGACTCCTAGCAACAATCCAGACATATTTTCTCCATGAAAGTCTCCCATTTTAAACTAAGATGTCTTCTCCCAAAATACATATTGAAATCATTCTGTTCAGTCCACTTGGCACATTTGGATCCGTTCCACTTCTGCCTTTTTCAAATAGCTTTCCAGCATTTGACACCGGGAAATTCCACATAGTGTAACCATGGTAGGATGGTATGATGGTTAAAGTATTGGACTTAAAAATAGGAAGAGCCAGCTACAGGTCAGATAGGGATGTTTGTTGGTAAGCTGAATTTATCCTATGAAGTTAGTGTTGTGGCAAAAACCCTACATATTCATTACGAATAATAATAATAATAATAATAATAATAATAATAATAATAATAATAATAATAATAATAAAGTTGGAAGGGACCTTGGAGGTCATCCAGTCCAACTCCCTGCTTAGGCAGGAAACCGTACACCATTTCAGACAAATGGCTGTCCAGTCTCTTCTTAAAAACTTCCAGTGTTGGAGCATTCACCACTTCTGGCAGGTTGTTCCACTGGTTAATTGTTCTAACTGTCAGGAAGTTTCTCCTTAGTTCTACGTTGCTTCTCTCCTTGATTAGTTTCCATCCGTTGCTTCTTGTCCTGCCTTCAGGAGCCGTGGAAAATAGCTTGACTCCCTCTTCTTTGTGGCAGCCCCTGAGATATTGGAACACTGCTATCATGTCCCCCCTCGTCCTTCTCTTCATTGAACTAGATATACCCAATTCCATCAGCCTTTCCTTATATGCTTTAGCCTCCAGTCCCCTAATCATCTTTGTTGCTCTTCTCTGTACTCTTTCTAGAGTCTCAACATCTTTTTTACATCCTGGTGACCAAAACTGGATGCAGTATTCCAAGTATTACCAAGGCATTGTAAAGTGATATTAATATTTCACGTGATCTTGATTCTATCCCTCTGTTAATGCAGCCCAGCACTGTGTTGGCCTTTTTGGCTGCAGCACACTGCTGGCTCATATTTAAGTGATTGCCCACTAGGACTCCGAGGTCCCTCTCAGTTACTACTATTGAGCAAGGTACCCCCTATATTATACAGTACCTGTATATTTGGTTTTTCTTGTCTAAATGTAGAACCTTACTTTTTTCACCATTGAATTTCATATTGTTAGATAGTGCTCAGTGTTCAAGTCTGTCCAGATCCTCCTGTATCCTAAGCCTGTCTTCTGGAGTGTTGGCTATTCCTGCCAGTTTGGTGTCGTCTGCAAATTTGATGATTTCCCCATCTATCCCCTCGTCCAAATCGTTGATGAAGATGTTGAAGAGCACTGGGCCCAGAACAGAGCCCTGGGGCACCCCACTACACACTTCCTCCATGTAGATGCGATTCCATTTAGGACCACGCTGAGTACGGCTGGTCAGCCAGCTACAGATCCATCTGGCGGTGATGCTGTCTAACCCACATTTTTCTATCTTATTAAGTAGTAGGTTGTGATCTACTTCATCAAATGCCTTACTGAAGTCCAAGTAAATTATATCCACAGCATTCCTCTGATCCACTAATTTTGTCACTTGGTCAAAGAATGCAATAAGATTTGTTTGGCATGATCTGTTTTTGACAAACCCATATTGGCTTTTAGTAAAGACTTTGTTTGCCTCTAGGTGTTTGCTGATTCGTTGTTTGATTATCTTTTCCAGAATCTTCCCAGGTCAGGCTGATAGGTCTGTAATTTCCTGGGTCCATTTTTTTTCCTTTTTTGAAGATGAGAACTACATCAGCTCTTTTCCAGTCCTCCGGTAGTTCCCCAGTGCTCCAGGATCTTTGAAAAATATAGTTCAATGGTTCTGAGATCACATCTGCCAGTTCCTTGAGAACCCTGGGGTGTAATCCATCTGGTCCTGGTGATTTGAACTTGTCTAGGCTGGACAGGTGCTCACTTACCGTTTTCTTGCCTATCTTAACTTGCGTTTCTATTCTGTTTTTTATGGCACTATTTTTGGTAGGTTGGTCTGTTTTTTCCCTTTCTATAAAGACAGATGCAAAAAATGAGTTAAATAGTTCTGTTTTCTCCCTGTTGCTTGTGTTTTTATCTTTTTGGCAATGGCACTGGGAACTCTTTGAAGAAAGGAATAATTAACTAATACTTTTCATAGCCTTTTGATTAAAATCAAGTATAGTAGTCCTCCAAACTTGGGTCTTTCTTGACTGATTCAACTATTAGATCTCTTTAGTTCGGGAAAGATTTGTCTGTTTTATATTAACTTTATATATGTTGTAATTTTTTCTATTTCCAATTTTGTATAGTCAAAAATATAGCCTGCTGCTTTCCTCGAGAAGGACATCTACTTCTGTAACTGTATATTTAATAATACTGTATATATTTGTTAGTTGCAGATGTAAAAACTCTATATTTTAAAACGTTCTCTAATAAAAAGGATTGAAATATAAATAAAGCTGTGAAATAAGTTTTGTGAAAAATGGAATAGTTTTCTTATCTTCTAATTAAGCATTTACAGAGAAGAGAGTAGCAAGCATTGTAAACTAATATGAATAAAGATATCCATCTGTACACCTCAATGTATGCCTATCTCCATTCAGCAATGCCAAACAACCTTCTGAACACAAGAGAAAAAGTTGGACAACCCTGTTCTTGTGATGCAATTGTAATGGTTGTTTTGTAGTCTACACTTCCTGAGTTGATTGCAGCAATGAAGACTCTATGAAGATGGCCTTAAATGATATAAAGGCTTTTATTAACATGTGGTATGGTTTAGCTTTTAACACAAAAACAAGAGTAGCAGCCTGTGAAAAGGTTAAGAAAAGGGTATAAAACTTGAAAACTCAGATTTTAGAGTATCTAGTATTCAGAAGGTAGATAAATTTCATCCACCAAACGTCTCGCACCTGCTGATAAGACGCACCTAGATTTTAGAGGAGGAAAATAGAAAAAAAATATTTTGAGCCAAAAAGTGGGCTAAGAGACATGCAGGTAGTCCTCAACTTTTGACAACAATTGAGCCCAAAATTTATGTTGCTAATCAATTTCCTCAACAACATCAGACATAAAAAAATTATTAGCCACAATACTATAATGAACCATGCATTTGTTTAGGATGCATGTGGGCTTTAGCTGACGTTTTTCCACTGAACATGTATCAAAAACTGCTTTATTTCTGCTTTAAAAGAAGGGAACTTTTTTTGTTCTTGGAGCTTGCTTCTTCATTCCAACTGGGTGTAACCCAGGGGTTCTCAACCTTGGCAACTTTAAGACTTGTGGACTTCAACTTGTATCAGCTGAGGTAAATGCAATCTAAGCTGCAAAAAACCTAGTATTGCAATCTAGGAAGTAAATCTCATGAAACCTAATGACCAGGAAAGGGGCAGTGGCTTCTATCCAAGCGAAGCGCCTCAAACACGCACGCAGACTGGAGCCTATAGTAGCCCTGTCTTTTACAGGACAAGTCTGCTCCACACCGACTATCATCCTCTCCAACCGCCCTTTGGACGTGACCAAAGAATCTAGGTAGCAGAAAGTGCTTAGGTAGGGGGATTGCTGCTGCTGCTGCTGCTGCTGTCACTGCGCATGCGCCACCTGCTGCCGTTTCACCTGCAATCCCGTAGTACTGCGAGGTAGCGCAGGCCAAAAGGCCCGGCAGGTACGGCGAAAACTCGACTGCGTAACCGTGGCGGCCAGGCAAGCGGAAGGCCTGCGCCCTCAGGAGCTTTCCTAGCACCTCGCCGCTGCTGCGGCTCATGGCTTCACCGCCGGCGCTGAGCTCGTCTGCCTGGCCGCGGGGTGGCAGCTGCTCGTGGGTGGCTTCAAAACCGCCCGCTCCCTTCCTTGTTTCGCCGCCCCTCTTGTGTGGGCGGGGTTGAGGGAAACGGTCGCCGTCACCGCCATGGTTGTTTTGGGCTACAAGCCTTTCTTCCCGAATGCCTTCTTGCGAGTCGGACTTCCGGTCCCAGCTCGCCCTTCTATGGAATTGCTTCGTGTGCGAGAAGGCACGCGAGAAGCTTCTCGTGATTCGGGGATTTCTGTTGTAACGCTGGTTTGTGGCATTCGTGCCGTCTTCTAAGGCAACGGCGCTTGCGTCACATCCCCTCTACTCCAGCGCCTCCCCCCCTCCCTGCCTGCATCTTCGCTCCATAAGACGCTGCTGATTTTTCATCCTACTTTGGGAGGGAAAAAACTGCGTCTTATGGGGCGAAAAATACGGTATATAGAGAGAGCCCCTATGTGATGGAGATGTTTGATAAACAAATATACAGACAAATTAACAAACACCTAATTTCACATGCGTGGCAGAACATGGACATTCAAGAACAAGCTAGATCTATTAAATACAACATTTTCCTCTTTAATTTTCATAAAGTACAGGTAGTCTTCAAGTTATGATCACAGTCCTGCAGCCAAGAAGGCTCCACACAAATTTGCACTACTCAGGACACAGGTAAACCTCAAAATGGCCTTAATGATTCTCTAAAAGAATGCAAATGACCATCTGTCTGCAAGGAATATAAATCCTTCTAAAGTGGAATAATGAAGAAATCATTATTAAAATAAAATGATGTGTCTGCATAATTACTGAAATAGTGCTGTGTTAGTAATGCTGTGATTAACCTAATGAGCATTACACTTGGAAACAATGTATGCAGCAAAAACTCTCCATTGTATGCCCGTGAGAAATGAACCTAAAGAACTACAATGTGTATTTGAATGTGTTCCTTTGTTCCTGAGAAAGAAAAAAGCTATAAAACTGTAGTTTGAACCCCCCCCCCCGGGGTTCAGAATTGCTGTTGCTAATTGCTTCTGAACCTGCGCAATAAAATCTCTCTGCTAAAACCCTCTGGAATTCGTAAGAGTCCTTTGATTTCTACAAGATTTATGGCGACTCCGCCGGGACTTTAAGGAAGAGGCCGTTGACCTTCCAGACAGACTGCCCTGGTGGGTAGCCCCTCTCCTAACGATGACTCCTCCAAGCCGGCTCCGTGGCCTTTGTCTACGGGGAGACCTCGACGGGACAGGAGGGGAACTCACCCACCAGCGAAGTACTCCACTCAAGGATCCACCGAGGGTAGCAGACGGATCTTTAATCAGCAGAAGGGTCTGGAATGCCTGCAGGCAAGTATTATAAAAGAGGATACCTGATCCCGTTTGGATCAGAAGAGGGGATTGATCACTCCCTAGAAGACAAGGCGGCATCCTTAAGTCTTCAATAGGTAGGATTGTGTGGGTGGTTAAACCATCGCATTTCCTGAAGAGTGACCGTTGGAACATCCGGCACTCCAGGTCGGTGGTAGTGTGTTAGGAAGAAATGGCAGGGAACCAGACTAAGAAGGGCGTTGGTCAGACACCGTTTCAGTGTATGTTAGGCAATTTCAAAAAGGGGTTTTCTAGGGATTATGGGGACCCACGACCAAATCCAGCCATGTTAAAAAGATTCTGTGAATCTGAATGGACCACCATTGGTGTAGGGTGGCCCAAAGAGGGATTAGTGAATCCCGAACTCACGGCACGGATTCATCAAATTGTGACTGGAAGTGGTCATTGGGACCAATATCCCTATATAGACCAATGGCAGATCAATATTGAAGAAAAGCCTCAATGGTTAGCAAAGTGTCAGATAGAATGTGCCAAAATATATTTGGCAAACCAAAAAGCCAAACCTCAGAAAAAGCTAAGATTTTGAGCCAGGAAGAAAGAGAGGAAGCTGCCAGGCCCCCGCCCTATGTTCCTAGAAGAGAAGAAGGGGGGATATATCTGCAAATTCCACCCCCTCCGGTTGAAAGAAATGAAGTCCACCTTCAACCAGAAGCTGGTGTGAGAAGAAAGATAAAAAAAGACAGAACCTTTCAGAAGAAAAATGAGGACTTGGATAGCGATGACAGCAAAACATCAGTTTCTAGTCCAGTGGTTCTCAACCTGTGGGTCGCGACCCCATTTGGGATCAAACGACCATTTCACAGGGGTCGCCAAACAACGCAGTCCGCCATTTTCCCCCCTTTTCCTTAGCTGTGCTACGCCATTTTCCCCCTTTTCCTTAGCTGTGCTACTCCCTCTTATTCTATTGGCTTTTGAAAGCCAATAGAATAGACTCTCTTGAATAGAGTCTAATTCTATTGGCTTTCAAAAGCCAATAGGAATTGTCCAGGCTGTCTCCGCCCTGCTGAGCCCGCCAAAAGTCCCAGTCTGCAAACGGTGCTGCAAGTTGTCTGCAGCGAAGGCCTCTCCGGAAGTTTCCACCCCTCCCTGCTGAGAACTACTAAAACTGTAAGTAAAAGAGGGCCAGGGGTGGGAGGTGGGAGGCCGGCGGGCGCAGGGAGGATTTTTGGTGCGCGTGGGGCCCGGCGGGTGGCTTACCTCCCTTGGGCTGGGCCAGCTGGTGGCCCAGCCCGTGGTCGCCCTACGCCATCGCTGCCACGGCCGCCCAGGAGCGCCTGGGCCTGCCTGCCGCCACCCCAAACGGGCGGCAGCGAAGGCAAGGCTAGCGGGGCAGCGGCGGGCGCAGGGAGAGTTTTGGGTACGCGTGGGGCCCGGCGGGTGTCTTACCTCCCTTGGGCTGAGCCAGCTGGTGGCCCAGCCTGTGGTCGCCCTGCGCCGTCGCTGCCGCGGCTGCCCAGGAGCACCTGGGCCTGCCTGCCGCCGCCCCAAATGGGCGGCAGCAAAGGCAAGCCTAGCGGGGCAGCGGCAGGCGCAGGGACGGTTTTTGGGGCGCGTGGGGCCTGGCGGGTGTCTTACCTCCCTTGGGCTGGGCCAGCTGGTGGCCCAGCCCGTGGTCACCTTTCACCGTCGCCGCCGCAGCCGCCCAGGAGCACCTGAACACCTGGGCCTGCCTGCCGCCGCCCCGAACGGGCAGCGGCCTACGCCTCGGCTGGCGCAGGGGGCAGCACCGCGCATGCGCGATGCAGGTCATCGTGCCACGCATGCGCAATGCAGGTTGTCACGCCGTGCATGCGCGATGCAGGCCGTCGCGCCGCGCATGCGCGGTGCAGGTCAGGGTCACGGCCTGAAAAAGGTTGAAAACCGCTGTTCTAGTCGAACTAGAAGTAAAACGAGGGTGAAAACAGAAAAAGTGATAGCCCCTCTAAGGGAAGTTTTGGTCCCTGGAGCAAACAACATCAATATTCCGATGCTCCAGTATGTTCCCTTTACAACCACAGATCTACTCAATTGGCGTCAGCAATATGGACCATTTTCAGAAAAACCTCAAGAAGTAATAGACCTATTTTCCACTATTATTCAGACGCATAATCCCACGTGGGATGATATGCAACAACTTATTTCTGCCTTACTGGATATGGAGGGGAGAGAGAAATATAGGTTAGGAAAATTAAAAGTACTTGCCCGCTGACACTCCAAGGGGGAAGCGAATTATCAGGCAAACCAAGGCGGTCGAACAGAGACCAGACTGGAATGCTAATGATATACAACACCAAACTTTGTTGCAAAATTATCAGCTTTTGTGTTTAGAAGCCCTGAGAGAAGCCGCAATTCGTCCAGTTAATTATGCTGCAGTAACTAGTGTTTGGCAAGATAAAAATGAGTAACCAACTGCTTTTCTCAGCCGACTGATAGAAGCTTCTAAAGTAAACACAAGTCTTGATATGGAGGTGGCACAAACTCGCCCACTCCTAATCGAAAAATTTATTACCCAAAGTGCCCCGGACATAAAGAAAAAGTTACAATGCACAGAAGGGGCATTGGGGAAAAATATAGCAGAGATCATGGAAATAGCCCAGAAGGTATTCCATAACCATGAAAAGGAGGAAGAGCATAAGTCAGATCAGAAGGGAAAAAAAAGAAAGTTGAAATGTTAGCAGTGGCCTTGGGGGGAATGCGTATTGGACCCAACCAATGTGCCATCTGTAAACAGGAAGGACACTGGCAAAGGGAGTGCGCCCAGAGGAATGGCTAACCCAAGGGACAATCTCGCCAGCATGGAAGAGGATGAGGAAGAGGGTTTAGAGGGACTTTCCAAGTAAGTTTTAGGAGGAGCTTCAGGGGAAGAGGGCATCCAGCCTATCCTAGTCAGATGGAAGAAAGAGAAGAAAACATTATCGGCTTAGCCGACATGAAATGGGGAGACTGAAGAGGACAGGGTTCTATGGTCCCACCCCCGGAGTCCATTGTTAAAATACAGGTGGGAGGACAGATTGTCCCAATGTTAGTTGACACGGGAGCCACCAGATCAGTCCTAAATAAATCTATTGGCAAGCCATCAAACCAGACCATTCAAATTCAGGGAGTATCTGGAGAAACTCAAATTCGACCACTCCTGGAACCCCTAACATGCCAAGTGGGACAAGGAATCATTAAGCATCAATTTCTGTATGTCCCAGAATGTCCGGTCCCATTATTGGGAAGAGACTTGCTAAATAAATTAAAAGCGACCATTTCCTTTGACAATGGGAAACAATTAATTCAAGTGCGCCACCCAGTGGAAGAAATATGGCGCTTGATGATAGTAACAGAGAAAGAAAAAGGAGATACTGATTGGCAACAATTTAATGTCCCACTCCTGGGGCAGAGGATAACCCTTCTGGATTTGCAAAATATGCCACGCCCGTTATGGTGGAACTAAAACCAGAAGCATATCCTGTTAGAGTGCCTCAACGATATTGTACTCCAGAGGCTGCTATTGCCATTCAAGAATTAATCCAAAAATACTTGATAGCAAAAATCATTAGAAGAATTCAGTCACCCTGGAATACTGCAATTCTACCTGTTCGTAAGCCTGATGGACAGTGAAAACCAGTTCAGGATCTCCGCCCCGTTAATAAATTGACCTTAACTCTACACGCAACTGTGCCTAATCCATATATTCTTTTGAGCACAATACCTGCATCCGCTAAATAGTTTTCAGTTGTGGACTTAAAGGATGCGTTTTTCACCATACCTTTAGCTGAGAATTGTCAGCCAATCTTTGCATTTGAATGGGCTAATCCAAGGACACAGGTTAAGACTCAATATACCTGGACTAGACTACTACAAGGCTTTAAGAATTCACCAACATGTTTCGGTCAAGCCTTAGCCCAAGATCTTGCATATTTGAAGTTAGTCAGACAAGAGGACTGGACTGTTGCCTTCAATATGTGGATGATGTTCTGATAACTGGACAAAGCAGGGAGGATTGCTTTGAAAATACATCCAGACTGCTCCGAATGTTACAAGACTGTGGCTATAGAGTGTCCAAAAGGAAAGCACAATTAGTTCAAATGACTGTAATGTATTTAGGCTATGAACTATCACAAGGACAAAGAACTTTAGGCCCCCAGAGAAAGCAAGCTGTGTTACAGATTCCCATTCCCCAAACAAAACACGAAGTTAGAGCCTTCTTGGGAATTACAGGCTTCTGTAGAATTTGGATTCCTAACTTTGCTCTCACAGCTAAACCATTGTACCAAGTTTTAAAAGGTCCAGAAAAAGAACCCCTTTTGTGGCAACAAGAGCAGACCCGAGCAATGAAAAACCTTCAATACGCCCTTACTACAGCGCCGGCTCTAGGACTACCTAATATATCTAGGTCGTTTTCACTTTATGTCGATGTGAGATAGAATGTGGCTTTAGGAGTCCTTACCCAAAAACAGGGAAATTGGAATCGCCCAGTTGCTTATCTGTTAAAACAATTAAATATGGCTGCACAAGGATGGCCACAATGTTTAAAAATTCTAGCAGCGGTTGTGCTGTTACTACAGGAGGCAAATAAGTTAACCTTTTCTGCTCCGGTGGCTGTTTGTACTAGTCATGCCCTGCAGAAAATTATTGACAGTAAGGGACATTTATGGATTAGCAATCAAAGGATGCATAAGATAGAGGCCCTTTTATTAGAAAATCCACAAGTTACACTGCAACAGTGCTCTACTCTCAACTCGGCCACTTTGTTTACCAGATTCAACTATGCCTGTGCATAACTGCATGCAAACAATAGAACTACAATATTCTTGCAGACCTGACCTTACGGACCAACCATTGCATAATCCAGACTTTCAGTGGTTTACCGACGGATCCAGCTTTATGGATCAAGGAATTAGATACTCTGGTTACGCAATTGTTTCTCAAACTGCAACTGTGGAATCTGCACAGTTACCTAGCCAAGCAAGTGCACAATTTGCAGAATTATATGCCCTAACCCGAGCATTAGAAATAGCTGCAGGAATGATTTTAAATGTATATATGGACAGTAAGTATGCATTTTTGACAATTCATGCACATGCAGCAATCTACAAAGAAATGATATTTGGACTCCACAGTCAAGATCATCCAATACGCAACTTTGATAAAAAGACTTATTAAAGCAGCACAATTACCGTCTAAAGTTGCGATCATCCATTGTCCTGGACATCAAAAAGACTCAAGCCTTATTACCCAGGGCAATAGGAAGGCAAACAAAGAAACCAAAAGAGGTGCGTTAGAAGGCCCCCCCTCCATCGGATGTCACCAGGTTCATGTATTTAGACACTTACTTAGAACAACTTGATCCTACATATACGATACGGCTCCCCGCACTAAATTACAACTTAGCCCTTATGAGCTCATGTTTAGCCGTCCCCCTTGTCTATTTAAACCTGACAGTCAGGGCTGGCCGAACTTGGCTCATAAGGGGGGAATAGACCAACAGAAATTGTTACATCAGTTACAGCTTCATAATTTAGCTGTTTCAAATTTGGGCCATTATATGATGGAACAACAACCCCCTCCAGTGGTCACGGTAACACATGGGTTCAAACCAGGAGATAGGATATGGGTAAAACACTGGAAATCAGATCCCTTGAGCCCAAGATGGAAAGGACCATATACTGTTGTCATGTGTTCTCCTTTGGCAGTGAAAACCTTGGAGGGAAAGTCCTGGGTCCATTGGAGTAGATTGAAAGCAGCTGTACCTGCCGATCCAGTAACTTACAAGGTGGATAAAACTGACAAACCTTTGGTGTTAAGATTTACAAGAAATACACCCTGTCGAACCCTACCAGCAATGGGTTCTCAACACACGGTGTGAACATCAAACCTTGCTGAGACACTCTGGAAGCTGTCTCTCTATGCATGGTGGAAGATATGAGGATTCTACAGCTCATAATATCTGTCAGTTATTTAATATGGGAAATATACACACACACATTCCTACACAAATCAGTGCAATGGCTACACGAGAGGTCATATTGCAGAAACCCTCTAATAGAAGATTATTGAGTAGTACACACAAAGAAAGAACAAAAACACAGGGAAACCAGAATTGTCAAAATTGCATCAAGATTACAAAACAAGGGAACCAGATAACTAAGACTTTGATTTATCATACAATGAAACCAGAAGGGTGCTAAGATAGCTCCCCTAGCTCTTGTACATACAATAGAACTGTATATAAAGTTTGTAGAAAAGGGGTCCAAGATCAGTGTTATAACCCGAAGTCTAATCCTGATAGATGGGCTTTACAAATCAAAACACATAAAACAGATGGGAGCTCTAGGGACCAGGCACTATTAGGGATCTCCCAATGGAAATCCAACCCACACTCCAGTTTAAGCGTCACCTTTGATGTTTGTAAGGCAGCTTGTATTGGGCTCCAATAGATAGTTGCGGAGGGATCAGTTACATCCACAGCTATATCCCAAACCATAAGTATCTGCCCACCGGATGGGTGTCCAATCTCCATGGTCACATGTAAGTGGTGGTCATGTATTAAGTGGCATACCCAAGACCAAAGGAGATAGACCACATCTTGTTTCAAAAGAATGATACTAAGGCAGATTCCTGTGGAACGGATAACTGTAATTTGGTGACTCTCACAGTCAAGAATGGAAGTTGGTTCCTGGAACAAAAAGAATGGGAAAAAGAAGATTGGATGTTTGGGATAGGAATAGATGCCAAAGGCTACGACCCAATATCAGAGGTAGAAGTCAAAATTATAACTGCAACCAAAAGACCAGAATAAAAATCATTATTTTGGTCATATTATGAGGAAATGGAGAACCTAAATATTCCTGAAATACCTAGACACGTAGGCAATACCTTTGTTAAGTTAGCTGAAGACATTGCCCACACTTTGGATGTGTCCAACTGTTTTGTATGTGGTGGAACAAATATGGGAGAAAAATGGCCATGGGAGGCACAAGAGTTAAATTATACCAAGGTACTAGAAATGTCTAAGAATAATAGTTTAACCTATATACGCGGGAAAGATGGTGATTGGACTCTCACTTCCAACCTGGTAGGCCATGTATGTTACTCAAGGAACAAAACAGAATCTTGCGTAGCAGTAGGTGACCTCCTATGCACAGGGACTTGGGGAAATGGTAAATGGTGGTCTGGAATCAACAAAACCACTACTATGGATCATTATGCCCTTACTAACGTATCTGGGATGCCATATCTAAAAGACCCCACAGATACCAGTCTTCATTGGCTAGCCCCAGATGGAATGTACTGGATTTGTGGAAAAATGGCATACGGACAACTACCTAAGAACTGGTGTGGATCTTGTGTATTGGGAATAATTCGACCAGGATTTTTCCTGTTACCACTAAAAACTAAGCAAATTCTTGGAGTTCCTATCTATGATGAAGTTGGCAATATAAGACAAAGAAGAGAACTAAGTGCACACACCCAATGCACAGGAGTCACATGGCAAGACCATGAATGGCCACCTTGCCGCATTATCCTAGTTTATGGTCCGGCTACTTGGGCTGAGGATGGAATGTTTGGATACCGTACCCCTATTTATATGCTCAACAGGCTCATTAGGTTACAAGCGGTGGTAGAGTTAATCACTAATGAGTCTGTGAAGGGACTAACTGAATTGGCCAAAGAAAATGTGAAATCCAGGACATATATTATGCAAAATAGGTTAGCCTTGGACTATCTATTGGCCAAAGAAGGAGGGGTATGTGGAAAATTCAACCTAACAAACTGTTGCATTGAAATAGATGAAAGTGGAAAAGTGTTGAAGGACATAACAGACAAAATGGTCAAATTAGCTCACGTTCCGGAGAAAACTTGGAAAGGATTTCATTTGGAAGACATATTTTCAGGATGGTGGCCAAAGTTACCAGGCCTACAAACCATCATAGTTATAGCAGTCTTGTTAATTCTAGGATGTATTTTGATTCCCTGTTCACTCCCCTGTGTTATAGCAATGATTCGAAGGATCTCAGAAAGTACAGCCCAATTAACTGCAAAACATGAAACAACGTTAGCTTTATGGGAATATAAAATGTTGCCCTCTAAAGATCCTGAATTGGAGATAGAATGATGAAAGTTTAAGCTGGAAAACTTCCAAAGGGGGGAATAAAGTGGAATAATGAAGAAATCATTATTAAAACAAAAGGAGCGTTGGCTTACCTGAACGCCTTTTCTCAGCATGATGATGAAGAATCTACCAATGGGTTATTTCAGTCCTCCTGCCCAATCAGACTAAGTTGTCAAGTGTCAGGCCTCCTCATTATCTGGTACTTCCAGTTTCATCGATGGCGGAGCCAATGACAACAGATCAACGTGATGACTCTCAAGCAGGTTTAAGAAAAATAAGAAAGGAACAAGAGTCCAACTCGGCCCTAACTGACTGTGAAAGTAAGGGAGGGCGTGGATTCTTCATCATCATGCTGAGAAAAGGCGTTCAGGTAAGCCAACGCTCCTTCTCCAGCATGTTGACTGAAGAATCCACCAATGGGATGTACCAAAGCTACCGGAGTCCCTACGGGCAGGGGTCAGTTGGGGCCAGATCCCCAGATGGTGTGACCACTTGTTGTAAAATGCGTCTGCCAAAAGCAGCATCAGCCGACGCAAATTTATCCAAACGATAGTGTCGAATAAATGGTGAAGGCGAAGACCATGTCGCCGCCCTGCAAATGTCCTCTATGGATGCCTGGGTAGCCCACGCCGCAGTCGTGGCAGCACTGCGGGTCGAATGAGCCGTCACATGAGCAGGAACTGGCAATTCGAGAGAGCTGTACGCGCTTGCGATATAGGCCCTGATCCACCTGCCAATTGTGGAAGCAGACACCTTTTGGCCCATTGAAGAAGGTTGAAAGGAGACAAACAGGGCTTCTGACCTACGGAAGGCCACTGTGCGCTTGATATAACATCTTAAGGCTCTTCTCACTTCCAGGCAATGCCACTGCCGTTCCAGGTCATGTGATGGGCGTGGGCAGAAGTCCAAAAGAATGACCTCCTGTGCTCTGTGGAACACTGTATTAACCTTTGGGACAAAGGCAGGGTCCAATCTGAGGACAACTCTGTCCTCATGAAAAGTACACAGGTCCCTTTTGATCAACAAGGCTGCCAGTTCAGAAATACGCCTGGCTGAGGTAACCGCAATCAGAAAGGAAACCTGGAGTGAGAGGTGTTGTAATGAACAAGTCCTAAGTGGTTCAAACGGGGCTGAAGTTAGCGCTTGAAGAACCCGGGGAAGGTCCCAAGAAGGGTATCTATGAACCACCGGGGGTCTGCTGTTGGAGACTCCCTTAATGAAAGATCTGATGGCAGGGTGAGTGGACAAGGAATCCGAGGAATCCCAGGACAATACTGAGGAAAGGGCCGCTAGCTGCCTGCGGATAGTGTTGGGAGCCAACCGTTTCTTAGCACCCTGCATTAAATAATCAAGAACAATGGGAATGGTTACCCTTGATAGACTCACGTGACGCTTGTCATACCAGCGACAGAAATTCCTCCATGTGTGGTCGTAGATGCGGTTAGTCAACGGACGCCTGGCCGCCTGGATCATATCGATCACCTCCGCCGAATATGACTCCCTGGTCAGCGTGCGGCGCTCAAGTGCCAGGCGGTCAATTGAAGCCATTGGGGATCCGGATGTAGAAGGGCCCCCTGCGTCAATCGCACCTTGTCATCTGGAATCCTCCATGGAGCGGAGGCTGATAGACTCACCAGGTCCGCAAACCATGGTCTCCTTGGCCAATGGGGAGCGATGAAGATCACTTCTGCCTGTTCCTCCAGAATCTTTCGGATAACTGCGGGAAGTAGAGGCAATGGGGGGAAGGCATACAAAAGACCCCGCGGCCACCTGCTGCATAGGGCATCTGTCCCCTCCGCTCCCTGTGAGGGGAAGCGAGAGAAGAACCTGGGCAGCTGAGTGTTGGCCAGTGAGGCGAAGAGGTCCACCGGTGGCCGACCAAACCGGACCGAGATTTCCTTGAAGATATCCGGGTGTAGCATCCACTCCGAGTGGCCCACTGTCAACCTGCTGAGAGAATCCGCCTGCCGATTTGCCTCCCCCGAGATGTGCTCGGCTTTGATGGAGAGCAGGTGTTTCTCTGTTTCAATGCTCGAGCCTCTGTCATGAGGGACTTGGACTTGGTGCCCCCTTGCCAGTTCACGTGGGCTTTTGTGGCTACGTTGTCCATTAGGACTAGCACATTTCGCCCTTTGACCAGTGAATGGAAGTATCGTAGAGCTAAGTGTATCGCTCTGAGCTCCAACCAATTTATATTGTGGGTCAGATCGGATTGCGACCACCGACCCTGTGCCATGTGGTTCAAGAGGTGGGCTCCCCAGCCGAGGAGACTGGCATCTGTGGTCACACAAATGCGATTGGGTTCCTTGAACAGAGTGCCTCTGCGAATGGCTGAGGAACCCCACCAGCTCAGGGATAGACGCACCTGACGAGGGACGCGCAGCAGCTGGCTGGATGTACTGGAATGTTGTCTCTGGTACGGGAGCATGAACCATTGAAGAGCCCGGGAATGTAGACGGGCCCATGGGACTATGGCTATGCATGAAATCAATTTCCCCAGAAGCTGAGACAGAGTGGCTAGTGACACATTCCTGCTCCTGCATACCCTGAGCACTAGATCCCTGATGCTCTTGACTCTGTTGTCCGACAAATACACGTGACAGGAGTCCGTGTCTATCACTGCGCCTAGGTGTAACAGGCGGGTTGAAGGGGTCATCTGACTTTTCTTGAGATTGATCAGAAATCCATGTTTCTGAAGGACTCTGAGAGTGAGGGCCAAATGCGACTGGGCCAAAAAGGGGGACAGAGACTGTATCAGGATATCGTCCAGATAGCACTGGACTCATACGGGGACTAGCCGTAAATGTGCAGCCAGTACTGCCAGGATCTTGGTAAAGACCCTGGGGGCTGAGGAAAGACCAAATGGAAGTGCCCTGTACTGGAAGTGGTGGTTTAGATAGCAGAACCGCAGATACCTGCGATGTTCCGGGCATATTGGGATATGAAGGTATGCCTCCTTCAGGTCTATCGATGTAAGGGAGTCCCCTCTCCTGATGCTGCCCATAATAGAGTGCAGTGTCTGCATCTTGAACTTCCTGTATTTCATTTCATTTCATTCATTTATTAAATTTCTATTGTAGGTGGAAGTTCAGCCCCTTGAGATCTAGGATAGCCAGCCCTCCATCCCCCCAAAGCTTTTGGGACTACAAATAGGATGGAGTAGTATCCCAGTCCCATCTGATTCAGGGGAACCTCCTCTATAGCTTTGATGCTGAGGAGGTGTCGAATGGCGTCTTCCATGAGTCCTCTTTTTATGACGTTTCTCATTGTCGGACAGGACACGAAGTGGTTGGGAGGAGTAGACCTGAACTTTAGAGCCCACAGAGTCAGCCTTCTCCAGGTCTTTTGATGCATTTTGAATAAAAGATGCTTTGTATGCAAAGCCAGCCACATAGGTTGTAGCAATATACTTTTATCATTTCCAGGCATGAGCTAATAGTTCAGAAATAGCAATAAGATCGTAACCTCTAGTTGACACTGAAAAGATTAAATAGGGTCAGAGCAAATTATGACTTGAATAGCAAATAGCCATAAATCCCAGGGCTATAGATTAGTCTGGGAATTTAAAAAAACATTGTGGTAGAAGGTGATCACAAATCAGATTATATTCAACAAGACTGCTTGATCTGTGTGCTTTTCTCTGGAATAAGAAAGAACAGGCCTTACTTTATTCTATAGAACAGGGGTCCCCAACCCCCAGTCCAAGGACCAGTACCGGGCCACAGCATTCAAACAACTGGTCCGCACAAACAAGCAAAGCCCCTCCATGGGATGCAGGCAGCACACAAAACCATGCACCCTCCGGTCCGCGGAAAAACCTCTCTCCACGGAACTGGCCCCTGGTGCCCAAAATATTGGGGACCTCTGCTATAGAATATCTTTTTAGGTATGTGAAAAAAACTATCAAATCTGTCCTTAGAGCAGTATTTGGAAAAATGCTTTCAAACATGTTTCTTAAATTACAGACAGTTTTATGAAGATGATAAAAACTGAATGTTTAGACAGATTACACATATAGACCAAACTAAACTAAACTACACAGAATGCAGAGATTGTACAGTCTGAAAAAGCAAAGAGATTTGTTTTTAAACATTTTTATTTTTAAACTGCAGAATAGCACACTTTCTGTACTATAGCAGCAAGATTTGGACTCTTTGCTCAATACTTAGGAAGATGCTATACTGCTATTTCTACATTAAAAGAGATACCAGAGGAATATTTCAAAACCTTATTGTAGTGAAACTCCTGAATGCATCCAATTAATATTTGCATGCTATATATGTACTATAAATGGTATACCATTCCAGCTACTTTCATCCCACTTTGTCAAAAATGAATCAGCTGCAGGTCCAGAGATCTTCATAGGAGTAGTGGCAAATACACCCAAGTAATTAAAGCATTACTCCCTTTATGACAAAAAAGGGATATGGCTTAAATCATGTAGTTAGCATGTCACACCAGCCATTTTGATAGCACTGACTGCTCCTCTGGATGCCCTGATAACAGTTGTTTTTTTTTATTATTTTGTTCTATTATACCCTGTGGATAAATACCCTATTTTCTTTGAATTCAGTTATCAAAGCTGTTCACTTTGAATCACTTTACCCTCAGATTTTAAATTGCAGAGGTAGAGTTTTCAACATCTGAGATACATCAGAAAGTAGTCTCTATTTACAAGAACCTCTAATACCAGAAGATGAAGTCATATCAGCACTCTGGCTATTACCAAGCCAGCCTTCTGCTGGGTCTTCAGTTCCATATATACAACAGGACACCTTTGCCTGATAGATCTGCCTCTTGCATATCTTGTACTAAAGGTGGACATGCTGGCTCACAGGTATCCTCATTAGTCCAAAAAACTTATCAATTTATGTGACACCTTTGGGAAATAATTACACTCTTAAATCGTACCAGCTCATCTTTATAAAATTCGTATGGCTGTTTTTAATATCAAGTATTCCTGCATATTCATCAGTTCCTAACCAAATTTTGTTCAGAAATTACACATGGTATGAGTGGGTATCCCTCATTATCTCCCTGGTTGCCCAGTTGCTATTATTTTTTCTTATTGGATGTTATTAGTGATCCATACTGACTAAATGCTTAACTTTTTTCTTCCCACTCACTTTATATGTACTTTCGATAACTTTTACATCTAAAGACTTTAATGACATATATTCAGAAACACTGGATAAAAGTGAAAACTTTTTTAAAATCAAGTTTTTTAAAAACAGGGTACATTTTTAATTAATTAATTAATCATATGTACATACAGTAGAAATCTATCACACCATTCTGTTTCAGGATAAAGAATGTTATGCCAAGTCAGAATAAGAGTGAGAAACAGTGGGCAAAAGAACCTTGGAGGGAAAGAAAAATATATATAATCTAATTTACAACAACACCATTCATTATGCTTTCCCATACCTTTCTATTCTTGTAAACCATCCTAGCTTCTCCCACATCTGAACATCATTTTATACATTATCCTTTGAGGGTATTATCAGTTCCATTCAACTATATCTTCATCTTCCTTCCAAACCATTTCAATTGTTTTGGTTTCTTACCACAATGATTAATGTCACTGAAATTTAAGAAAGCCACTACGATAAAGCAACATGCTCTTCACTTGGGTCTAGAGCAGTGGTTCTCAACCTTTTTCAGGTTGAGACCCCACTTGCCCCGCCCATGCGCGCTGTGACCCTGACCCGGGCGCGCGCACGCGCCGGAAAAAAAATTAAAAAAAAAAAACAAAACAAAATGGCGGACCGCGACGGGCGGATCCGCGCATGCGCGGTGTGCGCGCGCGCCCAAAAAAAAATAAAAAAAAATTCAAAAACAAAACAAAACAAAATGGCGGACCGTGACGGGAGGATCCGCGCATGCGCAGCACGCGCACACGACGGGCTGATCTGCGCATGCGCCGCGCACGCACGCCGAAAAAAAAATAAAAAAAAATTAAAAAATTCCAAAAATTTTTAAAAAAAAAACAAAAACAAAATGGCGGACCGTGGTGTCCGGCGACCCCCGCGAAACGGTCGTTCGACCCCAAATGGGGTCACGACCCATAGGTTGAGAACCACTGGTCTAGAGAGATATAGGAGTAAAGTTCCTCACTTTTATAAAGTAGCCTGTATGGTAACCTACATTCTCTATCTTCTTTAAGATCAATCAATCTATTTTGCTTAGGACAGTATTCTGCTACCTAGGGTTTTAGAAATAAAGTTTAAGGTCCTTGTATTAGGTCAAGGTAATATCCCTGTATTGGGTCAGAATATTGCACGTGTTATGCTTTCCCCTGTGTCATCTGGCATCTTCATCTAATAACACCCTTGTTAATTAATCATTTAGGTCAGACTGAAAAGTGAACTATTGTTTTCTTCATTAGCAATTGGCCCTCCAAAAATATCTAAAAGCAGGGTAAATGCTATGCAATCGTAATTGCTGTAACAGAGTTTTGGATTTAAGGCTGGAAATATTTACTGGTGATTTACATCCACCTGTATACAGTTTGATGTTAGTTTTATTAACTACTGTATATGTCTCTTACTATGTTTATTTTAGTTTTTGTGATCATATTAAATTGGATTTATGCTTTATTGTAAAAAAATGTATGGCCAAAACTGATACCTCTATTTGTAAAAGATAAATGTCAATAGTAAAAATAGTTTTATTCACTAGTATATGATATTGCTTAGGGAAAAAGCAAAGTTATTTTTATTTAGATAAAGAAAAACACATATTTAGATAAAGAAAGATAAAATTAACTTCCCTTTAATATTACACTGGGAATTCCTATGGTGTAAGCTCTGATACTGATAACATATATTTTCTTTATAATTAATATTGATGTTCTCTTGGGATACTTCCCAATTTTCCTTTGAAATATAATTACATTAAAGTCTAATTTGCTTTATTACTGTTCTGGAATCTGCACACTTTACATTGGTTTCCTTATATGCCACATACCATTGTTGGGAAACTAGAAAACAAAACACATTCAACCACTATGGGAATGTATAGAAACAAAAAGTATTCCAAGAAAATTCTTGTATAAAGTATGGAAAATTACCTTAATGGTACTATGCATAAATTGTTGCCTACACAAAAGGGGCTGAAGCATTTTTTAAAGTCCAGAACTACAAGATAACATTCAGAAGTAGCTCAGGCAGATGCTTCCCTAATTCCCTGAACAATAAGGAAAAGAAAAAGAACAAAATAATCAGACTTGCAAGATTCTGTCATAATGCACAATTCAAGTCAAGATAATTGTAGCCTTCTAATGGAGTTGACTTCCTAGTGGGATTCACAGTTCCTCAGTTGGCCATTGGAAGTAAGTGTTTGAACCTTTTACGTTACTTGTAGGCCATTCTTGTAAGTTATAATGTTTGGCTTTTATGTTATTTCATTATTTTATTTTATTTTTGTGCAGACCACTGTGTGAGTGGCAGAAAGAAGGAAGCTCTTTCCTTCAATGTGTTCCCTGAAGTGAGCCTTGTGTTACCAGATTTCTTTTTAATTCAGGATTATTTTTCAAAAGGAAAGAAAAGGCAGACAATCTTGGTTAAGTAGAAAGTACAACGGTTAAAAAATATGGAAGGTGAGTTATGTTTACTTTATTTTTTATTTATGTTAATCTGAATATTTTCAGATACTCAGGAAGATTTATTATCATCAAATAAAAAAGACCATCAATGTTACCCAAAATGATAACAAATTAGATTTAAATAGCAAAGGAAATCTATCCAAACATATTGAAAATTCACTTTAAAATATAAATCAAAAATAAACCTCAGTAAACCTATTATTATATTCTATCTTGATTCAGCAGATTTGGTAACTAAGGCTGATTAATTTGTTGCATAAAAAGCTGTAAAAGTAGCAGGTAATTCATGTGTTCCATTATGACAGAAATCATAAGCGAAGGCTAAATAATTATCTATTTTAAGACAGTTTGCCATGTAATTTAAATGTTTTAAAGGAAATGTTTCAAAGGAAGTCTTCTGAGATCAAAGTTATGTGAATACACATATCCAAAGTTAAGAGAGAGAAGGCAGAAAGATTAGAAGTGTGTGGATTATCACACAAACACCTCTACACACGCACACACTTTATTAGTGAATGTGTTGGTATGTAGTATAAATTCGTTGAAAATGGAATCTTTTGTTCATTATTCCACAGATCAATAGACTTCAAGACTTAAAAATGTATTTCTCATTTTCAGAGATGTACAAATATTATTTAAAAAATCTATTTAATTAAAAACTAAACTGAGTGGTTTTTTTTTCTATGCAACAATTCATTAGCTTCCCTAAAGCTAACTGGCATTATCTGACCATGGAAGTCCTTAGATTACATCAAAGTCCTATTATGACAGTGCCTTGGTGCAATTTCCAAGTAAACATGGAGCCACAGTTGCCTGCTTTATGTTTAGGTCACAAAATATGCTTGGGACATACATATTATATAAACCAGGACTAAATCATGCAAATTTAATCTAATAAACCTACAATAATTCCTTTCTTAAAATGAATACTCTCACTTCCAGGTTCATTCTATATATTCAGTTAAACTAAATGTGGCATAAATAAATATAGCATACACTGTACTTTTTATGACATAAAAGCTTGCTGTAAAGCATTATAGGAACTACTATTATATTTGCAAATGCCACTTGGATTTTGCTAATAAGTCATGAAAAATTCTATACATTTATCACATGTGTGATTGCTGCCAATTTTGGCTACTTATAACAGTATACAATAAAGCAATTGGACAACTATCCATGGTAAAAAGCAAATAATCACAATAACAATAAAAACCCCACAATACTAAATTAATATATCACAATTTATTATCAGTCTTATAACAACACATAATCTAATTTTGAATGACTGCAAGCTGATATAGAAACCAGTTTGGTGTAGTGGGTAAGGTAACAGCCTACAAAGCAAGAGACTGCGTGTTCAAGTCCTACTCTAGCCATGAAAGCCATCTGGGTGACTTTGGGCCAGGCACTCTTTCTCAACTCAACCCACCTCAGATTGTTGTTATGGGGAAAATAGGAGGAGGAAGGTGGGTTGGATATGTTCACTCCATCATAAGGTACACAACAGCTTTGGTTACATTTTTTCTGGGTATTTTGTTATCCCATAGGAGGCCAGTTTCAGAGATTTTAAGTTTGTTGATTTGATTGGACTGAATAGGACTGGACTGAATTGGAAGTCACTAAGCAAAATGAAAATAAGTATGATGTCCTGTGACTGGATCACTTAGTGATGGCAGTTCTAGAAATCCATGGTTACTGTTGTTAAGCAAATGATGAAAATTGTTACATGAAGACCTCACATGACTGCGACTTTCAACTTCCTAATGATTTCCCCATTAACTTGCTTGTGGGAAGCCAGCAAGGAAAGTTGCAAATCTTGATTTCATGACACTGTGATGGTTAGAAATCTGGGCTGGCTATGCAATCTTCAGATCATGGCATGTGGCCATGGAAATGCTGCAACTTCTTGCAGGAAAAAAAAACTTGCAAAGTTGGAATTGATTGATTGAACTTTTTAGTCCCACCCAGTCTGCTGTTACCATCGCAGCCACGCCCAGCCGATGGGCCACACCCACCCAGTGGGCCACACCCAGCTAATGGCCACATCTACCCGGCACCCGACGATGCATAAGTGGGTTTTGGGTTGCAGTTTGGGCACTCAGTCTCTAAAAGGTTCGCCATCACTGTTGTAGGATTATACCCAGACTCCCCCAATCCAGGAGTCATATAAACTCAATTCCTTGTTTGTAAATTCAAAAAATTTAAATCTGAAAAGAGCTTTCTGAACTGGTCAGTCTGGAACTGGACTGGAAGTCCAGGCAAATGCTATTTTTTGCAGATATTCCAAAGCAGCATTGTTGCTCATTGTCATGGTATTGTTTGTAATCAGTCTGTGCAATTATTATTATGATTATGGTTCATTACCCAATCAGTGAGATGTTTAGACTGGATTTGGGATCTGCAATAGACAAATATTGTTGTTTGATGGTATTAAAGGTATTACCACAAAACGTAAGCTGTTTCAAGTAAAGCTGCCTTTTGATTGGGGGTGATTTACTATTACATAAACAAAATTGTGAAATCACAGCTGCCAGTTTTTTAACTGCTGTTGACCTTCATACACATCAAGTTCTTCCCAAGAATGTAGGATATCATAATGTATCAGCATATATGTGCAGATTTAAAGTGTGGTCTTTTGTAATTAACATATGAAAATTTTGCCAATGTGCATATTTTCTAAATGCTATCCAAGATTTTTTGTTATGGCACCCAGTGTACCGATAACCACTGAGACCACACCTGGTTTATGCCATAATCATTCAATTTTGATTTTCAGATTTTGACACTTTATAATCTTCTTCAATTATTTGTCTTCTATTCTACTATTTCCTGGTATTGCCACATCTATTATCCGTACTTTATTTTTTTCAACAAAAATTGTAATGTACAGTTAAATTCACAATGGAAGACTGATAGAAATTTAATAATTTGAGTCCTAACCAAGAACGTAAAAATTATTAGGGCAGCATCTAAGAAAATAGACAGGTCCAAGCAGGGTAGATTTTTTTTGTTGTTGTAACATTAGGGTATTCAGTTGTAATAAATACAATATTTCCAGATATTGACGAAATCCTTTAAATATTGCTCTGAGAGCTCCAACCATAATTGCTATACAATGGATTTATATTTCCATAAATATTCAGCTTCAATTTGCGAGTCCTAGTATTTTGAATTTTTTTTCCAATTTTCTCCCTCAATCCTAGTATCACCCAGTAGAGCAACAGCAATTAACCAGACTTTCTTGTTTTCAATGATTCTTATAACAGGCATGTTTTTAACAAAAGGTTTTTCCAAAACCTTCTCAACTTGATTGCCCCAGTAATTTTTCCTACTTTCAAATCCAAACCGCTGGCAAAGTTTCCAGTGAATAATTCTGGCAGTTCAGTCATGACACAGCTTGTAATCAGCTTGTGAAATTTTGCTGTAGCCACTGATCAAATAATCAATTGTTTCATCCTTTTTCTACAAAGGCAACATTTGCTGTTGTTTGTCATAAGTTGAATTTTCATCTTCATGCAATTAATTGGCAAAGCTTTTGCTTGAGCCACTATAATAAAACCTTCATTTTCTTTTTTTAACACTTATTATCTTAACCAACTCCATGTTGGGTTTTTATTGGCTTTTCCTTCTATATCTTTCAAGCATTGACTAAGTATTGGCTTGTTCTTCCAATTAATAAATCGGTTTTCAGTTATTTCTTTTCTATATTCAGCCTTTACCTTCATTGTTTTCAAGAGGCTTTCTTGATTGACTTCCTTTAATAAGAATTTTTGGCTTTTTTAATGTAGTCATTCATACCATTCTTTTTTTCCTCCAGAGTTTGTTTCTCCTATAAGCTCTAAGCCAGGGGTTCTCAACCTTGGCAACTTTAAGACTTGTGGACTTCAACTCCCAGAATTCCTCAGCCAGCAAAGCTGGCTGAGGAATTCTGGGAGTTGAAGTCCACAAGTCTTAAAGTTGCCATGTTTGAGAACCCCTGCTCTAAGCAAATAGAGATGATCAATACCACTTTTTGGTTGCAAGCATGGTGCATTTTCTTTTTTTTTCTTTTTTGTAAAAAAAATTCTTTTATTGAAACAATCAACATCAAACATAAGATTGTATTAGAAGGCAATCATCATATAACCTGCAGTACAACACTAAGGATTAATCTTTGTGAACGTCTGGTTTAGTAAACATTCCTCTTATATATGTTATAACTACTGTTTCTAGTCTATCACATACTGTTCATTCCAGCTTCGGAAGCAAATTCGTCTCAGTAGTAGTGCAATCTTCTATGATCCCTAGCAAAAGATCCTGAGGTAGAAATTCAGTAACCTGAGGTAGAAATTCAGTATGCATTTCCAATATTTAAGCAATCAACATTAAACATAGGATCATATTAAGAAGCAGTGAAATTCTCTAGAACAAAGACAAGTTTGGAGACTGTCCATATGTACTCTCCCACAGTTGATTTTTGTGAACAAATGGCAGAAATTGACATTTTTGCAGCTTCTTGCAATCAGCTGAAGGTCATGGGTTCTATCATGCTCTAAGCCATAAATGAAACCTTTCATGGACTCAAGGTTTCACCAAATCTCATCTTTTTAATAACTTTGAAGTTTATTTTTGTACTGCCTCTTTAAGATGGAAAAACATTCAGAACTGCGAGCCTACAAATTGCTGGGTGACTGCTTTAGAGAAAGATTTTGAAACTAATTAGAAAGATTCTCTCAGGGGAAAAGCAGCTGCTCGAAGAGCGTGGGCCCCCGGGAGGGTCTACCACCTGGAAGAGGACCCCTGGACGAGCCCAACAGGGTGAAGACCACCGCGGAAAAATCAGAGGGGGCCGGGCGAGAGCAACGGAGGCGGAAGCAGAAGGTACGGAGACAGAGACAGAGCAGGAGGTGGAAGGTACAGAGACAGAAACAAAGCAGCGACTCCCGGCGCGCCCGGACAGGGCCAAAATCGCCGCAGAACGACACGGGAGGACAGCGGACGGGGCTGAGGAGGCCGGTGGTGGCCGGCCGGCCGGCAGGCCCAAAGACACTGAGAACCCAAGCAGCCGCAGCCGAGGACAGCAGAGGAGAGCCGGCTGGAGAGCCGGCTGGAGCGGGGAGAGGACAGCAGACGGCGGAAGGCACCGGTAAGACCAGCGGGGGCCGATTAGAGCGCCGAGGGACAGCAGACGCAGGGGGAGCCCAGCAGCAGGGGGAGGACCCTCACAAGACCCCCAGAAGACCCCCCGGACCCCGAAAAGTCTAGTTGTACTGCACCTGGGGGGGGAAAGGGCCATCTGCGCAGGCCCCAAGCCACAGATCCGCTCCTCTTGCATCTTGCATCATCCCTGCCTGCTTACTTGAAAACAAATAGCACCCCCTAGTGGACTAAGAAAAGAAGGGGAAAAATCTTTTTTTTTCTTTTTTTTCCTGCTGTCAAAATATAAAATGTGGGGGGGGGGAGAAAAGGGGAAGGAAAAAAAGAAAAAAAAGAGGAAAAGGAAAAAAAAGGAATTTGATCCAACCTATCCTAGCAGCTTGACAATCTTGCACAGGAACAATCCTCCCACAATTCTTTGCATCAAGGGGTGGCTTTAAGGGTGGACAGGCCAACAGGAGGAGAAGCTCAAAATGGCCACCAAACAGACGAAACAGACCAAACTGCCACACCCGAAGGGAGCTGCACCCTCTCCGACACAGCCCTCCAATCTGCCAGGGAACACCCCACCCACCCACACACCCTCCCATCCAAATGCAGGCCCTCAGACCCAAACGCCATCCCATGCCCTCACAACAGCACACATGATCCAAGAACTAAAAGAGATGATAGAGACACTAAATGCGATGATAGAGACGCTGGTTAAAAGGATGGATGGCATGGATAGGAAATTGGAAGAAATGGGCGCGAGGACGGAGAAAAGATGCATAGAAGCAGAACAGAAGATGGAGGAAAGATACAAAGACATAAAACGGATGCTGGCGGACCAAGGTAGAGACCTAGAGAGAAAGTTGGAAGAACAACGCAGAGCGACGGCCACTGACCTGGCACAAATGAAGGAGGCACTGCAAGCACACTACAAGAAGGGGATGGAAGAAGTGGAGAACCGCATAGAGGGACAGATTGCAGAGGTGAAAAGAGAGGCTCAAGACCAGTCCACCATGATGCAATTCTGGCAAATGGCATTTGCAATCAGGTTCAGAGGGTGGAAAGAGACAACAAACGAAACCCAAGGAGGCCTGCTCAGGACCTTTGAAGGGGCCCTGGCGACATTTCTGGGTAAGAGCACCAATGAGATTGGGTGGCAATTCGAAAGAATCTACAGAGTTGGCGCATGGAGGTCAGTGAACAGGCATCAACCAAGGGACGTGGTCATCCACTTCGCAACACAGGGGCTCAGGAACCTCATCTCCGTCACTTCCTATAACATCCCCCAGGCGATGCTGAGAGACAGAAAGGACTACAAATTCCTGATCAACGAACTGAGATCACGTGCACTGCGATACCGATGGGAAACCCCAACAGGGGTGTCACTTTTCTATAGAAACAAGAGATATTACTTGACCTTGGTCCAGAAAGCCAAAGACTTCCTCGAGAAGGAACTGAAGTCGGGAGGCCCTCAACCCACCGTGAGAGAAGATGCAGATGGACCACCGGAAAGCGGGAGGGATTGAGGCCAACAAGCAAGCCGCGCAGAGGCACAGACCGGGGCAGTGGCAGAGGAAAGGAATGGACCACCTCGAGATGCGAGGGTGCAGAGAGCAGAGGGCAACAAAAACAAGGAGGCAGAACAGTCTACAGAGGACAGGCTACCAGGCTCCACTACCAAACACACAGACCAGCAGAGCAAGACCCCACAACCCAATATGAGCTTCAATCCGGATATCATGGGAACGAGACCAAAGAAGACAACAAGAGAAATAACAGAAGTGGTCTTGCGAGAATATCCTGCAACAGATAATGGCAACTAATTATTTGAACTGGAATGTGAACGGACTGAACTCCCCCCAGAAAAGGAGAAAAATAATCCACTACCTGAACCAAGGTAAAAGCGATATAATCTGCCTACAAGAAACACACATCAGAGCAGCAGACCAGAAATATCTGATCAACTACAAACTAGGCGCGCACTTTGTGGCAGCAGCGCCAAGAAAAAAGAATGGGATTGTTATATATGTAAAGAAACATGTAATGGCTAAGCTAATAGAGTCTGACCCCCAAGGTAGATACCTGGCAATTGAAATAACACAAGAGGACAAGAAGATTCTAGTAATGGGCGTATATGCACCAAATCAGCAACAAGGCAAATTCTACAAAAAGCTACACAAGAAAGTAATACAACTTAACTACAGATCTTACATTATCATGGGAGACTGCTCTAGACAAAAAAAGAACTGCACCTAACCCGCAAAAGCACTCCAAGTTGCCTAAATCCTTCTTTGATATGAAGGAGGACCTCGAACTGACAGACGTATGGAGGGAAAGGCATGGCAAAGAACAAGAATTCACCTTCTTCTCTGGCAGACATCAATCATTCTCCAGAATTGACTTTATATTAACTTCTAGCGACTTGTTAGTTTGTCTAAACGCGGTGGAAATCCTACCCAAGGTGCTAACGGACCACAACCCTGTGAGGATGGAATTACGACACGGCTCGAAACAGAGGAGATCCTGGAGAATTAATGAAAACCTGTTTAGACACGAAGAAAAGGTGGCGGAATGCAAAAATGCTATGAAGGAATTCTTCAACATAAATATGAACAACGAAACACCAATAGAAATGATCTGGGACGCCAGCAAGGCGTACATGCGCGGGATCCTCATGGACATGAATAACAGGCACCGTCGCAAACAAGAACAAAAAAGAAAAGAGTTAGAAAACGAGATAAGTAAAAGGGAGCAGCTATTAATAAAAAGGCCAGAGGACAAAGTCACCAAAGAAGGAATCAAGATCTTAAGAAAGCAATTTGACATGTTGATGGCAGACCAAGTTGCAAGGAATATACAATATGCAAAACATAAGACATTCTGCAAGGCCAACAAACTGGGCCACTGGCTAGCCTACGTCATAAGAAAGAAACAGAAATCCCGCATAATTGAAAAGATAGAATACAAAGGCAAGGAAGAATTCCGACAAAAAACCATCAAGAAAGCCTTCACAGAGTTCTACTCGAGACTATATGCCGAGGAGAAGACACAAGACAAAGAGATAGATGAGTTTCTACAAAACGAAAAGATACAGGCGATTACCGACACACAAAGAGAGGCCCTGAATGCCTTAATCACAAAGGAGGAAATACACTCAGCGATCACACAACTGAAAATAGGAAAATCGCCTGGGACGGATAGGATAACAGCGATCTACTACAAGCATCTCCAGGAAGAGATGTTAGAACCCCTCAGAAAGCTATTTGTCAACATTCAAGAAGGAGGCCAAGTCCCACCATCCTGGAAAACAGCCTACATCTCATTAATCCCGAAGGAGGGGAAAGACAACGCACAGCCCGCAAACTACAGACCCATCTCATTACTAAACACGGACTACAAAATCTTCACAAAAATTTTGGCCACTAGACTAATGACTGTACTACAAAAAACAATACACCCAGACCAAAGGGGATTTATACAAGGACGCCGGATGAAAAACAACATGAGACAGCTGTTGAACATAATAGAGTACCTGCACAACCAGTAACGGCACAACCAGGTACCCGCCGCTCTTATGTTTGTGGATGCAGAAAAAGCTTTTGACAGACTGAATTGGCCGTTCCTGACGAACTTGGTCCGGAAGATGAAAATGGGAGTACAGTTTCTCAACTCCATAACGGCAATCTACCAGAAACAAACAGGCCAGATCATTGTCAATGGAGACTTAACGGACTCATTCAACATTGAGAGAGGCACGAGACAGGGCTGCCCGCTATCACCCCTGCTATTTGTCCTAACACTGGAGATTCTACTAAACAGGATAAGAGCGGCAGAAGACATACAGGGTATACGGATCAGACAACAAGATTACAGACTATGTGCCTTTGCAGACGACTTGCTGGTGACAATGTCGCAACCAGTACAGTCAGCAAAGAGATTGATGGAGATAATGGAAGACTATGGTAGGGTGTCAGGCTTCAAAGTAAACATATCAAAAACAAAGATGCTAGTCAAAAACCTAGACAACAAAGCAAGACAGGACTTGGAAAGAATAACGGGTTGCGAAATAGTCAAGAAAGTTAAATACTTAGGAGTGGAGATAGAATCAACAAATGCGAAATTATACAAGAATAACTATGAGGCGCTGTGGAACAAGATACAAGCAGACCTGGAAAGATGGAAGACACTACGACTATCTCTGCTGGGCAGGATAGCAGCAGTTAAGATGAACGTATTGCCAAGATTTCTATTTCTCTTTCAAATGCTACCCATACTCAAAAGGGATGTGGATTTGGACGACTGGCAGAAGGACATCAACAGATATATTTGGGATGGTAAGAGACCGAGGGTGAAACTAAAAATCATACAGGACACAAGGAAGAGAGGGGGACTAAAAATGCCTAATCTAAAGCTATACTACTATGCAGCGACGTTGGTGGCGGTGAGTGACTGGATCAATATGACGAATGATAGAATACTGAATGTTGAAGGGCATGGTCTACTATTTGGCTGGCACGCATACTTAGTATACGACAAAAAGGCAGACAGGAACTTCAAGGAGAACCCACTACGGATCCCATTGTTATGGGTCTGGAAGAAATATAAACACCTCCTACATGACAAGATTCCCATCTGGACGATCCCCGGACATGCAATAGGGGATATGAACACATCCCAAGGGCAAGAAGTGGTGTCCTACAGTAAACTTGTACTGGGAGAAGAAAATGGGTTCCTCTTGAAACCCCAAGCAACGCTAGCAAGCAGAGGAATAGGAGGTACCTGGCTATCATATATACAACTGCAATCAAGGTGGCGTAAAGATAAGAAGAAGGGCTTCTCCCGGACCGACGAGAAACTAATTGAACAGATTAGAGAACAGGGGATCATGCACATCAAACGAGTGTACAGCATTCTGATAGAAATGGACTCTGAAACCGAACTAGTCAAGAGCTGTATGATAAAGTGGGAACAAGACTTTGGGCATTCTATCACCATGGACACGTGGGAGAAAATTTGGGTGAGAAATGTAGAATTTACTAAATCGCAACACTTAAGGGAAAACTTCTACAAGATGTTCTATAGGTGGCACCTCGACCCGAAAAAACTATCGCTCATCTACCCAGACTCCCAGCCCAAATGCTGGAGGTGTGGGGACGGGGAAGCTACCTACTTTCATGTATGGTGGACATGCAGAAAAATCAGAGCCTTCTGGAGGAAGATATGGTGGACTCTCCAAACCATTTTCACAAAGCGTATAGAATTTCTACCTCAGGTTTTTTTGTTAGGGATTACAAAGGATATCACTACCTCAGAGACGAACTTATTTCTGAACTTGATTACAGCAGCGAGATTGTTGGTGGGACAATACTGGAAGAATCCAGAAATACCGCCTATTGAAGAATGGACTGTGAAAGTAACACACTTGGCGGAAATGGCGAAAATATCAGCATACTTGAAAGGTCGCTCCAATGAACAATATTTGATAGACTGGAAACAATGGATAGACTATATCCAAGAGAAACACCAATCAAACAAAATGCATCTGGCATTTAGCTAAGGCTCGACGTGAGGAGGGAAGAATGTATAACAAATCAAATGTTTACAAAAACTAACACCTAATGTTGAATGTTTATGTTCTATGACTAATGCCTCTTAACACGATCTTATGTTTAATGTTGATTACTTTAATAATGAAAAAGCAGACTAAATTTTTTTTACCCCAGGTTATTGAATTTCTACCTCAGGATCTTTTGCTAGGGATCATAAAAGATAAAATGTAACAGACATATAGTTGAGGCTGGAAGTGAGGAGTAAAGAATATTCACCAAACCAGATGTTTACAAAGATTAATACCTAGTGTTATATGTTGTGTTCCATGATGATTGCTTATTAATATGATCTTAGGTTTAATGTTGAATGCTTTAATATTGAAAAAGCGGACTGAATTTCTACCTCAGGTTATTGAATTACTACCTCAGGACCTATTGTTAGGGATCATACAGGTTAAAAATGTAACAGGGGTATAGTGGAGGCTTGAAGTGAGGAGTGAAGAATGTTTACCTATTGTTGTATGTTATGTCCTACGATGATCGCTTCTTAATATGATCTTATGCTTAATGTTGATTACTTTAATAATGAAAAAGCAGACTGAATTTTTACCCCAGGTTATGGAATCTCTACCTCAGGATCTTTTGCTAGGGATCATAAAAGATAAAATACAACAGACATGTAGTTGAGGCTGGAAGTGAGGAGTAAAGAATGTTTGCCAAATCAGACGTTTACAAAGATTAATACCTAGTGTTATATGTTGTGTTCTATGATGATTGATTATTAATATGATCTTATATTTAATGTTTAACTACTACCTCAGGACCTATTGTTAGGGATCATAGAGGGGAAAAAATGTAACAGGTGTATAATAGAGGATTGAAGTGAGGAGTGAAAAATGTTTACCAAACCAGACGTCTACAAAGAATAATACGTAGTGTTGTATATCAGATGCTATGATGTTTGATGCATACAAAGATTTTATGTACAATGCTGATTGTTTTAATAAAGGAATTTTATTTTAAAAAAAAAAGAAGCAGTCCTCATAAAACATGAAAATACAGCATAAGGTATTAGTCTTTGTAAACGTCTGGTTTGGTAAACTTTCTTCGCTCCTCACGTCAAGCCTCAACTATACACCTGATACATTTTATTTGATTGGTGTTTCTCTTATATAAGGTCTATCTACTGTATCTAGTCTATCACATATTGTTCATTCGCGTTTCAGAATTAACTTCGTCTCAGTAATAGTGCAGTCTTTTATAATCCCTAGCAAAAGATCCTGAGGTAGAAATTCAATAACCTGAGGTAGAAATTCATTCCGCTTTTTCAATATTAAAGCAAACAACATTAAGCATAAGATCATATTAAGAAGCAAACATCATAGAACATAAAATACAACATTAGGTATTAGTCTTTGTAAACGTCTGGTTTGGTAAACATTCACTCTTCACGTCGAGCCTCAACTATACGCCATATACATTTTGTTTGATTGGTGTTTCTCTTGTATATAGTCTATCCACTGTTTCCAGTCTGTCAAGTATTGTTCATTTGAGCGATCTTTCAAATATGCTGATATTTTCGCCATTTCCGTCAAATTTATTGCATTTTCATTAGTTTTCTCCTCTTCCAAACTACATTACTAGGTTTCATCCATTCCTGCTGTATATTGAATAACAGAGACTGCTCAGGTATTAATTGCTTTAATGATGTTTCCACCATTTAGCTTTGATTTCAAAACTTTCTAAACTTTGAATATTTGTTAGAAATATTTTTCTTGATTTATTATTATTGTCCTGTACTCCAAATATATGTAAAGGTAAAGGTTTCCCCTGTCCAGTTGTTTCCAACTTTAGGGAGTGGTGCTCATCACCTTTTCTTAGCCAAGGAAGCCAGCATGTGGTCATGTGGCCAACATAACTATACACCAAAGTGCACAGAACACTCTGTTACCCTCCCACCAAAGTGATATCTATTTATCTACTTGCATTTGCATGCTTTCGTACTACTAGGTGGGCAGAGCTGGGACAAGAATGGGATCTTATCCCATTGCGTAGCACTCACATCTCAAAGCCAGACTGTCAGCTTTCTAGCTGACAAGTTCAGCATCTTTAACCACTGAACTGTTGCACCCCCTACTCCAAATATAAAACTCCAAATATAAAAACCTATATTGTATGTTGCTGAAATAAAATGTTTCCTGTAAAATCTATTTCTATCCTTTGAGAAGTAAGTGGCAGTGATTTCCATGAAGCTTTATACTAGTAGTAGGGTTAGAGGTTTTACAGTGCAATTCTATGTGGGTCTACTCAAAAATAAATTGACTCATTCAATTTCATGGATTATACTTTGGAAAAGTGTTCAAGAGTTACAGCTTAAGCAATTGTATTTTGCAGACTGACTTTAGATGCATTACATAAAATAAGACCTTCCAAATTAAATAGGATATTGCAAATATTTCAGTATGTACAACATATTGCATAGTTATAATATGCAATATTTTATTTCTTATAAAGGTAATTTACCTTTCATAACATTAATGTATTATTTATAGCATGTAAATACATATTATTTGAGCCATCTGTGAAACTTAATTTTTCATAAACAAATATATAGGCCAACTGGTTGTCCATCACATGTGATGAGACTTGAACTTCAAAAAAGCTGGAAGTTTCTACACTGGGAAATGTAATTTTAATATCTCTTAACATGAATTAAAAACCATAGAACATAGCAAGCAGAACATGCTATTGCCTCATAAATGTATGGGCATTTTTCTTCCACAAATGTTATCCAAAACAAGAAATTCAGATTTAAAGGTAAAGTTTCAACAATTCAACCATGAGTATTTATCAATTTATCAAACCTATGCTACTAATTTAATTCTAATAAACATGATGCATAATGTCAGTAATACATTTGTTCTTTTTTTAACAGTTAGTACTTTGAATATTTTACCTATAATTAAAAAATACCTACTTTTATTAGCCTTTTAAAAAACTGTTCCTTATTTGTTACTGTGAAAAGAAAAGAAGGTTCACTTGGCCTTAATGGCACTCCTGAATCAGCCATAGCTTTTAAGTATTAGATTGTTCCTATTTGATTGCATTTGCCTTCAGAACACTGGTGGACATAAAGGCTAAAAAAGGAAGTTCTTTATTCCCACTTTATCTCTGACTCAAATTCTCCATAATAATAATAGTAACAATACTGGACTGCATTACATGGCTGCTGTGGTGAATATAATGCATCGGAAACACTAGATAACTGTTGGCAAATACTGGATTTGCAAAACCAAAAAAATTGAGAGATCTTTATGAAAGCCCAGCAGCATATTAAGCAAATTAAGCCTTACAGTATGGATACTATCTTTTTTATCACCTGAATATCATTTTTTAAAAGTTACATTTAAACTGTAATGTGTAATCCAAAGCTGGCATTACCCTTGTATTACAGAACAGCATGGATAGAAAAGCTGTGAACTAAAGAGTAATTCCAATGAGCAAATCAGCTGGTTTTCAATTTCTACACTTATTGGTTCACATACAAATAGAACATAGGATAGAAAAGACCTCAGAGCTCTTCTAGTCCAACCCCTTGCTCGAGGCAGGTGACCTTATACCATCCTGGTCAAATGAGTCCACAATCCTGTGGTTCCTTATGCATCCTGCAGGATCTATCAACACCCTATTATTTCTGAGCTAACAGTCAAAGACAATCTCCAAACTAGAAAAAATCTTGGTCCACTCTGGAGAGGAGATACGATGGGCAGGCGGGTCGCGGATTTCCGCCAATTGTCCTGTGACAGATAGAGCGCCCCCCAACGCTTATGATCGGAAAAGGTGGACCAAACATCCCGAGAGCCGCCAGATCGGCTGTTTATCTGTGTCACTGTGCCAAGCGCCGCCTCGCTGCTTACCTGAGGTGCCCCTGCCGAGAGCAGAAGTGGGCGCGTGTGCCCAGGAGGCGCCAAACACCGCTGCTGCTGCTGCTGCTGCTGCTATCCGCGGTGGCGACCAGGGTCCGCGGGCTGTCCTCCCCGCCACTCTCGAGTTTGATTCGGCCACTGTCCCCTGAGCTTCTGCGGTTCTTCCCCTCCTGCCAAGGGCCGGGTAAATGCTCCCTCGCGCACGCCAATGCGTCGGGGAAATAGGGCTCCGGCGATTTTTTGAACCCAGATTTGTTGGTAAAGCTGTCGCCGCGGTTACTTCTGCGCCCACTTTTTCTCATGATGTGAGGGGACGCCGCATGCCGGGTTCCGGCTTCCTCCCAGCGCCGGCAGCGCAGTCCCGTGAGGGACGGAAAGAGAAGCCCGGGAGAGCCGCGCAAGCGGCCACGAGCCTCCAGAGGAGGACGCTGGACACCGGGGGGTGGCGGTGGCGCCCGCTGCTGCTGTTGCTGCTGCTGTCGGTAGCGCAGGCTTCTCGGAGAACATTAAGTTGCAGGCGCACCGATTCTAGCAGCGGCGTTTTGGCTTGAAACTTGCTGTGCCGGCGACCCGAAGGGGACATTCTCCCAGCAGCGTCTCAGGCGCTCCCGGGAGGGAGTAAGGATGGCTGGGCTCAGATCATCGGGGGCTCTCGCGCGCCTGCTCGCTCGCGTGGCCTGCGTGCCTCCAGCAGGAATGGGAAGCGCGGGGATCTTAATGTAGTAGGGCGGGGGCGGCTGGATCGGGAGGTTCCCTGGTGATCGCGGCCGCCGCTGCTGCTGCTTGGGAGAAGTTAGCCGGAATCTCTAGCCGGAGACGAGCGAGAGCCGCGGGGCGAGAGGCAAACGACGAAATGGGTCACCGCGGGCATAAAAAGTGCCGTCGGATCGCCTCCCACGGTCCGGGAACCAACCAAATAAATAAAGTAGGCTTGGCTTGGTTGAGCGGCAAGAGAGAAAGTTGCCGAGGGTTGGCGGCTGAAGGAGCGCTCCCTCCTGACGGTGTCTTCCCGCTTCTCTTGTTTTTGCACAAGTGCAGGAAATGCTCCACTGACCTACATATTTTCCCAAACATCCGTGACCTCCCGCGGGAGGAGGAGAAAAGGGAGGATCTAAAAAGAAAATGTCTTTTTTGGGCTCTGGGATGAAGGCTCGAGCGAAGACAGAATCCTGGATAACGCAAATGGAGGGTGGGGTGTTTTCCCCTCCAACGCTGACTACAGAGAGGCAATGAAGCAGGTAACTAATTTGCATAAAAGGCTCCCTATGCTCTAGCCAGGAGGACGTACTGGAATTTAACATGCTCTCTGCGAGTTTTGTATCAGAAAGGGCTGCTGGCTGTGAGAAGTTTAGATGTCTTTGAAATGTAAACTTTTTCAGATGAACTAACCAATTTACCTTTATGTCTTTCCAGATTATGGCCCTGTGAAAATAAATCAGGTTTTCATTTTTTTAAATTTAAAATTCAGATTTCATTTTTAAAAAAAAACACTTCCGATTCCGGACTTCCTATTCAACTTCCAAGGATAAGTTTCCTAATTTTGGTAACAAGTTTCAAGATGAATTACATTTCTCTGCTGTTAGACAACGAATAGAGTAGACTAGAACAGAACAGAATAGAATAGAACAGAACCTTGGAGGTCTTCTAGTCCAGCTCCCTGCTCAAGCAGGAAGACCTATATCATCTCACACAAGTGGCTGTCTAGTCTCTTCTTGAAAATCTCCAGTGATGGAGCGCCCATGATTTCTGAGGGTAAGCTGTTCCACTGGTTAATTGTCCTCACTGTCAGGAAGTTTCTCCTTAATTCCAGGTTGCTTCTCACTTTGATCTGTTTCCAACCATTGTTTCTTGTCCTTCCCTCTGGTGCTCTGGTAAATAACGTGACCCCCTCTTCTTTGTGGCAGCCTCTCAAATACTGGAATATTGCTATCATGTCTCCCCTATTTCTTCTTTTCTTTAGACTAGCCAAACCCAAGTCCCACAGCCGTTCTTCGTATGTTTTAGTCTCCAGGTCTTTGATCATCTTAGTTGCTCTTCTCTGATTTTTTTCCAAACTCTCAACATCTTTTTTGTGATATGATGACCAAAATTGGCTGCAGTATTCCAAGTGTGGTCTTACTAGGGTTTTATAAAGTGGTACCAATACTTCACGTGATCTTGATTCTATGCCTCTATTTATACAACCCAGGATTGTATTAGCTTTTTTGGTTGTTGCTCTACACTGCTGGCTCATAGTCAAGTGATCGTCCACTAGGACTCCAAGGTCCTTCTCACAGTTGCTGTTTTTGAACCAGGTCTTGCCCAATCTGTACTTGTATCTTTGATTTTTCCTGCCTAAATGTAAAACTTTGCTTTTCTCTACCTTGAATCTCATTTTGTTGGATAGGGCCCATTGTTCAAGTTTGTCAAGATCTTTTTGGATCCTGAGTTTGTTTTCTGGGGTGTTGGCTATTCCTGTCAGTTTGGTGTCATCTGCAAATTTGATGAGTTCCCCTTCAATTCCCTCATTAATTCATGTATGAAGATATTGAAGAGTACTGGGCCTAAGACGGAACTTTGTGGTACCCTGTTGCTTACTTCTCTCCATGTAGATGTGGTGCCGTTGAGGAATACTCGTTGAGTACAGTTTGCCAGCCATCTACAGATTCATCTGATGGTGATGTTGTCTATTCCATCTTTTTCTAGCTTACCAAGGAGTAGGTTGTGGTCTACTTTATCAAATGCCTTACTGAAATCTAAGTATACTACATCCATGGCAATTTGCTGTTCTACTAGTTTAGTCACTTTATCATGCCAAACCAATCTTATTTCATTCTTTGATAAAGTGACTAAACTAAAAGTGCGATGTTAACAAACCCATGCTGTCTACTAGTTATAAATTTGTTTGATTCTAGTTGTTCGCAGATCTGTTTTTTGATTATCTTTTCTAGGATTTTCCCAAGAATGGATGTTAAATTGATTATAGTAGGTTAAGTTCAACTTTGGTATTAAAAGTGCCATGTTTTTTTTTAAAAAATGAGTCAGTTCTGTATTCAAAACTAATTTGAGAATCTTTTAAGCAAACCCCTAAAATTGCTGGATTCAAATTATGTGACAGTTTTAATACTAAACCTGGTTGCAATGTTTTATTAATATTGAAATACAATATATTCCCACATTTTTTCATATTCATCTCCAGCAAGTAAAAAAGATAGTGAGAAATAAAGACAGCAAAAGAAAACGGAGCAAGCTACAAGATATGCATAATCTGAAGAGAAGCAATTAAAAATAAAATAACTCTTTAACATTCGGACTAATTGCCTTTAGATTTCATCCTAGTATCATGCATTCTAATGTTCTTGATGAAAGGTGAGGTCACTAAATTCCAATATTAGAAAAGGAGCTTACAAGATCTTTACTTTTTACAAGATATAATTTCCCACAGGGATCATTGTTTGCCTGGAAGTAAGATTAGCATTCAGCTCCAGGAAATATGATCAGATCAATATTACAAACCAAGGGTAGAGTTGCAGTGAATAGTCTATAAAGCAGACATGTCAAACTCGTGACATCACATGATGTGCAACGTATCGGGACGGTTTTGTCATTGCCAGCAACAGGGTGGGCACAGCTTCCATCTACTTGGAATATACTAAGAATATTTAGCGTGGTACTAAAAAGTAACCTCCAATCCAATTAAGTTATCTGATAGTTAAAGACATAGTTAAGTATCCATTGCAAGAAAAGCAGTTATCACGACTGCTGGTGCTATGGTTATGATGCCATAGTCCTGCATTGTTCATATATAATAGGTAACAAATAAACAATGAGTAGTTAGTATGCCTATAGCTACACCACGACCACCACTATTCTGCAACATATCAACCCAGGAGTTTCTGCAAGGAAAAGTAAGGATCAATGAATACAGCAATGAATATAGCAGTTGCATTTTAAAAAATATAGGACTGACAGAATCAGAGCAGGATTATACAAAGAAGAAATGTTTCAATTCCCCATCTCTACTGGATTCTGTGTTTGTCATCACCAGCAGTTCCTCTTCCAAGGAAATTGGAAGAGGTGGGAGAGGGAGGCAGTAGCTGCTGGGGTTAAATCCATGCCTCTTCCTCTCCTTCATACACCTTGATTGCTGCCAAACACTGCTAAAATATATGTGTAATTTATCAAATCCAATTACACATTGAAAATAAATGTTGGTTTTCATATCTATATCTATATACATATACATGTATAACATCTATATATATGTATGTGTGTGTATGTGTGTGTGTGTGTGTGTGTGTGTGTGTGTGTGTAGGTCTTTGGTTATTCGGGTTTTTTCCCACGTAAAATTGGAACTGTCTTGGCAACGTTTCGACGAAGTCCTATTTGTCATCTTCAGGCTGGTGTTTTCGGCTTCATGCTTCTAGGAGCAACTTCCCTTACTGGATGTCTTAGTCTACAAGAAATCCAGTGGCTCCCTAGGACACACCATCTACCAGAAGAAAACACACATACACCGCTATCTGCACGCACTCTTACACCACCACCCAGCACAAGACACTCATCTCCAGAACAAAACGCTTAGCTGGCGAACAACACCTAAAAACCAAACTACACACTCTCACTAATGTACTAACATTCAACGGATTCCAAAGAAATAAGATTACCAACCTAATCCAAAAAGAAACCCCCACTAAAATCCAAGACAGAGAACAAGAAAACGGCAAAGCCCTCCTCCCATACATAAAAGGCACCACAGACAGGATCAGCAAGATCCTCCACAAACATAACATCAAAACAGCATTCTGCACAAACAGAAAAATATCCACCATCCTAAGAAACCCTAAAGACAAAATTGAGTTAGAAAATCAAGGAGTATATGAAATCCCATGTACTGCCTGCTCCACCACATACATCGGACAAACCAACAGAAGAATAAGTGCACGCATTGAAGAACACAAAAACTCAGTCAAAAAGGAGGAACCAACTTCTTCCCTGGTCCAACACCTTAAAGCCACAGGACATGAAATTGATTTTAAAAAGACCAGAACTATCGCCAAAACTGAACACTTTATATATATATATTACACATACATACACATGCACATGCACACATATCCAATAACATACATATACAAACACACACACACACACACACATTCACATATATATATATATATATATATATATATATATATATATATATATATATATATATATATATATATATATATATATATATATATATATATATATATATATATATATATATATATATATATATATATATATATATATATATACAATACTATAGAGGCAAATATTTTTATCAATAATAAAATGTATTCAGAGTCTGTGGTGGGATCTAACAGTTAATGAGGAAAGCAACTAATATGATATATGAAACTTATTGTGAATTGGGCAAAAATTATAAATATCTTAGCAATTGTTGTTAGCCCCAGCATCTTTAGATGCAAAATAATAGCCAAGCTATTCTTCTATGATCACTTGAGTTAGCATTGTTTTTATTTTTAATGGATAGAAAGTAGAGAAGTAGGTTTTGTTCAACTTGGAAATTAAACTTCTCCTAGAATCTGAAAAAAGAGTGCACAGAGTAGCCAAATTTTAATTGGCATTCCAGGCAATGCAGTCCAAAAATGGAGGTTGTTGGGGAGAATATTAAATTAATATTAGAAAAAAAATTATTTATATTATTTGTATCAACTAATCAGTAAGTAAAAACACCCAGTCAATGGAATAATCAGTAGCAAATGAGAACATTTACATAACACTCTTGTACATAACCTCTTGTATACAGCGACATGCATTCTCTCTCATTATGCATCAATGTACATTTAATAAACAAAATAGTTATCTCTATTCCCTGACAGAAAATTATCTGTAAATCTTTGGTTTCTCACAATGGAAAAACCAATCATTTCACCTGGAGTATGAGGAAGGGGTGAAAAGCTAGCCTACTTTCTTTTTCATCTTGCCTTTTCCACTTGTTAAACAACTCGCCGTCTGGAGAGCCGAAACACAGACCACCCTCAAGACAGACACACACACCAACAAACTCCGAAGACTACAAGAACACCAGAAACAAACCCCTCCTCCCTCACAGCCACACATGAAACAAACAGTGCATAACATCTCAGATAGGATCCTCACCAAAGCTGAAACCAATGTCCTTTCCAAAGGATTCAACTTTGCAGTTGCTCCCAAACACATCCCCACTGAAACCATTATATGCGGAGTTGAAACCAGCCTGACCAAAATCAACCCCGACGACGCTAACAGAATCAGACTCGAAATCACCAACATACTCTGCACCAGCAAGCCACCCAAAAGCAACTTACCCAAAGAGGAGCAGACAGCACTACTTAACCTGAAACAAGACACCAGCATAATAATCCTACCAGCAGACAAGGGCAACGCCACGGTGGTCATGAATACATCTGACTACCAAACCAAATTAACCAACCTACTCCAAGACTCCACATACAAACCCCTAAACACAGATCCCACCACCTACCTGGAAAAAACCACTAGATCCAAAATAAAAACCCTCCCCCATTAGCGAAGAGATCCAGCAAAGAATCATTCCCAGAGAAAAATCATCCAGATGCCCTAAGCTCTATGGTCTCCCCAAGATACACAAAGAAGGAACCCCACTTAGACCCATAGTCAGCTCCATAGGCTCACCTCTACAAAACCTAGCCAAATTTCTCGCCAAACAAGTACAGCCCTATGCAGAATCCATCACCTCACACGTAAAAAACTCATTCCAGTTCATAGAGATCATAAAGGAGCAAAACTTACAGCCCAGCGACCTACTCGTTAGCTTCGATGTCATATCCCTCTTCACCCAAGTGCCAATCAAAGAAGCCTTAACAGCTATCCAAAACAAATATAACCCCCCCAAACACATCCTAGATCTGACCAACCACTGTCTATCCAACACATACTTCATCTATAACGGACAAAAATACAAACAAATAGAAGGAGCACCCATGGGATCACCCCTCTCACCTGTCATTGCAAACCTCTACATGGAACACTTTGAAACCCAAGCTCTAGAAAAATCTGACCACAAACCCAAACTCTGGCTCAGATACGTAGATGACACCTTTGTAATCTGCCCACATGGGAAAGAAAAACTGGACAACTTCCTCACACCTCAACAGCCTACACCCCAAAACACAGTTCACCATGGAAACAGAAACTAATAACCAACTTCCCTTCCTGGATGTCTTAGTCTACAAGAAATCCAATGGCTCCCTAGGACACACCATCTACCAGAAGAAAACATACATAAACCGCTATCTGCACGCACTCTCACACCACCACCCAGCACAGATCAACTCCGTAGCCAAGACACTCATCTCCAGAACCAAATGCCTAACTGACGAACAACACCTAAAAACCGAACTACACGCTCTCACTAATGTACTAACATCCAACGGATTCCAAAGAAATAAGATTTTCAACTTAATCCAAAAAGAAGCTCCCACTAAAATCCAAGACAGAGAACAAGAAAACAGCAAAGCCCTCCTCCCATACATAAAAGGCACCACAGACAGGATCAGCAAGATCCTCCACAAACATAACATCAAAACAGCATTCTGCACAAACAGAAAAATATCCACCATTCTAAGAAACCCTAAAGACAAAATTGAGTTAGAAAATCAAGGAGTATATGAAATCCCATGTACTGCCTGCCCCACCACATACATTGGACAAACCAACAGAAGAATAAGTGCACGCATTGAAGAACACAAAAACTCAGTCAAAAAAGAGGAACCAACTTCTTCCCTGGTCCAACACCTTAAAGCCACAGGACATGAAATTGATTTCAAAAAGCAGAACTATCGCCAAAACTGAACACTTTATATATATATATATTACACATACATACACATGCACATGCACACATATCCAATAACATACATATACAAACACACACACACACACATTCACATATATATATATACAATACTATAGAGGCAAATATTTTTATCAATAATAAAACGTGTTCAGAGTCAAAATTCACAGGAATGATGCATTTTATGAGTTGGAAGGGACTTTTAATATCCCTGTTTAGTGCAAAAGCAATCGATCCCTTCATTGTTGGGCCTATGTAACTCCCTGATCACTTTAATTAAAATAGGTTTTCTTGGAAGCTCCCAGCAAAGGGAGTCCATATTGTTCAACAGAGATTAGAACTTCAACCTGTTGATCCTTTGTCCTGCCATCATTTTCAACAGAATAGAGGACAGATATTACACCAGACTTGAGGCAGCCTTTAGATATCTATAGGCCACTGCTCCCTCGGATGGAACAAGGGAGGGCAAGCGACAAAAGAAGTGTTACGCCGATGTGATGCAAGAATCACCTTTTTTGTACATGTATCGACACAGCGTGCCCAAATGAAAGAGCTCAACACTATTTTCTTCATTTTAATAAAAGTGGTGCAAAAAATTAGGTTTAAACAATTGCAGTCCAAGGTTGCACTGGTCCTTTTTGCGGTTTACCATACTACTCACTCATATTCAGTGGTGATGCTATAGAAAGCTTAGATGCTTCTTACACACACTGTTACCAAACCACGTTTTCACAATCTGGCATTTATGCATTTGATTTTTCTTAAACCCAGATACAGGACCTTACACTTGAAATTCAGAATGTACTTCATTCTGTTGGGTTTGACATAACATTCCAAAACCAAGATTATGTTGATATTTTCTAAAGTATTACCAATAGCTATTTATATAGCTTGGTATACTTGCAAATAACCATTCCTTGCTTTGTAAGTTAAATATGCAAGTTTTTTTGTTTACTTATTTATCAGATTTATATGCTGCTCATCTCAGGGTGCAAGGTGACACTGAGTGGCTAGTTTAATCTGTTTAGTCTGACATACCTAGTTTTTGACAAATCTTTGTTGGCTCCTGGTAACGACATCCTTTTCTAATCTGCTACTTGACAATCTGTTTTAGAAACTTCCAGAGTACAAACATCAAACTAATTTTTCTGTATTCTCTAGCATCTTCTTTCTTCTTATTTTTGAATGTTGGGATTTTGTTGCTCTTGTTCAGTTTTTCATTATATTACTGGTGTTTCAAAAAAAAATTCCGCCACTTCTCCCACAGCTTGGTATCTGATTCACCTGTCCCTACAGACTTGACATTTTGATTTAAGGTTATGCCATTTGGGGGGTGTCACTTCTCTATTGCTTATTATTTAGGATTTTGAGTCAGGTTGTTTGGTTTTTTTGCCCAATATTTCCAGTATAGTTATTCCCCATTAAAAGGTGTGGAGATGGAGGAAAAATGCATCCACTAATTCTTCATAAGAGGGCTTTATGTGGTTGCAAGCGGTTAAAATTTCTATAGTTCAGAATTTATGAGCTTCATCTGAAAATGGAGGTGGCAAAAACTAAACCTCAACTATTACAAAATGCCCAGCAGGAGTTTCTGTTGTCTCATCAAGAAGTAGTTCTTGAATTATAAAACAGTTTGCGTATATTTGTGTGTGTGTGTTTCTCCTGACTCAAGAGTATAATTACAGTCACTATGTTTTCTCAGGAATTCAGTGGAATTTAATTCTAGTTAGATGCATATACAATTAGTGGTTGAATTATTTATTATTAAGTTTAGCAAGGAGAGTTGTTTACTTTAAAAATCTTCATCTGAACTCAATGAGTAGAAGAGATTGAAGGTGTTGATGTGTATCCCAACATAATGCAAAACTGCAGGTTTCTCTGTTGCCTTTCCTCAAAGCATAAATAGTAACTTTATTTGGCTATGCAATGCAATTGTCAGTTTGAGTAAAAGCTTTCTCACAGTTATTTTGAAGAAGAAAAATATAGGTCAATATCTGTATTTCTGACTTGTATTGTTTGTTACTAATATTCCTTTTGAAAACTAGTCAATATACACTATGTGATAAAAAGCTATATAATTAGCTTGCAGTTCAAATGAATGAACTAGGTTTTGTTCATGTTACAAAGATTTTGGAATATCATGTTTAATTATTTCTGTCTGTAGCACAAAAACATAGGCCTTTTCTTGTTTTTGCATCCTTTGTCCCTTGCTTTGAGAATCAAGTTATAATCACAATCAGATTAAGTCTAGTATTTAAACATATTTTAAAAAGTGTATTTTGTTTCTCCAGCTGAAACTCTCTCTTTTTCCCTTACTGGAAATTACCAGTAGTGATTAAATAATATTTTAGAGAACTAAACATGAAGTATGAGATAAAGCAGGAACTGAAGGTTTATTAATTTATATGTCTAATGCAGGGTAAAATTCTGTAAAGTCAGCCTTGAAACTTCATTAGTGTACCATTTTAAATGTAAAATCAGAACTTAATGAAAAAATCAGATACATGCATTGATTCTGATTTCCTATTAAACCTGTGCTTAAGTACTAAGCAAGCAAGCAATCTATAATATTGGGGACTCCGTTATTATATAGGATTACAATATTCTCATTCATTATGAATATGTTCAAACAATAAACCATTCAAAGTCAAAAGACTTCAAAAGAGCTTAAGTAAACGCCCTTTAAAAACTACCAAAATATATTTTGACAATATCAAACTAATGCTGGTTTAGACAAATCACTGTCGCCAAATGCTTTCGACACTAATATTCTCCACCAAAATTTTCCAACGTTCTTAGGAGGCATTTGTGTGGGTGTTTGTGTATTAATCTTGATTTCTAATGATTTCCTGGACAAGTCCCGGAAATTAACTAGGAAAGATTTAGGAAGTGGTTTGCCCTGGCCTACTTCTTCTTAGAACTGAGTGAAAGAGCATGATGCTAGGGAGTGTGTAAGGAATCACAAGTGGTATAGCACTAATCAGGAAAGTCAATGGCACTCAAGAGGTGCATTGTGGGTCAGGGAGGGTGTACACAGATGTGGTGCGAATTAGAAAGCATAATGAGAGTGTGCAAGAGATGCAGTATGAGTAGGAGAGGGTGTGGGGATGCTGCATGTATATCTCAGATGATGCAGTATGAGTAGGAGAGGGTGTGGGGATGCTGCGTGTGTTGGGAATGTTGTGTGGGGGTGTGTAGGTAGATAGTTCAGTGTGAGCACAAACATGAGGGGAGATTGTGTGGATGAAGGAGACTTACACAAGGAACTTGCAACTTAACCCTATCTGAACCAAGAAAGTAGATTTTCGGTACCATACTTACAGTTGAAAGATTTATTGTTCTTTAGTAAGAAGATAAACATATGGCCCAGCTATCCAGTAGACTGCAGAAATTGAAGTTATTAGCAATTTACAAACCAATAACCTATTGATGTAGATTGATTATGGATGATCAAAACGAATTATTTCTTCTATTTACAGAAATGTTTACTATATAACTTTTATGCATGTATGTGTGTTTCCAACTATATGCCATGTATGTTTTTTATTTTTGTTTCAGCTTTTTCTTTCTTTCTTTGCAATTTTATATATACTTTTTGTTTGTTTTTGTGTATTTAGTTCATAAAAATATACCCTGTGGGGGGGAAGGGAAAATCTTTTGGGGGCATTTCTGTCCATGGAAAATCCTTCTCCTTCTCTTTCTGCTTCTTCTTCTCCTCCTCCTCCTCCTCCATCATCATCATCATCCTAGCAAGTTTTATAGAATATAGGCAATAAAAGCAAAATTCATGCCAGCAAGGATGGATGGACAGCACTTCAGTTTAACAAGTGGAAAAGGCAAGATGAGAAAGAAAGTAGGCTAGTTTTTCACCCCTTCCTCATACTCCAGGTGAAATGATTGGTTTTTCCATTGTGAGAAACCAAAGATTTACAGATAATTTTCTGTCAGGGAATAGAGATAACTATTTTGTTTATTAAATGTACATTGATGCATAATGAGAGAGGATGCATGTCGCTGTGTACAAGAGGTTATGTATAAGAGTGTTATGTAAATGTTCTCATTTGCTACTGATTATTCCATTGACTGGGTGTTTTTACTTACTGATTAGTTGATACAAATAATATAAATATTTTTTTTTCTAATATTAATTTAATATTCTCCCCAACAACCTCCATTTTTGGACTGCATTGCCTGGAATGCCAATTAAAATTTGGCTACTCTTTGCACTCTTTTTTCAGATTCTAGGAGAAGTTTAATTTCCAAGTTGAACAAAATCTACTTCTCTACTTTCTATCCATTAAAAATAAAAACAATGCTAACTCAAGTGACCATAGAAGAATAGCTTGGCTATTATTTTGCATCTAAAGATGCTGGGGCTAACAACAATTGCAACTAAGATATTTATAATTTTTTGCCCAATTCACAATAAGTTTCATATATCATATTAGTTGCTTTCCTCATTAACTGTCAGCCCTCCCAGATAAACCAGACAGGAAACACAATCAGATAAAGTAATTCTACTTTATTGTAAGACAGCTCTACATTTACAGAATTTTGCAAGTCTCAAAGTACAAACCATCAGCTTTTTCTTTTTATAGCTTGATCCATTAGAGCAGGTCCTTCCAAATTTCTTCCTTAAGCAACTGCAGACTTCTCTCTTTTGTCTATCACTCCCTAAACAACTCTCCTCCATCTCTCAAGGCCATTTCTACATCCCATTGCATTAATATCTTAAACTAGAGATATATCCCAAATTAATGATATTAAAGATGTCACTGATCAAGTGCAGCACAATAATGAATGAATTGAAAAAATTAAGCCTGGAGCTCTCCACTTTATAGTACATGTCTAGGTGGGGCCACATTTTGAATTTTGTTTGCCTTCATGAGCCCTTCCTTCTTTAAGAGTAATGGTATTAATAATTATATTTCATATGTTCTTCAATATGTTCTTCGTATGTTTATTGAAAAATAGAGAACAGTAAATAATAGGTATGTATTATTTTGTGATAATCTATTTTATTGACAATAAATTATCGTGTTTATTGAGTCATCAAAATTTCTGAACTTAATATTCACATTAGTGCAGATTCATTGCATGTCCACCTTTCCTTCCGCAGGTTATATATAATATATATCTCAGATGAAAAGTAACAATAGAAGTTATATCTCTGGCATAATGAATATGTGTCACTAGTATTTGGATCACCCAATTAACATGTCTGTATATGCAGCAGATCAAGAGCTAAACATGTTTCTATGGTTATCTTTTCTGGCCTTGAAAATTGTGATCAAAGTGCTTTTTCCTTGAATCCAACCTTGGACTGTGTCTTTATAATTAGCTATTAAGCTATTCCTTTGTTAAACACTATAAAACATTTATTTAATCAACACTGGTGGAGGGGAGTAATGAGGACAAGAGGAATTTTATACTAGAAAATCAAGGGTTGCACAGCTCAGTAATTTCTCAAATTATGAATAATATTTTCAGAATATTCTCTATAGGTAGAGTATAGCTAGATAACTAGGATCAGCTCATCTTCCTACTGATTCCTGAATCAAGTTAACCTGGAACTAGGAACTCCATTAAATTCCACCAAACATTCTGAATCTAGCAAATTCTGTGAAGCTTTAGAGAAAGAAAAAAGCCATTCGAAAGTTTAGGAGAGGGAAGGAACTAAAAGTAAGATTTATTTATTTATTTGTTTGTTTGTTTGTTCGGATTTGTATACCGCTCCTCTCCGAAGACTTGGAGTGGCTCACAACATACCGTATACATAAAACAATTTCAGTCTAAATCCAAACAAAAACATTAAAAATAAAACCCCACACATACTCATCAATCACACCACAATCAACAATCATCCCCAGGCCTGCCGGCAGAGGTAGGTTTTTAAATTCTTTCGGAAGGCCGGGAGAGTGGGAGAAACGTGGACTTCAGGAGGCAGTTGGTTCCAGAGGGCGGGCGCCACAACAGAGAAAGCCCTCCCCCTAGGGCCTGCCAGATGACATTGTTTCGCTGACGGGACCCGGAGAAGGCCGACCCTGTGTGCTCTCACCGGTCGTAGGGAAGTATGTGGCAGAAGACGGTCCCGTAAGTATCCAGGTCCAATGCCATAAAGGGCTTTATAGGTAATGACCAACACTTTGAATTGCGCTCGGAGACCGATAGGCAACCAATGCAGCATGCAGAGAGTTGGCAAAATGTGGTCACGACGAGGAAGGCCCACAATTGCTCGTGCAGCTGCATTTTGCACTAACTGTAGTCTCCGAACACTCTTCAAGGGTAGCCCCATGTAGAGAGCGTTGCAGTAGTCGATCCTCGAGGTGACAAGGGCATGTGTGACTGTGAGGAGAGACTCCCGATCCAAATAAGGGCACAACTGGTGCACCAGGCGAACCTGGGCAAATGCCCCCCTCGCCACAGCCGACAAATGATGTTCCAATGTCAGCTGTGGATCGAGGAGTACACCCAAGTTGCGGACCCTCTCTGAGGGGTTTATAGACTCACCCCCCAGAGTAATGGAAGGACAGATTGAAGTGTCCTTGGGAGGCATCACCCATAGCCACTCTGTCTTCTCGGGGTGGAGGCTTAATCTGTTAACGCCCATCCAGACACTCACAGCCTCCAGACACCGGCACATCACCTCAACTGCTTCACTGATTTGGCCAGGAGTGGAAATGTACAGCTGAGTATCATCAGTGTACTGATGGTATCTCACTCCGTGCCGGTGGATGATCTCACCCAGTGGCTTCATGTAGATGTTAAAAAGTAGGGGGAGAGAACCGACCCCTGAGGCACCCCACATGGGAGTAACCTAGAGGTGGACCTTTGACCCCCCACAAACACCGACTGCAACCGACCAGAGCGATAGGAGAACCACCGTAACACGGTGCTCCCCACTCCCAATCCCTCCAGCCGGCGCAGAAGGATACCATAGTTGATGGTATTGAATGCCGCTGAGAGGTCAAGAAGCACCAGGAAAGAGGACTGGCCTCTATCCCGGGCCCGCCAGAGATCATCCATCAGAGCGACCAAAGCAGTTTCGGTGGAGTAGCCTGGCCTGAACCCGGACTGCCGAGGCCCCAGATAATCGGCTTCCTCCAGAGACCGCTGGAGCTGGAGTGCCACCACCTTCTCGACAACCTTCCCCACAAAGGGGAGGTTGGAGACCGGACGAAAGTTGGTCAAAATTGCTGGATCCAGGGAAGGCTTCTTGAGGAGGGGGCGCACTAGTGCCTCCTTTAAGGGAGCCGGAAAGGACCCCTCCCTCAAAGAAGCGTTGACAATCTCCTGGATCCAGGTGCGTGTCACCACCCTACTGGCAGAAACCAGCCAGGAGGGACACGGGTCCAACAAACAGGTGGCGGAACTCACAGCTCCAATGTCCCTGTCCACTTCATCAGGCGTAACAGCCTCGAACTCGCCCCAGATGATCGGACAAGAACATGCCCCTGTTGCCTCGACTGAATCATTATCACTTTCACTTTCACTTTATTTTGACTTATATGCCGCCCTTCTCCTCAGACTCAGGGCGGCTCACAGCAAATAATACAAATACAAAATATAAATTAGTTAAAATAACAATATACAATATAAAAAACAATAAAACTATACCCACTCATACAACATACAGTCCCAATCAAAGGCCCAGGGGCAGAGCGCACCTCACAAGCCCCAAGCCTGTCTGCATAGATGTGTTTTTAAAAGTTTTCGGAAAGCTAGGAGGGAAGGAGCAGTACGAACCTCTGAGGGAAGTTGATTCCAGAGGGCTGGGGCAGCAACAGAGAAGGCCCTAGCCCTAGGTCCCACCAAACGGCATTGTCTAACAGACAGGACCCGTAGGAGGCCAACCCTATGTGCCCTAACCCGTCGCTGGGATTTATGAGGCAGAAGACGGTCCCGCAAGTATCCTGGCCCATTGCCATATAGGGCTTTATAGGTCATAACCAACACTTTGAATTGTGTTCGGAGACCAATTGGCAGCCAGTGCAGCTCACGGAGGGCTGGAGTGACATGAGCATGTCTTGGGAGACCCAAGACGGCTCGCGTGGCCGCATTCTGAACCACCTGCAGTCTCCGGACATTTTTCAAAGGTTGCCCCATGTAGAGAGCATTACAGTAGTCAAGTCTCGAGGTGACAAGGGCATGGGTGACTGTGAGGAGTGATTCCCGGTCCAAATAGGGCCGCAACTGACGCACCAGGCGAACGCCCCCCTTGCCACAGCCGAAAGATGGTATTCTAAACTTAGCTGTGGATCGAGGAGGACACTCAAGTTGCGAACCCTCTCCGACGGGGACAAGACTTCCCCGCCCAGGGTAATGGATGGACAGATGGAATTGTCCTTGGGAGGCAGAACCCACAGCCACTCCGTCTTGTTGGGATTGAGTCTGAGCCTGTTAGCACCCATCCAGACCCCAACAGCCTCCAGGCACTGGTTCATCACTTCCACTGCTTCGCTGTAATGACGTGGGGTAGAGATATAGAGCTGAGTGTCATCAGCATACTGATGACAACTCACCCCGTGTCGACGGATGATCTCACCCAATGGCTTCATGTATATGTTGAAAAGCAGAGGTGAGAGAACAGACCCCTGAGGGACTCCACACGGAAGAGACCTCGGAGCCGATCTCTGACCTCCTGCAAACACCGACTGCGACCGGCCAGAGAGGTAGGAGATGAACCACCGCTGAACGGTGCCCCGCACTCCAAGCCCCTCCAACCAGCGCAGAAGGATACCATGGTCGATGGTATCGAAAGCCGCTGAGAGGTCAAGAAGCACCAGGATAGTGGAATAACCTCCATCCCGGGCCCGCCAGAGATCATTGGTCAGCGCGACCAAAGCAGTTTCTGTGCTGTAGCTGGACCTGAACCCAGACTGCTGAGGGCCCAGATAATCAGCTTCATTCAAGGACCATTGGAGTTGGAGTGCCACCACCTTCTCAACAACCTTCCCTAAAAAGGGAAGGTTGGAGACTGGATGATAATTATTTAAAACTGCCGGGTCCAGGGAAGGCTTCTTGAGGAGGGGGCGCACAAGTGCCTCCTTTAAGGGAGCCGGAAAGGACCCCCCCTCAGTGAAGCGTTAACAACAGCCTGGACCCAGCTCCGTGTCACCGCCCTGCTAGCTGAAACCAGCCAGGAGGGGCACGGGTCCAGTAAACAGGTGGCAGAACTCACAGCTCCAATGGCCTTGTCCACGTCATCAGGAGTTACCAGATCAAACTCCTCCCATTCAACAGGACTAAGACGGGCCTCTGTCATCTCGACTGACTCATTGTCAGCCGACACTGTATTCCAATTGGAGTCCAAGTCAGCCAAGATCTGAGCAACCTTGTCTGCGAAAAAGCTGTTAAATTCTTTGGCATTGCCCTGCAAAGGTTCCTCTCTCCTCCCTGTACCAAGGAGAGAGCGAGTCACCCTAAACAGGGCAGCCGGACGAGATTCCGCAGACGCAATCAATGTGGAAAGATGCTGAGATCTTGCCATAGTGATTGCTTCCAAATAGGTCTTAATATAAGCTCCCAATTTGGTTCGATCAGATTCGGATCTGCTTTCCCTCCATTGCTTCTCTAAACGTCTCTTCTGGCGCTTCATCCCCCTGAGTTCCTCGGTGAACCAAGGAGATCTCCTGGGTCTGCTACCACAGAGAGGTCGCAATGGCGCAATCCGGTCTAGAGCCCCCGTAGCAGCCGTATTCCAGGCCGTCACTAAGGACTCTGCCGAACTGTGTATGAGCGAATCCGGCAATTCCCCAAGCGCCCTTTGAAAACCAATAGGATCCATCAGGTGTCTGGGGTGGAACCATTTAATCGGCTCCGGCTCCCTGCGAGAGAGGATTGGTGTCGTAAACTCAAGCCGCAGCAGAAAATGATCTGTCCATGACATGGGCAAAACTTCTAATTCCCTTAATATCAGATCATTCCTCAACTGTTCCGAGAGAAAAACCAAGTCAGGTGTGTGTCCCTTCTCATGAGTTGGGCCCTCAATTACTTGTGTCAGGTCCATTATTTATTATTTTATTTTATTATTTTATTAAATTTCTATACCGCCCCTCTCCCGAAGGACTCGGGGCGGTGTACAGCCTAAAATTTAAAAAACATATAAATATACAAAATTTAAAATAATTAAAAATAAATTAAATCATTTGGCCAAAATCCTAAAACCCAAAACATACAAATTTAAAATCTTAAAAAATACTCAGTCCCCTTAAAACATTTTGACCCTATTGGAACCGAAGCTTCTATGCCAGGCCGGCCTGTCGGAAAAAGAATGTTTTTAGTTCCCGACGGAAGGTGCGTAAATCTGTTATTATACGGAGTTCGGGGGGGAGCTCGTTCCATAACGTGGGAGCTCCCACAGAGAAGGCTCTCCCCCTGGGGGCCGCCAGCCGGCACTGTCTGGCCGACGGCTCCCTGAGGAGGCCCTCTCTGTGGGAGCGTACCGGACGGCGGGAGGTATTTGCTGGCAGTAGACGGTCCTGTAAATATCCGGGTCCGATGCCATGGAGCGCTTTAAAAGTGGTCACTAACACCTTGAACCGCACCCGGAAGACCACCGGCAACCAGTGCAACTCACGCAGGAGCGGTGTTACGTGGGAGCGCCACGACGCTCCCATCACTACCCGCGCGGCCGCATTCTGGGCAAGTTGGAGCTTCCGGATGCACCTCAAGGGGAGCCCCATGTAGAGAGCATTACAGTAGTCCAGCCTGGAGGTCACGAGGGCATGAGTGACTGTGCGTAGCGAGTCCCGGTCTAGGAAGGGACGCAACTGGGGCACCAGGCGAACCTGGTGGAACATCCTCCCGGCCACGGCCGTCAGATGGTCCTCTAAGGACAGCCGTGAGTCCAGGAGGATTCCCAAGTTGCGAACCCTTCCTGTGGGAGCCACTGTTTCGCCCCCAATACACAGCGATGGAATCAGCTGGCTGTACCGGGACGACGGTAACCACAGTCACTCGGTCTTGGAGGGGTTGAGCTTGAGTCCGTTTCTCCCCATCCATACCCGCACGGCCTCCAGGCACTGGGTCAGCACGGCAAGGGCATCGTTGGGGTGGTTTGGCGTGGAAATGTACAGCTGGGTATCATCAGCGTACTGGTGGTACTCCACGCCAAAACCACGGATGATCTCACCCAGCGGCTTTACATAAATGTTGAACAGTAGAGGCGAGAGGACCGACCCCTGAGGTACCCCACATACGAGGGGTCTCGGGGTCGACCTCTGGCCCCCTGTCAACACAGACTGCATCCGGCCAGAGAGGAAGGAGGAGAACCACTGCAAAACAGTGCCTCCTATGCCCAGCCCCTCCAACCGTTGCAGCATGATACCATGATCGATGGTATCAAAAGCCGCCGAGAGGTCCAATAGCACCAGAACAGAGGAGCAACCCCTGTCTTGGGCCCGCCAGAGATCATCCACCAATGCGACCAATGCTGTTTCCGTGCTGTAGCCAGGCCTGAAGCCCGACTGGAACGGATCGAGATATGACGATTCCTCCAGGTGCTGCGGGAACTGTCGGGCAACCACACTCTCAACAACCTTCGCAAGAAAGCGAAGGTTGGAGACGGGACGGTAGTTTGATAAAACAGCTGGATCCAGGGCAGGCTTCTTGAGGAGGGGTCTCACCACTGCCTCTTTCAAGGCAGCGGGAAAGACACCCTCACTCAAGGAAGCGTTGATAATTGCTCGGAACCAGCCTCGTACCACCTCCCGGGAGGCCAGCACCAACCAGGAGGGGCACGGGTCCAGTAAACATGTGGTCGCCCTAAGTCCCCCCAGCAACCTGTCCACGTCCTCGGGGGTCACGGGGTCAAACTCAACCCAGGTAACAGTCTCAAGACCAGCCTCCGCCTCTCCCATTGGACATACCCAGTTGAAGTCGAAGCCTTCCCGTATCTGAGCGATTTTATCATGGTTGCCATGGAAGCCATGAACTCCCGCGCCAACCCAGAGGACTCACCGAGTGACGGCACATTAAAGTCCCCCAAGACAATAAGTCTGGGGAACTCAACCGCCAACCCGGCTACCTCCTCGAGTAACATGGGCAGGGCTGTAGAAACGCAGCTGGGAGGCAGGTACGTAAGCAACAGACCCACCTGTACACCTAGGTCCAACCTCATAAGGAGGGACTCACAACCTGATATCTCAGTAGCAGCGAGTCTGCGCAGCCCAAGTGACTCCTTAGCTATAATCGCCACTCCTCCCCCCCTTCCCTGGGGTCGCGGCTGATGCCATACCTGAAACCCAGCTGGGCACATCTCAGAGAGGGGAACTCCTCCCTCTGGTGTCAGCCAGGTCTCAGTCACGCATGCCAGGTCGGCCTCCCCATCCAGAATTAAATCCCGGATGAGGAGAACTTTGTTTACCACCGACCTGGCATTAAGCAGCAGCAGCCTGAGTCCAGGGTCCGGATTTCGCTCGTTACCAGTACTCTGGGAGAGGTTCCGGGGGCCGGAACAAGAGATCGCTTTCAAGCAGCGAGGCCTTGTTCCCCGAGAGCGGCCTACCCAAGGCCTCCCATCGTATCTGCCTCTTCCCCATAGGACCGGTATAGCCTGGCCCTCTGGTCTCTCAGAGCAAGGCTCCTCCACCTCACTAGCTTCCACAATTGCAGACAGGCCGGCCCTTCCATTCATCATACAACCGGCCATCCATTCAACCCGATTCACTCCACAATTAGTAAATCCCCCCCACATCATTCATAACATCCAACAAAAATAAGTTAAAACAATATTAAACAACTTGAATTATTTAAAAATTTAAACAAATAGTAATTAAAACAATTTAAAAACATAGTAATAAAAAAAATAAAAACAGGCATGCCAGATGTTAATCCTACCGCAATAACTATAGCTGTGCCTATATTAGTCCCTCCTAAGATAAACCTGTAGTAGAGTCCAAAACAGAACCCACAGGAGGAATAATTATACTAACAGTAATTATGGAACCCAACGTCCCAAAGATAAAGCCTTCGAAAAAGTCCAACATAATGGCGGCAGTAACAAAGGCCTCACCCACAGGTCGACTCTGCTTCACAATTGGAGTCTAGGTCGGCCCGGATCTGAGCTACTTTGTCTGCGAAACAGTTGTTAAAATCCTCGGCACTACCCTGCAAGGGAGGCTCCGGACCCCTCGGGTTAAGGAGGGACCGGGTCACCCTAAACAGGGCAGCCAGGCAAGATTCCGCAGACGCGATCAAAGCAGAGAGATACAACGATCTTGCCGCTTTAATCGCCTTCAGATAGGCTCTAATAAATGAGCTCAATCTGGTTCGATCAGATCCAGATCTACTTCATCTCCATCGCTTCTCTAGACGTCTCTTATGGCGCTTCATCCCCCTGAGCTCCTTGGTAAACCAAGGAGACCTCCTGGGGCCAGCACCGCGGAGAGGTCACAAAGGCGCAATCCGGTCAATAGCCCCCTTCGCAGCCGTATTCCATGCCGCTACCAGGGACTCCGCCGAATTGTGAATGAACGAGCTCAGTAATTCCCCAAGCGCCATCTGAAAACCAATCAGATCCATCAGGCGTCTGGGGCGGAACCACCTAATCGGTTCCGCCTCCCTGCGGGGAAGGATTGGGGCCATAAAATTCAGTCGAAGCAGGAAATTGTAGTAATGCAAATGGCAATTCAAATTATTATGCAAATAGCACTTTCAGAGAAGCTCTGTTTGGTAAGAGAAATTTAACTCTTCTTAATCCTGCCATAATCCTCCCACTTAAAATAACTCTGAGTACAGCACATAAAGTAACACTGCGATTTTGGGAACAAGATAGGGCCAGAATAAGATGTAAGCAAATTGATCATGGCTTATCTGTTATGAATTGCCTCTGTGAAACAGTTTTGATTTGTTGTCCCTGCACTGTATCATTCCATTAGGAAATAGCACTCTGAAACTGTAAGAGACAGAAGACATCATAATCTTTCTCTTTAGATTTATGCTAGAATACGCGAAGTTGCATTCTTACATTTCTCATTGTACTAGGAATTCACAGCTTCTGTACAGATTGCACTTCAATGAATGATTCATTTGTATAATTTTCCTCTAACTCCATTAGTACAGGATATTTGAATTGCTCCCTGAAATTTGTCAACTAAAGGTGAACTTTAAAAAGAGTGCTGTGTTTTCTGACAAAGATTTTCACACCCAGAGACAAAACTGAGCATCCTTTAAAATATTGCAGCTTTCACAATATTGTGTGTCATTGGTAAAATGAATTAAATCAAATTGAAAAATAGAAGTGTGTGATATAATCACTCCATGGAATAATAGAAAAAGAGTATCTTAATTGAGGGGTGTGCTGATAATGACACCGTTTCTGTAGTGAGAACACAAAGTCATGTTATATTCTTTATCTAATGCTCTTTCAATTTTCTCCTATTTGTTAGAGTGGAAAACATGGCAGAGTGAGATGTTGGAAGGAGCCATATACAGTGCTGCCAACTGCATCATTTGTGATACACTAATTATATTTGCATGCCATATGCTGTTTGCTGCATGGGATACTACTATTTGCACTCAGTCAAGACTATGGGGAGATGCTGAGAGCTTCAAATGAGTTGTAACAAGCCTACAAGTAACACTATGTTTCTAAGAACACCATTCCATATTTTGTAATGGCTTTCTGGTAAATTTTCCAATCCTTTGTTTTTAAAAAATTCTACACATGTTCTGCTTCATATTATAAGCTCATTTAAAATATAGCACATCACCTCCTTAGACATCAGGTCTAAAGCTACAATGAGATTATGAGCAAATGATGTCATGATACATATCGTGTCACGCTATCTCTCTCTTCCCTGTAAGCGACTGATCACTATAGGTATAAAGTGGAATTATTTTGCTGCACTTAAACTTTGTTTGAACTGAGCCTAAACACAATCTTGTGGTGGAAAGGTCAAGTGTGTTTCAAATTTAAAAACTAAGCATCTGCCTCTCATCTAACTGTAAAATGGATCCTGGATAAGAAAGAAAAGTCAGACATGACTTCAGAATACACATATTACTTCTTACACTGTGAACACAGAGAAGATTTGCTGCAACTTTGATGCCCATTCAATAGGTTAAGATTACAACTCTGTTCAATCTCAGACAGCATGATGTCATAGGAACTGAGAGTCAATATGGAAACTAGATGTAATATGACATTAAAGATACCTTTGATTTAACATGGTTCTTAAATGACAGTAGCAGTTGTGAAATAAAAGGTAAACCTTTCATCCTCTCAATCCAAACAATGGAATATATTTCATTAGAAGGTAGAGAGGCTTAGACTCCTGAGTTGTTTAAACATATGCACATTGAATACATACATGTATTGTAACATCTAAGCTGATCCTTAGATATGTTGGAAGAAGACAATACACTTTTGACAAAATAAAGTCTTCACATAATTTTACTTTCACATCGCCTGAAAAAAGGTAATAATGTTGAGTGGTGGTGCTGGTGTGTATGTGTGTGCATTTATGCATGCATTTGTATATCACTAGACTAGTAGCTTAACTTTAGTAAGCAGTTAACATAGTGCTCAGTGATTTCCTTTTGTCTTTCCATCTGTTCATGAAAATCCAAAAAACACCAAAAAGAACACAATTCATTTTGGCATCCTTTTTCATGCAATGTTCAGAACTGAATTTATCACCAGGCCTCCTGATATTGTTGATAATTACTTCCATCTGTATTGCTTTGATTCATAATGAAGGGATATGCATATACAAAAGGTCAATGAGTAAAAAGAGGCAGACAGCCCATCAGCAATTTCCCATCGATTTAGTACACTAAGAATAATCAAAACTGGAATTACTGTTCTTGCATGACAATATATTGTTTTATATTTACGTCACAACATTAGTAAATGAGATATTTTTATTTAATCTTAGCCTAATAGCTAAAAGGAACCTTTCCTTTCCTTTTCTTTTGTGGTGACTGCATGGATTAATCTCTGCAGTTTTCTTTAAGATTTTTCTGGAAATGATTTGTTATTGCCTCCTTTCTAAGGCTTAGGGAGAGACCAACTGGCTCTAGGTCAGCCACTAGGCTTCATGGTGAGACTAGAACTCACAGTTTCTAGCGATGCCTGAGCTACTACACCAAATTGGCTCTTGGAAAAGACGATAGAAATAATTCAGTTCTCTGTTTGTTTCATGCATTAAATGAAAGATTCGGAAGCTTTCCAAATGTTTTGGACTTCAGTTATGTCAGCTGAAAGTCTATTTAGAACGTAAGTTCTATAATTTTGCAATTTCTCTGGCTTTCGTTATGTTGTTAACAATTCAAAGATATTTGCATGATGCTTTTCATTTACTATAGAGACCTCAGATATTGGCTGAAGGAAACAAGGTTTGCCAGAAGGTGTTGTTGGTGAATGCACCATATTAAAACACAATTTTTAAGGTCCTTCAGAGATTCTCTGTGTATCTCTGCACAGTTCTTGACCAATACAAAAACATTAATGATTGTTTTTGATAACTAAAGTGTAACTTGATGTCAGTGTAATTTGTAATGACAGAGAACATTACTGTCAAATACAGAAAATGCAAATGCATTTAAAATGGGGCAGAGAGGAGAAATGCAGTTCACAATATTCCCTGCAGTTGCTTTATTCTACTGTGCTAAATCCTTTTTTTTTTACTTACAACACTGCAATTCCTTCATTTGAAAGTCTTATTTTGAATCCTGAGCAACATGAGTGAGTCAGGTAATGACGAATCAGATAAACTATTATTAGGAACATGTTTATTTATAACCAGCAGTACAGCACTCAGCAACAGGCTGTGCCTTTCTGAAGGTTTACTACCTGCCTTGGGTAAATTATGAACACACAATGGATTGCAGAGGCCTTTATATCACAAAAATGCAGGAAGCTTTCAGGAATACCATGTCATTAACATTATCCACTGCTTGTTAATTACTGTAAACAAAATTAGAGCAAGTTTTTCCCTTCCTGTGATGGGATCCTGGTTCACAGCAATATAGCAATAATCTCTAGGAACCCAATTATAAGCCCTTAGTTTTGCACTGATATTAGTTAGGTTAACACTTGAAATAAATGCACATTCATTAAATGGAAAATAGAAGAATAAATGCAACAAATGGAGGTTGGCAAATTTGTATGGGGGGCAGAGAAGCATGAAGGCCATTCACAAGAGTGCAATGGGGGAGTGGAGGAATTTGGAATTACACCGCTGCCCAATGCTGGCACACTTGCTGTCCATGTATCCAGTGATTATGCATTCAGTGTAAGTGAAAAAAGAGTGTTTAGGGCTGCTAGCTATTTTTATGGTCATTCTGATTCCCAAGTAAAGAGGAAGCTTGTTGAAATACATCTTTATGCATGCTTGTTGGAGGGGGCAGAGGTGTCTGCAGGGTCTGCTGAAAAAAATCAAGTAAGTGATCACTTTATTTCTTTAACATTTCTTTACTTTACAAAAGAAGACAGTCACAACTATTTCTAGACTTGATAGCAATGGCCCTATTGGGCTTATTATGATTCTGGGTGCTCTTGGCAGATGTTTCTCCTCAAGGATCCATTCAACTAGGAATTGGTAGCTGCAGCCTTAGAGAGGATGGAAAGATCCAGTTGAGCAGGTAAATAAATCTTTGGTGGTTTCCTCTCCTTTTCTTTGTCTCCCTTCAGAGGTCTTTCCCACAGGGCATTTAGTGATCATGGTCCTGGTTTGTGGAGGAAAGAGATCTCAGAAGCAGTTATCACTTGCCTGCCTTCTCATCCACAGTAATAAAGAAAAAGTTCCAACTGGAGCAGGATTATGTGAGTATCATCACCTGGTTTCTTTCTTGCCCCCAAAAGAAGTATTTTTTGTCATCCAATCAAGTTTGCCTTCCCACACTAGAGAACTATATCCAAGACTGAAAATTTATAGAGACTCTTAAGTGCTTCTTCCTTCTGCGGTTACCTGGAATATTTTCTAGGTCAGGATTCCCTTTTTCCTCTTCAAATTCATACCCAGTCTTTTCTCCAGCACTTGGAGATGGAGAATCCACGGATGGGTGTAGACTGTATTCCTGCCCAATCAGATCAAGTCAGCCAAAGTTGCCATGCCCGTCCTGAACCATAGAGATCCCAGTTTTTGACTTGATCTCGCCCAGGACAGACGCGCAAGTTTGGCTCTTAGGCAAGTACAGTCTCCATTCGTGGATCTTCCAGTTTCCAATAGCTGAGTAGTGCTATTCTAAGCAAAAGATTTGGCTTGCTAGTAATAACTTAACTCCAAATTTAGCTAGTCAAAGGTTCCTATTGGGGGGGGAGAAATAACTGCGGATTAAGGGAAGGGGCCCTTTTCCCCTTTGCCCTCCCTCTTCTCCCCCTCCGACTCCCAGACTTCCCCAAGCCCCGAATTGCCTGTTCCTCGTCGATTGGCTAACGGCTGTTAGCCCAATCTGCTGCCAGATCGGTGTAATTGGGGCCGGAGCTTACGCGTAGTTCCGTTGCCACGTGGGAAGCCCCAAACTGTTTACAGATCGGCCAATTGGGGCCGGAGCTTCTGGCTGTAGCTCCGTTGCCACGTGGAAAGCCCCAACTGTTTACAGATCGGTCAAATAGGGGCTGGAGCTTACGGCTGAAGCTCCGTTGCCACGCGGAAGGCGCAGGGGGGGAGGACCCCTGTAATCGGCTTGGCCGTCCGGTTCTCCTAGTCAGACCGACTTCGGAGCTGCGGCTGCAGCTTTGCTGCCCACTCAAGCGCCTTGGGTTACTACCCCCCGGGGGAGCTGATGATCGCCCTTTTCAGGCGCAGGCGGTCCGCGCACCAAGCGGCACGTGCCGATCAGCTGTTTGGCGGCGGATAGATTTCAGAGCTTCAGGCGGTGCTAGCAGGGGGCACGGGGATTTCCCCAGGAAGAAGCAGCCCACCTGTTCAGCGCTTGCCTGCCCTCTCCGGAGCCTCAGAGCCGCATCCGCTCAAGCGGCCACCATTTTGGACCACGCGGTCCGCACTCCGGGAACGTCCCGCAGCGTTGCACAATCACAGCTGGAGGAAGGGGCCCCTTCCTCCTCCACCAAAGACATTCTCCCCGCTACTGGGGAAGAGAATTAACTGGGCATGACAAGCAAGCTTGGAATAGCGAATTCCAGCTTCACTATTCTAGGCAGGCAATCAGCCTTGCCCAGGGTTGCCAGCTGCCTGGCTTTGGGCCCTTATTATCAGGAGGCCTGAGGACTCCAGGGGCACCCACAGTCTCACAGCACAGTCCCATTTCACTTAAGGACTGGTGCACCATTGGCCAGTCTCACACAACAACACTGATCACCCTTCATGACATCCTATGCAATTGTTTCTCCAGACTTGGTGTCTTTAGCCATAACCTGATCACACCAGACTCACCGGGATTTGTGATTAGTCAATCACCAACCTGCTATCTGGATTCCAGGCGTATCCCATCGTGTGTCTGTTCTTATCCACCACAGCCCTAGCCGGATTCCAGGCGCCCCCACTAGTGCGTCTGTCCTTATCCATGTGTTAACTATAGCTGGGTTCCAGGCGTGCGTCTGTTCTTATCCACGCTGCAGCCTTACCTGGGTTCCAGGCGCCCCCACGAATGCGTCTATTCTTATCCAGTGTTTAATTCTCTCTGCATCTCAGGGGCCCCCTATCGTGTCCCTGCAGTATCAGAAAATGGAGGAGTCTATGGCTATGAAAAAGGGCAACCAACAAACTTCATCGGCTCCAATGAATCCTCGTCCATCCAGTCTGGTGAGCGCAGATAATACTGCAACCAAGGGCAAGGACAAAATTACCAAAACCTCTAAGAGGTCGGAAAAGCAAGCTAGCCGGAGACACCAAGCTCTGGGAAAAGAATTCTCCAAAACACAAAAAAGGGCCAGGATAGAAACCTCCCAAACCGAGGGGTTGGTCTTGGACCTACCCTTAGGTCCCCCAACCTCACCCCTAGGAATATGGTCAACGGGAGAGGCTACTCATTCCCCCGCACACAGGGGAATGGGAGCAATTTCCCTGGCCCCCCAATCCATGGCCACGAGGGCCCATCACAGGGCCCCCAAGGCGACCTTCACCCCTACTGCGGCCGGTCTCCGACCAACGGAGCCTGTTCTCCTCCCTACGGAGGACCGTCTCACCTTGTTAATAGCGCAAGCAATGGACCGCGTGCTCGAGGCCAGGGCGCATGCCTCTGCCTCAGCGGTGTTCCCCCCCCACTGGCCCAACAGCCAGTTACCGAATCTTATTATGCCCCGTCTTCCCCAGCTGGTTCCACCTGCTCTGAGGGTTCATCCCTCCAGGCACACGACATAGAGCAGGGGATACCGATGTCTGAGGAGGAGGAGCTTCCCCCAGAGGCCCCCCCTTCAGCAGCCTCTTTAATCCTTCCTTCTACGTAACCTTGCTCCACAAGGCTACATCCACAGCCCACCTGGGGACCGACTCTTTCTCCCCTACCACCCCCGTTTCCACGGAATCGGAGGCGGACCCAAATTTCACCGAACCAGTGACTGCTCAACATCGCATCCCTTGCCCCCCCCTGTTCCTGAATGCAATACGCAAACAATGGGCATCTCCCGCCTCCCTTCCCCTTCCAGGCAGCTCCGATAAGAAGCTGTACAACGTGGCCAAAGATTTAGAAGAGGCACTGGAAGTGCTAGCAGTCGACGAGCCATTCGGGCCCCTAGTATCTCCCACGGCTATTCCCGGGGATGTCGCTGAGGCTCTCAAAGCAGAGGACCGTAAGTGCGAACTTACTTATCGCAGATCACACCAAGCGACGGCATGGGCCATTAGAGCGGCCACCTCCGCATCGTTCTTCAACAGATCCGCCCTCCGCTGGCTCAGGCAACTCCAAGCCCGTATCCCAGCGGAGGATATCTGTACACATCAGGATCTTAGCAAAATGGTGGCAGCCATGGAGTACGCATCAGATGCTACCCTCCAAGCTGCTAGGTTTTCCTCCAGGGCTATGGCGTCTACCATAACCGGTCGCCGCATGCTGTGGTTGAAACACTGGCAAGCAGATCCCAGGTCTAAGTGGCGGCTCTCGGCCGCCCCATATCAAGGAGGGAAGCTGTTTGGGGACGTGTTAAATCCTTATTTAACCGAGAACAAGGATAAGTGCACCTCATTAAGAGGGCAAACAAGCGATCCAATTATTACCAAAGGAGACAGCCCTTTCGGGAAGGGGCTAGGTACAGTTACTCACAACCCACGAGCTCCTTCCCGACCAGACCAGACAGGCAGACAGCCAGACCTAGACAGCAATTTCAGGGCAAGCGGCCCTTTCGGGGGAACTTCTGACCATTCCGCCGAGCCAAGTGACGCTCCAGCGATCCCTCGCATAGGGGGCAGACTCTCCCTCTTTGCCCACCAGTGGGAGGCCATCACCACAGATGTGTGGGTACTAGATACCGTACACCACGGTCTGTCCCTAGAGTTCAGGTCCCACCCTCCAAATTGATTCCTATCGTGTCCCTACCCGCGAATCCGAACCAAAAGGAACCTAATGAACGAGGCTGTCCAACATCTGCTAAACATACGAGCCATAGAACTGGTACCAGCGGACCAGAGAGGTGGGGGGTTTTATTCTATCCTCTTCATCGTCTCAAAAGCATCAGGAGGATGGAGAGCAATCCTAGATCTCAAAGGCCTAAATTTTCACCTGACATACCGCAAATTCAAAATGCAAACGCTCCACTCCATCTTGGGAAGCGTAAGAAAAGAGGACTTCCTGACATCTATCGACCTCACGGAGGCGTACCTTCACATCCCCATCTCTCTCGCTCACCGCCGTTTCCTAAGGTTCGCATACAAGGGGCGCCACTTCCAATACAGGGCGCTCCCATTCGGCCTCTCATCGGCCCCTAGGGTATTCACCAAGATCCTGGCAGTCTTGGCAGCTCACTTGCGAATGATTCCCATAAGAGTCCAATGCTACCTGGACGACATACTAATCCAGTCACAGTCCGCCCAGTCCGCCTTGGCGGACCTCGAATGGGTGGTAATGCTGCTGCAGGACCATGGGTTCTCCATAAATTTTCCCAAAAGCCACATGGTCCTCACGACCAGGCTGCTGCACCTTGGGGCCATCACAGACACGGTGGAATGTCGGGTGTACTTATCCCAAGAACGCCGAAGCAGCATAAGACAGTCAGTACTCAAATTACGCAGGAGCCAGACAGGTACACTGGTCAGCCTCTCCCAACTGTTAGGCAAGATGATCTCGGCCATAGCGATTGTTCCCTGGTCCAGGCTTCACTCCAGGGAACTACAGTGGTTCATGCTCCCCTTCCAGAGACAGAACCTCAGTGCCTCTCGACGAAGGGTAAGACTCCCACAACAGGTAGTGTGCTTCCTCACGTGGTGGCTATCGCGAGCCATGCTCAAGGGGTCATACTTCAGGGAACCAGACCAAATAGTACTAACAACCGATGCCAGCCTGTTCGGCTGGGGAGCGCACCTTCGCTCGCAGTGGGCACAGGGCCATTGGTCTCGCTCAGACCTTCGTCACAACATAAACTGGCTCGGGTTATGGGCCATACATCTAGCCCTCCGCCAATTTCACAGCCTGATAAAAGGGCGTCATGTACTGGTCCTCATGGACAACGTGGCAGCCAAGGCCCATGTAAACCGACAGGGGGGCACCAAATCTCGGGCCTTACTGACCGAGTCGCGCTTACTGGGATCTTGGGCAGAACACAATCTGGCCTCCATCAAGGCTGATCACATTTCAGGGGACATGAACACCCAGGCCGACATCCTGAGCAGAGCAATGGTGGATCACTCGGAGTGGCGTCTGCATCCGAGGGTTTTCAGGGAAATCTGTTACCGCTTTGGTCTTCCACTTGTGGACTTCTTTGCGTCCCCGAGCAATGCTCAGCTGCCTCGGTTCTTCTCCCGGTCCCTGTCTCCAGCAGCAGAAGGGACGGATGCTCTTCGGGGCCCATGGCCTCAAGGTCTGCTCTACGCGTTTCCCCCCTACCCCTTATCCCAGCAGTGATACGCAAGCTTCTTCGGGAACGAGCAGAGGTAATCCTGGTGGCTCCTTATTGGCCAAGGAGGCATTGGTTCACCGATCTGATGAGCCTAGCTCTAGCAGACCCTTGGCGAATTCCTCCAGAATGGGTATCTCTCAGCCAAGGGGTCATTCTCCATCCGGACCCCCAATGGCTCCAGTTAGCCGTCTGGCACTTGAGCGCTCTATCTTGTCACAGGAGCTATGCTCGCCAGGGATCATCAAAGTGATCCAGGCCTCCCGCCATCCTTCCACAAACCGTATTTACGAGGCCACGTGGAAGAATTTTCAGTCATGGTGTTCCAGTCGACATCTGACTCCCTCGGAACTCACGATTCCCCGCATACTAGACTATTTGTTAGAAGGCCTGGAAAGAGGCTTGGCCCCAAACACATTGCACAGACACATAGCTGCCCTTGCCACGGTCCTCACCTGTGATCCCGTGGGGCCCTTGGGACAACACCCTCTAATCCGCTTATTCCTTAAGGGAGCGGCGAACACCAAGCTCCCTACGGTGCATAGGTACCCCTCATGGGACTTACCTCGGGTACTCTGGGCCCTTACCAAGGCCCCCTTTGAACCCTTGGGGACGTGCGACATCCGCTACCTGTCTCATAAGGTGGCCTTCCTGGTGGCAATCACGTCGGCACGTCGTATCTCAGAGTTGGCAGCACTCTCCACACGGGATGATCTGTGCGTCTTCCACCAGGATCGAGTGGTCCTCCGACTCGACCCCACTTTCATTCCGAAAGTCAACTCTCTGTTCCATAGATCACAGGAAATAGTGCTGCCGGACTTTTGCCCCAACCCATCACATGCTCTGGAACGGCAATGGCACAGTCTGGACGTCCGCAGGGCTCTTCGGCACTATCTTGCAAGGACAGCGGAGTTCCGCAGATCAAAAGCCCTCTTCGTCTCCTTCCATCCCTCCTCCAGGGGTCGGAAGGTGTCCTCTTCCACATTTGGCAGGTGGATCAGAACATGCGTTGCCGGGGCCTATCAAGCTGAGTCATTGCCGGCTCCACGCCACGTTACAGCCCACTCCACATGGAGTGCAGCCACTTCAGCGGCATGGGCCACCCAGGCATCCATTGAGGAAGTCTGCAGGGCGGCCACATGGACTTCACCATCCCCTTTCATACAACATTACAAGATTGATAGATTCGCCTCGGCTGAGGCCTCATTTGGTAGGAGAGTCCTACAACAGGCATTACAGCAAAGTGCCACACCAGACCAGTCTACTACCCACCCTCAGGGACAGTAGGCTTTGGTATGTCCCATCCGTGGATTCTCCATCTCCAAGTGCTGGAGAAGGGGCGTTGTCTTACCTGAACGCCTTTTCTCAGCACGGAGATGGAGAATCCACTCCCACCCTTGTAGGTCATTAGGCCGAGGGTTAGATGATTTTAGTGAGCCACAACGTCTTACAGTCAGTCAACGGCTACGCTCGCGCCAAAAACTGGGATCTCTATGGTCCAGGACGGGCGTGGCAACTTTGGCTGACTTGATCTGATAGGGCAGGAATACAGTCTACACCCATCCGTGGATTCTCCATCTCCGTGCTGAGAAAAGGCGTTCAGGTAAGACAACGCCCCTTCCCCTTCTCTTTGTTCTTAAGCATATTCTGCTTTTCTTGTCCTGTTGCTTCTTTAGCCTATTTCCCCCCCTAGGCTTGTTTTTTGTACTTTTCATGTTCTCTTCTTCTAAGATCTAAGGAATTAGTTGATGTCAGCAATTCACCTGCTAACAGGGAAAATATCCACCAATGGAATATTGTAGCACGAATGTCATAGACCTGATTAGGACTTTTCTGGAACTTCTCTAGGCTGATTTGTCTGTCTCTCTGCTTGCATTCCATTTGGACATCTCCAGGTTAAAATACCATGGAATAAAGAGACATACAGGGAGGCAATTGAGCAGAAGTAGCCCCAGAAAGGAAGGAGACAGGTGCCATCATGATTGCTTAATTAGATAAGACTTCTAGAGCAGCAGTTCTGAAAGTATGGTCTTTCAACTGATCTGCAAAGTCAAGTACATATTTTACAATTTCTCAGTTTCTTATAAAGTACATATTGATATAACCCCCATAAAAATCCTCTGGGCTTCTCAATCATTTTTAAGAATGTAAAGTGGTATTTTGGAGAACCACTATTATATAGGAAGAGAATGGAAATTGACTGGTTGCTGGGCAGAATGTCTCAGACTTCAAAAGAACAGAAAAAGTGTCTGGAACTGAAAAATACAGAGAAATTAGGAATAGAAGTTTCCTTAGAATCCCTAATTGTTTTCTAGACCCTAGATGTAATAAATAAATCTTCCTTAAATATAAACATGGATATCTAGTTATTTACATAACGTATTTTTAAAATATGCAAATATGCCTATCTATTTCCCCTGGATAAAATAGTGGAGGTCTCTCCTGTTCTGAACTTGCTGGCAGCTTGAACTCAGATTGTTTCAAAAATAAGAAGAGGGCAAATGGCAAACCAAACTAAAAGAAACTCTGGAAACAAGGTGCTAATAGGGCAAGCATTGGGGGAGGAATGTTTTTTTTTTAATATTTTTTATTTATTTATTTATTTATTTATTTATTAAATTTCTATGCCGCCCTATTCCGGGAACTCAGGGCGGCTTACAGCATAAATTTATTGGTTTTTTAATTTTAACAGAAAAGAAAAAAGATATTCAAATCTAATCATAATGTTAAAATAAACAATCATCCATAAACACAACACAACATAAATACATATTTCAATACAACTCAACTGAAAATAATCATAGACCAGCTTTACCAAACAGTTGACATTGCTCAGAACCCCCACCACCACATCCCCCTAACCCTAACCTCCCCTCACTTACCAACTATCTACCTACTTCTCCCCCCTTCTCTATCTCCATCCTACTAATCCACCAATCTATCCCTACCTTTCCCCCTTCTTATCTACTTACATCAGCCCTCACTCCTCCTTCCTCTTTCCATCAGATGTGGTGCCCAGAGGCCACCCAAGCAACCCCTTAATAACAATAATTAACTATTCCACCCCAATTACATTTGAGAAAGCATAAAATATAAAATATAAACTTATAAATCCTCCCTAACCCCCCCCCCCGGACTTCCCAGAGTGAATACAGGGTATGATAAAGGAAAACCCGCTACATCAAACAAAATTATAATATAATCCTAACAAGAATTTAAAAATGTACTACATACAATCTCTACCTTACATTTCTCAATTCTAGTACATATCTAATCCCAAACAGATCACCTTGTTAAGAATAACAATTTTCATTTACATATCTAATCCATCAATCTGTCAAACTTTAAAACACTTCAATTCATTGAGAGGTTGCATAGAATCACCAACAATTAAATTTAATATATATCTTCCAATAATCAACCTATTTTAACATAAAGAATCATTTCAGACCCTTGATAATATATATCTTCCAATAATCAACCTCTTTTAACATAAACAATCATTTCAGACCCTTAATTATCAAATAAGAGAAAAAAAATCCATCCTTTTAGAAAAATAAACACGTAATATCAGTAAACCCCTCAATTCAAAAAGTATATTCTTAATCAATTTAATATAGCATCCATTAAACATCCTCTCTTCGTTTAAATCTTCCCTTCGACCTCCTTTCATACCTCTTACTCATAAACTTAGTATTATAATCAACCCATAAACTTAGATTGCCCTTAGTATCTTACATATAATTTAAATTTCAATTTTCAAGTGGTTTCTGGGCTTTCCCATCTATCAAATAAACCCCATAACAAATATACTGATTACACCATTTCTAGCTTGCTTTCTAGCTTCTCTCATCTCTAAATTACGAGCTTCTGACATAGCTTTAAAATCTTTTTTCTGTTCTGCCATCTTTTCTTCCAGCTTATCCTCCAGTTTATCCAACCTGTCATTAACTGAGGATAATGTAACATTCACTGAAGATAATGCAACAGTTAATGCAGTCTGTAAATCTTTCATTGTAAGCATTTCTGGAGGAGGCTGTATAGGCTCTTGAGATTCTAAAGGAGCAGATTGTAATTGTATAGTCATAGTTAAAAAAAAAGGGAAAAAGAAAAAAGAAAAAAAAGAAAGATTTTTAAAGTTGCCAATTCCTCCCTTCTCAATTTCTTTTAAAATCCAATTTGCGTTATAGTTTAGTAAATAATTCAAGTCTAAATAGTCTCTCAGGCATCACTTCCGAAAGAGAAGAGAAAATTCAGTTTCACTTTCCCGTAGATTCATCACTTTCACTTTCTTCACTTTCACTGAATACAAAGAACAATCGCCATTTTGAAAGGATTATGTTGATTCAAAAAATTTATAAGTACAAAAGCAGAAACAAAGTAGCAAAATACTTGCGATACTCAAAGGACTCCTGTATTCACTCCGTCTGTATAAAATCCTTATTATTCTCTCTTAAAAGCAGAGGCGGTCGCGACGTCTATTTCTGTCAACCGACTTCCGGTGGCTCCGCCGGCGTCGCTGGAGTCTCTACTGTGAGGCTCCGTTCTCTGGGTTTGTAAAGCCGCTAACAACAGCGCTCATCAGCTGTTTGTTGCGGTGGAAAACCCCCTCTTTGGGCAAAGAAGAGGTGTAGAGCCTCAAGAGCAAGGTTGAGCCCTTCTAAGGTCCCTGAAAAAAATTTTCAGGGGCAGAGAAGGTGTGCTCCCTAGGCACTTGAAATGCTCCTGCCCAGGGGGAGGAATGTTGTTGATAGGCTGGCTAGTGACTCAAAAGGAGGACTTGCCAGCACTTGCCAACGATCTCAAAACACACTTCTAGTCACATCTCACAACAGGTAATCTGATCTCATATTCAAGAGAATGAGTGACAAACATTGCAGATACAATACTTCTTAAAGCCTGTAGTGTAGGTTCAGATGAGGGTATATGGCTTAACTACCAGTAGTACTTAGTGAAAATTTTAAGCTGTTTCATTCTGGGACCATGGATGAGAAGATGATATCATGCAACCAAGGAAGAAGGACTCATGCTATGGTTACTGGAGATAAAGAGGGGAACTCTATTTCTACTGCTTTGAAGACTATTTTTGTATTTTATATTTTTCTTGATCAAAGGATAGAATGTCTGATTGCAACAATATCATTACTTAGAATCAATACTGCAAACATTAGCAGTATTGTTTTTATGATCATTGGCAAGAATTTTATACAGTTTTTGTAAAAAGTTAGAAGGCTTAAATTGAAATGCATTTACATTTTCTAAAATGTCTGTCACAGTAAATAAAATGACTTAATCTACTAGACTCTATGAATACAAATAGTAGAACATTAAAAATCTAAATACTTAAAATTGATTAGATTATAAAACAACATTATAAATAAAATACTAATATAGTAAATACTAAACTACTAAGTGAGTATGAGTGAAGTGCACACTCAACACACATACATATAAACCTATTCTGACTGGTATCAAGAAAGACATAAATGGCATTAATCATTCGCAATTCTGACTTTCAAGAAAGAGGAAAAATTGCCAAGAAGGATTAAAGTAATCCAGAAATTGCTAGAAAGGGGAAGTTTGAGCCAGAAATAGAGCTGGCATTTGAGGACTCTGGATTCCAGGAGGATCATTCCAGTTTCTAAACGTAGTGCTGGAGAATAGTTTGGACTAAATAATATGTAAGGACTTATTATTATATTGTATGCACATACTTGAGAGCCAGAATAGCTAGAAAATAGATTTGGCTTTAAAGGGTTTTAGAGCAATAGGTATGTCTTTGCCGCCTTTACTGTGGAAAAAAAAGTGTGGTATTCACTTTGCGCTGTTATTGGCTGGCCAGGAACAGATTTAATTTCTTTGTGCTAAATTCCAGAGTGCCATGCAAAGATGTTTAAAGTATGAAACATGGTTGACATTATTATTGTTCATTTACCATAGATGTTTATGGATCTAAGTTAGAAAATGGTACTTGGGTATCAGCATATTTAAATTACTATGAGATTTTCTTCCCTAGAATTGTCTACTAGGGTCTGCAGACTTTTTCTAAGATAAATATAAAATACAGAGAAAATTGTCACATGATCAGCAAGGTCAAGTGCCTCTTGTTAAATTTATTCTGCTTTAGCTAAGTAGTGACCATTGAGTTCATTTCAGAAAGGATGAGTAGCAGGGCTATAGTCAGTATCTATGTGAACTCATTGGTCACTACTTAACTAAAGCAGAACAAATTGCTTTACTGACCATGTGGCCATTGTCTCTATAACTCATATTTACCTCTGTAAATATGTAACTCATATCTGCAGAGAAATAGCTGCTAGTACCACTTCTGACCCATAGAATTGCAGTTTGTGCTGCATCCTAATTGAACAAAGTAACTTCCATATGGATGAATGAAACAACTTCCATCAGTCTTTCTCTAGGGAGAGAATCAAAAGCTGCTTTTAAATCAATTAAGGTGACGTAAATAAAGTGGGAATATGTATATTTCTCTGCTAAGAATTGTAAGATAGCACATTGATTCCTAGTCAACCTGCCCTCTCTAAAGTATTACAAACATTGATAGTGCGAAGGTGGATTCTCCTGAGAAATTAGCTCTTGATCCCACTCTTTCTTTGAACAATTAAGTCTCATTGTTAGCTACACTCTAAATTTTTCGCACTATTGATTGAACTTATTATGACAGGGAGAGAAAAATCTCTCTTTAAACTTTATTTCTATACTCAAAAATTATATGGCTGTTAAATGTTCTGTTGCTTATTTGAAGGTTGGTTTAGTGTGTGTGCTTTAAGTTCAAGATGGGAGATCCATTTCTTTCCTCAAAACTACAGCTACTGCTCCTGTGTGATGACCCCCCCCAAAGTACTTACAACCCAATTTGAAGTTCCAATGGCAGCACATATACCATATGGTTATGTGATTGCATTTTAGGCCCTTGGCAACTGGCTCATATTTACCACCATTTGCAGTGTCTTGCAGTTACGCAACTATACTTTTTGGCAGTTTTTGCTGGTTTCCAGCATTTATTTTCAGGTTCTGGCAAAAAAATGCCCATTGGGTATAATGGATCCACTGGAAAAAAGACACAACCGTGAGTGTAGTTATCCATTTACTGTAACAATCACATGGTCACCTGCTTAACAATTGCCACAGAATATGACCATAAATCTGGGCTCAATTATAGTCAAAAGTTGAAAACTACCTGTAATATGGGATGGCATATCTTGAGTTTCTAGTGCTTCCACAGAAGCTCTGCTTCATCTCCATACTCCTTAGCAGTTCTGCAATAGCCATCCAGACATCCAAAATTTAAAGTTTGTTTGAATTTAATTCATAAAAAACATGCATTCCAAATCATGAAATTCAAACTCTTCAATATTGACTCTGTTATTGACTCTGGACAAGATAGGTGATACATAAATTTAACAAATAAAAATAAATACATAAACAATTGCTTTTGTTCAGAAAAGTTACTACTTGTAATTAAAGTTGAATATGTTAAAATAAGCGCATTTATGAAACTCACATTGTATGCTCTTTAAAACAAAATATTGGCTTTGATCTATTTATTCTTTTCTTGGGATTCTATACCATACATGACATATACAAGAAGAAAAGGCTGCCAGAAGAAGATGGAGAGACAACATCAAAGACACACTACAACAGCATCAAATAAGAGTGATTGAGGTTGTCAGAAGTACAAGAACCAGAACTTTGTATCTCCCTTGAAACCTGAAGTGATAAAAGAGGAAATGAAGAAGAATTATTTATTAAATATGCAATATATATTTTAGTAGACAATCTGCTTAACTACTAACCTTGGCAACTAGAACAACTGGAAACATTGAAATCATTTTAATATTTATGTCCTGAAAAAGTATAGAAAAAAATTAAATTTATAAAATCCAGTGGTAGTTTAATTTATATCCACAACCCTTATACCTTATCTCATGGATTAATGCAAATTGTTATTATCTAATCAGATATTTCATGGATGAAATTGCTTATATTCATTTTATGTTGGATGGACATGTTTGGGTAACTGGAATTTTCTGAGTTGATAAAAGTGACATCCGGTTTTTGACCCTATTGATCTGAAGAAAGTAGACATAGTTCTCTATAACTGTAGATATGGATTAAACTTCTATTGCATTTGGTTATGAAAAGTGTCCAAGGAGGGAACTGGGAGGGAAAGATTTTAGCAGCTTTGAAAAATCTGTGGATTTTCCCAGTCCATTCCAGAAATGGATCCAAACTTGGATCCCACTGGTAATGGATAAGCCCTGTTTGGTCTCAATTTCTTCTTTTTGGAAAAAGTTGTAAAGAAAGTGATGGGGCTACAATTACAGAGAACCCTGAAAGATAATGATTATCTGGACTCCTGGTAGTCTGTATCTATGCCCCAGTATGAAATGGAAAACACACTCCTTATTCTCTTGCATGATCTATGTCAGGAGTTGGATAGAGAGATCATAACTACCATTGTTTCTCTAGATTTCTCAGCAGTCTCTGTTGACTGTCATATCCTTCCAGAATGCCAAGGACACTGTGGGCAGATCCCAGTAATTATGCCAATTACCTGATTCTAAATCAACCTCAGATTATTTTTGCATTGGAATTGGGTTATCAATTGCAGCAATAACATCAAACAGTTCACTTATGCCTCTCCAAAGTAGTTCTCACAGTGTACTACTTATACAATAATCAAGAATAACAAGGTATTTGTGAACCAGCCATAAGTATATGAATAGTAAGAGCTAGCCTAGTAGTTTGAATCAATTGATCCTATCGATGCTTTTTATTACTGTTGCCTTTCCCATCAGAGCAGGAACAGTAGCAAGGAAGAAATTCTAAATAGAAAAATAAAGAGAGGATTAACTTTTATTGTAAAACTCCCAGAGAGCTTTGACAGTTTAGATTAGGGGTGTCAACTGGCATCCTGCAGGCCGGATGCATCACGGGCAGGCCACGCTCACCACAGCTCTGCAAAGGCAAAAAATGTCACGATATAATAATAATAATAATAATAATAATAATAATAATAATAATAATAATAATAATAATAGTAGTAATAGTAAAGTTGGAAGGGACCTTGGAGGTCATCTAGTCCAACCCCCTGCTCAGGCAGGAAACCCTATACTATTTCGGACAAATGGCTGTCCAGTCTCTTCTTAAAAACTTCCAGTGTGGAGCATTTACAGCTTCTGGAGGCAGGTTGTTCCACTGATTAATTGTTCTCACTGTCAGGAAGTTTCTCCTTAGTTCTAGGTTGCTTCTCTCCTTGATTAGTTTCCACCCGTTGCTTCTTGTCCTGCCTTCAGGTGCTTTGGAAAATAGCTTGATTCCCTCTTCTTTGTGGCAGCCCCTGAGATATTGGAATACTGCTAACATGTCCCACCTCGTCCTTCTCTTCATTAAACTAGACATACCCAATTCCAGCAACTGTTCCTTGTATGTTTTAGCCTCCAGTCCCCTAATCATCTTTGTTGCTCTTCTCTGTACGCTTTCTAGAGTCTCAACATCTTTTTTACATTGTGGTGACCAAAACTGGACGCAGTATTCCAAGTGTGGCCTTACCAAGGCACTGTAAAGTGGTATTTATACTTCACGTGATCTTGATTCTATCCCTCTGTTAATGCAGCCTAGAACTGTGTTGGCAATCAAGTTTGACACCCGTGGTTTAGATAGATGATAGATAGACAGACAGACAAACATGATAATACAGATCCCAAGGTTTCAATTTGCAACCCAATGATATAGAGCCTGGGGTGGCTGAACAGTTTGTGGCTTCCACAGCAACTATGGATCTGGCTCAAGTCATATATCTGGGCCAACATATATCTGTGGCCATACATTAGATTTAGTTTTTGCTGTACCTGTTGGTGATGTGCTTGCAGGTGTGATTCAAGATTTTGTTTATGACCTATAGAGTTTTATATGATATTTGAGAGACTGGCTGACTCCCACAGTGTCTACCTAGTTTTTACAATCCAGCAGAGTGAATACACCTGATTCCTCTTTCAGGAACCAGGAAGTGTATCTTCTCTGTAGCAGCAGCTGCCTTGTAACTGAAACCCCTCCACCCACCATTAGATCTATATGGTTCCCCACTCTGATGACAATGAAAGCCCCTTGAGTAGGATGGATGGTACACCTGTTGGTGATGGTTTATTTTGCTTTGTTATTGAATTACCATTGTGGTGGTGAAAAATTGGCTCATCTGAAGCAATTAAATCACTTTGAAGATATAACATAAATTTATTAGCATGCAAACAATAAAGCAATGTACACTGAGCTCCCAGCAAAACAATGGCAGCTTGCTGGGAAACCCTGAACATAGAACCACAGCTTATACTGTATACCCTTGGCCTATTCCTATTCCATTGCAAAAACAAGACAGAGGCAGAAACAATGTAAATTACATCATGACTTTGGAATGTTTTTGGTAAACACATCTGGGTGACCTTATTATTTATACCTTCCTACTATTAGGTTAGCATGTCACCTATGCTATCTCTGATATATGGTCAATAAATATGAACAATTTGTTTTGGGCTACAGGTTCCTGACTGACTCTTCCCTCTATTACCACTCAGGGTCAATTCTGTTTGCTGTTTTCTTACACTTTAAACATGATAGAGAGCATCTCAGGTGAGGTAGTGAATGTAGCTCACATGTATAAGAAGCATGCTCACATGTATAAGGGCTACCTTTTACCACCAAACCATCTTTAGTAATGTTGCATAATAACTATGTAATAATACTACATAATTACGTGTTTTGTAGTTATTTTTGTTCTTGTTTTTGGTTAATCTGCACTTTGCTGTTTTTATATGTTTTATTGTTGGGAGCTACTCAGAATTGATTAAACTTGATGGCATCCAAATTGAAATAAATACACAGTCAAATGAAGCAATTCCTTTCCCTTTGTGCGGTAATATTTCTATTAGTCCCTCCACATAGGTAATGGGATCTATTTCTAATGTCCGGGGAGGGCACTTTATACATTTGAAAACTAAACATTTTCCAGCCACTCAATTCTCAAAATATCCTCTTTTTACCTTAGGATCATAGTTGATATGGGAGTATGGGTAGGAAAGTTCAAATGAAAAATCTGAGAATGTACAACAAGATTTTTAAAATAACTTTACTGATATGGAGGGGCAAAACACTTTAGTATATAAACCACAAGTAAATATATGTATGGAATTTCAAATGGTATTATGTATGCTTCCTTAGTTGCAAATACACATATAAAAGAGAGATATCCTACTTCTCTTTCTAATTCTCTATGGAAATTGCCACTAAATTGCTTCTTTTTAATGCAGTCTCCTTGGTTATGTTCACAAACAGACACTTATATTCCCACAAGATTGTTGGCAGAGAGGATTTATATCTTCACAGCAATCCTAGTACAAGTTCCTTTGCACTCTCTAGAACTCTTACCTTTTCCTGGTGTGGGAATTGTTTACCTTCAAACCACACTACTTTTCTCTGGTCTCTTGTTGCTGAGAATAGGCAAACTACATCTTTTTTGGGGGGGGGGAAATGATCTGGACATGTTGGTGGCAGCAGACAAATTTAGAAAATGCCTCTTTGCTGTCATCTAGTGGTCATTGGATAGTTGCACCTCAGATATGGTATATCTCAGTAATGGCAAACCTTTTAGAGCAGTAGTTCTCAACCTTCCTAATGCCGCGACCCTTCAATACAGTTCCTCATGTTGTGGTGACCCCCAACACCTCATCCAGCTGGCCGGGGAGGAGGGGCAGGAAGGTCGCTCCGCCGGCTCCGCCCAGCCTGGTTGGAGAAGCGCCATTCCTCTCCCTCTCTCTCTTTCTTTCCTCTCTCTCTTCTCTCTCTCTTTCCTCCCTCTTTCTCTTTCTCTCTTTTCCTGTTTCTCTCCTTCCTCTTTCCTCTCTTTCTCTTTCTTTCCTCTCTCTTCTCTCTCCCACTTTCCTCTTTCCCTCTTCCCGTTTCTCTTTCCTTTTCCTTTCCTCTTTCTTTCTTCTCTCTTTCTCTGTTTCCTCCCTTTCTCTTTCTCTCTCTTTCCCCTCTCTCTTTCTCTCTCTCTCTTTTCTCTCTTTTCCTCTGTTTCTCTTTCCTCTCTTTCTCTCTCTCTCTCTTACAGCAGCATCGTCGGGGGTCCCCGCCACCCCCAGCCCGGCCTCCGCCACATCCTAAGCTGAACGGGTGGGGAGGGGGAGCAGGACGGAAGGCAGTGGCTGCGGTGGCAGCGGTGGCTGCTGCTGCATCATCGGGCGTCCCCGCCGCCCCCACGCTTCCTGGCCTCGTCCTCTGTCCATTGATGGAGCTGCGGTCGGGGCTGGTGTCGCGCGGCCCGCCAGCCCCTCTGCCAGCCCAGCTGCTCCCCCCCAGGCACCCCTTCCTCCCAGCGCCCACCCGAGCCGCTTTGGGGGCAGCAGGAGGAAGGAGAGGAGAAGGGTGAGAAAACCGCTGCCGCTGTCTCCGCAGCCCCTGCGCTGCCCGGCCTCACCCTCCGCCCATCCGATGGAGCCGCAGTGGGGGCTGGTGCCGCACGGCCCTCCAGCCTCTCCGCCAGCCCAGCTGCTCCCCCCCGCACCCCTCTTGCCCCCGCGCCCACCCGAGCCACCTTGGAGGCAGTAGGAGGAAGAAGGGGAGGAAGAAGAGGATGGCAAGGAAGCCGCCGCCAGCGCTGGGCCCCAGGAGACGGCTCTCCTCTCCTACCTTTGCTGAATCTTCTTCTTCCTTCCCGGCAGCCTGGACTCCAGTGCGCCTTCCCGGCCAAAGGGTCCAATGGTCGGGCTGGCTGGGGATCGCAGGGGCTGGTCTCCCTTGGGCCGCGGCTTGTGGGAGGGCTGGCCCACTCAGCGGAGCCTCCAGCAGGCCACTCCCAACAGGGATCCCGGGGCTTCCCCTGGCGGTTCCAAGGGCACGAGGCCCTTGCTGCGCTTCTCCCAGGGGGTGGGGCACCGGGCACAGGGCCAATCAGGAGCCCTGCAGGAAGTAAGTCTGCCTGAGAGAGAGAAAGGGAGAGAGAGAAGGGAAGCAAAAGTGCCTCTCTCTCTCTCTGCAAATGGCGGAGGAGGCCGTGCGGAGACGGATGCGGAGCGGTGTCTCGGTTCCTAAGACCATCGGAAATATGTGTTTTCCGATGGTCTTAGGCGACCCCTGTGAAAAGGTCATTCGACCCCCAAAAGGGTCACGACCCACAGGTTGAGAACCGCTGTTTTGGAGACTGAGTGCCCAAACCGCAACCCAAAACCCACTTATGCATTGTCGGGTGCTGGGTGGGTGTGGCCATTGGCTGGGTGTGGCCCATTGGCTGGGCGTGACTGCGGTGGTAATGGCAGACTGAGTGGGACTAAAAAGTTCAATCAATCAATTCCAACTTTGCAAGATCTTTTTTCCGCAAGAAGTTGAAATTTATTCATTGATTGAACCTCTTTTTTTTGCACATGGTGGCAGAGGCCTAAAGCGAAAAGGTTTTATAAAACCCAGCTGAAGGCCTAGGAGTGGGGCGACGGCGTGCGTGCCCACAGAGAGGGCTCTACGTGCCGCTTCTGGCACCCGTGCCATAGGTTCACCACCACTGGTATATCTAAATGAAAGTAGCTTCAATTACTTTCCTCCTGGAATATTTTTTTTTTCTACCAGCTCTCTATCGTTTTTCTTTCTTACATGTTTCATGTTCTTTTGATCCTAATTGTTTATTTTTGGTGCTCTGACTAACTCAGTGAAATAATGAGTTGGAACATGGTTGCTGGCAAGAGACTGGAGAATTGCTCCACTTTTTTCTATCTATCCTGTTCCAGATTGTTGTTCCCTGATGTGATTATCAGCAAAAAAAAGAACATGTTAATTCCTAACAACCAAAAAACTGGGCAACTGAGAAAAGTAAATGGGGCTTCTGGGATTCTGTAGGCTTTAGAAAGAGGAAATGACTGCTGCTGATTACCCACGTGATTGGCAGGCTGCAATATTATACACACTCATCCAAAATTAAGTCCCATTGAGACCCACTGTGAGGTTTTGTTTTGAGTAAATGTTCTTACCACTGTACTATAAATAATGCTTCAGAACATGACTCAGTAGGACTCAAACTGCTGCAGTCATCCATATTTTATGACAGAAGATCACAATGATTATTAGATTAATCTAATTAGAGGGGAGACTCAGTTTGATGTAGTGGTCAAGGCACCAGGCAAGAAAGCAGAAGACCATGAGTTCTAATCCTGCCTTAGGCACAAAGCCAGCTAGGTGACCTTGGACCAGTCACTCTCAGCCCTAGGAAGAAGCAGGCAGTGGCAACACTTGTGAAATTTTGCCAAGAAAACTGCAGGGATTTGTCCAGGCAGTAGCCAAGAGTCAACATTGACTCAAAGGCATCCGCCTCCAAAATAGTTATTAGTCCTGGAGCAAAAGAATACAATAAACCCATTCTGTACAAAAGGAATATTAAATAAAGCATCAGCAAACCATTGTTCAAATGCACACACACCCCAAAAAGTTCCTAAAACAGCTGTAGATTTTTAAATTGATTTAGAAGTGCTTCAGACATTGTGCAGGCAGCAAACTCCTTTGATACTCATTAAATTAGCAGCATCTTTTTTCAGGTTGACATAAAGACTTTGTTGCTTTATTACTATTATTAATTTTATTAAGGAAGTTTTGAACAAAATAAAAGGAATTGAATTGCTTTTGAATTGAAGAAAAAAAGAATAGAAAAAATAAGGAAAAAGTAATGAAATCTTAACAGCAATTAGAAGTACATTTATAGTTTACTTTCTCTAACTCTAATGTTCAATTATAATTTCCTTCTTTCCATAATCTACTTTTTCTAATCATTAAATCCACAGATCACCAGTTCATTTTTTTCAGCAAAAAGTCCATAGGCGTTTCCAGTCACTAATAAATACAATCATTGATCTTTCTCTAAGCAAATTAATTTTGCCATCTCTGCTAATTCCATTATCTTCACCTTATGGATATTTTAGAATCTTGTTGTTTTTATGCATATAGTAGTCCCACAGTACTGATCATATAAAAAAATAATCTTCCAGGGCTCTTTTATAATTGTCTGTTCATAAGTCCCAACAAAAAGGATTCAGTTTCTAATGTTCAACTGAAAATATTCAGTTTTAGTTGAGATTTTAAAATCCTTTGTATTGCATGTATTTTGACACAAAAAAATCTGGGTTTTTTACAAGTCCTCCAGGTATGATAAAATTTAATTTGTCCACACTTCCAACATAAATCTGAAGTAATTTAGTAATAGTCTAGATCAGGGGTATCAAATGGAGGCCATGCCCACCCCAGCTCCGACAATGCAAAAAAAAAGTTGCAATATGTCGTGGTCTAGATAATTTTCCTAGAGTCATATACCAATGCTACATACTGTAATTTTATTTAAAAAAATCTTTTAAATTAAAATGTGAGTAAATTTCAACAATATGTTATTTCATCATACACTCTTTCACTTGTCCTTCCTCTGTTTCAAATTTCAGCAACAGTTTATACATTTTAGCAATTACAAGTTCATCATCTACACATAACTGAACTTCAAATTCTATCTTCTGCTGCTTCGTTCCAAATTTTCTATCATCTATTTTAAATCTTTCTTTTAATATTATGCATGAAAAACACTGAAAACTAAATCCTTCTGCCGTTGCTTTCTTAGTTTCAACTTACATGCTCCACATTCTTGTCCTAACATCTCCCAATAGATTAACTATTTCTCCTTGTCAGCTGTTTGTTTCCTATAAAATGCTTCTTGTACTAAGATTCATAAAAACATTTTTCAGGCATAGTCTGTATTCATATCAATTTGATATTCTCAATATGGCACTTCTAAAATATTTTTTTAAAACTACATTAAACTTCTCACACCATAGAAAACCATATCATTCAAATTTTAGATCATGCCCTTTTAGTTCTAGAATTCTTTTATTTTTCCAGAAGCATCCATTCTTTCATCCAAACCAAATAGCAGGCTGCAAAATTCAACTTCAACTCAGGTAACACTGGTCTACAAGGAGAAATCCTCAGAAATGAAAGTAGCTTAATTTTACCAGAATTGGGTCACTAATAAAGGAAAATTAAGTCCTGAGTATTAATTGGCTCCAGTTTCCAAGGCACAGCTTCAGGTCAAAATTGCATCAAAATAATTCAGAAATATGAGGGGGATGTGCAATTATGCTCTATCACTTTTCTGCAAAATGTGATATAGCAATGAGAATGGTGCCACACCATTCATTATAAATTTATCTTTTTATTGATACCAATAATATAACTTTCCATTCATTTATTGGCTTTTATATAACATTTTCATACTTTTTGTGTGACAAACTGACAAGGTCTAACATCAGATTAAACAATAAGGTTCCACTGTTGTAATCTGGAGCCCAATAGCTCTGTCTTACTCTTAGGCAATTCCAAATTCCTGATCAGATCATTTAGTTCACTCTGAGAAATTAGATGTGGTTCAGGAGGAGCATTCAGTGAGCTAAAGTTGGGGTCTGCTGACATCGACAGCTCCGGATCAGCTCCATCCTGTTCATTGTCTTTATCATCATCTGTCTAGAGAGTAGGATTCTGGTGGATCTGGAATTGGCCAGTTCTCACCATGGAGTACAGGATGCAGTGTGGATAGAATGTTTGGATATTACACTTCTTCTTTCTTGAGAACTCTTTTGCAATTGGGCGAACCATGCAAAAAGAACAACTATGATTGGTGGGTTCCCTCCACACTACTGGAACTGCAAAAGGCATGGACTTTTTCTTGTTTAGCCAATGATGCAGATAAGTTGCACATGTAATGCAACAACAATGAGGGACCCAACTCTTGTCCTGATCCCCTATTTTGCATCCAAAATATAGGTGGTATGCCTGTTTTACCACTGCCATCATACTGCACTTTTGAGATACAAATATAACCTTGCCACAAATGTAGTGGAAGTTATCTGCATTGTTTACACAGTTTTGTCATATCTTGGCTTCTGAGGAAAAATATCATGCAATTGTTTCTTGGAAATGTTAGGCAATAACACTTTCACAAGCCATCAGATATCACTGTATGATACGTAGATCTGACCAAGACAAATGTACTTTACAATAAAAGAACAATAAATTACAGTTAGGTAATAATCTTTAGGCTCAAAGTGAAGATAAATGTATACACTTCCATGTGGTACCATTTTCATCATTCTACTGCACTTTGTTGAGACGTTATGAGGCATCATGATCATTAGACACCTCCCTCCCTTGTAGGCAAATATATTCGCCTGTGTATAAATCTTGATTGTAAAATATCTAGAAAACTTTAGCCAACCAGCATCTTTATCACCTGTTTTCTAATTCATCTAATCAAAATATGTAAGAATTAGCATATTTATCTCAGAGGTCAATAGTTTCCTAAAATTTGTAGACAAGTGTAATCCTAATCCTTCTAATTTTTTTTGCAACTAGGAAGATTTACTGTAGTATTTAACCCTTGGCATACAGAAACCCACCCTTGCCATACTAACTTAAATATATAGTGTTATGTCCTGGGCCTCCTGAGGCAAGTCAGCAGGCCCAGAAATGTTACAAATGCTCCCGGGCAACCTAAAAGCTGCCCGGGACCAGACTGGTTGGTGCTGGTCTTGCGCACAGGCGCAAGGCGCAAAAAAAGGGAACCTGTGATTGGATGTTTGGGGAAACTATACAAGGAGGGAAGGTTATTGGGCTTCTTGCATCATTCCCACTTGAAGCCATCCTTTGCAACAAGGAAAATCCCCCCCACACACACAAACGAATTCACTGAATGACTAAGCGGGGAAAACGTAACGTTGCTATTAGATCCCAACATGACTCCCATGGATGATGCACAATGGAGAGGGGGCGGCAGGGATCTGCTGTTGTGCGGAGCAGGATTAGAGAGGGAGGGAGCCAGCCTCCCTCTTCCTCCTCCAAACTCATTGCGATAAGCAGACCCACCAGCTGCCGAATGAACCTTGGTCTTCATCTGCAGAGACACATTCAGTACTTGTCGAAGCCGTGGGGGTTTGTCTTGCTGCAACTCTGCTCTCTGCTCAGTGCCTGCTAAGGGCTGGTTTCCACAATTGTTTTTTTGCATTTTGGGAATATAATCACTATTCCCACAGAGTAACTCTCAAGAGGAGGACAGATCTATGGCTGCTGTGGAGAAGTGGTGGGATATAAGATACCAAAAGCAAGTATGCAATAAATTGTACAATCGTTTGATTGGCATTATGCAGTGGTGCCTTGAAGATGTCTAAGATGGCTAACCTCTTTGGAAGACTGTTTAAATCTAGACTCTATAATTAAGACATGACTTGTTTTAGTACCAATAGTCTTCAAAAAGAATCTGTTTGTGGGCCCATGGACTGTTGCTTGTGTAATTTCTTATTGCCTTTTATTTTCAAGAAGTGACAAAGGAGCAGGAACTAATTGTGTTCTATTCAAGCAGATCCAACCTGTTCATACAAAATCTAGAGTAGCACTTCCTGAGCCCAGTTTTTGGCTCCATCCTTAGAAATATATTAATCTTTTCTGCTGGAAGATCAGTACTACCACATAGTGATGGGACATGGGCAGCCCAAGAACCAAATAGGAACAGTAAATTCAAGAATAGGTGCTTGCCAAGATTCCCAAGACCAGCAATTATCTATCAGTTTAAAAAACCAGATGCCACTTAAGCTAGCCTTATATGTACAAGTTTATGCATATTGTTATTTATTGCAGAACAGGAAAGAATGATTGTGCCTGTACTGAAGGACCAATGGAGATGGATTTTTCTTTAATTTAAAATTAATATCCATCTCCATTGGTCCTACGGTACAGGCCAAATTAAATTCAATACAAATGAATTATCAGTAAATAAAGCAAAGTAGCTTCTTATAATGAATCTACATTCTAATTTCCTATTCATTCAATCAATCCAACTTTCATATTTGCATCACTACACTTGGAGATGGAAAAGATGAATTTCCATACAGATGAGCACTTGGAATCTCCCCCCCCTCTCTCTCATCTTTTGCAAAGTGGAGTCTTCTTCTAGGCAACCTGCTGCTTACTTTGGGTTGGTTTCCCTATGTGTCTAGAAAATCAGTACAGGTCCTTAAATCCAGTATTTATTTAATGAATTAATTTTATTTATATTTATATCTGGCCTATACTATTTTTATAAATAGCTCAAGGCAACAAACATACCCAACCTACCTTTCTCCTATTTTCCTCACAACACACCTGGGAGGTGGATTGGGCTGAGAGAGAATGACTGGCCCAAAATCACCCAGCTATTTAATCCTCTATCACAGAGCCTTTTCTGTGGGCATGCACAGTGTGAGCGAGGAAAGTAGCACACATGTGTTTGGACTTTGGAGAAAGGGGGAGAAAGAGAGAGAGGAAGGAGGGGAAAGAGGGAGGGAGAGAGGAAGGAAGGAGATGGGAATGAAAAGGAGGGGAGGGAGGGAGGGAGAAAGGAAGGAAGGAAGGAGGGAGGCAGGGAGATTGGAATGAGACGGAGGGAGTGCTAAGTCCTGCCTTAGCACTTGGCCACCAGCAGCCCTGTGGCCCTTTTGCCATCCCCTGGTGGTCTCCCATCCTATTGCTGAGGATGCTTTGGTTACAAAGCCAGGTCTCCTCACATGGAGAGGGAGTGGGCCTCCCTCTGACCCATGCAACTTGCCCTTCTGCACTCACCATGCAGCTGGGCATCCCCTCAGGGAAGTGTGGCTAGGGCAGGCAGGACTGTGGGGCCCTGGTGCTGTGGGAGCTCAAGGGCCAGGCTGGGTGCTTCACCTCAACTGCTCAGGGCTCCAGGCAGTCCGTGCCACTGTCCATGGGCCCCCTGCATTGCCTGAGGCTCAGTGAGACTCCTCCAATAGACCATGCCTGGGCGCTTGCCCCAGTCCCACCCCCCCTCCGCCAGAAACTCAGATCTGGCCCAGTCCTGCCCAGGCCAGCACAAGTGCCCCTGACTCAAGTGACGGTGAGCTGGCCACGCCCACCCATTAGGTCACACCCATGCCAACCCAGTAAGCCACACCCACCCAGTGGGTCACGCCCATCTGGGCACCCGACGATAAATAAGTAGGGCTTGGGTTGCAGTTTGGGCACTCGGTCTCTAAAAGGTTCGCCATCACTGGTATAGGGTTTCCTGCCTGAGCAGGTGGTTGGACTAGATGACCTCCAAGGTCCCTTCCAACTTTATTATTATTACTATTATTATTATTATTACTATTATTACTATTATTATTACTATTGTTGTTAATTATTATATAAATATTTAATGGAATTTCTCTCTTCTTTTTTTTTGAAAATATATTTTATTAATTTTTTTAATTTTTACAGAAAGAAGAAACTACTCAAATCAAATCATAGTGTTAAAATAAACAATCATCCATAAACAAAACATAAATACATTTTTCAATACATCTAATACTAATAACTCAACTGAAAATAATCATACCACACAATTAACATTACTGCTCGGTACCCCCACCACCACATCCCCCCAACTCTAATCTTCCCCCCTCACTTACCAACTAACTACCTACTTTCCTCCCTCCTTCTCTACTTCTCTATATTCCACCCTCCTTACTCATCCCCCCTCTTACCAACTTTCTTTCTACTTTCTTTCTACTTTCCTCCCTCCTTCCTTATCTCCGTCCTACTCTTCCCCCTTCTTATCAGCTTCCACTTACATCAGCCTTCACTCCTCCTTCCTCTTTCCAACAGATGTGGTGCCCAGAGGCCACCCGAGCAACCCCTTAATGACAGTAATTACATATTCTTACATCCACCCCAATTACAGTTGAGAAAACATCATATATAAAATTATAAACCCTCCCTAGCCCTCCCTCCCCCGACTTCCCAGAGTGAGTACAGGGTAAAACAAAAGAAAACCCACTACATCAAACAAAATTATTATATAATCCTAACAAGAATTTTAAACTATATACTATATACAATCTCTAAATCATTTCAATCCATTAAACAAAACAAACAAATCATCTTGTTAAGAATAATAATTTTCATTTACATATCTAAACCATCAATCTAAGTCAAACCTTAAATCACTTCAATCCATTGAGAGGTTATATAAAATCGCCCAAACAATCCAGTAATCAACCTCTTTCAAACCATTGAACATCAAATAAAAAAAAATTCATCTTTTTAGAAAAATAAACAAATAATATCATATCTTCCATTAAACATCCTCTCTTACATCTTACTTATAAAATTGGTCTTTAATTCAGCCCATAATCTTAGATTAGCCTTAATTCCTTACATTTAATTTTAAATTTCACTTCTTCAATCGACTTCAGGGCTTTCTCATCTGTCAAATAAACCTCCATAACAAATACAATCTATTTATTCCAATTCTAACTTACATTCCTTCAACCTTATCAAATCACATAATGCTTATCTATCCCATCAATCAATCAATCAATCTAATGTCAAACCTAGATCATTTCAGAACAAATACATTCTTCATCAATTTAATTATATCTTCCATTAATCATCTTCTCTTACATCTTACTCATAATCTTAGTCCTTAAATCAGTCCATAATTTTGAATTACCCATAATTCCTGCATACAGTTTTAAATTTCACTCCTTCAGTCGAATTCTAGGTTTTTTCTTTAACCAGGTAAACCTCCATAACGACGCCTCCCTTCCAAATAATAAGTCTCTCTTCTTTACTTGCAATATCATTTGGGTCCAAATAAACCGTCTTAACCTTTGCATTAGTCCTCTGTTACTCTTGGCCATAAACTTTTGTTGAGATAACAATTCAAATCTCTGTCTTTGCTTTTCCCAATCCTCAGGCCCATAAGTAAGTTGCTTCTTAAACTGAATCAATGTCTCTTTTTTCTCAATTAAATCCTCTTCTTGCTGCTTATCTAAAAGGGATAACCATCCCCTCGTTTCTTGAAACAAATCCTCTTCCTCCACTCCATAGATGAACTGTTTATCAAGCAAGATCCATTTCCCTTTATTCTCTTTATTCTCAGTACTGTCTTCTTCTTGTTCTTGTTCTTCTTCTTGTTTAGGTTGCACTATAAAATATTCAGCAGTCGGTTGTAAATCAGTTTCATTTGGAAAAAAGAATCTGGTTAATATTTCTGTAATGGTCTCTTTCAGTATTGCTTTAATCTCTTTCACTATTACACGCCTTTCTTCTTGAGATTCATCAATACGATCCAAAATAAGTTTAACATTTGAATGTAAATTCCACTCCATTTTAAATTTAAAACAATCACTCTGGCTTTAATACAATTCCTACCACCGTCTCTCTAGCTTCGCTTACGAGAACAAGGAGAGAGGAAAAAAAATGGAGAATTCACTTTCACTTTCAAACACTTTCCTTTAACAGTGAAAGCAGTGAAAGCTATACGCCATTTTGAAAGCATTATGTTGATTGTAGAAGTTAGAAATGTATAGCCAGAAAAACAAAAAAAAAAAATACTTGCAATCCAATAAGAACTCCTGTATTCACTCAGTCTGCTTATAGTCTCTCTTGTGATCTATTTTTATAAGCAGAAGCGGTCGCGGCGTCTTTCTCTGTCTGATGACAGAAGCGTCTCTGGGCAGGAGCGTTCTCAGGAGCTTAGGGAGCTACCACTCTTGATCCCTGAAAACTTTTTCAGGGATTTAAGAGGTGCTCAACCCTGCTCCTGATGCTCTACACCTCTTCTTTGCCCGAAGAGGGGATTTTTCACCGCAAAAAAAAACAGCTGATGTGCGCTGTTTTTTGCGGCTTTACAGACCCAGGGAACGGAACCTCACAGAGGAGACTTTTAATGGCATTTCTCATTAGCCTTGGGTGGAACTTAAAAAGAAGAACTTAAATACCTAATTTGTAGGTATTGCATAGCTGTCCTTATTCTACACCATAAAATGGCTGTGAAATCAGCCTATAATATAAAGCATGTCTGTGGAATTTGGTAACAGTTCTGGCAAGTTGATGTGTTGTGTGTGATTTGGTAGCTCACAGCAAAGAACTAAGTCTGTAGTGCTCTATTTTCTCCAGTGGGAATCTAAATGTTGATTTAATACAGGACTTCAAATATATTTACAAGAGCTACAAGAATTTTCAAGGAATGATTTCTTGCAGCAAAGTTTAGTCATGTCCGATTTACATCATGTTATACTTCCGTGGCTAAGAACTAAGTTTAGCTCATCACTAGGCACTGTAATAATAATAACATTAAATTCCAAACCCTTAGGAACAGTTCTAGCAGAAGGGTCACATTTTCTTTCATTTCAATTAACTTATTTGCCATATACAAGGTTGTTTACATTCAGGGGGAAAAAATGCCCAAAGTGTTTCTTATGTTCTTTCAATGTGTTGAATTAAAAATTGATGATATCTTGTTGCTATTTGCACCAAATATATAATAGACATTTTTCCAGTTGAGCATTCTTATTGGGGAGTCAAATTTACTGTCTCCTGATAACTTTGTTTAAAATGTAGCATTTTTTCATATTCCAAGACATGCAATTTCAAAGTCAATGTCCCTAGATTAAATAGATTAAGAGTTCATGAAACACATTTGTCAGGTTGTGTAATAGTATTAATGCTAAGAGTTCTTCTGTACACATGGAATATTTATTATAAGTAGTGATTGCATTTCTACTATAATCTGTCAAAAATGTTTTTCATATTAGAAGTCCCCATTAAACCAATAAAAAGCCAGTAGTATCTATTGAGTGCTACTATTATCGCAGTCTGCAGCAACCTAACAAATGTTATGCAAATCATGCTGAGTGCACAGACTATGGAAATCAGTTGTTCAAGAGGCATACCATAATGTCCATGGCATTGAGCTAATTGTCTCTTTGTCCATGAATTACAGTTAATGGGATGTGTTCCATTATAAGATATCTATACTTATGAACATATGAAGCTGCATGAAAATGTCAGACAATTGGTGTGTCTTTTGCCCACAATTACTTACTCTAATTGGCATCAGAATTTCAACAGTAAGATAACACAGTATTTGCCAACTTATTCTTTCTTGCTAATAAAAGTCACTGGCTTCAGTACTTTGAAAGACTTCAGTTCTTCATAGCTCATCACAACTTAATGTCAACTGGAGTAATTTTTTATTTTTTAAAAACAAATGGAATTTTTGATTGAGCTATAGTTAATGAAAGCAAACTTTAGATGGAAAGCAATTTATTTGCTCACATTTGGTGCATTTTCTGAGCTACTGCTAAGATACATTTATCACACAAAGAAACTATCATGTGGGTTTTCACTGCTTGATCCTGAAAAGAAGATTAATCTTGTTTTTAAGTTTCTATATTCCTATTGCATCTGTGGGTGGGTGGGTGGGCATGTTGGGTGAAGAGACAGATAAAGAGAACAGCTCATAAATACATAGCTTTTTAAGCTATTTTTTTCATTGATATTGTTTTTATAACTTGCAAGTCTATTTCCATTCTATATAGTGTTCAGATGGACTAAAAGTTCTTCAGTATTTATGAGATATATATCTTTGAAACACCAATAATTACTGCAGTTTTATGGACAAATAACAGGCACATAAACAAATAAATTAAAAGACATACTCAATCCTTTGCATAGAAAGATTAGGAGGAAACGGACAAGACTTCTTTTGCTCTAAAGGTGCCTATATATAGATTTCTCATTTAAAAGTAGAGCCCTATCTAGATTTCTAGTGTTGTAACTTTTATTTTCCTTCTAATAAATATTATCAACTGTATTCTTTTTTCTTTCCTCTTCAGCTGCAAAGAGAAAAGTTCGACAGTTGCAGTTTTGAGTGTTGGAGTGCTCTGGCTTTCAGCTTCAGTAATGTGTTGATGGTTTAGCTGCATAAGGTTAGTGTGTACCAGGCTACTAGAAGATTTTAACAAATGTTAAATCTCAAGAGTAGGAAAAGGAAAGTTTTGGAAAGGTCCGAGTGATGGACTGGTCAACTGGATATGCTGTGCTTGAAGCCAAATATATCAATGGCAGTGGCAAAGACTACACACCACTTTTGACACCGCCCTCAGCCCATCTTATCTGCACCTTAAAAAAGGCTGGTTGTATGGAGATTGGAAGAAGTGGGCCAGTTGGAGATGCTATGATTGTCTCAATTATCCAATTATCCAATCACTATCCACCTATCCAATCTTTCATCACATCCCTAATCCAGTCCTTTCAGGCATCCATCAGAACATATACAGGTAGTCCTGGACTTACAACAGTTCATTTAATGACCGTACAAAGTTACAACAGTACTGAAAAATGTGACATGACCATTTTTCACAGTTACAACCTTTGCAGTATCCCATGATCATGTGATTAAAATTCAGATGCTTGGCAACTGACTCATATTTATGACCATTGCTGTGTCCCAAGGTCATGTGATCACCTTTTCCAAGTTTCTGATAAGCAAAGTCAATGGGGAAGCTAAATTCACTGAACAACCCGGTTACTAACTTATCAACTGCAGTGATTCACTTAACGACTGTGGCAAGAAAAGTTGTAAAATGAGACAAAATTCACTTAACAAATGTCTCACTTAGCAACATAAATTTTGGGCTCAATTGTGGTTATCGGTGAAGGACTACCTGTAGAACCTATCCTGAATCAGATGTTATGGAGAAGTTGAGCTAAGTGTCATTAGCAGGTTGATGCTTTCTCTCTGCAAAACTCTCTACTTGGTTGGTAACTTCATATAATTATAAAAGAGCATTGGGCACCTCAAATTGTAATTGCCAAATAGTCACCCAATGTTATTCCTTACAAGTATGAGTAGGACAATCTCCAACCCATTGAGAATAATAACAAGTCAACAATATCAAAAACTGCTAAGAGATCCACCAGATCAACAGCCATTCTTCTATCTCTTACTGTTAGGAGGGCACCCATCAAGGCAACCAAAACCATTCAATCTTAACACAAATAATCAAAATAATTATTTTACAAGAAGGTATGCAGCTGCACAGACACAGCACCTTGCTCTGAAATGGGCTATAGTTGTCATAAATCTTTGGATGCAAGGTTTCCTTCCCTCCAAATAATTTTTAAAGGATGTGAACTACTACTACATCTTTCAAAGTGGAAGATATTTACTTACACTATTTAAATAATTATGCTTGATAAAATATAATGCTTTACTTTGGTTCTCTTTTTTTGAAATAATAAATTTTAAATACAGTTTCCATAACATGATTATTTCTTAACCAACATTGTTAACAAGCAATAGTATTACTTTTATTCACGAATGTGGCTCAAGACTATTGTTACTTCCAGGGAAGCAATGGCAAACCAAAGTCATCTCTGCTAAAAACAGATCTGAAAATCATAGCAGAATAAGAATCGGTGAGTAGACCATCTCTTCATAATTCCTCTCTGGATAAGGAGAAACATAACTCTAGGTGGCTAATCATTTAATCATTAAAAGGATATACAACTTACAAAGCAAGAAAGTGACCTAGATAATTTTCCTATACTGGAATTACAAAAGAAATGTTTTAAAGCTTTGAAGAATTTTGTCAGGAGGGACAAACAAAAAATGAAAAAACACCAAATTATACATATTAAGATTGTTAGAAGTAAAAAGGAATGGATATAAAGTTGATTTATTTGATAAAGGTTAGAATTGATATGTTATCTGGCAAAAGAATGTGACACATTACTAAAGTTGTTTATACTTGTGACAAAGGGAAAGTCATTTTTTATATATTTCTTTTCTAGTTTTTCTTCTCACCTTTTCTTCTTGTATTTTATTTTTTAGTTTGCATTAGTTTTTAATTGTTGTAATTGTATTTTTTAAAATCAAATTACTATAAAAAGACTATTATCTATCAACTCTTGGGATTGCTTTTTTGTAATTAATGGCATAGATTTCTAGAGGACTTGAGATGAATTCTTATGCATGTTTTTGTCAGTTTCACTCATTCCTGCTTATTATTTACTTTTTCCTTGAATAGTTACTGGCACATTTAAATCTAATGAGAAACTATGTTCTCTTGCAAGCATCTAATGAGAACACTACATATTTTCAAACGATTCTGGTACATGAAACAATATTTCCCAAAATATTCTTGGATCCCCTGTGAATGCAGCAGTAAGACATGGAACTGGAGGGCAACACTTCATTCTGAATCTCTTCCTGATGCCAGAACAATATTGACTGATTTGTACTATCATTTCTTACTAAAGGGCAAACCATTAAAAATAAAAATGACCTGGAACAGGTAGATATGGCCCAGTAGAAGGATGATATTAGGAGATTCAGGAAAGGTTACAGATAAGTATACTTATGGACAATTGACTCAACTCAAGGAGAAAATGGAGAAAGAGTCTGTTTAGTTATCTATGTGCATGTGTGAGAGAGAAAAGGAGGAAGGAAGATTTAGTTAACTAGTAACTCCAGTAGGACTAATTAAAGCAGTTGTGTTCCTTACAAGATTCTTTCAATAGAAGATAATATCTGTAGCTCAAGGTTGAAGTTGCGGCCCCGGCCCTCTGGAACCAACTTCCCCCAGAGATCCGTGTCGCCCCCACCCTCTCCGCCTTTCGTAAACTACTTAAAACATACCTTTGCCGGCAGGCTTGGGGCAGCTAACATCTTGCCCCTAGCCAGTGTATGTTTGTGTGTATGTTTGTGGAATGATTGTTTTTTTTCTTTTTAACTTAGGGGTTTTTATATTCATGTATTTTACTAGGTGATTTCTATTATGTTGTGAGCCGCCCTGAGTTCTTCGGAATAGGGCGGCATAGAAGTCAAATTAAAAAAATAAAATAAAAATAAATGGAGTTTTTTGGTGCTGAGTTTGGTTGTTTGCTTGCAGACATTTCATTACCCAACTACATAAGATCATCAGTGTGGTGAGTATAGGATTTGCTGAATATTTGCTAGGGAATTCTTGCAAGTTTGGCATTTGAGCAAATCAACCATCAATAAACACATACAGATAAGCCACATTTATGCAGCATTCAAAAGCGACAATTAAGAAAACCAAGAAAAGAAACAAAAATATAGAACATGTCCCCACACAGCCAACATTTAGATAATCAGGGAACAACACCAGGCAGAAAACAATATTCTAATCAAGGAACCTGCAAGAAGCAAACTACACCCCCATCAAAACTGGTAGACCAAACTACTGTATGTAAACAGGCAGCAAACATCACTCACAAAGATGAGGTCACCTAGTCAAGTAGTAAAACATCTGCAAACAAACAACCAAGCTGAAAGAGCACTAAAAACTTTATGCAGCTATTTCAGAAGTGACTCCTGGCTGTTTTTGCGTGTCCTGAGCAGACAGTTTATTTTGCTAAAATGTTGTGTGAGAAAGAGAGTTTAGGAAGGATTTTCAGAGAGATAATATTGTTAATATTGTTAATATTGCAGTTGTTAAGCTAGTAACATGGCTGTTAAGTGAATCTGGCTTCCCCATTGATTTTGTTTGTCAGAAGGTCACAAAAGGGGATCACATGATCCTGGGACACTGCAACTGTCATAAACATAAATCTGTTGTGGGTTTGCCGACGTGACCATCATGGACGTCTGAAAGACAAGCTCCATCTTCCGCGTCCAGTTTCGCTTCCCTGGGGAACCCTGGAAAGGGTCAAAAGTCATCCTGTAGGGACGACCAGCAAGGAGGGGGTCCCTGCTTGATTACGGGAGGGCGGTAGCCCTTCCACTCGATCCAGGGCAGGACAAAAGACTGGCCATAACAATATGGCTCGTTACTAGGCTGCAGACAGACGAAGTCACACTTACCACCAGACAATTATAAAGCAGTGCGAATGAGACTGGGTGAGATCTACCTCTCTTAAATTCTAAACTATCTTTTTTATCTGCATAAGCTGCTTAAAGTACTTTCCCCCTGTGGAGAGGGAAGGGAGATTTTATCCCTCCCTCTAGAAACAGTGGCGACTGACTATCCAGGGGAGTTTAAAACATTGAAAGAATAACTTGATCCTAATTTGAATTCTATTTTTTAAAATTTGTGGACTAAAAGATTTTCTATTCTTACTGGAGATCTGGGTTTTTGCTTATAAAAAAGAAGCAAAACTGAAAAGATTATAAAAAATTTTGGATTTAAAAGAAAACTTTAAATGGTAGGGGGTGACATCTTGTGGCTAAACCTGATACTACAATTTGTTACTGCTTAAAAGAGACTTGGCTAGTAGCCCAGACAATAGATAAGATTCATGTAACATTGATATATCAGCTGTGAGAAGCCCAGCTGTGTTCCATATTCAGTGACCAAAAAAAATATTTTTGGCATTCTCTGATTGTAAAGCTTTTAATCTAATACACTATTAAGAGAATATGGATGAAGATCAGGAACAGATTCTTTCTATGTTGAAAGCAATTCATCAAACTATTCTTACAGCTACTGATGAAATAAGAGGTTACAGAAAAGAACAAGATGTCAGCCCAGATATACGAACTCAAACTTTAATTACAGCTAAAAAATCAACTACACAGAATATAACAGAAAAAGTGGAACAATTAAATATTATGACAGAATATTCAACTGATCAACAAATACAGTCAATGGAAAACCCAGAAAAGGAACTAACAATATGGAAAAAGGAATAGACGTTTTACATAAATCAGAAGGAACCTGAGGATCAAGAACAACAGACTGAAGAGAAGATAAACAGTTCAGGACAAGTACGTCAAGATGGAAAAATAGAGAGACGATTTATTAGTCCTCTCAAAAAAAATGGCGACTGGATGGTTTTCTCTACGTCAAACAATCTACATAACACAGGGAGATTTGTTTGATGACTCAAAAGCACGGACATGGAAGATGATTTGGCAAAGAAAGAAAGCCAGAATAAGACTGAAGAAAATTGGGGTTTTGACTTATTTGTGAGAATTAAAATAGAATATACTCAAATAGATAAGATGTGTACTTTGAATACTAGATATTGTTATGAGTTGAGATAAAGAAAACTTTGGTCATTTAAAACTTAGAAGTATAAATATTAACAGTTACATTTGAACATTGATTTGCTTATAAAGGTTAAATGTAAAGGTAAATAAGATATATATAAGCTAAAAATCTATCAATGAATGTAATAAATATGTTTTTACTTAGTGGTAATAATAAAAATCAATAGCTTAAATATGAGATAATAGATATTAAGAAGAAAAGAGAGGAAGCATTAAATGTTGAAATAAGAGAAATTTTGGTTACTAAATTTAAGATATTTAGAAATTACTAGAAAATAAGAATATTATATTGTATTATTAATTAGTTGATGTAAGACACTGAGAATTCAAATAGATAGGATGTGTATCATGAACATGAGATCTTGTGATGAATTGTGATAAAGGGAATTGGGGTTATTTAAAACTTGGAAATTATAAATATTAAACGTTAAATTTAAATATTAATGGGAAAAATTAACCAGGACATTGATTGTCTAAAAAGATTGAATGTTAAAACAAGTAGGATATGTATAAACTAAAAATTATTGATAAATGTAAGAAAGTTATTTTTTATTTAATCGATATAATAAGAATTGTATTAATTTAAATATGATACAGTAAATACCAAGGGGAAAAGAGAGGAAACATCTAATGTAATAGTTTGAGTTCTGTACTAAATATATTTGTATATTATTGAATTATTGACCAACTCAACCGCCACGTTGCTTTTCAAATATTTAAATGTAAAACTAGAAAATCAATAACATTTTCTTAAAAAAATAAGTAAATATCAATCTATTGCCAAGAGTCTGAATTTTGATCACATGACCATGTTGATGCTGCAAGGGTCATAAGTGTGAAAAACGGTCATAAGTCACTTTTTTCAGTACTGTTGTAACTTTGAACTGTCATTAAATGAACTGTTGTAAATCGAGGATTACCTGTATTGAAGAACCAATCTATTATGTTCAGACCTGCAAATTTCACAACTGCAAGAATAAAGAACAGAAAGACAACCCCTCTCCTTGCAAAGAGAAATGAAAAATATTACTTGTATCTGTAATGTATTGGCCAGAACTGTTTTAAATCACTTGTTTAATGTCTGACCTACATTGCTGTATTGTTTAACAGTTGCAGTTACTGAAAGCCAGACTGGCTGTTTCCAAGCTGATAATGAGGTTTGGGGTGGGAAACTGTTACTTTAAACCTATTGGTTGCCACCTAGAGGCTAACTGTATAAATAGCTGTGCAGCAGCCTTTAGGCTGCTTCTGTTCTGAGTTAATAAACTTGTTTGCTGTTTCAACACTCTGCCTCGTTCAATGCCTAAAGAACCAAAGATATAACAGTGGCAATGAAGGTGGGATGTGCTGCTTCATTGAGAGAGCTTGAATTCACTAGGGGGAGATGTCAGCACAGACCCTGACGAATTACATTTCCCCCCCCTCCCAGTCTGCCAGCAAGCCACAGTGGAGACCACCACGCCCTAAGGATCCATCCTAGGGCCTATACAGAAGCCAGCAGCACAAGGCATTGCACAAAGAAACAAATCACCATGGTGAAGGTCGGGAAGCTTGAAGAATTTGACGTAAGTCACCCGGAGAGATGGGCGTCCCACATCTCCCACATCGAAAATTACCTCGGTGCCAACCAGGTCACCGAAGATGGATTGAAGGCCATGACACTCCTCTGCCTGTGCGGCCCCGCCACCTTAGACATTGCAGAGAACCTGGTCGCCCCGGTGCTGCTCAAGTCAGTCACCTACGCGGACTTGAAAAAAAAGCTCTGAGACCACTTCGAGCCCAAGTTATCCGTTATAGTGTGGAGGCACGCTTTTGAACAGCAGGAGCAACAGCTCGGCAAGTCTGCAACAAAATTCATTCCGCTCTTCGTCAAGTGTCCCGACTTTGCAATTTTGCGGATTTGGAGGAGAGACTACAAGACCTTAGTCTGCAGACTCTGGAATCGAGAGCTCTAACAAAAACTGTTCGCTAAGGAGAGTCTCTCGCTACAGGAGGCCTTAAAGGAGGTCATGGCAGATGAAGCCGCTGGAGGGGCCGTTAAAGCACTACGGGCCTCTAAAAGTGTGCCAAGCACCGAAGCCATCCACCATGAGGACGACGAGTGGATGGAAGACACCGACTCAGACTATGAAGTCGACCAGCTATGAAAGCACCTGAAGAAGGGACCACAGCCAGCTGAGAAGGCAGTTCCGTTCCTTAGATGCATGGGCTGCGGAGGCCGCCATCAATGTGTGGATTGCACATTGCACATCAACGTTACGGGCCTGTGGCAAACCAGGCCACATTGCTGCTGTCTGCCGAGGTCGTCAGAGGGACCGCCCGAAAGAAGTCGCATTCAGGAGAGGTACCGGGGCCCTAGGTCAGCACTGAGTAGACTTCTGCTCCAGCCAAAGGAGCATATTCCACAATGGAACCCATCACCCCCTAAAGCAGAAACTTAGACTACAGGTCAAGCTTCAGGGAATTCCATGCAAGATGGAACTGGACACAGGCTCAGCTATGTCCATCATTTCACAAGAAACATTCAGGCACCTATGCCATCATAGTAACAGAATGGCCCAAGCTCCGGCCGTCTAATCTACTACTCACAGACTTCCAAAACTCCTGAGTGGCGTTCAAAGACGAAGCCACACTTCTGGTGGAATTCAAGGGGCTCAAGGGGCCACTAGATGTAGTGGAGGAAGGCCAACACACGAGTCTCATAGGGCTCGATTGGTTTGATGCATTGGGCATTCAAGTAACCAGCATTCACCGAACACAAGCGGCAGATCTGTTTGCAGTCTGCCAAGAGTTCGTGGATGTTTTCAGTTCTAGTCTAGGGGAGTACAAGGGTCCTTCGATCGCCCTTAAGCTTGATCCTATGGTAACTCCAATACAGATCAAGCCTCGTAGAGTGTCTTTCGCATTAAAACCCAAAATCAATGCAGAGCTGGATAAGCTGGTGGAACAAGGGGTATTGCAGCCCGTAGATGGTGAGGTGTGGGAGACACCCATAGTAACGCCATTAAAGGCCAACAGGGAAGTGCAAATATGCGCTGACTATCAGTGCACCCTCAACAGGGCACTTCAACAGCACGCATACCCTGTGCCAGTTTTCAGCCATATTTTAGTGTCATTGCAAGGAGGCCGCGTGCTCGCCAAAGTAGATTTGGCACAAACCTATCAACAACTGCCCGTGGACGAGGCCACTGCGGTAGCCCAGACCATTGTCACCCATAGGGGGGCTTTTAAGGTTAAGTGCGTACAGTTCAGGGTGAGTGTAGCCCCAGGGCTGTTCCAGGGAGTGATGGAGCACATGCTCAAGGGAATTCCAGGGGTTTGCCCCTACTTCGGTGATGTCCTCATTGCTGGGGAATCAGTTGAGATTCTGGCTGAATGGCTTAAGGCCGTCCTTCAGTGGTTCCACGATGCGGGACTTAAACTAAGAAAAGAAAAGTGCAAGATTGGGATAGAGCAGGGGTGTCAAATTGCCAGCCCGTGGGCTGGACGTTTCACATGGAAGCCGTGCTCACCCCATTGCCGGCAATGGCAAAACCAGCCCGATACATTGCGTGACATCATGTGACATCACAAGTTTGACATGCCTGAGGTAGAGTCAACCAAGTTCCTTGGTTTCTGCATCAATACTGAAGGCACTCATCTGGCGGAATCCAAATTAAAAGCAATCCAGCAGGCCCCAAGGCCGAAGTCAAAGGCTTTCCTAGGCCTTTTGAATTTTTACCATGCCTTCCTCCCAAACAAGGCCACGGTGGCAGGGTCATTACACCAGCTCTTGGATAGACAAGCTCAGTGGCAGTGGACCAGTGTCCACGAGAGTAGCTTCCAAGCAGTCAAATCACTGCTGTTATCGAACTCAGTTCTCATTTCAATGAGCAGCTGCCTGTCTGCATTGCATGTGATGCATACTCGTATGGGGTTAGGGCTCTGTTAAGACACTTAATGACTGATGGGAGGCAGAAGCCCATCGCGTATTACTCCAGGACCCTATCGTCCGCAGAGCGCAACTACGCGCAAATTGACAAGGAGGCTCTGGCCATTGTGGCCAGAGTTAAAAAGTTCCATGACTACTTGTATGGTCGCCAGTTCACAGTCTTCATGGATCACAAGCCACTCCTAGTGTGGTTCACCACAAACAAACAGACACTTCGGATTCTGTCTCCTTGAATGCTGAGGTGGTCTATCTTCCTGTCAGCAGGAGTGTCAAACTCAATTTCATTGAGTGCTGCATCAGCATTTTGGTTACTCTTGGGGGGCGGGGATGTGTGGCCAGGGTGGGTGTGGCCTACTGGGTGGGTGTGGTTTCGGCAGGCAGCGGGGTGCTCTCCTCACAGCACCAAGAGGTTGAGCTGGGCGGTGCGAAGCTCGCCAACTTTGCACCTTGCTGCCTGCTGAAACTGGGCAGGCTGGGGGCTAGGCAGCATTGCACTTCTCATCAGTTTCATGCCACCCAACTCAGCTCTTGGCGCTTTGAGGAGAACACCCTGCTGCCTGCTGAAACCGGGCCAGCTGGGAGCTGGGCGGCCTTGCGTTTCTTTTTGGATTTGTGCCACCCGGTTCAGCCTCTCAGTGCTGTGAGGAGAGCGCCCCACTGCCTGCCGAAACCCCTCCCCCAGAGCCCATCAAGCCAGATAGGTGAAGTAGGCGAGGGCCATTTGCTGGCCACTTCCAGATGATGGTGCATTTCTTCATTCCTCACAAAGGGTGACACCTCCCCAGCATGCACCCAGGGGGTGGGGCCAACGTGGCAGGGGCTGGTTCCTCATTATTTCCAGGCAGCCTTGTGGAGCTAAGACTGAATGCGTTTTAGCATAGATGGCCACCACAAAATTGTACATTGGCTCCCGGCCAGCCTGGGCCAGGGCCAAGGCAGCAGGGGCCATTCCCTCACTGTTTCCAGGATGGCTTCATGGGCCACATGAAACCACTTCCCGGGCTGCATCTGGTCACCGGACCTTGTGTTTGACATGTCTGGCCTACAGCTACAGGATGATTCACAAACCGGGCAAGTAAATGGGCCATGCAGACAGCCTGAGCAGGTTGCCCCTGCCACATGTGGAGCCAGATCCAGCTCTGGCTGCACGCATCCTGGCTATCTAGGATTTACCGAAATCTCCCCTTCACGCTGCGGACATTGCTGCTGAGACAGCAGCTGACAAAATGCTGAGTCGTGTGCTAAACTGGGTATACACAGGATGGCCAGACAAATATCCAGGGCCAGAACTTCAGAGTTTCTTCATGAGAAAAGATGAGTTTTCAACTCATAAGGGGTGCATCCTTTGGGGAAGTAGGGTCATAGTCCTGAGCTCTTTAAGGCCCAGGGTCCTAGAGTCTCTGCACAAGGATCATCTAGGAATAGTCCGAATGAACGTACTTGTGAGGAGCTACCTTTGGTGGCCAGGGCTAGATAAAGCCATTGAGGCCCAAGTACATGGTTGCTACACATGCCAGCAATCCAGACTGGAGATGCTGCAAGCCCCTGTCCACCGATGGGAGCACACACACACACCGTGGTCAAGAATCCACATCGATTTTGCTGGGCCCTTTCAGGGAGAGCTGTTTCCAATAGTGGTAGATAGCCATTCTAAATGGTTAGAGGTCGCACCAGTCCCTACATGACTATTGCCAGGACCATCCAGGAACTGCAGAATCTTTGCTACACATGGACTTCCAGACATGTTAGTCTCAGACAATAGAGCTCAGTTTACCGCTTCTGAATTTCAGTCTTTCCTCAGGGCAAATCTAATATGGCACACCATGTTGGCTCCCTTTCAGCCAGCCTCGAACGGCCAAGTGAAATGCATGATCCACACAACCAAGGAATCACTAAAACGGATTGGCACAGAGGATTGGCACCACAGACTGGCAGAATTTCTACTCTGCCAACACACAACTCCCTGTACTGCCACAGGCAGAAGCCCTGCCAAACTCAGATGGGGCCGACGTTTGATCACCAAGCTGGACAGGCTGCACCCCGACCGGGTTGCCTTGGAGTCTGCTCAGCCAAAGGCACCTTGGAATTTGCAAGTGGGTGACCGGGTTTGGACCAGAAATTATGGGCAAGGGGCTTTGTGGGTGGCAGTCGTGGTTGTTAAGGTATCAGGACTACTCTCGTATGAGGTGGTCCTGGAAGATGGGTGAGTCATTCACTGGCACATTGACCAGCTGCGTTGGAGGCTAGTGAACCAGTTGCTGGCTCAGGCCTCTCAAGAGGACCGCACGCAAGGGCTGTGCGACAGCGGCCCAACAGAGGAGCTTGCACGTTCCAATAGAACTATTACTCAAGGAGATGGGGAAAAGGACGTAGGAGAGCTTCCCCCAGACAGACGGACAGGACCTGCAAACTGCGCTGAGGGACAGCCCTGAAGACTTTGCTGCACGATTGGATTTTGATTTGGGCTGACTGGGACTGGCCAGCCAAAGGGACCGGAGTCAACCTGACTTCACTGGACCTCAGAGTCCTGGTCTATCCAGCTGGCAGGTGAGCCCAGACCGGGAGACCCCTGCAGCCCCTAGACATTCAGAATGGTCAAGAAGGCCGCCTAAATATCTGCAGGACTATGTCCAGCAATTGAGAGTTTGAGCCATCTAGGGGGAAGGGGTGTAATGCATGGGCCAAAACTGTTTTTAATCACTTGCTTAATGTCTGACCTACATTGCTGTATTGTTTAACAGTTGCAGTTACTGAAAGCCAGACTGGCTGTCTCCAAGCTGATAATGAGGTTTGGGGTTGGAAACTGTTACTTTAAACCTATTGGTTGCCACCTAGAGGCTAACTGTATAAATAGCTGTGCAGCAGCCTTTAGGCTGCTTCTGTTCTGAGTTAATAAACTTGTTTGCTGTTTCAACACTCTGCCTCATTCAATCCTAAAGAACTGAAGATATAACAGTATCAGCCTTGTACATACAAATACACGCAGTCCTTGTATCATGATATGTGTTCTCCTCTGATCTTAACTCCCCTCCCTTATGAAGCAGCTGTTTTATACAGGAGAGATGAGAAGGCATCAAGTGATCTTGACCTTGAAAGAGCTAAAGCCTCAGAAACAAGAAGGGAAGAGGAGTTGTTGGACATAGAGAATTGGATTCTAATCAAAATGATAACAACTTAGGGGGCGTGGCTGCCTCAGGGTGGAAATAGCCTTGTTCGGAGGCTCTGCGACACGGGACCTGTAAAGCCACCAAAACAGCGCAAAACAGCTGTTTTTCACGGCGGAAAAAAACCCCTCCTCGGTAGGAGAAGGGGCGAAGAGCTGTGAGTGTGGGTTGAGATCCTCTAAAAAACCCCCGAAAAAACGTTCGGGGGGGAAGAAAGAGGACTCCCCGTGAGGTTACAATAGCTCCAGCCCGGTGCAGCATCTGTCAGCTGACAGACCAAGATGCTGAGACCAGCCACCGCTCGAGGAAAACTTTTCAAAGAGGCACAGAGATTGACAGACTGAACGCAGGAGCTTAAAAAGCAAGTATTTCTTATATTTTACCTCAGATCAATTACGTTCACAATAAACAAAATGCACCCAAGATGGTGACCGCTTTTAATTTAAAGTGATAGCTACCGGAAGAGAAAGGCGAAGGAGAAACTGTAATGCGAAAGAGACCTCTAGAGGGCAGCAGAGACGCATAACTTAAAAACTTTGCAAAATAAACCTAAGGATGTATATAAGCTCTCCAGAAATGACGATGAAAGAATTAAAAGATGCAATGTCAACAACTTTTGAAAAAATGAGGAGAAAGATGGACATGATAATAGACATATATGAGAAAAGGTGGGAAGAAAGGATGAGGACGTTGGAGGCAGTGGAACAAAGCAGAGAAGTGGAGAAGATGGTGGAAGATCAAAGCAAAGCAGTTATTGAGGACTTGGATCAAACTGGAGAAACAGTACAAACGCACAGTGGGAAAATGAGAGAAGATACTGGGAGAAATTCGAAGAGGGTCTGGGAAGGGGTTGAAGAAAAGATGGAAGAGGTGGAGAGACAAGAAGAGAGACAACTTACTGAAATGAAAAGTGAGGTGCAAAACCGCTCAACTATAATGTACCATCGCCAGATGATGACAGCAATTAGGGGCAAGAGAATGGAAAAATCCCCAAATGAGAAACAAGGGACATTGCAAGCAATAAAGAGAGACTTATTACTTGGAAGGGAAGCTGTGTTATGGAAATCCACCTGGCAGAGGAAGAAACCCAGAATTCGACTGAAAAGAAGAGAAACTTAATATTTTATGCAAGGAATTAAAGGCAAAGAATTATGGACTGATTTAAGGATTAAGTGTAAGAGCAAGAGACATGAGAGGGTGATTAATGGAAGGTATATATTAAATAGACCAAGAATGTACGCATTGAAGGGAGGGGTGTATTGACATGAAAATTATTAACTTTAATAAGAAGACTTGTTTGTTTGATGTACAATGGATAGATCTGAAAAGAAGTGAAACTTAAAAATTTTAAAATGTAGTTGGCTTATAGTTAAACTTTGATATACGGAGTGAAGAAGGTCTACAAATTTAAAATGATTGTATTAAGTTGAATGGCTTTAACTTGAATTTTTTCTTTGTTTGCATGTACAAATGGATATCTAATAATAAAAAATTAAAAAAAATGATGACAACTTAAATGCAATTTGCAGCAGAACTTTAACTATTAGGTTTTAAGCAACAATCTGTTCCTTTTTTTAAATTTGGCAGACATGGCTTGATGTTTTTCTAGACCCCCATTTTAAAGCCTTCAGTCTTTTTTTCTTTTTTCTTTTTGTGCTGCCCTTTCTAAAGTCATCATTACTCATTAAGTCTATTGTGCAGCAAGCAGAAATAGGTCAAGGATGAAATGCTCCTTCTTAGGGAGAGGCACACAAGAATTATATAAAGCTATTTTCAGATTTTCATGGGATTACACAGTGAACGAATACTGCCGCTGTTGACTTACAAATCAATGCTTCTCATGAAGGAGGGGGGAGTTAAATCTTTTCAGATTTCATAGTTTAAAGACACTGGTTTAGGATTCTGCTTGAAAAGATAATTCTGTAAGTCTTCAATGTACATTGCATGGATTCCATTTTGCTCAGATACACCAAACCAAACATTCTGAAATAGAGGGAGTGCTCTGTATAGCTGGAATCAGACTTTATACTAAAGGATGATTTCAGGTAATTTATATAAAGTTTGGGCTAGTGCAATAGTCACTTCTTTGTCCTCGATCATAACCACAATATTCACACAACCTTCACATGTATTACCATCTAAGCTTCTACTTCTATATCATTACTTCCCTATGTTATACAAGAGTCTTCAGATTTTTTCTTCTGTTACTGGGGCATATCTATGGATCTTCTAAACAATACTGTTCTTTGCTCTTTTCAGCTGCCATAGCAACATGCAATCGAGGTTGGAGATGCTGGGGAAAGGATCTAGCCACAAAAATGCTACTCTGCTATCATTGCACAGCACAGCTTGTAAAAAGCTTTAAAATGGAAAAAAAGCTTTAAAATGGAAAGGAGGAGCAGGATCTGTAGTAAGAAAGTACTGCATCATAGCAAGTTATTTTCCCCCCCCCAGAGATGACCAGAGAATTTGATGTAATGCATATTAAAAATATAAGATGGGCATCAGCAAGTTGTTTTAATTTTCTTTTACTTCAGGTACATGGACCAGGGACAAAGGGTTGCAGTTTGGCAAAAGTGAAGAAGGCCACAGGTCAGTTTCAAGCTGCTAGGTGAAGAACATTTCACAATGTTCTTACTTAATCGTTACAGATAGAGAAGAAGTGATAGAGGAAATTGAAATTGCCAGAACCTTGGGTGAAAGTGACCACATCATATTGGAATTTAGTATAATGCAAAAACTAACAATACAAAACAATCCAACCAGTGTCAAAAGAGCTGACTTTAACAAACTCAGAGAGAACCTAGGAAAGATCCCATGGATGAAAATCCTAAAGGGGAAAACAACCCAAGAAGCGTGGAAAACCGTGAAAAATGCAATCATAAAAACTCAGACCAGCACAATACCATTGAGAAAGAAAAACAAGAGATTGAAGAAGAAACCAGCATGGCTGCACAAAGATCTCTCTATCAAACTGAAAGACAAAAAGAAGAAATAGAAAAAATGAAAAGAGGGGCACATAATTAAGGCCGATTATCAGCAGACAGCCAGAACATGCAAAGATGAAGTCAGGAAAGCAAAGACTTAGAATGAACAAAGACTTGCAACAGAAATCAAGCATAATAAAAAAAGTTTCTTCCAACATATTAACAACAAGAAAAAGGTCAAGGAAACTAGGCCCACTAAAGAGAGAAGATGGCAAGGAAATAATAGGCAACAGGGAGAAAGCAGAGCTGCTTAACTCATACTTTGCATCAGTCTTCACACAAAAAGAAACTATAGCCCAACATACCAAAAAAAAAACAACTGCAAAAGACATACTAGAAACAAAATTTAAAATAAGCAAGAAAATGGTAAGATAACACCTATCTGCCCTTGATGAATATAAATCATCGGGACCCGACAGATTACATCCCGGAGTTCTCAAAGAGCTGCAGATGTTATCTCAGAACCACTGTACCACGTCTTTCATAAATCCTGGAGCACCGGGGAAGTACCTGAGGATTGGGAAAGGGCTGATGTTCCCATCTTCAAGAAAAGGAAAAAAACACCCAGGAAACTACAGACCAATCAATCTAGCATCAATACCTGCGAAGAGAGGATAACCTGAGCTCATGCCTTCTGGTTCCGGGTTGCGGCGCTCCTAGTCGCACGAACAGACTCATCTCGTCGGCTAGCCTCCCTCCTCTGGTAGACCCTTATGCGGGTCTAAAGTCGCCCTGGAGGGTGCGATTTCCGTCAAAGAGGCTTCACTCGGCTGTGGAGGAGTGGTGGCTCCTCCAGCTGTCCGGGCCAACTCTGAGGGCCGACGGAGAAGAAGATCAGCCAGTAAAATGGCTGATCACCTAGCCGCTAGAAACCGCAAGTCAAAGAACACCTAAGCTTGAAAACCCACCAAGGTGAATCCGGGTGAGATTTTTTTTTTCTTTATGCCTTTTTGCTTTTTTTTGCCTATAAGAGCCCTGTTGGAATTATTTCCCTGGCTTGGAAAGGTAGCTTCTACATGGCTTGGGAAGAAAGGCGAACAAAAGGATAGAACAAAGCTTTAAAGACATTTTTTTATATATAAGTTTTGGGGTACTGGAAAAAGTTTTTTCCTAACATTTCTACTATCAGTCTATGCTGTTGTGTCTTTTTTTGAGTATTTTTTCCTCCACCTTTTCCTGAAAAAATAGAAAAAAGGAAAAAAGAAAAAAAAATGAATGACTTTTGAAAAAGATTTTTTTAGCTCACTGAGGACATCTACTGGTTAAAAGCTAATACTGTAATTCTTGTCTATTTGGAGATGGTTTTGGCCTTTAAACTGTTCTTCAAGAGAAAGATAATTTGATCCAGCTGAACAATTTTTAAAATGGAGTTGCACTCACATTTAAATTGTAAACTTATTCTGGAAAGATCTACGGGGCTAAATAAGAAATATGTGCTACAATGAAAGAGTTTACTACAGAATTAAGAGCCAGAATCTCTCCTTCAAACTTCACAATTGACTTTCAGACTACACCTGATTCTTCTATAAAACAGATTACACAAGAGGAGGACTTAACTGAGAATAAAGAGAAATTGATTTTGCCTTATAAGCAATTAACTTATGGTGCTGAGGACAAGAAGAAACAAAGTCTGAGACTTGAAATGTTAAAGCAACGAGACTCTATGGTTAAGAGAATCAGACGGCCAATGCAGACGCCAAGACGGTTCTCACTGATCCAAATGATACTACAAGCAATAAAGAGAGACTTATCAGCTGGAAGGGAAGCTTTGCTATGGAAACCTACTTGGCATAAGGGGAAACCCAGAATAAGACTGAAAAAAAGTGAAACTTAAAGTTGTATGTAATGGACTAAAGGCAACCCAGAACTATGGACTGATTTAAGGACTAAGATTATGAGATGTAAGAGAAATGGGTGACTAATGGAAGATATATAAAGTTTATCTATATAAAAATTACTATTTTTAACAAGATGATCTATTTTTTTGATGTTCAATGAATTGAAATAATTTAAGGTTTGATGCTATCTTGTCAGCTTAAAGAGATTGATGGATTAGATAGGTCTAGGATAGATCAATATTTTAGCTTAAAAAGGAGATATTTTTAGGTAATGGATTAAAGGTAATCTAGAATTATGAGTTGATTTTAGGATTAAGGCTATGAGTTAGAAGTAAGAGAAAAGGGTGATTAATGGAATATATATTAAATTGAATAAGAGCGTGTTTTTTTTCTTTTTTAGGACGATAGGGTTACTTGTAAGAAAATTATTATGTAATGTTGAGTTAATCTAATAAGATGATCTGTTTGTTTGATAACATGGATGTTATTAGTTATGACAATTGGATGTAATTTGAATTCTGTTTAATGGATCGAAATGACTTAAGGTCTGATTTTCTTCTGTCAGCTTAAAGGGATTGATTAATTGATGGACTAGATACGTATAGGATAGATTAATATTTTATTTTAACTAAGGGATATTAGTGGAAGAAGAATTAAATAAGAGTTATGATAAAATCAAGGAATTAGAATATATTTGGAAGCGATACCCGAATTGATAATGTTTGTACTTAAAGTTAATTTGATTATGGTAGTGTAAATTTCTAAAGCTTTAAAAACAGGTATAGGTTGAATAAATTTAAGCTAGAATTGAACTATTTTAAATAAATTATGTTACCTAAGGGAAAAAGAGAGGGAATATTAGATGTATTGAATGAATTATGTATATATGTTTTGTTTTTGGATGTTTGTCTACCCCAACACCATTGTGTGTCTTGAGCACTTTGTTTTAAAAACTAAAAAAACCAATAAAATTTCTTTTAAAAAATACCTGCGAAGATCCTGGAAAAGATAATAAAAACCAGATCTGCGAACAATGAGAAGGAAATAAAGTCATAACCAGTAGCTAGCACGGGTTTGTTAAAAACAGATCATGCCAAGCCAATCTTATTTCATTCTTTGATAAAGTGACTATCAGTGAAATGCTGTAGACGTAGTATACTTAGATTTCAGTAAGGCATTAGATAAAGTAGACCACAATCTACTCCTTGGTAAACTAGAAAAAGGTGGAATAGATAACGTCACCATCAGATGGATCTGTAGCTGGCTGACAAACCATACTCAACGAGTAGTCCTCAATGGCACTACATCCACATGGAGAGAAGTAAGCAGTGGGTACCACAAGGTTCCATCTAAAATATCTTCATAAATGACTTACATGAAGGAATTGAAGGGGAACTCATGAAATTTGCAGATGACACCAAACTGACAGGAGTAGCTAACACCACAGAAGACAACTCAGGATCCAAAAAGATCTTGACAAATTTGAACAATGGGCCCTATCCAACAAAATGAGTTTCAGTGTGGAGAAAAGCAAAGTTTTACATTTAGACAGGAAAAATCAAAGATACAAGGACAGATTGGGCGAGATCTGGCTTAAAAATAGTAACTCTGAGAGGGATCTTGGAGTCCTAGTGGATGATCCCTTGACTATGAGCCAGCTGTATGCAACCAAAAAAGCTAATATAATCCTAGGTTGTATAAATAGAGGCATAGAATCAAAATCACACGAAATATTAGTACCGCTTTATAAAACCCTGGTAAGACCACACCTGGAATACTGCAGCCAATTTTGGTCACCGTATCACAAAAAAGGTGTTGAGAGTTTGGAAAAAATTCAGAGAAGAGCAACTAAAATGATCAAAGACCTGGAGACTAAAACATGTGAAGAACGGCTGCAGGACTTGGGTTTGGCTAGTCTAAAGAAATGAAGAAATAGACTTCTGGTTCCAGTTTTGCGGCAACTGCAGTCATGTGAAAAGACTCGTCTCTTCACCGGCCGATTTTCCTTCGCTGGTAGACCCTGTAGGGGGATTGAAAGTCACCCTGGAGGGGCGACCACAAAGGAGGAGGCTTGCTGGTGACTGTGGAAAGGCGGCAGCTTCTCCCGCGGCCCCAGCTGACTCCTTAGGGCAGATGGAGTAAAGATCGTCCTGCAAGATGGCCGATCATCTAGCTGCACCAGCCGAAGTCAAAAGAACAACTAAGCGTGAAGAAACCACCGCGGAGAAATCTGGGTGAGACTTTTTCACCCCCCCCCCTTACCCCCAACTATTTTTTATGCAAAGTCCCTTTGGATGACTTCCCTGCCCTAAGAAAGCGGCGTTCGTCTATTTGGGGAAAATACTTTGAATAAAACCACAGAACAGCATTTATTGGACTTTTAATTTTTTGGATACTTGGGGCCCCTGGAAAAACTTGTATTATAGAGCATTATTCTACTTACTATATTGGAGATACTTGCTTCTTCCTGCTTCGCTCTCAAAATGAGATAAAAGCTTTTAACTTGGAAAGAAAAAAGTTTCTAAGCTCACTGAGGACATCTTGTGGCAAAAAGTTACTGCAATTGTAATGTTTTCAGGATTTGATCTTCAAATAATAAAAGAAGATAAAGGCTTGGAAATAGCTGTGGGTTGACTTTGTGACTTAGAAACTGTGAAGGCGGACGTTTATTGACTTTTAATAAATATAGCTTTTACTAAAGGACTAAAAGACCATTTTACTATGGAAATGGAAGAATCTTACCCACAGCTTGACTATGAGCTTATACTGGAAAAAATATTGGAAGCTACAGAGTATGTGAAATCATGGAGAAAAATTAAAGATCATTTTGCAGAACCACAAGCTGAACCTCAAATTTTAAAAGATCAACCTATAGGCCAAGAAGAAGCCAATATGCAACAGTGTACACAATGTAATGAGATAGAAAAAGAACCTACTAACCAATTGAATCTTAGAAAAACTTTGGACTCAAAATCCCAGACTGAGACTTTAATTGATCACTCTACAAGTCAAGTAATTACTACAGAGGATGATATCTCACAAGTTTATGTACAAACTATGGAGAACTCTGAAGATCAAAGAATGTCTTCAACTGAAACACTCTTACTTTTAAAACCAACAGGAACTGACTTCCAGATGCAATCTATTGAAAATTATGACAACCTGGATAATCAAGCTGTAATCATAATATGGAACAAAATTGACTATATTACCTACATGATATTGGAAGATGGGGAGGAGAAATTTGACCAGAATGACTTATTGATAAATACCAGTACTCAAATATGGAGATTTGATGACATAGATGCGGCATCATGGACACCAGCTTGGCACAGAAAAAAACCCAGAGTTAGATTTAAAAATGTGACTTAAATTCTCACTTTAGGTCAAAAAGGCTTTAGAGATTCAGACTGATTTGACAATTAACTGAGTATATGAAATTAGTAAGATGATAATTTGTGTAATGATATGTTTGTCTTAGACATGATAACTATTTTGGTTGAGATTTAAATTTTATTTAATGGGCTGAAATGTTTCTTTATTTTTTATTCTGTTTATATAGAAAATTACTTTGTAATAGAAGAAGAACTAGGGAGATTTACGATAAGAGAAGAAAGGGTATTAACCAATGATCTATTAAATTAAGAAATGGAATACATGTGAAAATACTACTAGAATGTTATTGTTGGAATACTACATATGTTGTAGAAGGGATACCCGAAGTCTTATTAATATGTTTACTTAAGATGAAATTTTACTTTAATCGAAATTAGTGAAGCTTAAAGCAGGATGATGATCATTTGGACTGATTGAATTTTATGAAGAAATAAATTAAACTAAATTCCTTATATCATGTGAGGGAAGTAGAGAGGGAAATTTTTAATGTATTAACTCCAGTTATATATGTATGACTTTGTTTTTGGATGACTGATTTCCCCTTCACCATGGTGTTTTCCTGAGCACTCTGATGTAAAAATTAAAAAACCAATAAAATTTGTTTGAAAAAAGAAGAAAAGAAGAAATAGGGGAGACATGATAGCAGTATTCCAGTATCTGAGGGGCTGCCACAAGGAAGAGAGGGGTCACATTGTTCACCAGAGTGAAGGACGAGAAACAATGGTTGGAAACTGATCAAAGAGAGAAGCAACCTGGAATTAAGGAAAAACTTCCTGACAGTGAGAACAATCAACCATTGGAACAGCTTGCCTCCAGAAATTGTGGGCGCTTCATCACTGGAGATTTTCAAGGAAAGACTAGACCAGAGGTCCCCAACCTTTTGGGCACCAGGGACCGGTTCCATGGAGAGAGGTTTTTCTGTGAACCAGAGGGTTTGTGGTTTTGTGTGCTGCCTGCATCCTGCAGATGGGGCTTTGCTTTTTTGTGCGGACTGGTTGCTGACATGCCGCAGCCAGGTACTGGTCCACAGACGGGTTGGGGACCCTTGGACTAGACAATCACCTGTCTGAGATGGTATAGGTTATCCTGCTTGAGCAGGGGGCTGGACTAGAAGACCTCCAAGGTCCCTTCCAGCTCTATTCTATTCTAATTTAGAACCCAATAAATAATGCATATATTAAGATGATATGTGTAACCAATTATTTTTGTACAATTTTAAAAGTTAATATTTAAAAAGTAATCAGTTTAACTAGGTATGTGTGTGTTTTGTGTGTGTGTATGTGTGTGTGAATGTGCGAGAGAGAGAGAGAGAAGACATACAAAGAAATGAATAGTTCATTAAGGTTTCATTGTATTTGAAACATGTAGTTTTCTTACAAAAGTACAATTCCCAGCATTTTCATCTTTTATTATTTGAATTTGGAATGAAATTCCAGAGAATTTTCTCTCTTAAAATATTTTAGATGTATCTGTTCACATTCCTTTCATTATCTCTTTCACAACAGAGTTTGGAAAATCTGTTTTAGTGCAGTTTTACATTTGTGACCTACTGACCTACATTTCTGTTTCTGACTGCTACAAGTTTGTATTCCTGAAAAAGGATTTCTCTTTTCATCCACAAATTGTGTTTGATATTTTGAGATAAAAGCAATTAAAAGAATAACAATTTAGTTTAATTTGTTTTGTTCTGCTTTTTAATCAAAACCACTGTAGTGGTTTGTTATTTTAGGTATATTCTTGTTTAATTGTGAAAGTGTTGTACAGAGCTATTTGGAATTGGGTTTTTTCCCCCCTTGTTTCATTTTGGAAACATTTCTATTTGTTAATCTAGAATGAGAAATAGAAAGCAGGAAGAAGCTTTGCTTTATGGCTAATACATAGTGAAAATGAAAGGAAAGAAGGCTTATTGAATCAATCAGTGAGGGAAAGCAATCTTTGTCTTCTTTTGAATAATCTGTTGTTGAAATAATTATGTAGAGAGTGTAGGGGTGAAGGCATAAAAGAAAATACCACAATCTGCCTAAAAAACAAATAATGTTTTCAAAGTGTTATCATAGACAAGGAATATATTATACATGCATAGCTATGTGACCTGACTGACAACTTAATCCTTTCCCTCCAAGTTACAGTCTCTAGAAATTAGTTCACCAAATACAGTAAAAAGCATAGCAAGCCAATGATGCAGAACATCAAATGTTTAAAGACATATAGACAATAATAGTATTGTTTGTGAGAGAATATATAAAGTTCTATTTAAAAATGACTCACAGGAAAATATTTCATTCACTATCATTCTGGAGTAACTGATTGTCCATATCTGTTACAGAACTTAGGTGGCTGGATGGCTAATTCTTTTTCAGAAATAATGTCCCCTTCATGTAATAGAAGCATATAAAATAAGAATTGGGATGGTATTTTAAAGATACGACTTTCAAATTAATCCCATCAGAGAATGTATTTCTTAAGCCTATTATTTTCTGAGTTACTGCTATTTTGTTTCATACAGATTTGAGGGATGTAGTCTAACTCTAATCAGTGGAGGATCCACAATAGCAACTCTGACAAATGACTATTCAGCCTCTGTTTGAAGAACTCACCAAAGTCTGTTCCACTGACAGACAGTTCATAAAACAAGGAAGTTCTTCCTGCTCTCTAGCCTGAATCTGGTTCTTTGTAGTTTAAGTCCATTCATTCTGCCTTGTTCATTGGATAAAAACAGGATAAGTCAACTACTTTTGCTTTGTGAAAACACCTTAGATATTTGACGATATCTATCATGTCTCCCTCACCTATCCCTTCTATATGCTAAACAAGCCTTGATTCTTTAACCATTATTCAGAGGCTTTGGTTTCTAGATCTTTCACCATTGTGATAAACCTCCTTTGAAGTTGCTCCAGTCTGTTACTATTTTTATGAACAGATAATACACCTCAATAGCACTTTTAATAGTTTCATCATATTATCTATAAAAACGCAGTCAACAAGAACACCCCGATCCTTTTTACATGTACTATTGCCAAGTTATGTCTTTCCATCCTACTCCTGAATTCCTGCTTAATTCTCCTAGATCAGCGGTTCTCCACCTGTGGGTCGCGACCCCATTTGGGGTCGAACGACTATTTCACGGGTCGCCAAGCACCACAGTCCGCCATTTTTTTTGGGTCGGCCATTTTTTGGGTTGGCCATTTTTTTCCCTACCGCGATGTGGGCCGCCGTGCCGCGCATGCGCGATGCAAGCCGTCGCGCCGCGCATGCGCGATGCGGGGCGCCGCGCCGCGCATGCACGATGCGGGCCATCACGTCACGCATGCGCGATGCGGGCCGTCACGCCGCGCATGCACGATGCGGGCCGTCGCGCCGCGCATGCACGATGTGGGTCGTCGCGCCACGCATGCGCGATGTGGGCCATTGCGCCACGCATGCGCGATGTGGGCCAGGGTCGAGCCCCGGAAAAGGTTGACAACCGCTGTCCTAGATCATTTTGAATCTCCTCCCTTTCATATAAAGTATTAGCTAATACTCCCAATGTTGTCCATTTGCAGACTCCCTTATCCAAGACATTGATACAAATGTTGAACAGCACAGAACCAAGGACAGAGCCTGGTGGGACTCACCATCCTTCCACCCACTTCATATTTCCCACCAAGCTAAAGTAGAGCCATTGATAAGCACTCTTTGAGTATAATCATTCAGCCAACTATGAATCCATCTAACAGTAATATAATCCTACCCACATTTACTATTTTAAAGAGATTATTAACCTGCATTTTACCTGCTTTTAAGCATATAATGGAAAACATAAGGCAGGAGTTTGTAATGCATTAAAAATAAATTTCAAATTAATCCCACCAGATATTTTTAGTCCTATAATTTACTGTGCTACTGTTTGGGTGGTTTGTAATTATTATCCCACGTTGTGCTTGTTTACTAAACTATTTCGGGAATATGTGTTGATGGTGCTACTATTAGTGGTTGATTTATAGAGTTGCCTATTAATTATTTTTATACTTAAAAATATAGGTAATCCTGTTTCATTTGTTCTGAGTCTTCTGTGCATTCTATAAAATGCTTTTGTAAAAATGAATAATTTGGTTTTGGCTCTCTATAATGTGGCAGATGTGATCCTTTAGATGCTAATGGAAGTTTGTGGGGAGGCTGAGAAAGGAAGAGAAAATGAGTCACAGGACTTCTCTTATAAATACCTACTCAGCTCAGGTGAGAAAAAAAAATCTCGGGAAAATATCTCAGAGTATTCAAAGAGACTCAGCCTGAAACTATCCACTATAAATGACACTACAAAATTATTCCTATAATTTCCAAGGTTCTCTATTTATCCCAGATAACCATTAAAACTACTTTATTAAAATTTATTCAGTCTTATGGGGGCTTGACCATGATCAAAATTTCAGCCCTAAAATATAAAGCAGGAATGGACAAAGGGCAGACTTAAAAAGCCAATTCTATGTGTTGAGTTCTCCCAAAGAGTTGGGTCATCAACACTATGTGGGAATGGTTAGTTTGGAATTTTTCTTCTGGGTTTATATGTAATGTGTCTATTTTACTGCTTACATTATATAGTTTTAGCATTTTTTGAAATAGCAGAAACCTATTTTCAAAAGTTTTCAACTATCATACTGAAGGGAGATTTGAATGGCAAAAAAAGAAAGTTGGGAAGAGACCCCCATGAAATAAATCGTCAATCCTGTAGAAATTATGAGACAGAGAATTGCATAAAATAAAGAACAAATTCTGTGCATCTGGCAGATAAAATTGCCCAGATTCACTCCTAATGGGAGTCCAAGCATGGTGCAGGTTCTGTGGAGATGCCTGGAGCAGACTTACTCATTATCTAGAAACAGTTTGATCCTGCTGGACCTGAGGAAGTGGTTTTATTCCAGAATTCTCAGTGCATTAGATTATCCACTTACAAATTTTCATGTACATCCATCTATTTTCTAAGGAAGCTTTATTTGTTCAGTTCACCCTACAGTTGTGTGAATGTCTCTTAGATTCTGTCTCTTGGACTACTTGTGCAATATTTAAAAAAGATATAAATTATTATCAACAGACTGAACAGGTATTTCTGGCACTGTTTCTATATTTTTGTTGAAGAAAAGAATAGATCTCTACAAAGTAGGCCAGGAACTCCAGAGAGACAGTATCATTGCCTTTGATTTCTTTTGCTACCTTGAAGTTCAAAGAGCATAAGTAAGTTCTTTGCAAAAGGAAGTGCAGAACTCTTTGAAGGACTGACAATATACTTACCATACACTTATAAAGAGGGCTTCAGTAATACCAAGTAACTCAGTATGCATGTATGGGTGTCACATCACTTTGATATGGCAGATGTTGCATCCTGGGAATACTTTTTTTATTATTAGGAATTGTTTGCTGTTGAGGTTAGCAATCTGTACCTTACCTTACCTCACCTGCCGGCTTCAAATCCCACTAAGGACATTCAGTGCCTCTTATTTATTGCTAGGAAGTTACACATTTTAATCATATAATAATAGACAAGAGCATAGCTCATGTGTCGGATGGGTGTATTTCTTCACAATTGTATAAATCATAAATTGACATCATTAAACAGCCAGGGCTGAATTTTAAAGTTTTTTATTTCAATGGCCTAGGGCAGGCATGTCAAACTCGTGATGTCACGTGACATCACAGAATGTATTGCAACTTCTTTCCCATTGCCGGCAATGAGGTGGGCATGGTTTCGGAGTGATGCATCCAGCCCGGGGACCGGCAGTTTGACATGCCTGGCCTAGGGTGCTATAGAAAAGGCAATGATGTAATCATGATAGCTTTGGACAGAAATGGTTTTTGTTTTCTATGATTCATTCATACTGTAGAGACACCCATCTCACATTTGTGTCTCTGAGCAGCAGACTTAATTAACAACAGTCAAAAAACACAACCAATACACATAGTCCTTGACATACAACCATTCATTTAGCAACCATTCAAAGTTACAATGGCATTAAAATGTGACTTATGACTGATCCTTGCACTTACAACTATTGCAGCATCTCCGTGGTCACATGATCAAAATCTGGGCACATAGAAACCAGCATGTATTTATGATGATGGCAGAAGTTATCGTGTCAGTTTAATCATGTATTAGGCTCCAAATCATAACTAGATCCCCAGGCCCATTGACAGCCATGTCCGTGGAGCCTTTCAAAAGGCAAGCAGGACCAATCTAACCTTCAGGATGAAGGTAATACTCCAAAGGGTGGGCATTGTGTTAGAAATTGTTCTTCTTCTGGGTCCTATCAAATGACAGTCCTTAATCAATGAGAGCCATAACATGTCCTCTCTGAAGAACCTGATGGGAGGCTAAAATAACATTAATACCCTAATCTTAATTATGAGCAACCTGTCTTCCAACTCTTCTGATTTGAATAGAAAATGTGTTCAAGATGACTATGGGCTATTTTGATTGTCTGCTCATCTCTTCTCTGTCTTTTTGCAATTCTTCCAGTAAGCCAGATGAAAGGAGGAGAAATGACAATATAATTAGCACTAGAGTAGCTGGAACTCTGTTCTATACTGCTTGGGCTTAGTTCTTTCATATTTCCCACTGGTAGCTTATCTTTCAGGCGGTGCACCTGTGTTGAAAGAGAAGCTCCTATGAGAACAACAGGGAGACTTCAGGATAAATAACAAAGCAGTGCTTAATCTCAAGGGTCCCATTGATGCCAAAACTGAATCTGCATTTTTGTCTAACAATGATATATTATATATTAAATAGAAATAGAGGATAAGACTTCTTTGGATATTTCCTCACTTATGATGGACAATATATGATTCCCCTCCTGCTTTTATTCCTGGTCCTCACAAAACTGTCTTCCATCCAAGATAATGTGTGAATATACAAACAGATTTTTTATATCTTGAGTCTGCTTCAGGACTATGCTAGAATAAAGGGAGAAATACTACTTTTACACTAATATACCCATAAGGCTATCTTATTCATGGCCTGAGGTTGCAATAGAAAGATGTCTGTGAATATATGTGCTATGAGAAGGCATCTGCAATCAGGTGAGATTTTGTTTAAAGATGCATTGTGTGAAATTATGATGTTTTTATGTATTTGCATGTGACATCGCAATACAAACAGAAAATAGAGTTTGGGTCATAAAATTGCAACACACGTTGTAATTTGCCCTCTTGTATGCAGATACCTAGATGCTGTAGTTAGATGCAACTTGGGAAAGGAAACAAGAATGTACAAATACTTAACTGACTGCCAAGTAATTAATCTGATTGCAAATCCTTCAAGGTAGCTAGCCTATTGGAGAGTTATTCTAAAAAATGGCCCTGTCGTTATGGATTTCCCCATGTTGTTCTCTGTGTTTATGCACATTTCTCCCTCATTCTGTCAAGCATGGAGTTTATCAATTACCCAACATTTATACAATTTCTTCTTCTTATAATGAAGGTTAGAATTATTACACTTTGGTCTGTCCTACCCTGTCAAAAATTCTTTGCACATTTTAGTCATATCTGTTTCATCCAGAACTTGATTCCTTGCAAGCCATGAGTAGGATCAGACACTAAGGTTGTGTACTCATTCTTTTGTTCTGCCATGAAGGAATTAAAATCTGAATAAGGTAGGTAGCAATTATTACAGATATGAGCATACTTATAGCTGAAGGATTTCTGCAGAAGGTCCCAAGTGGCCTTAAGCAGTTTACCTCATATATAGATTTATTCTCTCTCTCTCTCTCTCTCTCTCTCTCTCTCTCTCTCTCTCTCTCTCTCTCTCTCTCTCTCTCTCTCTCTCTCTCTCTCTCTCTCTCTCTCTCTCACACACACACACACACACACCCCTCTATATCTCTATTTTTATCATCCATGTATCTTCAATCTTGCATTTCATTCAGGATAAGGCAATATACATAGTGTTCCCATGTTATTTACTCTCAAAATCAATGGAGGGAGTTTGAGATGAAGAAGAATTACTGATCCAAAGTCATCCAGGGAGTTTCTATCGCCACCTCCTCATAAGGCCACAAGGCTGCATTTTGGGTGCTTGTAGTGTCCCCCAGTTATATGATCACAATTTATGATATTTTTGCTAAACAGTTTACTTTTGGTTTCTAGGAAAAACCCCCATAGCGAACATAGGTTCATTTAACATGAGGTTTGCTTAACGACTACTGTGAAAAAGGTGATAAAGTTAAGCAGGTCACATGATGACCTGCTTGACAACTGTGATAGCTTATAATCGGAATTGCAGACCTGTATCACATTCCCCTTTTTAAATGTTAGGGAAATCCAGTTCCAATCAGGACCATGGCCAATATGAGAAGTGTGACACTTTGCTCCTCCTATTTTGATTTATTGCTAGAAAAAATGTAGTGTTCTTTTACCAATCATACACTTTATGTTATGGTGTCCCTATGAGGAAATCCTGCTCTGTCTGAATAATTATTAGCCTTGGTGGGCAAAGGTTGTACTTGAGCCCTTGGAAAGAAAGCCAAGTGCTACGCTGGGCAGAAAAAGAAATATATCAAAAATCAGTGCCATCTTGATTTTTTGAATTTTCTTCTGGGTTGATCAAAGTAGAAAATACCTGCCATTGATACATATTGAATACCACAGCAAATAATATTGTTTATAAATAAGAGATCTAACAGTTCAAAAAGGGTATAAATTGTACAATTGGTTGGGGAAAAATAGATGGAAAACTCTCTGATTCATATTGAAAATATTAAATGAAAATTTAGAATATAGATGACGGGACCCACCAGAGAGAATATTTAAGAGAAAAAGAGACATTTGTTGGAATTACGAATTATAGAAATCAATTGTTAACAATCTTTCCTTACAAATGTAAACTAAGCAAATACACTATTAACTATTATATGATTTATGTTTTAAAAACCAATAAAAATTATAAATTAAAAAAAATATTCTAAGAAAATTATTTCTCCCTATGTTTATATTCCATGTTTTAAGTATGTAACAATTTAAATTTTGATATACATTCATGGGGACTTGCTAATTACATTGCAAAGCATCCTGAACAATACTCATTACTCTGAGCACTGAATTTTCTGATACATAACTTTTTAAAAATCATGAATCATGAACTGCTGCAAACTAACATCAGACATATTGTTTACTGTGTATTCTTGCCCATTTGCGCTTAACCATGACACAAATATGGCCTAGCAACCCGTTTTCTGCATTGTCTCCACAATGTTACCTTCAACTCACCCCCAAGAATCACAGCCCAAGAATGAGACAGACTTAAGTAGGCCTCTAGCATTAAAGTAGTATTTTCCTTGTTATTCCAATGCCATCCAAGGGTTGAACTTAAGGTATACAAAATCTGTTATCCATTACATTGGAGAGAAAGTAATGGAATGATTGCTTGGAACATAAGCAGCAGACACAGAGTAGACACTGGTAACAGCAGATTGCCTGTCACTTATATATAGCTTTCTGCCAACTTGGCATTTGGAGAAAGTTTATCATTTAATAAATATTCCTAGGGTTGCTTCAAGAAGAGGACAATGGACTTACCACGTTAAACAGTGCCATCTTCAGGACATACATAATTTCTTCAAAATTTCTTTACTACTGCCAGAGATAATTCAAAGGCCTGAGGCCTGGGAAGATTTTAGCTACTGCTTCTTCTACAGTTTCTGCTATGCTGTGAGATTAAACCAATCTCATCTGTATCCTATGGAGATCTCTTGTTGTCTTTGTGTTGGTCAATATATTTGACATGAGAAAAAATACAGAATGATTTCTTAGACACCACACAAATGCTGAAACCAAGAAACAGGGATGATTGCACTGTAATAAACAACCTAAATCTTTTTACTTAGAAGCACATGTATTCCTAATGAAATATTTAATTGAATGTAAACAACTGAATATCTCATTTTTGCTCTTTACATTGAACATTAAACACTCTAACACCTCCCAAATTCTTTGGTTTATAATTCCCAACTGTACACTGTACACTACTTGTTAATCTATTCTGGAGATTAACAGGAATTAGAGAAGATTTTTCTTCTTGCACTCATTAGCTTGAAAAGTTAAATGCATCACAGAATGCTGTAGACCAGTGGTTCTCAACCTTGGGGTCACGACCCCATTTGGGGTCGCGCGACCATTTCGCGGGGGTCGCCGGGCACCGCCGGCCGCCATTTTGTTTTTTTATTTTTATTTATTTTTATTTATTTTTAAATTTTTTATTTTTTTATTTTTTTATTTTTTTTGGTGCGCGCGCGCCACGCACGCACAGATCCGCCCGTCGCACCAAAAAAAATTTTAAAAAATCAAAAAAATCAAAAAAATCAAAAAACAAAAAAACCAAAATGGTGGCCCGCGACGGGTGGATGAATGCATGCGTGGCGCGTGCAACGGGCCGATCCGTGCATGCGCAGATCCGCCCATCGCAGCCGCCTTTTTTTTATTTTTTTTAATTTAAAAAAAAAAAAATGGCGGCCCGCGATGGGCGGATGCCTGCATGCGCGGCACGTGCGATGGGCCGATCCGCGCATGCACAGATCCGCCCATCGTGGCCGCCATTTTGTTTTTTTTTTAATTTTTTTAAAAAAATTTTTTCTGGCGCACGCGCGCGCACCCGGGTCGGGGGCGCGGCGTGCATGGGCGGGGCAAGTGGGGTCTCAACCTGAGAAAGGTTGAGAACCACTGCTGTAGACAAAGTTTGAAACTAACTAACATTAATGTTTTAATGCACAGATTTAGTACTTTGGGGGGATTAGACAGTTGTAGTCGAAATGTCTTCATTCTATCCAAAACATGCCCTCAATACACAATTAATTCAAAGATGGCTTAATTTCTGCTCACCAAGAAACAGTGCAAACTTGGTTTAATATTTCTGGAACACATAGGTTTTGTTATTCATTTAGTGAATTTACATACAGTAGTCACTCTCTAGAGTGTACTTCTCAACCTTGACAACTTTAGATGCATGGACTTCAACTCCCAGAATTCCCCAGCCAGCTCTAGGTATGATTCAGATAATTCAGGGTAACAGATCTCACCAGATGGCATAACTTAGTAACAGGGACCTAGATTGTGCAGTTGTTACATGGAAGGGCAGAGATAATCAGAAATAGGTCCAGCAAATAGCCAGGCCGTGCCTTGAATGTTATATTGTAATAAGCAGTAGTTTAAATTCACCAGGAAATAAAATTGGCCACCAGTGCAATTTGTGAAGTAATAGTATTACATGGACCAACTGTAGCTTCCAAGTGTTCTTGAAATGCACTCCCCAAAGCGCACTGCAATAACCCAGATGAGAGGTTATCAGGTTATGAGTGACAATGGGTAGGATTTCCTAAGCCAGGAATGTGCACAAATTTGTGCAAATCTGAACACGAGGTCCTCCAATACCTGGCTGCCACCTACTGTTCAGTTAGGAGTTGTAGATCCATGGGGAGGGGGATCCTCAAATTATGCACTGGATTGTCTAGATCCCATTTACAATCAAAGATGGAAAATCTCCCGATCAGGAGGTCATGACTACATCTATTTGGAGTTGCTAAGGTTGAGTTCAACCCTATTCCTCCCATTCCAGACTCCCACAACCTTCAGGGCTTGACTCAGAATCTATATATAAACTGTTCCAAATCTAAAGCTTTTCTTCTGAATCTGTAATTACAGTGGGTTGTTAAAATATTTGTTAAGCAATGAGTCTGGCATATAGACTGAGAATGTAAATTAAAACCTGATTTATAACCAGCCCTACACAGGGATTCCCAATAACATACTTGCTGCCACTATGTGATAGGGCTGAAATAACGTTCAATTGTTTTGCTCTATGCAACTGTCCATTTGAGATCAGAGAGGACTGAACCTCATCTCTTTTACAAAGATATTTGTGCAATCTTGGTTATATCTTTGTTATGGAATTTGCCAGAAAAAGAACTAAATTCTTGTTACTTGGAATTTAAGGAATTACAAAATCTCTTAATTAGCCCAGATCAAGCACTTTGCAATCCAAATTTTAAAAAAAAATGAAAAATGATGTAAACTGCACATATGCATTTAAGCTGATGTCTTTTAAATACAATATGTATGTTATCAGTCACTAAGGTTTAGTGACCAAAGTTTAGAACATCAGAGTTGGAAGGGACCTTGGAGGTATTCTAACCCAACCCCCTGCTCAAGCAGGAGACCTACATCCTTTCAGACAGATGGCTGTTCAGTCTCCTCTTAAAAGCCTCCAGTGATGGAGCACTTACAACTGCTAAAGGCAAGCTGTTCACTGGTTGATTGTTCTGTCAGAAAATTTCTCCATAGTTTTAGGTTGGATCTCTCTTTGATTAGATTCCATCCATTGTTTCTTGTCTTCAGGTGCTTTGGAGAATAGCTTGACCCCCCCCACACACACACACACCTCTTCTTTGTGGCAGCCCTTCAAATATTGGAACACTGCTATCATGTCTCCCCTGGGTTTTTTTTTCTATATTAATTGCAGGTAAGTTCTTTCAGCATAGGAGACAATATTTAAACACATCAATATGCTTGTTTTACTAGTAAACAAAACATTTTATGCTTAAAATTTATAGAAAATGTAAATGGAAGATTGTTTACAACAGCGCAACAGTGAATATTCATATTATCGAACTCTTCACTTCTAGTCTGAAATCATCCAAGCCAATGTTTAATGCACATTTCTTTGGACCATTATTAAATATCCAAAAGTTGAAGAGATAATGTATTCTACAGTATAAAGTCATTGTGTTTTTAATGACCCATCAAGTATAGTTACAACTGTGATTTCCGGTCTGGGTTGCAGTGGCTGTAGGCACACGAAGAGGCTCTCTCTCTTCGTTACCTGCTTTTCTTCTGCCGGTAGACCCTTAATCGGGTCAAAAAGTCATCCTGGAGGGGTAACTACCGATGAGGACTCTCGTTGATTGCAGGGGGAGGAGGAAGCTCCTTTCTCAGTCCAAGGCAGCTCCTCAGGGCCGACGGAGAGAAAGATCAGCCAGTAACATGGCCAATTACTTAGCTGCTCCAGTTGAAAGTCAAAAGAACATCTAAGCATTAAGAAACCATCGTGGATGATCCCGGTGAGATTTTTCCCTCTCTCCTGCCTAACTACTCTCCTGTCAAAAGCCTTTTGGAATTACTTCCCTGCTTTGTTTATCTGGGGAAAAGAGCTTTCCGTAACAAAGGAAAAAACTTCTTATTGACTATTTTTACTTTTGGCTACTTGGGGGCCCTGGAAAAATCCTTGTCATAAAACTTTATTATTATATCTTCTAAGCTGGAGAATAGTGTCTTCCTATGTCTTGGACTTACTTTTTTAAAGGGATAAATCTTTATTGTTTGAAAAAAACAACAACTCTATGAGAAGCCGGAAAAGAGACTCCATAGCTCTGACTTTGCTAATCTCATTCTTGATGTCTGGAAGAGACTTTCATAGTTTACTGAGGACATTTTGTGGAGAAATTTAATTGTAACTGTTTTTTGTTTGTGTTACTATTGAAATGGAGAAATCATACTCACAACTCAACTGTAAACTCATACTGGAAAAAAATTATGGAGCTACTGAGGAAATAAGTTCCCAAATAAGAGAGAGAACTACAGAAATAATAAACAGAAATTTTACTGTGAATTTACAAACTGACCTTCAGACTCTACTTGATCATTCTACAGACCAAAAAGCAACAGAAGAAGAATTAATTTACATACAACCTCTGGAGACTTTGGATGACCAAAAAATGATTTAACTAAACTATCTACAATTGCAAAACTAACAGAAATGGACTTGAAATTACAACTGTTGGAGAATTATAACAACCTTGATAATCAACTATTAATTATAAAATTGGACATGATTGTTTTATCCAGCAGACAGGAACCAGGAGTGAAAAACAGAGGATGGGAGGTCTTTTACTGACTCAAATGATATTGCAAGCAATAATGGGAGACCTATTTGCTGAAATAGAGGCTTTGTTATGGAAGCCTACTTGCCATAGGAAGAAAGCCAGAATAAGACTAAAAAGAGAAATTTAAAATTATATGTAATGGATTAAAAAGGTTTTGAGAAATAAGGACTGATTTAAGGATTAAGATTTAGAGTTGAAAATTTGTGATTATTAGAATATATATGTTAAACAGAGTAAGAATGTATTTTCTTGAATAATATGTTTATTTGTATGAAAATTATTTCATAATGGAATGAGAATAAGAATATGAAAGAGGCTTTTAGAAATTCAGATAGCTTTAACAACTAATTGTGTTAAGTTAGTAAGACGATGTTTTGTTAATAATAGGTGTGTTCTTTTTTTAGATATGATAATTATTTGAATGAGATTTAAATGCTATTTGAAGTAATAAGAGAGATCTGTGATAAAATCAATGGTTTATGAAATTATGAATTAGAATATATCTGGATTGGTATTTTAAAAGGGATACCCGAAGTGATAATACATTTACCTAAGGTTAAATTGGACTATGGTAATTGTAAATTAACAAAGCTCAAAACAGGATTAGGATTTATAGATATGTAATGTAGAAATGGATTATGTTAAATAGGTTATATCATTTGAGGGAAATAGAGAGGGAACATTTGGTGTATTTGCTTGAGCTATTGTATGATTTTGTTTTTGGATGGTTGACCACCTAGTCACCACGGTGTGTCTTGAGCATTCTGTTGTAGAGGTTAAAAAAAACAATAAAATTTGTTATATAAAAAAAGTATAGTTACAACTGTTATAAGTTTAATTCATGTATACAGAACAGGAAGAACAAACTCATTTTTCAAACTATTCTGTATTTCCTTTACAGATAGTTCTCTACTTACAACCACAAAATTTCCATAAGGCAGTTGTTAAAGTGAATCTGGCTTCTCCCATTGACTTTGTCAGAAGCTAGCTGGGAACTTTACAAATATTGATTACCTGACCCTGGGACAGTGCAGCTGTCATAAATACATGCCAGTTGTCAAGGGCCCAAATTTTGATCACCTGACCATGGAGATGCTCGAATGGTCATGTGAAAACTGGTTATAAGTCACTTTTTTCAGTGCCAAACAGTAATTAAATTGAGGGCTACCTGTACTTGATCTAATTTCAAGATTTTTAAATAAATATGCAGATAAACACACTGATTTAGATAACTTTGTGTTAAAATTAACCTACAACAGGTCAGGTTAATCTGATCAATATAGGCCTACAGTCATCAATAGCTCTTCCAAAATGTACCATACAATTTTTATCCAGCCCTAAAGTGACACTGGAGCAGAGGGGAGAGTATACTACAGTTAATGATAAGAGTACAAGCAGATACCACATTTGTTAGTAAATATCCATCACAAATGACTTCAATGGTATGTCAACTTTAAAAATTGCTTTTACTTTATTCCTGTATGAATAATGAAGTTTCTTTTTCAAGAAATAATATTACCACTGATATTCGTTAGGCTGAAAGAAAACACATTATTTTATAGCAATAAATCCTCTGGTTTCATTGAAGAGTAATTCTGAGTAATTGGGCACAGCTAAGAACTGCACATGGGGTCTTAATCCTCCTCTGAGTCACTTTCTTCTTTCTTTGTTGGAACAGAGCACTTGATGGACGTCATCAGCTGGTCTTGAATTTGTTTCCTGGGGTTCTCTTCCAGGTCTGTCTTAATGGCACCTGACTCAGAAATTTTCCATTCTAATTCTAAATGTAAGAGAGAAACAACAGGGGGAAATGACACACTGTGGATGCCTTTCAAAGTTGGAAAGAAGAAAGTATCACCATGTTCTTTTTCTCTGAACAATTCCATCTGTTGTTTCCTTTTCCACTTTTACTATAATGCTAAGTTCTACACAAACTTCTTGAAGCAGCCTTTAGGACATTAACTGACATGCTACAGCTAGCCAAGAATGGACATTTCATCTCGCCTCCTTTATCTTATTTGTAGTTTATTTGGAACTGCTACTACTGTTTGGAATGGAGGGGGGCATCTTCTGTAGAGCTCAAAGACATAAACACCCAATTCCCTGCTTATTTCTTTACAGCAACAAAACACACATTTTCCATGTAGCAGCAGGTTTTTATTGCACATGTTCACACTGGCTTACATCCCAGAAATGGAAGCAAGTCAATAGTACAAGTTAATCAGATATCACATTGTTAACTCTGTGGGCAACCTAATCAGTCAATCTCATTTATGTTAGCTTAAAAGGAAAATTAGCATGATCTGGATTTTCTACTGAGATTAGTTCTACAGATGTAATGATAAAAGTGACTAAAGAACTGGGGGGGGGGGCGGGAGGAAGGGATAAGAGAACCAAATGAAGTAGACAACATTAAGAGGGAGTGCTTACTCTTATTTCTGTGTTAGAAAAGTATGTTCATTTTGCTTGCATAATAGTTTGTCTAACATGTATTAGAAATGGACTGATGTTAATAGTTTTTCTCCAACAAAAAAGCATTGGTTTTTTGCATCATACACAATGCCATAATTGCCAAGATGTACCAAATATAACAAGCCTTTCCTACTATGCTGATGCAATCTCAGCTCCTGAGAAAAGCTAAACATTTTTGTTAAAGATTCAAATCAATCAATTTTAAAAACTAGCACAGCATTTATCCATACTAATTCAGCACAGTTTCAGTCGATAGGAAATGTAGGAATACATATACTGTAAATGGTAAAAGCAGAAGAAAAAGAGGACCACCATCTCAAAAACTAAAACCTCTTTTACTTAAGAGATTTCTTTTTGCATCCTTAACTTTTTTGATATGGAGATTATTTAAGGAAGGAAAGTAAAAATACACTGAAATTTAGTGGCAGACTACCTCAACCAATTTTCTGTGCAGAAAAATATTGTTTATTGCAAAACAGACACTCACCATCTCTTGTCAAATTCATGCCTCCAAATACCAGTGGCCCAATAAATTGGGCCTTGATGTCACCTTCCAGGTAGACAAAGATTGAGGGGAGGTTTCTATCAGGATAGTTGGGTATGCAAGTTGTAGAAATAGCTTTGACAAACTTGACATCCTGGAACTTCTTGGCAAGTCCACTTAAGTGTTGGTTTATCAAGGCACAGAGAGGAATACTAAATTTGAAGAAAGGAAAACAGACCCATATACAAAAGAAAACAAATGTCCATAATGGGCAATATTCATGATTTGTAGTTACTATTTACAAACACAACTGGGTATCTACAAGTTTCACTAGACTGCCTATTAGTCCTCAGCTTACAACCGCAACTGAGACCAGAATTTCTGTTGCTAAGCAAGGTGGTTAAGTGAATCATATCCGATTTTGCAACCTTTTTTGCCATTATAAATACATGGCAGTAATTTTGATCACGGGATCAAGGGACACTGATAGGGATAATGTGAGGACTGGCTGTAAGTTACTTTTTTCAATGCCATTGTAACTTAGAATAGTCACTATATGAATGGTTGTAAGTTGAGAATTACTCGTATACTGAAGGTGATACAAAGGAAGAGGTGGAAATTGACAAGCTTTCTCTAACTTAACAGGATCTCTCATATCAATAGGAAACCATCCTCATTTCCACCTGGTTAAGACAATTACAATGATAAGTGAAAAACTGTTGCAACTTCTTTGACCTGCAACCGAATTAGGCATAAAAAGGGGAAATTGTACTTTTAATAGCTGTCCTTGAATAGCAAATGGCAGCACAATTGCCATGCTGTAGCACAATGACAAGAGCTATTAGAGAAAAATTATCCATGAAGACAAAAAGTCTTGAAAAGCTCACTTACCCTTGCTTGTAAAGATGCAGTATCACCCAGATGTTTTTGCCAACTTTTGTAATTTCCTGAATATAATCCTGTCCTGAAATCTCCAAAACTTGTCCAAATTTATTCTTTGCTTGAGATGCTTTCCATTCAGTTATTCTCTGCTGCCTGCACAATATAGAATCAAAATACACACACACACACACACAAACGCACGCACACACAAAGACAGACAGACCGACAGACAAAAATGTTATTGAGAACAGAGCCAGCTTTCTCCAATCTGAGTCTTTCTAAGTCTAAGATGCCTGGGGCTGCTAATCCCAGAATTTCTAGCCAGAATGATTAATGCTTGTTCAGACCATATTTAGCAGGAGATCTAATACATAACATTGCAATAAAACTTTGACAATTTTAATGGATGTGGGGCAATGCTTTTATGCCAATATTATAAGCAAATATTTAAAAGATAACAATCTGCTTATAACAACTAGTTCATTTATCCTCTGAATATGATTTGCTTTTGCAATGGATGGTTAAAGAAGTCCCAATAATCAGACTTACTACTCACATTATGTCATAAACTATGGTTCTTCCCCTTTATACATCAAAATATAAGGAAGATGAAAATTAGAATAAATAATTTTGAGAGATTAAAACAATGCATATATATTAAGGGTAGTAAAGAATGGAAAAAAGTATATTTAAAACTACTCTGCAGATTAAGGTACATGATGCAAATCACATTCCTGTGCTACAGACACAACTACAGATGCCTAGATTCAGAATGAAACTGTCTAAATATCATCACTTAGATTCAGTAACCTCAAACTGTAAAAGAGAAAGAGAAGATTTTATAGATTACAATAGAATTATGAAGTTGTTTTATATGCCAGTCATGTAACTTTATACATTATATTATATTGGCAGTTAGGGACAAATTTGGGTCCTTTAAAAAAGTTGAGCAAGTGCTGTGAAGGGCTAAAAAATTGGCATTTGTGCTAACCCAGCTAAAAGATTTATGAACTACACAGGCCAACATTTAACTTAATTCAATTACTTGTACTTAAGTAAACTGCTAGAAGAGCTTATATCTAAGGAAGGACACTATTGCAATACAATCTAACTTATCTAATTCTTGGTTTAATGATAATATTTCAATTACTTACTTGGAAATATAATTTCCTAGATGATATTGGCTACATGATACATTTACTGGGGTTAGGTTTCTTCTTGAAAGAACATCAACATCATAGTATTTTATTGATTTATTTTTATATAAATATTTTATTAATTTTTTAATTTTACAACTGAGGGAAACAGTTCAAGGGAAAAGGATGTTTTAAAAATAAACAGGATGAGTGCACCAAAACCAAAGAATAAACTGTGAATTTCTGCCAGAACGACAACATGCCCATATATCGTAGTATGTCAGATGTTGAGGAAACCTGAGCAGATAAGGACAGAGATAATATATTCCAGTTAGGCACTTCTGATAGATTGTGACCTCTGCAGGCCTTTCCAATGGGACCAAAGGAGAAGGGAAATGGGGCGTCGTGATAGGATGTATAAAAATGACTGCTCAACATGGCTCACGTGTGCTCTGTTGCTTGAGAACTTCCCGCGTGAAATTTTGACTCGGATCCACCGTGTTTTGCAAACCGCTTTCTTTTCTTTGTTAGTAATAAATTTTGTTTTCTTTGCAACCCAATTAGTGGATTTAATTTGTTTTTAAATTCATGCGCAACAGTTTTGGCGCCGAAAGTGGGGCTAGAGGAACACTCATTTCCGGATCCCAGAGAACTTGGAGACAACATCGGAAGGCATGCCCCGTTGAGTTGGACGGTCTGATCTCGAACTCCAGGGACCGAGGTCTGGAATCGACTCTCAGATTCCACGGACCCAAATAGAGGTTGCTAGGAAAACAACAGAAGGAGGGAATTACTGGCCTCAGTGACTGGGCAACTTCGTGCACGAATCTAGGTAAGTTATCTGGGGTAAACCAGAGGAAATAACTGCCTAGGCAGTCGGGTGGAGGACTGTGTAGGACTGTGTGAATCTGAGATCTGTGGGAGGAGTGCCCCAAGAACCACAGGGTTGCAAGGCAAAGTGAGTCCGGACCTTGAGTACCTGATTTCCATACCTCCACGAGGAGATTGGTGGGGAAAAAGAGAAAGCTGCTTAGTGAAGCTAATCGTGGTCTCATTAGATTGGTAGGATAAAAGAACAGTACGGTAAACCAGTATGGGTAATTCAGGAGGATCCCAAAAGAAGAAATGTGTAAAGAAAATAAGAAAGAACCCCAAATTGAACATTGATCCGGGAAGTCCATTAGGAATCCTGCTGGCCAATTGGGGGAAAAAACCCTATATTAAGATCATTATTAAGTTGAATCTGACCAAAGAAGATATGGTAAATTTGTGTTGTTTTCTTTGGTGGGAAGATGAGAGAATAGAATGGCCGCATATGGAAACTACTATTTTGCATGCCAACACTTGTATGAATATGTTAAACAAAAATCATGCAAGTCCTTAGACAATGAACTGGATTATGCCTTAATTTGGACCCCTGATAAGTGGGTAGAACCAGCAGATCTGGTGTATACTACAGTTTATTTAAACCAAGAGGAAGAAGAAGAGGACAAGCAAGATAGGCAATACCGATATTTTTCCTCTCCATATAACCCCGGACTTGTTCCGGAAGTTCAAAACATCCCACAAGGTCCACCCCCTTTGGTAATTACTAAAAAGAAGAAGAAGAAATATAAAAATCTCAGAAGGGAATTAGTACAGTGCAAAAAGGACATTGAAAATTTCCCCTTCCCTAAAGACAAAGAAATGGAGGACCCGACCTTGTTCCCTTTAAGGGAGGTGCCCAATGGAATTGATGCTTAGGAGATGCCCATAATTAATTTTGTACAGGAACCCCTTTGGGCACCTGAGGTACGGGCCTTTAAAAGGAACTTAAAAACCTGATAGACGATCCTTTAGGAACAGCAGAACAGCTAGATAATTTATTAGGGCCAAATACTTACACGTGGGACGAAATTATGGCCATTTTGAATACCTTGTTCTCTACTGAAGAAAGACAACTCATTTGTATGGCAGTAATGAAGATATGGGACAGGGAACATCCCCAGGGAGGGAATAATCCACTGCCTAACGGGGAAGCTAAATTTCCATTAACAAGACCAAATTGGAATAATAATAATCCAGTAGATAGACAGAATATGGAAGATCTAAGAACTATGATTATATGGGGAATGAGGGAAAGACACAGAATATGTCAAAAGCACTACAAATAGAGCAAGAAAAAGAGGAATCCCCTGCTGCCTTTTTACAAAGACTTAAAGATGGCATGTGGAAGTGGTCCGGAATGGATCTGGATGAAGCTGCAAATGTACCACTAGTTAGGGTGCAATTTGTTACTAAATCTTGGCCAGACATCTGAAAGAAGTTACAGAAGTTGGATAACTGGACAGAGAGGTAGATTGATGATTTACTAAAAGAAGCGCAGAAAATGTATGTGCAGAGAGATAATGAAAAGGCGAAACAAAAAGGAAGAATGATGGTTGCAACAGTAAATGAACTCTTAAACGGGCAACCTGAAAGATCTCAGATGGAGCCCCCCACCTCAAGCCCCATATGGCAGGGGGAGTGGAAGTTTTGGAAATGGAGAAGGACAGTATCGATATCCAAATGGAAGTACAGGAAGTTTTGGAACGGGATTCAGAGAAAGAGCGTGTTTTGAGTGTGGACAGAAAGGACACTTTAAGAAAGATTGTCCACAAGTGCAGAAGGATCAGCAAGTGTGTAAATTAATGGAGGAAGATGAAAGTCAAGTTTAAGGGTGTCAGGGGCAATTTACTTTAAGGTCCCACGATGAGCCCTTGATAAATTTAGAAGTGGGACGCGATAAAGAAGAGATAGTGTTTTTAGTGGATACTGGAGCAGCGCAGACTTCTGTGTCCACTTTAAGCCCTCAGATGCAACTAAGTGAACAAACAATTAGAATGTCAGGGGTAAAAGGGGAAGGCTTTCAAGTACGGAAATCAAAATTATTACAGATTAAGCAAAAAAATAAAGAGTGGGGAATGGAAATAGAAATGTTATATATATATATATCAGAGGCAGTGTGAATTTGTTAGGAAGAGATGCCTTAAATGCTCTCGGCTTAAGCATAACATTTGGACAAGAGAACAGAGGAAGATGAAAAAAGAATACAACCCAAAGTATGGTAAGAGAAGGAAACAGAGGAGGACTTAGAGTTCCCCCTTTGAAAATAGAACTTAAAACACCAGGAGAAGTAGTGCAACAAAAACAATACTCCATTTCAATAGAAGAGAGGAGAAGATTGCAACCCATCATCGACCAATTGATTGAAGACCGACTTTTAGAGCCAACACTGTTTCCCTTCAACACTCCCATTTTGCCAGTAAGAAAACCAGATGGAACCTTCAGAATGGTACAGGACCTTAGGCTTTTGAATAGAATTGTAAGGATTAGGCATCCAGTTGTTCCTAATCCACATACTTTAATGGGACATATTCCAACTAAACATAAGTGGTTCAGTGTGATAGATCTAAAAGATGCTTAAAAATGGATAAAGAGTCAAGGTCCCTTTTTGCCTTTGAATAGGAAAACCCATTTACTGGCAGAAAACAACAATATCAATGGATAGTGTTATTTCAAAGATTTACTGAATCTCCCAATTTATTCGGACAAATATTGGAACAAGTGCTGGAAAAATTTGAAATCCCAAGAGGGATTTATTTGATTCAATATGTGAATGATTTACTGTTGTCTGGAGAGAAGCAACAGGAGGTAACACTGGCCACTGATAAGCTGCTGAATTTTTTAGAAGAACAAGGAGTAAGAGTATCTAAGAAGAAATTGCAATAGGTAGAAAAGGAAGTAAAGTATTTAGGACATTTAATTAATGAAGGAAGCAGAAAAATAATGGTGGAACGAATAGAAGGAATAGCTAAACAGCAGCTACCTATAGATAAGAAAGAATTGAGAAAATTTTTGCGATTAGTGGGCTATTGCAGCTTATGGATAAATAATTATGCCAATTTAACTAAACCCTAGTATGCCAGATTAACTGATGATGAGCCATGGGAGATACAATACAGGTCTGGAAAATGCCGTGGGGGGCATGAAATCGCTCTGCAGCCCTAGATCCGGACGTCAGAGCATTTTCTAGGCCTCCGGAGCTTGCATCCATGGCCACGGGGTGATTTTGCGGAGAGCCAGAGGCATGATCCAGACTCCAGAGGCTTGGAAAACGCTTCTGCCGCCTGGATTGGCCATGGGGGGGGGCGTGAAATCACTCTGCAGCCCTAGATCCGGGTGGCAGAAGCATTTTCCAGGCCTCCGGGGAAAAGAAAGCGTTGCAGAGTAAGCAAACTTACCAAATGGGGATCTCTCTCTCTCTCACAGATACACACACTTCCCCCACCCCCTTTAAAATCATCTCTTCCCCCACCACCTTTAATATCATCTCTTCCCCATCCTTTAATATCATCTCTTCCCCCACCCCCTTCAATATCTCTTCTCCCACCCCTTCAATATCATCTCTTCCCCCACCCATTCAATATTATCTCTTCCCCCACCTCTTCAATATCATCTCTTCCTCCACCCCTTCAATATCACCTCTTCCTCCACCCCCTTTAATATCATCTCTTCCCCCACCCTTCAATATTATCTCTTCCCCTACCCCTTTAATATCATCTCTTCCCCCACCCCTTCAATATCATCTTTTCCCACACTCCCTTTAATATCATCTCTTCCCCCACCCCTTCAATATCATCTCTTCCCTCACCCCCTTCGAAATAAAATGTTTCTGAGAAATCCAAGGTGGTTTACAAAAACACTCTCAAAGACAGCTATTGTAAAGCATCACCAGCACTGCTTAATATTAAAAGTGTGTATTTTAAGAAAGAAAAATATTAGTAGTAATTTACTTAGTGCTGTTTGACCATGAAATGTGGTGTTGTTCTACATATGCCTGGCTGAACAGTGTTTGAAGTTGCCTCTAAATGGGTGAGGGATGCACTGTTCATATTTTCCTTGGAAGAAAGTTCTATAATTGGGGCGCTGTCTCTGAGAAGGCTCTGCTCATGGCCACTGTTCTATAAACCAAACCAGGGGGACCATCTGGTCTAAATGGATGGTAAACATAGGTGATTAGGGAGCTGGAGGCTAAAACATATGACAAATGTTTGTGGGAATTGAGTGTGTCTAGCTTAGTGAAAAGGACTAGGGGTGGTAACATGATAGCAATGTTCTAATATTTGATGGTTGCCACAGAGAAGAATGGGTCAACCTATTTTCCAAAGCATCAGAAGGCAATAATAGCTGGAAACTAATCAAGAAGAAAACCAGCCTAGAACGTAGGATTTGTGAAAACAACTAACCAGTGAAAAGGCTTGCCTTCAGAAGTTGTGGATGCTCCATCACTGGAGGCTTTTAAGTAGAGATTGGATATTCCATTGTCTGGAATGGTATACGTCCCCTGCTTGAGCAGGAGCTTGAACTAAAGACATCAAAGGTCTCTTCCAACTCTCTTACTCTTTGAGAGAAGTGCTGCCAACCTCTCCCCCTCCTCTTGTCCCTTCCTGGGCACAGAGGAAAGGAGGGAACAAAGGAGGGGAGGGAAACAGGAAGAAAGAAAGTGAAGGAAAGAAGGAAGCAGATGGGAATGAAAGGGAGGGAGGGAGGGAGGAAGGAAGGAAGGAAGGAAGGAAGGAAGGAAGGAAGGAAGGAAGGAAGGAAGGAAGGAAGGAAGGAAGAAGATTGGAGTAAGAGGGAGGGAGGGAAGGTCTGAGGAAAATGCTGCCTTAGCACTTGCCACCAGCAGCCCTGTTGCCCTTTCGCCATCCCCTGGTAGTCTCTCATCCTATTGCTGAGGATGCTTTGGTTACAAAGCCAGGTCTTCTCGCATGGAGAGGGAGTGGGCCTCCCTCTGACCCACGCACTTTGCCCTCCTGCACCCACCATGAGCAACCTGGCCAAGGAAAGCGAGCACAGAAGCAGTAGCCTTGAGGGGGAGGTAAACACAGCTGGGCACCCCCTCGGGGAAGTGTGGCTAGGGAGGTAGGGCTGTGGGGTCGTGGTGCCATGGGAGCTCAAGAGCCGGGCTGGGTGCTTGACCTCTGCTGCCCAGGGCTCCAGGAAGTCCGTGCCACCGTACAGGGCCCCCCTGCATGGCCTGAGGCTCAGTGAGGCTCCTCCAGTGGACCATGCCCTGGTCTTCGCCCCGGTCCCAGCCCCCCTCTGCTGGAGACCCTCAGATCCGCCCCGATCCTGCCCAGGCCCGCATAAGTGCCCCTGACGCGAGTGACGTCGAGCTGGCCATGCCCACCCAGTAGGCCACGCCCATGCCAGCCATGCCCACCCAGTGGGCCATGCCCATCTGGCACCTGACGATAAATAAGTGGGGTTTGGGTTGCAGTTTGGCCACTCGGTCTCTAAAAGGTTCGCCATCACTGTTATAGAGGAAAGCTTGACGTGGCTAAAACTGGAAAGTTTATCCAGAGTTCTTTACCATATCTTATAATATTAACAATAATTTCCAATTACAACTATATCTTTATTTATGGCACTTTCAACAGAATATTCTAACCTGTACATTTCTACAGCACGTTCATCTTCCTCATTGAATTCATCTTCATTTTCTTCAAGTTCCTCCAGAGTCATATCTTCATAGGTCTTAACTGATATGGGACAAATACAGGGTCATCAGTACAAACAAGAGTTTGGTAACTCTTGCCAAGGACAAATTTCAGACCATAGACAATACAGAATTATGCAAAAAATCTCTTTTGAATGTAAATCATGTAAATTTTATGAATAGAAGCCATTTAAAAACAGCTTGCATGTTATGTCAAGAAAACTTTTGCTCTATAGACCTTTGACTGGTAGAAATAAATAATAGTCCTCTTTGTGAGTTTCTAATGAGTTTCAGGGAACTAACACATGTAGAGAACTAAATCTTGTCCCTTAGCTAGCATAATTTTGCATTCTTCCTGTACTATCTGTTGTTCTCTCAACCTCTACAAAAAACAAAAAGCCCTAAAGGAGAATTTTATTTCTCTGCTATTGAGTGCGCTTTAGAGTTCATACCATCTAGGGTTCTGATCTAGCATGGATCCAGGTAGTATGAACATTATTTCAGGAAGTCAGAAAGCACAAAGGGTAGGCAGCAGGAGGAGTGGACTCACTGTACTTAGTTTCATCTTATGTATTTTACCCCTTTCTAATATTATTTATTTAAACTGGGTATAAGTCAAAGCTGCCAACAGAATCCAATAAAAACAGTAATATTAACCAATAGTTTAAATAACCAAAAATGGTTTAAGGCTTTTAAAAATGTTAATAGTTATGCCAGGCTCATCTCTGCAAGGGAGGTGGTCCAAAAACCAGGGCAGCAACAGATCCTCCCTGTCAGCTTATAGGTGAACTTCATTAAGAAGCTTTGCACTAGGATAGTGTAGAGCAGGGTTTTCCAGCCTTGGCAACTTTAAGACCTGTGGACTTGCTGGTTTGGGAATTCTGGGGATTGAAGTCCATGCATTTTAAAGTTGCTAAGGCTAGGAAACCCTGGTATAGACCATGCTGTGAAAATGATGGTTCATTAAATTAGGCACAGTTCTCTTGACTAGACATTCATGTCTATAACAAACTTGTTGCAGAAGGAAAGTGAATCACTTCTGTATAGACTTGAACCTAATTGTTATTGCCCTCAGAATGATGCCATCTCATTAACTCTGCTCCTGCAAATAACTCGCTGGAAGTATTCATTTGCTACAAGGCTACTACTCCTACTGAGCCAATTCTTATTTTAAGAAGCAATCATCTGCTTCTTTTTTAAATGACATGTAATAAGAAAGGCAATTATAATTCTTGCCAAGGGGAACAATCTTGCTCAATAAAAGAATTTTTAACTCTGAAAAGAGCACCCCATGAATCAAGCAAATGTGTTCAAAAACAATATTCTTACTGCTGATCACATGAACAACCTTACCAGTTATTAGTTGATCTAAGGCAGATTTCCTAAATATGTTACTCTCCTTGGTTTGAAACATGCCAGGTTTGAAAAGCTGTTATAGAGGGGGCACTTTATACTGGTGGTAGATGATGAGGTAAGTGTGAAGACTGCAGTCCTGTGCTATTGGTCCCCTTGCTTTATATTCTCTATTTAATTCTTATTAATTGTAATTGTTCTTATTTTAATCTTTTTATCATTTTGTAAGCCATCCAGAGTCGCTCCAAGAGTGAGAAAGGTGGCATATAAATTTAATGAATGAATGGATGGATGAATGAATGAATGAATGAATGAATGAATGAATAAATAAATAAATAAATAAATAAATAAATAAGCAAGCCTTTTTCAAGTAACAGAATCTCTACATTACTCATTACTGTTGACATAGGAGCATGTTTTTAAGATTGTCATGACTTTTTGAAACCAACATAGGATGATATACAGTTTGTAGCTCTCAGTCAAAGGGTATTGTTTACAAAACAATATTCTTTCTCTGACTTTCTCTAGGGTAGTTCTCAAGAGCTGTTCGATTTGAACTAAAAACAAATTATAATCTACAGTAGTTACCAAATGTCTTACTTACAAAAAGACCACAAGTATATAAAAATAATTTATATGATAAGGATACCTTCACTGCTAATTTTATACAGGTACTCTTCAACTTACAACTGATTGTTTAGCAACCATTTGAAATTCCAACGAACTTTCCCAAGACTAATTATGGCCTAGATTTGAAGTTCTAATGACCACTTCCCAGGTCATGTGATCATATTTTGGGCACTCAGAAACTGGTCTGTATTTATGGTTGTTTACAGAATCTTTTTTTTTTTTTTGGCCAAAACCTGGCATTTACTTCCTATTTCAAGAAAAAAGGGTTAATTACAGACAATGGATTGATTTAGCGAACACAGCATTCTCTTAAATACCGTGGTGTTCACTTAGTTACTATGGTGATTCACTTAATAACCATCACAAAAAAGGATTACATGGTGACAGGCTTAATAACCAGCATGACTTAGCACTCTAATTCTGGGCTTAATTACAGTCATAAATTGAGGATTTCATTAAAATTATATGTGTACATCAAAGTCTACCAATTATATATCCTGAGAACTAAATCCCAACCTACAGTGTAGACAGCAGTTGGAAATTCAGCTGAGTTTAACCAGTCAACAGAAACACAAACAGTTCTGAATATTTCTACTGATCCTTGCTTTTCAAGTACAAAAATTAATTTTGAAACCTTTTCACCCAAGACATGCAAAACCCAAAATACAATGAGTACACAAGGCTCACTAAAGTTAACAAGGTCCTTGTTTGCAGTGAGAAGGCTCCTATATTTTGAGGTGATTACCCAGCAACCTGGGTAATAAGAATTCCATATTAATTCAGCATTCTAAACAAGATTGCTTGCCAACTGATTGTTGCTGGAGGATCTGCTGCTCCCTTTCTTCTTCTGCCTGCTCTTGCTCTTTCAGCTTTTCTTTGGAAGGAAGGATGCCTTTTTTACGCAAGATGTCATTCCATTCTGTATCTGCATTAGGATCCTAGAACATAAAAATAAGAGCATCAGATGCCAGTGTGACAACCTTATTCCGACTCCCTGCATATTAAGACTATACCAGCTTTACTACAGAGTTTGAAAAATCCTTTGAAAAGCATGGACTACTGGCAAGAAGGAATGCCAAACCTTATAATTACAACCCAATTTCCATTTCTGCAGATATAGAACATGGTTAATAAAACATTTAAACTAATCCTATAGTACTCTTTAAAGAGAGACAATAAGGGAGGCAATTCAGTTGAACCCAGAGGAGCTTTTCTTGTGTCTGAGTAAACATCCAAGCTTGCTTCCATAAGAAAAAAAAAGGTAAACTAAAAACCATAGAAAAGCAACCAATAGCTAAAAACAGTAAAACTGCAGTACAAATATATGCCTTAAGTAAGATATAAAAACAGCAATATTTTTCAACCAATAGTTGTGTTTTCAGTAACATCTAAATATTTGCATATGAAAGAACACAGCAATGTAAGGGACCACACCATCATTATGCCGGCAAAATCATAATACAGTAGTGGCTAAAAAATGCATTAAGCATGGAACAGACGGGAATCAAATAGCTTAATCATTTCATGGCATTTCTTTCTTATAGAATCAAAAGAGCAGCAGAAAACTAACACATACTCTTCTTCTTGACCAGCCAAATAACAATAAAGTAAAATTCAAATTATAATACCAGAAGGAAAGACTCTATGAAAACACACAAAAAATAAAATGAACAAATCAATTCTGGGACATCCTTTTATGTAACAGTATGACTGAGCAAAACACTGAACAGCAACAAGAGATGTACTTTGGCTTATAAGAATTGACATTAAATAAAAGTTTCTTGGACTTTCAACTACAATCAAGTGTATTATCATAACAAAAGATGCTGGGATGAGATATTACAGACGCAAGAATAAACCCAAGTGAGAGAGCTGCTCACAACCTCTGAATGGAAAAGCAGAGATGGTTAAATTGATTCCTTCATCCAAAGGTGAGAATATATTTAATTTTGTTTCTATCTGGAAATTGCTTGGGGGGGGAATGGAAACTTTGATTTTGTTTTTTGCTGATTAGAAAGGTTTGTTGCTATAGAAATGGCTAGTATACACACAATATACTATTAGGTAGAAGTAAAAAGTTGAGGTTGTAATGTTATTATCTTCTACTGTGCTAAGGAGAGTTGGAAGTCAATGTCTTTTTCTTTCTTTTTCCTTCTCTTTTCCTTCCATTTCCTCCAGTTTTCTATTTTTCTTTGTATTTTATATTTTGATAAATCAATAAAAATGTGAAAAAAAACCAACTTCTGAATGGCTGAACAGCACTTTGCTGAAAGCTCTCATGTCTCCTTCCAAGTTTCCTTCCCAAGTTTTATTATGTAGGCAGTTAAAGTGTTAAGTCAGTATTTTAATTAAATGTTAAAGAACTAGTCTGCTTGTAATGCTAAGCCAAATAAAGTGGGTTCAAGTTTATCATGTTGAAAAACACTGTGCATTAATTAAAGTCAACAAGTCTGTTTTTGGACACAAATATAACTTTAAAAGGTATAAAACTTTCACACACTACTCCCCACTAAGTATAAAGTTACCAGTACTTAATAATAATAATAATAATAATAATAATAATAATAATAATAATAATAATAATAATAATAATAGTAAAGTTGGAAGGGATCTTGGAGGTCATCTAGTCCAACTCCCTGCTCAGGCAGGAAACCCTATACCATTTTGGACAAATGGCTGTCCAGTCTCTTCTTAAAAACCTCCAGTGTTGGAGCATTCACCGCTTCTGGAGGCAGGTTGTTCTACTGGTTAATTGTTCTGTCAGGAAGTTTCTCATTAGTTATAGGTTGCTTCTCTCCTTGCTTAGTTTCCACCTTTGCTTCTTGTCCTGCCTTCAGGCGCCTTGGAAAATAGCTTGACACCCTCTTCTTTGTGGCACCCCCTGAGATATTGGAACACTGCTATCATGTCCCCCCTCGTCCTTCTCTTCATTAAACTAGACATACCCAATTCCAGCAACCGTTCCTTATATGCTTTATCCTCCAGTTCCCTAATCATCTTTGTTGCTCTTCTCTGCACTCTTTCTAGAGTCTCAACATCTTTTTTACATCGCGGTGACCAAAACTGGATGCAGTATTCCAAGTGTGGCCTTACCAAGGCATTGTAAAGTGGTATTAACACTTCACATGATCTTGATTCTATCCCTCTGTTAATGCAGCCTAGCACTGTGTTGGCCTTTTTGACAGCTGCAGCACACTGCTGGCTCATATTTAGGTGATTGTCTACTAGGACTCCGAGGTCCCTTGTAACAGAAGCATCAGCTCTCTCAATTTTGCACAAAACAGCCATGTTTATCTAAGAAAGGATTGTTTCTGCAAGTTACTTACATCCTTTTTATGTGTAAAACTTATAATGGTTAGCTTTATTTAGGGCAGCCATGTCAAACTTGCGACGTCATGTGACATTGTGCGACGTATCGGAGCTTTTTCCCCATTGCCAGCAATGGGGTGGGCGCAGTTTCATCGTGACACATCCGGCCCACAGGCCGGCAGTTTTACACCCCTCATTTAGGGGTTCAAAATATAAATTAGAAGCCATTTTTGAATAGTATGAATTTTTCTGTTACAATGGGCAGCGGAAAGATTGTAGCATAGGTCCACCTTGGTTCTCTTTACATCAAAAATGAGTTTGGGGGGGCGAGTGTCCTTTACTGCAGAAAGTACTCCATATGGTGCAGAACTTAAAGCCTCACAGCATGAAAAAGACCTGGGACTGGAGAGACAGAAAGGCACAATACAGGCACTGCCCCTCTTCTTGTGCTATGAGATAAGGTTCTAGTTCACTGCATCACTGTAGTCTGAACCATAAGGTAACCAGCAAATAATATTTTGCAATTGGTCCATGCAAAATGTGACAGGGAGCCTGGGAGAAGATACTACGGTAGCTACTTGAAGGCCCATCTCATCTCACTGGGATTGGCCTGCCCCACCGGTGCAGGCAGAGGCATGCTGTGAACCCCATCAGCTCCCCCTCCCCCATACTGAGGTCAGCTCTAACCCTCTTTACTTTCTGATAGAGCTTAAAGACCTGGTTCTGCTAGCTGACCTGGGACTCCAATGAAGGGTTTCACATTGGGGGTAGTTCATAGATTAACAGATTCCACCCCCTTTCTCATCATATTCCCTTCCCCTCATCTTTTTAGGTAGCAATCTAATAATAATAATAATAATAGTATTATATTTATAGTATATTTTATACAGTTTTATCTTCTAATGTTGTAAGCCTCCCAGAGTTACCATGTGATAAGATGGGCGGCTAATAAATTTTACAAATAAAAAATATTGTTTTTAGAACGTTGGTCCATTTTCCCAGTCTAACTTCTATTTATGTTTACTTGTTTTTACTTGTTAATATTTGTTTTAACTGTTTTGTTGTATGCTGCCCAGAGTCAATTTGTGAGATGAGCAGCTATATAAATTTGCTAAATAATAATTTATCTTATTAAGAAAGAGTACTGGGAATAGCGGGGGAAGTTCTGTTGCTATCGTCTTTTCTTTAAAGGGTCATCATTTTACTAATTATACTTTGCAATTTTAAAGTCATTATGTAGGATTAAAATTACATTACCCCAAGAGCACGGTGGTGATTGTGGGTTTAGACACCCAATGCATCTTCTCTACAATCTGGCTATAATTTTTAGCTTTTCCCTTCGCTATCATTTACAACGGGAAGGCAGCTAAACCAAAACAAACCAGAGTTTATTCTTTCTACTCCTCCAAGCAAAGGAGCAATTACTGCAAGAACTTAGGAGAACTCGGAAGAATATACACTAATAAAGGAGAATATTTGCAGTTCAGGACTGAAATGAGGGGTCCTTGGTGCCCTCTGAGCTTGCTTGCAGACATTTCATTATCCAAACTAGGTAACATCATAAGTGCTCTCGCACTCTAAATACATACTCTCACTTCTGTACACCCATCCACAGTACCCGGAAAAGCGGTCTCGGAGCATGCGCTGAACGAACACTCAGCAAGCGCAAAGAAACGTGGACCGCCTTCCCTTCACGGCCAGGAAAGTCACCACGCGTAGCCTGCTCCAGTGTTTCTCAAGTTTGGCAATTTGTAAATCTGTGGACTTCAATTCCCAGAGTTGAAGTCCACGTATTTTCAAGCTGCCAAGCCTGAGAAATACAACGCTAAATCGAACCACCCATGAAGCAGAAACCCAGCTAACCAAGCCATTCTTCCTAATTCCCACCTCCCCGGCAGCTAACCCTCCCTCGAAATCCCGCCCCTATTAGGGAAGCACGCGAGACTTTCCTCTTGGGGACAAAATGGTGAAATCTGGCTAACCTGCATTTTGGGGAAAGGCCCAGATAAGCGGCAAATCGATCTGGGAGCCTCGCGCTCGTCCTCCCGAATCAGTAGGAGGAACCCAAGCGGGCGTTGCATACACGCTACTAATCCGCCCACTGTCCATCCTGACGTCTCCTTATTAGGCTTGATCCGGGCATTTTTCCTTGCTTGGGTGGCAAAGTAGTGCGGCAGCGTTTGTCTGCTATGCTGAATAGGGATTTTGCACTCGGAGGAGGGCTGCTTATTGCTTTTATGAGGCACTAAATTATGATATCCGAGAAATTTAATATCCACACTTTTTTCTTAAAATGTTTGTGTTCAACAGTTACATGGATTCATAAATCATAGATACAGTTCTCTTGCAGCTCAACTTTTTCTTTTTGGAACACCAGAAGGCTTGGCTAGTTGCTGGCTAATGTTTATTGTGCCAGCTATACCCGTGCGGTTTTTATTTGATTTTTAATTATATGTTGATTTTTGGTTGAGCGAGAACACCACCGTTAGGCCCATTGATATGCATATATAAATACAGTAAAAATAAATATCAACAGAAACATGAATCCCGTTACAAGAGAATATATGTAGCTTGATTCGTAGGCTTGCTTACGCAAGCAAATAACCTGATTAGGTAATATCAGTGAACATTAGCACCTAATTGTGTAACAACATGTATGCAAGCAAACAACCAAACTCAGCCCTAAATTTGGTTATTGATTATAAATTGTGGTTTTGAAGATAATTTTCCAAAACGGGTTTCAAGGAATAGAAAGAATTAGAAATAAACATCCAGTAAATAGTAAATTAAAAGAATTTTCCTATTAGGTAAAGGCCTTGAGAGTGGAGGAGAGTGGCTAATGAATGACCTGGGTATTCAGCATACTATGCTAATCCAAGCAAGTCAGTGCAACAAATATGTCTTGCTTTCTGGAAATTATGTGGAAGCTTCCAGGTACTTTTCTTAGCAACAGAACAGAAATAGTTTACTGTTGTTTTCTTTCAGAAATGGGATTTTTTAATTTCCAATATCCAAAGCTTGCTTATCTTCTAATGTGGAGAACCTAAGGCTAGCAGATCCAGGCTGCAAAATTCCAGGCGTCCATGACCAGAATTTTCTGGATATTTACATACTGTGGGTGTTTCAATTTAGTATTGTATTTCTGAGGCTTGGCAACTTGAAGATATGTGAACTGCAGCTCTCAGAATTCCCCGGGAATTCTGATATCCGTGCAAGATCAGCCAAAAACTTCCATCTACTCAGAAGTCAATAAAATAAACGGAGTGAGTCTCATTGAAATCAGGAGGATTTACAAATATTAATTAAACAATACTGATACTCAAAGTACCTTACTTAAGTTTACTGTATTTGTCAAACCTGTTGCTTCTTGATCTTTTGCCTAAGATCTTGTGTCTGTGTCTGCTCTTAGCTTACACTCCCTTCCCATTATCTAAAAGAAAAACAAAGTCTTACTGGAAAGGTACCTTATGGCACTGTATTAGCAATAAATGACTCAAAATTGCCTTGTTAAGGAATAAATTTCCCCTGTTCATGAAAGGAGAGATGACTTCTATATACTTAATATTAAGTTACAGTTTCCCAATAACGAGATTTGGAAACCACACTTATCCATACTTTCCCAATGAATCCAGTTTTCTGGATTAGCATAATTTACTAAGCAAAAAAAGATATAGTTTAGTTTGCATTCATGCTAACTAAAATGAGTTTGTTAATTTGTAGTTTAGAGTATAATGTAAATGCAGCTTTAATCTAGAAATTAATTTTCAAAAGATAAAATAATTGTGGTAAACATCCTGCTGACCATAAGAAGTTCTCTATTGTAAGACTGGGGATTGTGGTTTTGTTGCCAAGGAAAAATCAACACAATTAAAATTAGTATTAATAGTGAAGTAGATGCAGCTGCTTAAATATACAGTAATTATATAGAGAGGTGTTTAAAAAGAGACAGTATCTGACACAAGCAAGAAGAAAGTATTTGGCTGTCTAGAGACTTGAGAGAGTAACATAAGCAGTGAGTAATTTTGAAGGGTTTTTTAAAAAAAGTTATAAATACTAAACCTGGTTTTGCCTTACTTGATATTACTTATAAAATAAGAACACTATATAATTAGCTTTATATTGTAGAGAATGTTGAATTTTTAAAAAATAGGACTAGATAATGTTTTATTAAAAAATGTTGCACTAATGGCCAGAAACGTTTAACCTGTTCTGTAGCAATTATTTAATTAACAGACTTGGGTTATAAAAATCTAATAATATTTTATATCTATACAAAGAAATCTGCTGCTTTTTAGTAGTCCATTTAATACATTGTGCTAAATGGTGGTTTATTCAATAAATCATAATTAAATATAATTTGCTGAGAATACACATAGCCAAAATCAAACAAGCTATGTTGTGGATAATGATAATGATGGAACAAAGATTTCATAGTTTTATACAGAAGTAGCTACAAAGTATATTCATAGAATATGTAACGTATTGCAGTTGCTGGGTTAAAAAAGTTAAATCTTGATAATTTATTCTTGTTCTAATGCAGTTGATACCTTTTATGTCATTCTGAAAATATTTGCTAGCTTTTTCCAAACTTAGTGAACCTGATAACATCAGTGGCAAAGCTGTTCCATTTACCTTGATTATCTTTCAATGGAAAGGTGGAAATACTTCTTAAATACTTCTTTAACAGTCTTTTATAGAAATATGGTAATGGGGATGTGTATACAAATCTTATTTGTATTAATGTTTAATAGCTAGTGCTTAAGTTTGTTAGCAGAATCTGTTAGGCTCTGTTCAATTGCAGAGTTAAATTGAAATAATGAAGGAAGGTCTTTTTTGTTTATAGAACCAGAATGTCTGGACGTGGTAAGAAACATCCAAAGCCTACACTGCCTGCCAGAAACAGCAAGACTAAAAAATCTGGCTTGCAGTTTTCTGTGTCCCGAGTTCACCGGTACCTAAGACAGGGCCATTATGCTGAAAGAATAAGTGCAGGAGCCTCGGTGTATCTGGCTGCAGTCTTGGAATATCTGATTGCAGAGGTCATGGAATTAGCTGGGAATGCTGCTCTTCAGAATAAGAAGCAACGGATTGCACCGCGCCATATCCAGTTAGCAATAAGGAATGATGAAGAGTTGAACAAGTTGTTTGCAAATGTGACCATTCCTGAAGGAGGAGTTCTCCCTAACATCCAAGCCCCTCTTCTTCCTAAGAAAACAGCACAGTTTAAAGAAACCAAAGGAGATGATCAGTCCCAGGAATTCTGAAATATTCTACATCTTATCTTGCAAGAACAATCTTTGCTAAAAAGGAAAGACTGGAAATTGGGATGTTTTTTTTAGCAGTTTCCACTGGTTATCCCCCATTTATATATGGGTCACACAGTCATCAAAAGATGAACAATGTCCACCTAGCTCTAACATAAATGACCTTTAGTCCTGAATGGAGTGGAGAACTAGTGGTATACCTATTTCCATACAAACTAAATATTACTGATCATCATTTATAGTGTTATGGGAATCTTGCTGCAGAAGGAATAGATGATGTTTTATGTTAACCTGGCTATCCTCAGGTTAGCACTCTTCAGATATGTAATCCTTCAAACTTACAACTTAAGTGGTTTTTCCTGGTTTTTTTTCACCAGCCTGTAAGTAAAATGATTGGTATTGGCAAACCCATTTTAATATTCATCAAGGTTTTGCCCCTGGATCAGCACTTTAAATTTACTTACTTGTATTAAGGATTATGATTGTGAAATAGAACTGTAGTTACATTCTTCCTTGCATTTATATTCTTAGTTTTTATGATGTGGGAACTAATTTGCTTTTACTTCATTTACCTTTAGATGAATTCCTCATCTCAGAAGTTTGTCATTGAATTGATAAAAATCCTTCCTGACTGTTGGCTTCATCTAATACAAGTCTTTATGTACTTCATAATTAAAAATGTACCTCACTTGCAAATGTGTCCAAAAAGGTTTATAACTCTAAACAGTGAACATGCTTTTCATGTCGAAGCTCCCAAGTTCAATCTCTGGACCCATGGGTAGAGTTATCAACAATGCTGGTCTAGATGGATCAATATGGATGCTGGTCTAGATGGATCAATAATCTCAAATTGTGCTAATCCACAATGTGGTTTACTTGGTTCTGGTTAGGTTTGTTGTGTGAGTCCATCCTGTGGTTTTTTTTAAACCATGGCTTGATACTAAGTGAACTTTGGCAATATAAGGCAGCTTCCTATTTCTAGATGCTTCGTTGAGCTAGATAGAACAAGCTGCATCTATAAGTCTATGAGCAAAGCATGCAGAAGTGAAGCGATGAATGTTGAATCTGGTATTAAAAGTAAATGGAAGCATCTCGTAATTGCTTTGTCTTCCTCAAATGACTTTAGTAATGTTGGGTTGATATGAATGTGTAAATGTATTAGATAAGATAGATAAGATAACCTTTATTATCATTTTTATACTGTGGGCACAATGGCACACATCAAAAATGAAATTTAGTTGCCCACTCTCAAAGTGAAACATATACATGACACACACCTAAACATACTATGAACAACATATGTATAGACCCACATCCCTACATATACGTAACAAATAAATATTAAATATTGTCCATCTTGAATATATAACGGAAGGAGGAAGCTTGAGAGTTCGCAAGGTTAATTCTGTATAGAATGAAACTCTGGCTGAATCTGGATGTTCTGCTTCGGATACCACGAAGCCTCCTCCCAGAAGGTAACAAGGAAAACAGGTCGTGAAGAGGATGTGCAGTGTCCCAGATAATCTTATGGACCCTGCTCAAGCAGCGCTTCTGTGCTAGGTATGTCCTGGATGGGAGGGAGGGAACTGCCAATGATCTTTTTCAGCCATTCTCACCATTCTCTGCACCGCCTTCCTGTCTGAAGCAGTGATGCCTCCATACCAGACTGGGATGCTGTATGACAGGATGCTCTTGATTGTCCCCCTGTAGAAAGTAGCCAGGGCAGGGGAAGGAAGAGGTGCTTTTCTCATGCAGCGCAGAAAATGCAGGCGCTGCTGTGCCCGCTTCACCAGTTTCCCATTGTTGAGCGACCAAGTCAGCCTATTCATTAGCTGCACACCCAGGAATTTGATGCTGGTAACCATCTCCACAGGTGAATCATTTACTGGAAGTGAATTCACTTCCAGAAGGGGTCGTGACAGCTGTCAGCCTTGACAGCTTCAAGGCAGGGCTAGATAGATTCATGGATGCCAAGAGTATCGGTGGCTATTAAAACGGATGTCCATGTGCCGCCTCTATGTTGGTTGAGGCAGGCAGGATTCCCTTGAGTACCATTTGTTGGGGGTCAAGGGAAAGGGAGGGTTTTGCCTTCTCTTTCTGCTCAAGATCCCCATGTACAATTGGTGGGCCACTGTGTGACACAGAATGCTGGACTCGATGGGCTTTGGCCTGATTCAGCATGGCTCTTCTTATGTTCTTATGTTCTTATTTATGCACAGAGAAGTGTGGCTGTGCCTGCCTTTTCTGAAATCAACAATGATCTCTTTGGTTTTTCCGGTATTTAAAACTAGGCTGTTTTCCTTACACCAGTTCACCAACCCTTCAACCTCCTTGCAGTAAGCTTCCACCTTATCATCCTGAATAAGGCCCACTACTGTTGTATCATCTGCAAACTTCACAATATGGTTGGTGACAAACCTAGCACAACAGTCATGGGTCAACAGGGTGAACAGCAGCGGACTTAAGACACAGCCCTTAGGAGAACCTGTGCTCAAGAAAATGGTATTAGAGGTATTTGTTCCAACTTGCACATATTGGGGCCTGTTGGTAAGAAAATCAAGAATCCAGTTGCACAAAGGAGTGTTTAAGCCTAAAAGGCCCAGTTTGTCTACTAGATGCTGGGGAATGATTGTGTTAAATGCCGAACTGAAGTCGACAAACAGCAAACACGCATGAGTATTTCTTTCCTCTAAGTGCTTCAGGCTCAGATGGAGAACGGAAGAAAGAGCGATTTGGTCAGTAGGCAAACTGAAGTGGGTCAAAAGCTGGTGGGAGGCTAGATACAATAGTGTCCTTTATCAGCTTCTCAAAGCATTTCATGTTGCTGGATGTCAGTGCAACCGGACGGTAATCATTGAGGCCTGTAATTGTGGACTTTTTTGGCACTGGCAAGATGATGGCCGTCTTAAAACATGATGGGACCACTGCCTGCTGCAATGAGAGGTTGAAAATATCTGTGAGAACACAAGCCAGCTCCCCTGCGCATTCCCTGAAGACACATCCAGGGATGTTATCTGGGCCTGCTGCTTTCCGAATGTTAATTGTCTGCAGTGTTTTCCTGACAGAGGTGACATCAAAGCTTGGCACTTGCTCATCAGGATGGGGCACTGCTTTCCTAGCAGGAGTGCTATTTGATGCCTCAAATCTACCAAAAAATGCATTCAGTTTGTTTAGGAAGTCTGTGTCATCCTTGCATCTCGATGGAGCCACCTTGTAATCCGTAATGGCCTGGATCCCCTGCCACATTCGCCTGGTGTTTGTTGGGTCCTGAAAAAAAATTCTGAATTTTCTGGCAATGGGCTTGCTTTGCACCTTTTATGGCACTTTTCAGATTTGCTCTGGCTGTTCTAAGTGCCAGCATGTCACCAGATTTAAAAGCCACATTCCGTGCTTTCAGCATCTTGCGGACCTCATAAGTCAGCCACGGTTTTTCATTCGCCCTCACAACAATGCTTTTCAGGACACAGACATCTTCTATGCACTTTTGGATATATGCAAACATATTGAGTGCTTTCAGCAGATTAAGGAACTCCAAGTAACATTTGATGGCACAGTAGTCATAGTCCGAAATTAATTATAGTATAAATATATTAGACTCCTAATACAATTTTAACCATGTGAGTTCACTCCAATGATGTATAGTTGTTCCCAAATATATGGTATTTGTTTAAACTTTATACTTTATTTATTTGGTCAAGTGTGGTTAGAAACACAAGAAATTGTCTCCGATATAGAAGCAACAGAATATAATAGTACTAAGTGTACAGCCAATAAAAGGGATAAATAATACTGCAACCACACCCTATTACGTATACATTAGATAAAAAAAACTTAATAGTATTTTGTCAGCTGCGAAAATTAGGTGTTCAACAGAGCGATGGCATGAGGGAAGAAACTGTCCCTGTGTCTAGATATCTTGGCGTACAAAGCCCTATAGTGGCATCCCAAGGAAAAGAGTTGAAACACCTGTATGTCTATATGTCCATACAACTTCAATATATATATAGTGGGGAGAGATATAAAATTAATTCAGTTTGGCTTTATCACCTATAGCTTGAATTCCTATTTTGTTAAGTGGTTAGGATTGCATTAGAAAAAATTGCCTTTGAAATCTATGCATTGTTATGTTCAGGGTATGGATTACCTATCTTGAAGTTGCTTGCAAGCAAATTCTGGAACTTCCAAAACTTTTTGTGACCTATCAGTAAGTCTTTCAGGTGCGGTTCAAGGTGTTAGTGACCACTTTTAAAGTGCTCCATGGCATCGGACCCGGATACTTACAGGACTGTCTACTGCCAGCAAATACCTCCCGCCGTCCGGTACGCTCCCACAGAGAGGGCCTCCTCAGGGAGCCGTCGGCCAGACAGTGCCGGCTGGCGACCCCCAGGGGGAGAGCCTTCTCTGTGAGAGCTCCCACGTTATGGAATGAGCTCCCCCCCGAACTCCGTACAATAGCAGATTTACGCACCTTCCATCGGGAACTAAAAACGTTCCTTTTTCGACAGGCCGGCCTGGCATAGAAGCTTCGGTTCCAATAGGGTCAAAATGTTTTAGGGGGACTGAGTATTTTTAAGATTTTAAGCTTTGTATGTCTTGGGTTTTAAATGGGGATTTCGGCCAAATTATTTAATTCATTTTTAATTATTTTAAATTTTGTATATTTATATGTTTTTTAAATTTTAGGCTGTACACCGCCCCGAGTCCTTCGGGAGAGGGGCGGTATAGAAATTTGATTAATAAATAAATAATAAATAATAAATATAATATTTGATCCTCATGCTAAATTTTATTTTTTATTTGGTATTTTTAGCAAAATGTGGCTTTTTTGATTAATCTAAAATTGTACTTTCCCAGCACTCTAAAACAGGATACTTTTTCCATCCCTTGAACATTAAACACATTTGTCACCTTGTCAATATCCACCTGCAGCCACACAAGATTGGAAAAAAGTTTGGAGTTCTGTCTACAGGTAGTCCTCAACATAACAATAATTCATTTAATAACTTTTCAAACTTACAATAGCATTGAAAAAATGACGTTTGGCCGTTTTTCACACTTATGACCATTGCAGCATCCACTTGGTCACATGATCAACATTCAGAAGCTTGGTAACTGACTCATATTTATAATGGTTGCAGTGTCTCGGGGTCATGTTATCAACTTTTACAACCTTCTGACAAGCAAAGTCAATGGGGAAACCAGATTCACTTAATAACTCTGTTACTAACTTAAGAACTGCAATGATTCACTTAACAATTGTGGCAAGAAAGGTTATAAAATGGGGCAAAAGTCATTTAACAAATGTTTCACTTAGCAACAGAAATTTTGGGGTCAATTGTGGTCGTAGGTTGAGGATTACCTGTACTTAGTGGCCTAAGAATTAACTTCCTGGAATCTATTGAGGGAAGATGGGGAGGGGGGAGTGGAGGGAGATGGAATCTATTTTTGGGAATCAGTTACATCTCAAAAGATAGGTGAAAATATTTATATATGTTTTGTTAAATATGAACTTTGTTTCATATTTCATCTCAAAGTCTATCTTATTTCTCTGTACTATACAAAATGTACATTGAATCAAGTAATGGGTGGAAAATCATTAAAGAATGGACCAACTTAGAAGAGAAATTTCCTGGTAGTGAGAACAATTGATTGTGGAACAAACATTTCATCTCCATTCGGGGGGATGTCTTCAATGCACTTTGAATTGTGCTTGTCTATCAGAGCACTAGCCTTTACATACCCTTTTGTGTGATGTAAATTGGTGTGGCTATTATTTGTCTGGATGTTTCTGGGTCATGGTTTGGTTTTGGGCTGTTTGATTAGCTGGTTGTTGTTGCTGGGCCACAGTTTGGTGTTTGTTCATTTGGTTGCCTCTGAGTCATGGTCTAGTTTTGTGTTGTTTGGCTGGCTGGCTGTTGTTGAGGCGTAGGCTGATTTCTTGTGAGGTGTGTGTGAGTTTTGTTGCTGCGTGGGTACCTGTTTATTTGATGTGGCCCAGCAACAATATCCAGCCAACCAAACAGCCTGAAACCAGACCATGACCCAGAAAATCCGGACAAATAACACCCACACTAATTTACATCACACAAAAAGGTATTTAAAGGCCAGTGCTCTGACAGATGAGCATAATTCAAAGTGCATTGAAGATGTTCTCCCAAATGGAGATGAAACATTTGCAGACAAATCGTCAAGCTCGGAGATCAAACCAACAGCCCAACTACCAACCTGAGCTACTAATATACAAACATATCTCAATCAGTGGAACAGCTTGCCTTTGAAAGTTGTGAGTGCTCCATCACTTCAAGTTTTCAATAAGAGACTGAACAGTCATTTGTTCAGAATGGTATAGGATTTCCTGCTTGAGCAGAGAATTGGACTTGAAGATCTCCAAGGTCCATTCCAATCTAATTATTCTACTTTATGTTCTATGTTATAACGTGTATTCTCAGCTCTGCATTATTTCAAGCTAGGCAGGAAGACACTAATTTTATATATAATCTTGGCAGAATATAATATCATAGTTCACATTTGTCTTACAAGTAAAAAGCATTCATTTATAGCAGACATTCAACATCATGTGGTCAGCCTAAGAACTGTATTTTTGTAATTTTCAGGCTTTTATCTTTCCCTGATTTATCTATCCATATGTCCCTAATGCTTGATTTTCGTTATGTCTTTTTAGAGTAGTCTGTTTCCTCGGGAATGGAGAAAGGGCTTGCACCTTGTATATATCTCCAGACTGCATTAAAAAGAGACTATGTAATTATTTTATATTCAATAGCATTTTTGTGAAACTTAAATAAATGTTTTCAAAGAAGAATACAACTTTCCTTTTAAGTGATCTCATTACTTTAATGTGATAACTTTTGCCATTGAATTAGAACTTAAAATGGAAAAAGCACGATATATTGGATTGTAACACAGTGAGTATTCACTTTTATCTTCTAAATTTCATATTATTCAGGTTAGCCAACTTTAAATTTGATTTTTAGTTCTGAGTAATTTGTTGAATAGGTCATATGCAAATCTTTATAGTAACTAATTTGGAAATGAAGAGAAACTGAAAAGATTGTCTATGAGCATCCACACAAATTTTTCAACCAAAATATATAGCTGCAAATTTATTGTACGTGATTTCACATGATACAGAACAATCTCTCTTAATATTCATAGACATACATCTTTTTTCATAGTATAAACTGATGGAGCAAATCAGCCAAACATGGATATATCTTCTGTAGAAATCTGAAAGGAATTACATTTTAAAATATGTTCAGTCTTTAGAGCAGGGGTGTCAAACTGCCAGCCTGCAGACTGGACGCGTCATCTGGAAGCCGCACCCACTCCATTGCCGGCAATGGCAAAACCATCCTGATACGTTGTGCGTCATCACGTGACATCGCGAGTTTGACATGTCTGCTTTATAGGAATATAAATACTTAAAATAATCCAAACACACTTCCATATCAAAAAGTACCACTATTTACACTAGAAATCTCTGATGAGATATCAGTTTGTTTACCAAGATTGTGATATGCATATGAAAAGAGTTCAGCTTAGAAGTCATAAAGCAGAGCTGAAATCAAACCATATTATTTCTTAATTTTATTTGGAATTGACACCAGTGGTTCAGTCCCTTAATTTTATGACAGTTCTAGCAGACACACTACTACAAAAAATAAGGATTAATATCCTTAAAGGACGGATTAAGAACCCCTAAATTATATCCACCTTGGGCCAGATTCAGCCTATGCTACTTTTGGAAATGGTCCATATTTTCAATAATTAGTTTTAGGAGGAATTAACATCAATAAAGTAAATAGGCTTTCTTCAAATGAAGCTCAACTCCTGATGACTTGATAACAATTCCATGCAGCATTCTTAGTTTCGATATGGCACAGAAGGTTTTAGAAACCCTGCTTTCTACAGATTAAAGCTACTCAGTAACTCACATAAATGATTATGGTATAGAGTTTTCTGTTGAGAGAAGAAAATTAAATAAATAAATACAAGGTGTGAAGTGTAACAAAGCCAGCATATTGCTAAAGCAAAGAGAAGCATAGCATAGCAGTGCCAACAGCTCCTCCTGATGAATAAGACAGACATAAGCAACATGAATAATATATTATAGGTAGGAATGGCCTTAATATGTATGATCATATAGATCATACAGATGATGCTATTAAAAATGATTCATACAGGACGATTACAATGACTAATGAAAATGCTACAAGGACTAAATAAATACATTGTTCCAAGCTGCATCTTATGAGAACATTTCCAAGGAAACAAAGCATGTTACTATATTAATAAAGAAATAAAGAAATATTATACTTATAAATAAATAAAAATCACCTTCTAGTGGCCTATTGTTCATCAGTATCAACAGTTCTGCCATTTCTAGGCTGAAAATGAATAATAAGATGGTGCTTGATAGTATTCCTTATGAGATACCAGTGGAAAAAAAAATCTTTGTACTAAGTTTGCAATAAAATTAGGCACTAGGTCAGGGGTGGCTAAGGAATTCAGGCTCAGGAATTCTGGGAGTTGAAGTCCACGAGTCCTAAAAGAGCCAAGGTTGCCTACCCCTGCACTAGGTAATAAGAAAGATAGACCTATGCTTCAATTAATCCCTCCTTCACCATTCTATTGTATACTCCCTTATCATTTATTACACTGAAATAATGAGAATGCAATATTAGGATTGAACTAATACAAGGTAATACTTATTTTAGCTTCTTCCTCAGTCAATTTCAAAAGAGAGACTACTAAACATAATTATATTTTGCTATTATGTACAGAAATATTTAATTGGTTTGCTTGCCTAGGCTATTTTATTCCTCATTAAGCTTTTAATTAGTACAATATTCTAGCTATTTAATTTTGGGGAACAGAAATTCATTTGTGTAGGGTTTATTATAGACTTGTTATAACCTATAAATATGGTCTCCAAGTCAAATATGTAACTCAAAGTCAAGTTTCTTCTTAAAAGGAAACAGAAAAATTAATACCCTGAAAAGAAATAAGGATCGTCCTAAATCATCCAAACCATCCTGTAAAATAAAATAAATAAGATAGATTTAATAAAATACTTCAAAACTCAGTATAAGTGAACAGTTCTCAAATGTTATACTGTGTGTGACAGAAGCATGAAGTTGTAAGTCACTTTAAGGGGATTCCAGATTTCAGGAAGAAGACAATTCTATAGGGAATCAGAGCCCAAAGAATATACCGTATGTCCCAGCAACAGATGTTAGCACCACAATCATCTGCAAGTCTACTTAAAACAATACCCAATACCCAAGTGTATATGTATATACTGTACATTCTCTCTCTCTCTCTCTCTCTCTCTCTCTCTCTCTCTCTCTCTCTCTCTCTCTCTCTCTCTCTCTCTCTCTCCCCTCTCCCTCTCCCTCTCTCTCTCCCTCCCTCCCTCTCTCCCTCCCTCCCCCTCTCCTTTCCCCCTTCCCTCCAAATGAGGACAGTGGTCACAGTTATGTGTGCTCCTAGAACAGTGCATATTACACTACATTGGTTGCCAGTTTGTTTCTGGGTCCTATTCAAGATGCTTGTTTTAAACTTTAAAACCCTTCATGGCATGGACTCAGGCTATCTGTCTCACCAGTTACTTCAGTTGTCCTATTAGAACTGTCAGAGAAAGCATGCTGCAGTTACCGTCAGCTAGGGATTTACATTTTGTGGGTCCCAGGAGATGTGTCTTCTCTGCCATGGTGCTCACCTTAATGGAATATTCTTCCCTCCAAAATTAGTTTAGCTCTCTTTTGATATTCCAGAAGGCCCTCAAGACCTGTTTATGTTAGGAATGGGAAATTTGCTTAGATGGTTCCATTGCTGAGGAGGTCATTTTTACCTTCTCTTGGCTTGGGGTTTATATATTTGTTTTTATACTATTTATTTCTTAATGTAGATTTTTAATTTTTTATATCTCTTATTTTTATATTTGTGGTTTTTATCTGATTGTTGTATGCTATCCAGAGTCATTTTGGTGAAGTTGGTGGCTATACTGATTTGATTAATAAATATGTACACCCACACATGTATATACTTAGGATGAGAACAAAAACTAAGTTAATATTTAATATAATTGCTCCCTATTTAGCTACTGTAATATTTTTCCCTCTGACATATTAAAAATTACAAATACTGCAGAGAAGCTGAAGGTTGCAACAAACATTTTGGAACTGCAAGTCTTCATCCTATAGCCCAAGGCCATAGTATATGCACACATAACAATAGGCTGCAAGTTAAGACAGATGGTATAAGATTCAGAGGTCTCATATGCAATAGAAAACATGCTTCCTGGCATCTGTATCTTTAATTTGCTGACTGAGATAGTTGATAGTGTGATCTATCAATCCAAATCCCCATCAAAAAGTTGAGAATTGGCAATAATATTCATATATAACAGTAATATCTACATTTTTAACATTACCTTTTTCATGAATTCTGGTGCAGCAATCTGCAATTCCTGCAGGAGAGAACAATGTGAATTTTATCATCTGACTAAATGCCTTCAATTTTATATCCTGTTAGTAGTTGTTAGTAGATGGTTCCATTGTACAAACATGCTTTGGTCTCTTAAACCAAAATGGCACAGACATACTCCTGAACATAACAAAAATCTCAAACAGCAGTCATATCTTATATTCTTTTATTTGTGCTAGGATTTTTGCCCTATGTCTCTATTATTTACTGAATTTTAACCCAGTCACAAGTTATAATTAATCATTTTTATTTACTGAACTGGTTGCCAGTTGATAATTATTCCAACTCACTTTATTCCAACATGGGCGATATCTGGATTTAAAGCCTCAAGCATGAAGATACTGTCAAGATGCAATGCCTAAGTTTAGAATTGGCCACTATTCATAATAGGCATATCTACATTTATTGTTGTGACTGAGTTTAAATAAACAACAAAGTGTAATATGAAAAAGAATGGGTGAAATAGAAAGGATGGAATGTAGAAAGAAAAAAAATCAAAGAAGGGAAGAGAATTATATTTTTCTTTAGTAATTGCTCACAACTTGATCACTTGACACAATGGCTAAAAAAAAGGAAATGTAAATTAAAAGACACAAAGTAATATGGAATATGTGAATGCATACTGGATTAAGGAATCTTTTCTTTCTTCTGTCCGAGAGCTTTGGAGCAAGGCTCATTAAAGGATGCAGAGGGAATGACTATAACAAAAAGATATTGTGAATGCTATTTTAGATATTAGAATATTAGAACAAGTAATATCTAAAATCTAGATACCAGCTAACTGGTTTGATGCATGAATATTTCTAATGTAACCATCCATAAACTGGAGCCTTTCAGAAGTCTGAAACAGACATATTGACTGGGGACAAGAGTTGCATGCAGATAAATCTGAGCCTACCTGAGGATGAAGCTGCATATTACAGTACTGTGGGTCTGGATGTCTTGTTTGTGCTATGTTTCTATCTATCTCGCTTACATTTGTTCTCTGCCTTTAGCTGAACCACTTGAAAACTTATATAAGGCCAGTGTTTATTGCTTCTTTTATCACCAGCACAGTAATCACCATACTAGCCAAATTATTCTTTTTATTATTGACAGATATTAATGATATAGGTAGTGACTGATAATATTGAATGCATGTGGATACAGTTATGAATCATTAGAAAGGAGAATCTAAAGAATGTTTTGAACAAGGTGCAAGGGGTTTTATTCTGTATATTATATTACAGAAAGCTTTTGATAAACAGAAATTTATGCCATTGTTTGTAATCCAAAATCCATTTGGCTCATGAAACTAATGCTTTGATTTTTTTTTTTAGATCCTGAAATTAGAATATAAATTTCAGAAGACATCAGGCATCTGCAGCATACCAAGAGTTCATCAAAATAACGAAAAATGCCCTCTGCCATCACATGAAAAGCCCTTTCCTTTGCTTACCAGCAGGTAAAACCAAAACCTGGATTAAAAGGGAAAGAGTTTACATTGCAATGTCACAACACCCATTTTGTAATTTGCCCCCATTTTGAAAACATCCATGGAAGATCCTTTTTATTTTACTTTATTGACATGCTGCTTAAAGGAGTTATAAACACAGTGAAGAGATATATGTTATTGTACATATCTTTGCATACTCTTTTGTATGTTAAAAATGTATAACAAATGAATATGTTAAAAGTACTAACCCCCGTTTTAAGTGGATATGTTGGGTCTTGAGCTCTAGAGTAGTGAAATAAAAACTGCATAAAAAGAGCTATATTAGTATCTTATATTGTTTTAATTAAAATATGCATATCAATTCTATTTAAAAAATAAATACTCACTCTTTTATACAATTCCTGATTATTTTCCTAGGAAGGATAATGATGATCATATTAGATTAATAATAACTATTACCAACAAAATACTATGGTACCGTTTGCAAGGAGAAATCACCTTACCTCATCTATCTGCAGGCTGTCAAACATGGAGTTACAAAAATCCAAAAGTGCACTGGAAATCTGCAGGGAAAATGTATTTCAGAAATAATTCTGCTGTTGATGATATGACTTGACCTCAATCTTCCCTGAAATATTATCATCCATCCATGAGAACTAGAAATTTTGAGAATTATGGTTCAAACTGATCAAAGGGAGAGTACTTCAGGATGACTATAATATATTATTATAGATATATGCTTTTTAAAAAAAATACAAAAAACTTTTAAACTAATTTTAGTGACATGAGTGTTAAATTAATATATTAATAAGACAGTAAAATCCAAAACATTTATATTATTTTTGATAATTCTCACAGTTGCTTATTAATAAACGTTTTGCCATTTCCTACACTTTATGGCATCATTTATGAACATAACATTATAAAAAAGTATTGTGAAGAAACAGTTTAAAATGTGAAACACATTAATTATTCATCCTTTACCTGTTGCATGATCACTATAAAAATAGACTGGAATGTTAAAACACATAGTAGTGGAATGTAAAGGTTTGCAATAGATCACTTTTCAGATGTATGATCTATAAAGTAGCCAATAGTTGTCAGACAGTCAAAGAAGAGTTTAAAGTAAATAAATAACTTTTAATACTTTTAAATTTAAAATTACTTTTTGTACTCACAGACACTATGACTAAATGTTAGATTATTCCTTATGTTGTGTTATTTTCACACTACTTCTTTTATGTAGAATTGTGGTTCCAACAATGTTAGTTGATTAGAAATACCCATATTCAAATGGTAGATAGATTGGAAAGTGTAGTTAGTTAATATGAACTAATTTTATATGTATGGATAGGTTGTGAAATAAAGCAATTTTACTGAAAATCGCTTAAGAAAAAACAAGTGTTTAAGTTTCAGCATTAGAGAAGGACATATAATTTTCATGAATTATTTGCTTGAAAGAGCTTTATAGAAAAAAATTAATAGTATGTGGGTGAATATGTACACATTTTTTAATGCATCAACATTGATGAACACTCTATAATTCTAAATTAATTATACATTTTTACCTGAGGTTGTTCAAAGAGTTCTGTCCACTGACTGAAACATAGTGCCAGTCTCTAGAGCAAACGTACAAAAAAAAGAAACTTCTAATCTAGATAAAAACTTGTGCAAAAGATTATATTTACAAGTGCTAACATTAGTTCATATGTAGTCCACATTTGTATACTTTGCTCCTATAACAATTCATTTATTTACATGTATTTGCATACAGCAAACACTATTGTACATGGCCTTTCCTCTCTAACTGCAGTAGAATACATATTTTTCATGGATATCCTATTATTTATATTTTTCTGGCAGAGACATGGAAAATATGTTAAATGTTATATACCTCATTTTTAGGAACATTTGATTCATCCTGATAGCGGGCAAAAGTCTGAGGAAATCCTGTTAAAATGAAGTAATAAGTAAGAATTTGACTGATTTAATCTGAATTAACATAAAGAAAATGCATATACTCCTGAAGAAACGTGTATATTATAGATCAAACAAAATCCTTTGATCAGAGAATTATATCACTTCCTTTCCTAGAACTTTAAATTTGAATTTAGCATTTAAAAAGTTCATTGTGTAATTAACTCCCACCCTCACTTATAAAAGAACAAAAACCTTTAAATTGGGATGACAAAAAGAAGCCAATATTATGTAATTGAGAAGGAAGAAGAGAAAGAGAATACATCCTCACATATGAATGCATACTGACTTTAAAGACTTGTGACCTGGTTTTAATTAATTAATGTTCATGAATTGTTTCAAGCAAAACTTCTATCTAAAAAATTCTCCACAGAAAAGGACATGGCTACCATGTTCTATTTAGGACCTTGGATAGCAGCCAAAGTTTAGAAGCAATCTCTCTCTCTCTCTAAATACTAACTATGAGTCAAGGAAAAGCAGTGTTTCATTTATTTAGTACAAGAGTTGTATCTCTTATGACAAAGTTCTTAAAACAAGAATTCCATTTTAGGTCTTTGACTTATAAAGCTGTGATTAAAATCTTTAAAAAACCTTATAGAAATAAAAAGCACACATTACACAGACAGGATATCTACAAAGTGGTTTTAATTTGTACAGTAAATCACTCAAAGAGTTGGGACAATATACAAACATCTTAAATCAATACGGAGCAAGAATGATTCTTACCTGAAGTGAATTGTCCTGTGCAAAAGCAGATCACAAAGAGCAAAGGGAAAAGAGAAAATGACTGTTTCATTTTCATCCACCAAATCAAAACCCCAAACTTTTCTGTATTACCAATTCAAGTTCACGAAGCAGCCAGGTTGCTACTAACTTTTCTATGCCTAGTTTAAACTCGAGAGACATCTTTATTTGCAACACTGAAAAAAGAACCAATCAGAGCCTCACAGTATCCTCGTTTTCTCATTAAGCTTCATGCTGTGTCTTTATCTAAGAAGTAAGGTTTCCCCCCATCAACTCTCAGCAAGTCTACCAATTAGTTAGATCTCTATACACAGAATGAAAGGCCCTTAAAAGGACAGAGAGGAGAGGGGGGGACTAGGACATAGCTAGGTGGGAAGGGGAAGTGCCTCTATAATTTTCTGGTGAAATAAGTGTGGTTCAAATAAGCAGTCCCAGCAGGAGAATTGAATACAGACTTAATCATACTTCCAACGGACAGTTCCAATCAGTTTCTATATTAGTAATAATAAAGTTCCAATTATTTCAGTGGCTCTTTACTGAATATAAATAAGTTTGAATCTAACCCAGGATTGGTTGGATAATCTAATCACAGAGACACACACTCATACCTAGACATGATTTAATCCCAGTGCAAGGTCTTCAAAGGAATAAATAAAAGGGGAGGACAATATAAATCGATTTTTATTGTTCTTTTAGCTATATCTTTAGAAACAATCTGAGTATTAAAACTAGTCTCAGACAATAAACAAACAATAAACATAGAATAAACATTGTTAACAATAAATTTTAATAGACAATTCATTCTCAATTTCATATCAATAGAGAAATATAGTGTTTTTAAAACCTGACTGTTATTTTTATTGTTATTTTTAAAACCTGACTGTTATTAATTCCACTTTAAAGTTACCTGAGGGTTTCACTGTATAGTATATATTAAAAAAACAAAAAGGAAGCAAGTTATTATTTGTAATTCAACAAGTATACCCCACTGGTATGGAATTAGACATGTGGAGTTCTAGTAGTAAAATGGGCAACGTATAAATGTAATAAATAAATTAAAAATTACATTAAACTTGATATCTCTATTCCTTTAATAGTTTCTTCTTTAGCCGAAAGAAGAAAACCCATGATCTGTTGGATCATCCTTTCAGAGATATTTCCTTACTTAAACAGAGAAACAGAATGACCATGAGTAGGCAAAAAAGCAGTGGAAGGTAGAGTCATCTTCTGACTTCTGCCAGCTTCCCCACTGACTTTGTGGGAAGCTTTCAGGAAATATAAGAAATGACAATTATGTAACTATGGTTAACTGTGGCAATGCTGCAACAGCCACCACTTTGTGAACACAACTGGTGTAAAGTCCTTGAAATTTCAATTACACAGGAGTAAAGAATCCCATATTTTGTACCCATTCTTTATGTTAGCAGATTTGAAGTACTTTGATTCAAATATTTTTGAGCTATGATGCTAATTGAAGGTTACTAACAGACAAACAGACAATAGAGTTTTAGTAGCATATAGATAAGAATCATGCTTCATGCTATTTATAAAATGTGGTATACTCAAAAAAATGCCTACCTCTTTGTTAATTTGTCCATGCAATAAGGTCATCATTCAAACTTCTGTTCTAGGTTCTCCTGCCACTTCAATGATGATAATAGATTTGAGAGTGGCAAGGTAGGTATGAAATGTAAAGTCTTCTTTTCTTAGACTAGTTTTAGTTAATCTTATTAAATTACTAACAGTTCAGTGATATAAATTGAATTGTAAATTACATCTTTCTTGTCGTAGGCTTATTAGCTAAGCACAACAACTAGCAACTAGAAGAAGACAGCATGAAGAAATAAAAATATTTTCTTTTTTAATATGTTTTATTGATTTTTTAACATAGTCACCTTAATATTTGGTAAACAGTGTGTTGTCTGGGTTTACATTTAAAAAACATTCACTAACAGTTGGTTTCTATACTTTATAATCCACATAGTAGCTTTACTTGATTTCCTCTTTTTCCCATAATGTTCTATTTTACCAACCTTAAGTTAATACAATTCTTGTTGTTTTGGTAAATAACAATTGAATATAAATTTTTTTATAATATTTCTAGAGATAATAATCACATCAATATAATATTTCTTTTCTATCTAGTCATTCTGGTTGCCTCATCATAGATTCTGTTTACAGTTCTTGTTTACATTTGTTTTTCCCACAATGCAGCTCAGCCCTGGAACAAGTGGGGCAGGTTTCCCCCCCACCCACCACATGGATTGCCCTGCCATCACAGCTGTTTCCCCCCACCCCCCACGGATCACCTTGCCATTGCCAGTGTTTCCCCCCACCCCCCGCACGGATTGCCCTGCAATTGCTGGCGTTTCCCCCCCACTTGTCGCACGGATCACCCTGCCACTGCCGCCATTTTCCCCCCACCCCCGCACGTATCACCCTGCTGTCGCTGCCGTTTCCCCAATGCCCGCATGGATTGCACTGCCATTGCTGTTTCCCCCCCAACCCCCCGCATGGATTGCCCTGACGTCACCGCCATTTCCCCCCACCCCCCGCATGGATTGCCCTGCCATCACTGCCATTTCCCCCCCACCCCCTGCACGGATCGCCCTGCCCAAACTTTCCACACTGCCTTCCCTCCTCCACCGCCCCCCTAAAATCATAACGGCTTTCAAACATCTTGCACTTTTACTCACTGCCTAAACTGCGCGATTCTCATACCTGCAGAGTTTTGCTGCGGGAGGCAGGAGTCGCTCCATGCAGAAAGGAAGGAGCTCCTCTCCCAAGCTGGAGGGCAAACTTTGGCTGCCCCTGACTCAGAGGTTCCCCTTCCAAAATGCGCTTAATTCAGCCCCGAGAGAAGCCGGGCCTCCCCTTCCCCAGCTGCCCATGCCACAGTGCCCCTTAGCTAAGGGGAGATGGGAAGGTGAAGGGGAGCAGCCATTCTTGCAAAGGCACCACAAACCCGCGCAAAGAGAACTCAACGCTTTGCTGAGTTTTGTCCCGTTGCCACACTAAAACCTAGGGAGTGCTGAAACACTTGCAAGTCCAGGGCATTGGAGTTTCCTGGTGTAGCCGTGCCAAGCCATGCTGCCAGGCTTCCCAGTAGCCAGCAGAAGGGAGATCATGGCAAGAGCAATCTTTTTCCCCATTCCCTCCCTGGCCCTTGAGCTCGTCTCGACACCTCTTTCTCTGCGCCACTTCTGGCTTCTCAACTATCACCGCCCAGTTTTTGCAGCTTCTCCCTGACTCCTGGTGCAGAGAAAGAGAGTGAAAGCACTGGTGCACGTGGAGAGGGGGAGGGGAGGAGCCTGGCTACGTGTCCTTCTGGGGTGATGGTGCGCGTGCCCATAGGGATGGCTCTGCATGCCACCTGAGGCACACGTGCCTTAGGTTTGCCACCATGGGTGATACCCAATGGTTGCGTGGCGGCCTTAATGGGTCCAGAGAGGAGCAATCAGCCATCAATAGTCTCCACTAACAGAGGTGGTTCCACTGGGCATTGGGGAACAGCCCATTTGGCCACAAACACAGCGTCCATAAAGTTCATGGTGGTCCCAGAATCGATCAAGGCATGTACTGGAATCCCCTGGGGCCTAACAGAGAGGATCAAGTGTACCACCAATATCAAATGCCGTGGGGGTCCGAATGCCACATCTGATGGACGTTGCTCAGTGTTAGGGGAAGCCCGAACCAAAACACCTTTTAGGTCGGGCTCGGGGTGTTTCCTTACAGATGAGGTTGCTTTTGCAGGGCAGGCCCAGTAGCCAACGCCCCTCGTTGCTTCTTGGGATAGGATGCAGCCAAATGCCCAGGTTCCCCACAGTAGAAACACAACCCCCCTGAACATCATCTATTCATTTCATAGGTGAAGCCTGGCAGCAGCTAACTCCATAGGCCAGTGATGGCGAACCTTTTAGAGACCAAGTGCCCAAACTGCAATCCAAAACCCACTTATGCATCATCGGGTGCCACGTGGGTGTGGCCCATTAGGTGGGTGTGGCCCATTGGGTGGGCATGGCTGCGGTGGTAACGACAGACTGGGTGGGAATGAAAAGTTCAATCAATCAATTCCAACTTTGCAAGATCTTTTTTCCCCGTGAGAAGTTGAAATTGACTGATTGAACCTTTTTTTTTTTGCACATAGTGGCAGAGGGTGTGGATAACTACAGTAAATACGTAATTCAGCAAACAAGCTGTCGTCTGGGTCTTCATATTAAGTATTATTGTTTATATAATACTAGACATTTATAAGAATAAATCGGTATAGTTACAACTGACATTTGGTAAAACACTAACATTCCTTTAAATAATTAACATAGTTGATAGCATAACAACTATTTCCAATCATCAACCTTAATACTTAATATAATAAAACTCTAAAATCTCTTCTTATTCTAACGTGTTTCAACCCACTGATAAAATTTTCCCCAGGTTTTATAAAAGATTAAATCTTCTTTCTCCTTCATCTCTAACATTAATCTGTCCATTTCTGCACAATCTAGGATTTTCAAAATTATAATCTGGTCTGATGGTAGGTTTTCATTTTTCCAAAATTGGGAAAATACTATTCTTGCAGCTGTTAATACATGTAATATTAAAAAATCATTTTCTTTGCCATAGGTAGGTCTTAATATACCTAACAGGAACAGTTCCGGTTTAAATTCTATCTGGATTTTCATCATCTTTTCTAACCATGTATGAATCTTAGACCAATATTTTTTTGCAATAGAACATGTCCACCAGGCATGATAATAAGTACCCGGTTTTTGCTTACATTTCCAACATGTATCCGATAAATTTTTAAACATTTTTGCTGAGCGAACTGGTGTCATATGCCATCTATAAAACATTTTATATAAGTTTTCTTTGTATGTTACTGCTTTAGTAAGTTTAATATTTTTATCCCACAATTTTTGCCAGTCTTCTAATTATATAGAATATCCAAAGTTCTTTGCCCATACTATCATTGTCTCTTTTACTTGTTCTTCTTCCATCTTCCAATTTAATAAATATTTATAAAGCTTCTTAATCAAATGTTCATCTGTTTTTAAAAGTATTTTATCAAGTGGAGTCAGCTCTTTGTAAAATAAGTTATTTTTATGTCTTTTTCATATCTTGTTTGAATTTGCAAATAGGACCACCATGTTAAGTCAATACCTTGTTGTTGAAGGGCTTGCCTGTCTTTGAGTTTTCCATCCTTGTCCAAAATATCTTTATAACTAACAAGTTTATCATAATTAATCAAATTTGGGTAAGTAAATGCTTCCATCATTGAAAGCCACTCAGGAATTTTCATATACATTTTGTGTCTAACTTTCTCCCATTCAGAAAGTAAAACATTTCTTATAGCATGGTTTTGAAAGTACTTATGTATTTTAGCTTTCTCGTACCATAAAAAGGCATGCCAGCCTAGTTGAAGGTCATATCCCTCTAAATAGAGAATTTGCTTATTTCTCAGAGTAATCCATTCTTTAAGCCAAAGCAAAATAGCTGCTTGATAATAAAGTCTCCAATCCGGAAGTCCAAAACCCCCTCTATCTTTCGAGTCTTGTAGAAGTTTACATTTAATTCTTGCTTTCTTTCTTTGCCATATAAATCTTAATATCACTGCGTTTAAATCATCAAAAAATTTCTTACCCAGCTTTACAGGAACTGTTTGAAATAAAAAAATTAGCTTTGATAAAACGTTCATTTTAACAGTCGCTATTCTTCCTAACAATGATAGTTGGAGATTTTCCCATTTTTCCAGATCAGTTTTTATTTGTTTTATTAGTCTCTCATAGTTATCTTCTTTTAGTAATGAATATTTTGCCGTAAGATAGATACCTAAATATTTAACTTTTTTAGCTATTTGAAGATTTGTCTTTTTGGCGAGTTGAGTTTTCTGTTTATCAGTTAAATTTTTTGTTAACACTTTAGTTTTTTCCCTATTTATTTTCAGTCTAGCCACTTCTCCAAATTTCTCAATTTTCTGCAAAAGTTTAGAGGCTGTTTCCAAAGGGTCCTCTAAGATAAAGACCAGATCGTCCGCGAAAGCCTGTAATTTATATTTCTGGTCTTTAATCTCAAGACCTTTAATTTCTATGTCTTGCCTGATGTTTCTAGTCAATACCTCTAGAATAAAAATAAATAGCAGGGGGGAGAGTGGACATCCCTGTCTCGTGCCTTTTTTAATATCAAAGCTCTCTGTATAATCTCCATTTATAAGTATCCTTGCTGATTGTTTCTTGTAGATCGCTTGGATTGCTTTAATAAAGTTTTCACCAAAGTCCATTTCCTGTAGTTGTTGAAACATAAATTGCCAATTTAAATTATCAAATGCTTTTTGTGCGTCAAGAAATATGAGCGCCATCTGGTTCCCTGGATGATTTTCATACTCCAAAATATTTAAAATAATCCTTAAGTTGTTCTTTATCTGTCTTTTAGGAAAAAAGCCATTTTGGTCTGGGTGAATAAATTCTATTTAAAAACTTTCCATTCTTTCTGCCAAAACTGCAGCAAAGATTTTATAATCCACATTTAGTAACGATATTGGCCTGTAGGTTTTAATTTGTGTACAATCTGTATCTTCTTTAGGTATCAAGGTAATATTAACTTCAGTCCATGAGTTCGGAACTTTTGTCTGTATAAAAGTTTCATTACACAAGTCCTTCAGAAAAATAGTCACAATATCTTGTAAAGCTACATAAAATTCTGCAGGTAGTTCATCCGGCCCTGGTGCCTTATCTTTCTTTTGTCTTTTAATTGCCTCTATGATCTTCATCATTGATATCTTCTCATTTAACCTCTGTCGCATATTTTCTGATATTTTTGGAAGCCGAGCCAGCCACGTGTCTTCCCAGGCTGGGCTGGGCGGCAGTCAGGCACGAAGCTCGCCTGGCTGCCGCAGGGCTCTCCACCGCCTGGCCGCACCTCAGCCCCATTGGTGATGCCTTGGCCGCTTTCGGGGAGCCACCTCCACCGCCAACCTTGGTGCTGCAGGAGGAGACCTTGGGCTGCGACGCCAGCAGGGCCGACGGTGATTGGGAGCCCCCCTCGTCCCCATGGCGGCACTCCCTGTTGCCGGCGCGGCCGCCCATGGTGCACCCGGCCTTGGCGCCCTCCTCTTGCAACGGCGAAGTGGCTGAGGATGCGGCGGGGGCAGGGGCCGGCGGGGACCTCGACCATGCTGCAGTGGCCGCTGCCGGAGCTGCTGCCTCTCATCCTCCCCCTCCCCACCCATTCGGCTCAGGACGTGGCAGAGGTGGCAGCTGGGAGCCGCTGCCTCCTGTCCTGCTCCCCCTCCCCATCTGTTTGGCTGAGGATGTGGGGGGGGGAACGCTGCCTCCCATCCTGCTCCCCCTCCCCAACCGTTTGGCTGAGTGTGGCCGGGGGTGGCTGGGAGCTGCTGCCTCCCATCCTGCTCCCCCTCTCCACCTGTTTGGCTGAGGACGTGGGGGGGTGCTGGAAGCCGCTGCCTCCCGTCCTGCTCCCCTCCTGTTTGGCTGAGGATGCAGCAGGGGGGGCAGCTGGGAGCTGCTGCCTCTCATCCTGCTCCCCCTCCCCGTCCATTTGGCGTCGTCTGCCATTCACTCTCTCTCTTCACCTGGAGGGAGAGGGAGAGAGAGAGAAAGAGAGAGATAGGAAAGAGAGAAAGAGGAAAGGAAGAGAAGAGAAAGAGAGAGGAAAGAGAAAGAGAAGAGAGAGAGGAAAGAGAGAGAAAGTTAGAGGAAAAAGAGAGAGAGAAAGAAAGAGAAAGAGGAAAGAGGGGGGAGAGGAAAGAGAAAAAGGAAAGGGAGAGAGAGAAAGAGGGAGAGGAAAGAGAAAAAAGGAAAGAGAAAAAAGATTGAGAAAAGAGAGAGGAAAGAAAGAGAAAGTTAGAGGAAAGAGAGAGAAAAAGAAATAAGAGAGAGGAAAGAGAGAGGAAAGAAAAAGAGAAGAGAAAGAGAGGAAAGAGAAAGAAAGTTAGAGGAAAAAGAGAGGAAAAGGGAAAGAGAAAGAGGAAAGAGAAAAAAGAAAAAGAAAGAGAGAAGAGAGAGGAAAGAGGAAAGAGAGGAAAGAGAAAGAAAGAGGGAGAAAGAGGGAGAGGAAAGAGAAAGAAAGAGGGGGAAAGGAAAGAAAAAAAGAGGAAAGAAAAAAGATTGAGAAAAGAGAGATGAAAGAGAAAGAGAGGAAAGAAAGAGGAAAGAGAGAGAAAGTTAGGAAAGAGAGAAAGAGAAATAAGGGAAAGAGGAAGGAGAAAGAGGAAAAAAGAGAGGAAAGAGAAAGAGAAGAGAGGAAAGAGAGAAAGAGGAAAAAGGGAGAGAGAAAGAGGGAGAGGAAAGAGAAAGAAGAAAGAAAGAGAGGGGGAGAGGAAAGAAAAAAGATTGAGAAAAGAGAAAGGAAAGAGAAAGAGAAGAGAAAGAGGAAAGAGGAAAGAAAGAAGAGAAAGAGAGAGGAAAGAGAAAGAGAGAGGAAAGAAAGAGAGAGGAAATATGATAAAAGAGAGACAGAAAGAGAAAGTTAGAGGAAAGAGGGAAAGAGGGAAAGAAAGAGAGAGAGAGAGGAAAATGACAGAGACTCTTTTGACATCTAAAATGAAGATAACACTGCATATATCCTTTTTTAACCTTTATTTTATATATACACACACAAACACACACACACATTAAAGGTAAAAAAGGATATATGCAGTGTTATCTTCATTTTAGATATCAAAAGGGTTTTGCGGTTCCCAGTGTTTTGTTTTAGGTAGGAAACGGGTCCAAGTGGCTCTTTGAGTGTTTTGGGTTGCCTACCCGTGCTCTAAAGTATGCTTTTGCCGTGTCCCAAACATTTTGAATAGAAGTATCTTCCTTTTTATTGATCTTAAAAAAAATTCCATTTCTTTTGTTGCTAATTGTAAAAATTCTTTTTCCTTCAAAATAGATTTATTCAGAGACCATCTCAATCTTTTCTTAGATCCTTTCCATGTCATTTTAATTGGGTTATGGTCTGCCCAAATATTTGATTATATTTCAACTTCCTGTATCATAGTCTTCAAGTCATGGGAGATCCATATCATGTCTATTCTTGACCAAGATTTATGCCTGTTAGAGTAAAAGGTATATTGTGTCTTTCCTGGATTCATCTCTCACCATATATCCTGCAAACATAGTTCATCTTTCATTTTTAAACAAGATTTAGGTAAAATATTACTTCCTTTCTTCCCTTGTTTATGGCTTTTGTAGTCTCAAACTACATCCACAATTACATTAAAGTCTCCCAATATACAAAAACTATGGTAGTTTAAGTCCACAAGTTTGTCGTATAGTTGTTGAAAAAAATGCTCTTGTTTCTCATTGGGGGCATATATTGCCACCAACAATATTTGTTTTTGATTCCATGAAATTTCCACCATTACTATTCTTCCTTCCTCATCAGAATGAATTTGTTTTGGATTCAACTTTTCTTTTATATATATCACTATCCCTCTCTTCTTTTGTAATGACGAAGAGAAATAAAATTTGCCAAGTTTTGGCTGTTCTAAAATTCTAGGGTGTTGTCTCTTAATATGAGTCTCTTGTAGACAAATTATGTCCATTTTAAGTTTCTGTAGCCTATAAAATATTTTACTCCTTTTAGATGGGGAGTTGAGACCATTTATATTTATTGAGTATATTCCAATTTCCTCCATAATTTTAATTATTTCGGGATCTCAATCTTCTAGGTGAGCTTATCTGTCTCTGATCTTTAGGTCTGACATCTTCCTCTGATTGCATCTTTTTTGGTATCTCCTCCTCTGTTTGCTTAGAAGTCTCTGCAGTAGACGTTCCCTCTGATCTCTTAAATTCCATATTGCCTTTCTCCAAAAAGGCTCTGTGATTATTGAAAAATTCCTCTGCTTGGAATGGGGTGTCCAGTCTATATCTTTTCGAGTCCCAAAAAATCAGTAGCCCTTCTGGAATCAACCATCTAAAATTCATTCTTCTATCAATCAGTTTCCTTGTTAAAAATTGATAATCTCTTCATGCTTCCCTTATTTTTCTAGGAATCTGTTTAAGAACTACAAGCTCTTTGTCTTTATACTTCATAGGTTGGTCCCTTACAATTCTCAAAATTTCATCTCGTCGATTTCTTTTAAGAAATCTGACGTGGATCTCCCTGGGCACTCTGTTCCTTGTTGTGTAGTTGGAATTGACTCTAAAAACCTGGTCCAATTCCCTATTCATTTGGTCCTTTTCCAATCCAAGTAAATCCAACAGTAGTCCACTCATCAAGTCTAATAAGTTCTCATCTTTCTCTTCTATCACATTTTGAAATCTTAAGAAATACGATGTCCGTTCCATCTCCATGACTGCCATATTTCCTTCCAATTCCGCATTAGATTGTGCCAATCTCTGGTTTTCCTCTTGTTGTGAGCCGCCCTGAGTTCTCCGGAATAGGGCGGCATAGAAGTCAAATAAATAATAAATAAATAAAGGGCTACTAATTTCTCATCTGCCACTGCTGACTTGTCTTCTATTTTCTGCATTCTTTGAAACTACAACCTTCTTTCTAAAGCAATCTCCATTTTGTTTATTACTGGCTTGGACTGGACCCTGATGAAGATTTTTCTGTCAACAAGTGAATGTGTGTTTGTATACATACACACATTTTTTTTCTGTCTCTTATTAAGATATCTGTATTCTTGTATTGCAATGCTCTCGGAAATGGCTGTTTATTAAAAGGCAGGGAAGTGAGTAGTGTGGTGCCCCAGGGCTCTGGTCTGGGCCCAGTGCTCTTAAACATCTTCATCAATGATTTGGATGAGGGGATAGATGGGGAACTCATCAAATTTGCAGACAACACCAAGCTGGCAGGACTAGCCAACACTCCAGAAGATAGGTTTAAGATACAGAAGAATCTTGACTTGAACATTGGGCACTATCTAACAAAATGAAATTCATTGGTGAAAAAAGTAAGGTTCTACGTTTAGGCAAGAAAAACCAAATGCACAGGTATAGTTTAGGAGGTACCTTGCTCAATAGTAGTAACTGTGAGAGGGATCTCGATGTCCTAGTAGTCAATCACTTAAATATGAGCCAGCAGTATGCTGCAGCTGCCAAAAAAGCCAACACAGTGCTAGGCTGCATTAATAGAGGGATAGAATCAAAATCACGTGAAGTGTTAATACCACTTTACAATGCCTTGGTAAGGCCACACTTGGAATACTGCATCCAGTTTTGGTCACCATGATGTAAAAAAGATATTGAAACACTAGAAAAAGTACAGAGAAGAGCAACAAAGATGATTAGGGGACTGGAGACTAAAACTTACAAGAAACACTTACTGTGAACGCTCCAACACTGAAAGTCTTTAAGACGAGATTGGACAGCGGCTTCCGGTTTGCGATTGTGGCACTGGCGGACGTGTGGGGTGATCGCTCTCTCCACCATCTGGTTTTCTCCCAGCGGAGGACCCTAAAAAGGGTCGGAAGTCACCCAGGAGGGGCGACGAGCGTGAAAAGGACCTCCGTGTGATCCTGGAAGGGTGGCAGCCTTCCTGTTTGATCCTGGGCAGCTCTTCGAACTGACGGGGAAAAGATCAGCCATTAACATGGCCCATCACTAAGCTGCTACCAGCAGAGGCCAAAATTGCCAACAAGCACTTCAAAAGCACCGCAGAGGAATTGGGTGAGATCCTACCTTCTTTGTATCCTAAGTATTTTCCTGTAAAAAGCCTCTTGAAATTTCTTCCCCCTGTAAGGAGAGAGGGAAGGGAACATTTTCCTCCCACCCTCTAAAATGGCGGCATCTGACTACCTAGGGGAAATAAAGCCTTGAAAAGAACAACTAAATAATTGGACTTGCTTCTTTTTGATATTTTGGGACCCAAAAAGTTCCTAATTTCACGGGGACCTATTTGTAAAAAAGATGAAAAAGAACTTAAATTGGACAAAAACCTAGCCTGGGATTTGAAAAAGATTTTAAATGCTATTGAGGACATCTTGTGGCGAAATCTGGTACAACAAGTGAATATTCTTGACACAGAGACCTGCTCATAGTCCAGATCTGTCCTTGGTATTATCTAAAAGAGATTAAAAGCTGAGAGAACAGCTGGGCGATGAAATTGCTCTTTAAGAACTGTGGAGGTGAATACTTACTGACTTTTGCTTAATAAATAGCCTTCACTAAAGGACCATCTATAACTATGCCAGGAATGAAGGAGGACTAGCAACAAATTTCAGCTAATTATAAACTTATACTTGAAAAAATTCTTGAAGCTACTGAGATAATTAAATCTAGACTGAAAGAGAAAAGGTGCCAGCTTAAATCTACAAAGTGAAACCCTGATTGCAACTAAAGAATTTACAATCTAAAAAACAACAGAAGCAGAAGAAACTAACACCAGGACAGAGGACTTTAAAGATCAACAAGTACAATGTATTGAAATTTTAGTCAGTCAAACCCTGATTGCAACTAAAGAACCTATAATTCAAAAAACATCAGAAGCGGAAGAAAGTAATACCAAGACGGAGGGCGTCAAAGATCAACAAGTACAGCCTATTGATAACTTAGACAATCAAACAACAACTACAAAATTGGACATGACTTTTTACTTAAACCAGACGAAACCTGAGGAAGAAGAAGACCAGATTGAATGGAAGACAATTATACTAGAGCAAATACGGGGAGCTGTGCCATCAGGGCGACAACTTAATGATTATAAATGGGCCAGTTTTTCTAGAAAATTGACAATTAGATGGTCTCCTTTAGTTTAAGTAACATGTACAAGAATGGAGATCTATGTGATGATCTAAAAGCATTGGTATGGAAGCCTGGTTGGCATAAAAAGAAAGCTAGAGTTAGATTTAAAAAATGGGGTCTTTTGATTTGTTAGAGTGGATCCTAAATTTTCAATTAATGGGCTAAAGGGAGATTTTGAGATGAAGGGAACTTTGATTATTAAATTTAAATACTGTTGGAAAATAATAAAAAACAAGGGATTAATTAGCTTATTAGTGAAGACTTAGATTTATAAGGGAAATGAAAATTAATTATTAGGAAATAGCTTTGAATTATTGCTTAGTCCAGATAACATAGATCGTGGATTTGAGATAATAAAGGATACTCCATTATTGTGATGATGTACTAGGATGAGAAATAGAAAATGTTTATGAAATAAAATAAGAATATATTTAAGTAAGTAATATCTGTATTTTAGATAGTATAACTTCTATGTAGTGAAATAAAGGAAATTTGGGCTACCTGAAAATTAAATATTATGGATATTAAAGGTTAAATTGGAATATTGCAATTAAATATTAAAATTAGGTAAAACTTAAAAACAGGATATGGATATGTATAAGTAAAAACATATTGATAAGTGTTTTAATTGAGTTTGATATAATTAGAAATTTACTAGCTTAAATATGATATAGCAAATGTTAAGGGAAATAGAGAAGGAATTTTAGATGATGTAATCTGAGATATGTATTAAAGATGTTATTGAATTATTGACTAACCCAATCACCATGTTGCTTTCCAAATACTCAATTGTAAAATTAATAAAAATTTGTTATGAGGAAAAGAAGAGATTGGACAACCATTTGTCTGAATTGGTATAGTATGTTTAAATGTGTTATGTATGCGTACACTTTGAGAGCAAGTAACTAAATTTCATTTTTAAGGTGTGCCATTGTGCCCACAGTAAAAAATAACAATAAAGATTATCTATCTAAATCTTGTGTGTGTGTACCGGTAGCATCTGTTACTGTACGCCTCAGCTAACCGGGATGGGAGCGGATCATAGCTTTCCACCTCAGCTTTCAAAGCAGGTTAGGTCCAAAATGAAACAGGTATCAAACTGTCGGCCCGATGCAGAAGCCGGAAGATTGTGGTTAACTAAACGCAACATGATTCCAGGCTTCAATACTAGAAATCACTCTTGAGGCGCATATAACGCCATTTCTGAGGAAAGCTATTATTCGTCAGCCTTTGCTTCACCATCAAACGAAACCGATTTAAGCGATATTTGTCTCCAGCCTGCTTCCGTCCAGATGGCGGAACAGCATTTGAAGATCTTCTCCTTCTGGCCTTCCACTAAACAGGGTACCGGCTTTTCCTCCTTGCTTTGCCCCCGCCCCGCCTTTCGAGGCTGAGTCAGCGCAGTACCCCAAGACGTTTTCCTCCTCCCGCCGGGAGCCCCATCTGGTTGGCGGCCGCTTTCTCCCTCTCCCCCTTCCTTCCCCGCCTCCTCAGAGGCCAGCCTGCCTGCCCCGGGAGGCAGCGCAGAGAAAGGTGCAGCGGAGCTACTTTGGAGGCAGTGGTTGGTGATGTTTCGGCGCGGCCAGACAACCGGCGCTAAAGGGAACACTCAGGCTGGTGGCCTTGTTGCTGGTGGAAGCCGCGGAGGCGAGGCGAGCCGAGGCGAGCCGAGCCAAGGGCGATGCAGCTGCAATTACAGCTGCAGCCGATGTTGGCTGTCCCTGTAGTCGGCTGAAGCGAGGTTCTTTCCGTGGCTCAGCCGGTAACGCTATCAGGGCGGCCCTGGAAAAAGGCGACAAACACAATGCGCTAAGCGGACGCGCTGCTGCGCTGCTGCGCTGCTGAGCAACTGCGGCCCGGGGAAGAGGCTGTTCAGTTCGCGATCCCCGGCGGCGACAGGAGCCCATCTGCGATGTAACCCAAGGGAGGCGCGTTGCACGAAGGCCTCCCTCCAGAAGCGCTGGCCTTCGGCCGTGGGCAAATAAATGGTTCCTCTTGGGCCTCAAAGGGATTGGCTCGTTTGACACATCCTCGGGAGTAAGTATTGGCTTCTCAAGCTCCGTATGCGGGGGGTGGGGGAGCGGATGGCAGGCATAATTGTTAAGTCCCTGGGAGCGGGTGTCTTCGCCTCACACGCTTACCTACTGTGGATTCAACCATTGCTTTCTCAACCTAGTTTTCCGAGTTCCCGTTATACAGCGAACCACCGACTGTCCACATGGTCTGGCTTTAAGCAATGTATTAGATGAAAGTCTTTGTGGTTCAGAGAGAACGCAACTTATTTAAAGCGTGTTAAAGAAACCTGCTATAAGTCCATTTTGACTGTAACACTTTTTTTTACATAAACGTCATGGCCTAAATATGCAGTTAAAATGTAAACTGATTTATAATTTTAGAACACTTCATTGACTATTGGAAAACCATTTTTTTACCTGATTGAATTGACCCATTTTCTGGATTTGCACATTACATTGAAACATAAACTAACCAAATAGGTAGAGTTTGATAGTTAACAATCAGATTTGTCCTTTTCTACAAATGTTTGACATATGTCCTAAAGCCCAAAATTGGCTGACTTGGTCAGGAAAGGAATCTTCAGTTTCCCACACTCAGTGTGCTATAATTGTGAAAAAGGGCATATTCAATATTGGGAAATTACAGATTAAACAATTTGTTAATTAAATACAATTGCTGTAAAGTGCTCAAATTGTTCAGCTTGATGCCACCTAGTTAGGTCCAGAGAAGATAAAGTCTCATCTCGCAAAGTTATCTGAGATGAGTTTGATACTTTGAATCTTAAGGAAGTGTAGGGGGTTCTCTGTAATACAGGTAAATCTTGCTTAGAGATCACAATTGCAACCCACAACTTATAATTTTACTTCCACATTCTCCACTAATTTTGCTTGTCGCAAGCCACTTGGGAAGCACACAAATGATAATCATGTGACTGTGGGACACAGTGACAATTATAAATGTGAGAATTGGTCACAGCTGTGGATTTCTTTACACCACTGTAATTTTGAATGGTCTCTAAAGTAAGCAAGGACTGCCTGTTTATTTGTGTCAGCTCAGTATATAAGTTCTCCTAGTTAATAAAGGCCTCCAGGTAATGACTGAAAGCTGAATCAGAATGGTAGTAACACTCCTTCAGAGGAGTGTTAATGTTTTATTTTGAAAGAGGGATATTATGCCTCCTCAGGAAGCCATCACTCAACTCTGATATACTGGATAATTATTATTTAATTTCCAACTTCCTCTTTGGGGGCAAGGTTATACCGCACATTTTTTCTCTGAACTTCAGAGATCTAAGAGAAGCAGTTTGTTTGGACCCATTTCACTTTTAGTTCAGCATAGAAAAGGTATTGCTCTCAATATCAGTGATTTCTGGTGGGACAGGAAAGTTGATCCTTCTGATCCTACTTTATCTCAGCAGCTTTCAGTACCTTCTTGTTATCATTCTGACATTCTCCAAGCATCAAGAATGGGGAGTGCTATATTATATAGGGATAGAAGCAGTTGTGGGGGCAGAGATCGAGCCATGGACCCTTCCATTAGGGATTACTGCAGGACTTGATATGCTCCTTGTTCCTATTCAGTATGAAACTATTCTGAACAGGGTTGTGCTCCCCAGATGTTCACAATTTGAAGATCTCAAAGAGTAGGTGGCAGCTGTGGGAAAGAGGGCCTTTATACATACAGTAGTAATTCTATCTTAAGCAGCAATAAACTGGGAAAGCAGACATTACTCTGTGTCACTTGTGCATTAATCACCTCTCAGTTGGACTGGTTCAGTGCACTGTACATGGATCTGCCTCAAAGAGCATTAAAAGCTACAGTTGGTCCAGACTGCAGCAGTTCAGGTGCTGGTGGTGTACCTCACCACCCACATAACAATTCTGAGGAATGGACAAATTAACCATGAACTGCTGGGTACAATTCAGAGTGCTGACTGTCACATTTAAAGCCATTCCTGATTTAAGCTGCTTTTTCCCTGTAATGTCTGCCCACCCCATAAGATCCAGTAAAACAAACTAGCTACACATCCCCATGATTAGAGATTATCACCATAGAAATGTTCCTTTTCAGACACTGTTCCCCCCTCTGTAATACTACATCCCCACCCCAATATGGGATCAGACACATTACTAGTTTTTAGGAAGCTTGCTTTTTGATCAAAAGATTGGAATTCTGTTAAAGTTTTACTTGCAACTCTTAGTTTCATAGGAATATTTCTAGTTGTTATTTTTTATCTGATTACATACTAGGGAGTTATACTCTGCTAGGAGTTGGCAGAATAGATCTGTAAATAAGTTCTTTCCAATGATAAGAAAAATAGGCAATTGGCAGTATATTTATTGACATATATTTCATTTTTTTGGTAGAGTTTTCTCTCCACTAGATGATGAGAAACTAAATATTTTGTACAATCCTTTATACTAAGAAATGTTATTGTCTAAGAGAACAATCCAAATTACCAAATGTCTGAAAGTTTGTCCCCAAACACTGGTGTAGTTGTGCATATACTGTAGTAAAGTTGTTATTTTGAAATGCTATGATTTCTTGTTCTTTTGCTCAATATGCAGTGTTTTTTTTTAATAAATATTTTTATTGGTTTTTTATAAAATTTTTAACAAAAAATGAAATAACAATTCAACTGTAAACAATTATATACATATACAATTCGCAAACAATCAAACAAAACTGCTCGGTACCCCCTCCCCACCACATCCTTCTAAGACAAAACTAACCCACTCTTCTTCCCTCTAGCAACCTACTTAAACCTTTCTCCAATTCCATCCTCTCCTCCCACCTACACTCTCCTTCATACCTTCTTCCTACCTGCCTGACTTTCACTCCTCCTTCTTCTTCCAACCAATGTGGTGCCCAGAGGCCACCCGAGCAAATGTGGAAGAATGTAAAAAGGCTATGAAGGAATTTTTTATGTTAAATATGAATAGGGAAATGGCAATAGAAACTCTGTGGGACTCTAGTAAGGCTCATATGCGCGGAATTTTAATTGAGTTAAATGCAAGGCATAGACGTGGACAAGAGGAAAAAAGGAGAGTGTTAGAAGCGGAAATAAAGAAAAAGGAGTTATTATTAATAAAGAAACCAGATGATAGTAATATTAAAGAAGGGTTAAAGATTTTACGGAAACAATTTGATATGTTGATGGCTGACCAAGTTGCCAGGAATTTGCAATATGTTAAACACAATACATTTTTTAACGCTAATAAACCTGGCAGATGGTTGGCTTACACATTAAGGAAAAAACAAAAATCCCGTATAATTGAGAAGGTAGAATATAAGGGGCAAGAAGTATTTCAACAAGAAATTATTAAAAAAAGCTTTCCTAGAATTCTACACTAAATTATATTCTGAAGAGAAGGTTCAAGAGAAAGAGATAGATGCCTTTTTAGAAAATCAAAATGTTTTGAAAGTAACATTGGATCAAAGAGACAGATTAAATGCATTGATCACATCAGAAGAAATTATTACTGCAATTAAGCAACTGAAAATGGGAAAATCTCCTGGAACTGATGGTTTTACAGCGATCTATTATAAGTCTTTACAGGAAGAAATGGTTATACCTATGAGAGAATTATTTGTAAATATTCAAGAGGGGGGTCGGGTACCACCCTCATGGAAAACGGCTTATATCTCCTTGATTCCTAAAGAGGGTAAAGATAATGTTAAAGTGGAGAATTTTAGACCTATTTCTTTGTTGAATACTGACTACAAGATCTTTGCAAAAATTTTGGCTAATAGATTAATGACAGTTTTAACTCAAATAATTCATCCGGATCAAACTGGTTTTTTACAAGGGCGACAGATGAAAACTAATGTTAGACAACTTGTTAATATACTAGAACATCTGGATAAACATATTCAGGTGCCGGCAGTTCTTATGTTTTTGGATGCGGAAAAAGCCTTCGATAGATTGAACTGGTTGTTTTTGAAAAGACTTATAGTCAAGATGGGAATGGGGGACCAGTTTATCAATTCTATATTAGCAGTATATCAGAAACAAAAAGGGCAGATTATTGTGAATGGTCAATTAACAGATTTATTCAATATAGAGAAAGGCACCAGGCAGGGTTGTCCCCTATCCCCTTTACTGTTTGTGTTAACTTTAGAGGTTCTACTGAATAAGATTAGAGCTTCAGATGATTTAAAAGGAGTTCAGATTAGGCAACATGATTATAGATTATGCGCTTTTGCAGATGATTTACTTGTGACATTAACGCAACCAATACAGTCAGCTCAGAGGTTGATGGAAATTATACAAAGCTATGGAAGAGTATCAGGTTTTAAACTAAATATATCCAAGACAAAAATGCTGGTTAAAAATTTAGGTGATAAATTAAAACAGGATTTGGAAAGAATAATGGGGTGTGAGATAGTTAAGAAAGTTAAATATTTAGGAATTTATATTGAAGCGTCAAATGGGAAATTGTATAAGAATAATTATGAATCCTTATGGAATACAGTACAATTAGAGTTGGAGAACTGGAAAAAATTACAATTATCAATGTTGGGAAGGATTGCTGCAGTTAAAATGAATGTATTGCCGAAATTTTTATTTCTATTTCAAATGTTACCAATACTTAAAAAGGATGGGAATTTGGAGGAGTGGCAGAAAGGTATTAATAGATTTATTTGGAATGGCAAGAAACCAAGGGTTAAACTAAAAATTATTCAAGATATAAGAGAAAGAGGTGGTTTGAAAGTGCCTAACTTTAAGCTATATTACTATGCAGCAGTTTTAGTAGCAATAAGTGATTGGATTAATGTAACTAATGAAAGAATATTGAATATAGAAGGGTACGGATTATTGTATGGGTTTCATGCGTATTTAGTTTATGAAAAAAAGTTGGATAGGGGTTTTAAAGAACATTTATTGAGAAATTCACTGTTGCGTGTCTGGAAAAAGTATTCTTATAAGTTAAATGGTAAAATTCCTTTATGGACAATTCCCAGGCATGCAATAGAGAGCATAAATAGACAACAAATTCAGGATGTGGTACCCTATGAGAAGCTTTTAATTAAAGAAGGGAATAGCTTAGAATTGAAATCACTAGATAGATTAAGGGAAGAAGGAATAGCTCTTAACTGGTATTCATATATGCAACTTCAGGCTAGATGCCAAAAAGATATTAAAATGGGTTTTTCTTCAAAGGATGGAAAACTAATTCAACAAGTTAGAGATCAAAGAAGTATGCATATTAAAAGAATATATGATGTTCTAATTGAAATTGATTCTGGAAATGAACTAGTTAAAGATTGTATGATTAAATGGGAAGGTAATTTTGGACATCCAATCACGATGGAAATCTGGAAAAGGATATGGGTGAAAAATATGCAGTGTTAATGTAGCTTTCTAACACAATGAACTTGACCTTGACACACAAAGACAAAAATAGGAGAACATCATTTGATTCTGAGTGAAAATACCATGAAAAAATTAATAGTCTACCAATTTTTCTTTGCTTGTTTGCTAGGAAATTCAGAGCTTCTCTAGTTGTGATTAAAGTAAGAGTACAATATTAATATTTCTATCAATGTTAGTGTTTCATTATGTTATTTTGATTGCATGATCCAAGAACCTATGAAATAAATAAATTAGATGGTAATTTTGTCAAAAAATTGGTTGATTAAAAAAAAAGCTGGAAAAACTTTTTGTGATAGACATTGCATGCTCCAAAATAATTGTTCCTGAAGTACAGTCAAAGCCACATTGGTAGTCTTTTTCTCATTGATTTCTTAATGCATTTTGCATCCAGAATCTACTAGAAATATTATTTTTTCATTTATCCTTAAAAATCACATTGCCTGTACTAATTGCAATGAAAAACTATTTACAAAATGGCACTAAATATGTTGAATTTCAAGTTTGAAATAAGTAGGTATTTATTAAATATACTTTATGTTCTGGGGAAATTAAAAATGAATCTCGGTGACTCACATGAAAAATATAAAATAAATCCCACACAAAAATAAAAACACAAGAACAATAATACAGTGCTGTAAGAACAGACTATTCAATAACATGCAGTGGTACTAGGTCTAATCCCAGTTCCTTATGTATGACTGATTAGGTTCTTTCTCATGAGTATGTAACAGGCATTTTCCTCCAGGCCTATATATATTATGTAATCCTCATGAGTACTATTACAGTTATTTATTAATTCATTAATCAAATTTATATAGCTGCCCAAATTAATGGGCGTTTACTGTAGGACAAGTTAGGGGAATTGACTGATAGATTCACTTGATTTTATTTTCCATCATCACCTGCAAACCTCACCATCTGACAGGAAAAAACGTCCACAAGTTCTGCCTCCAAATGTGGGCTAGGAAAATTTTGATTGATGGCTAGACCCAGAGATTTAGGCATTTGTCAAAATCTGGTATTGAGACTACTGAGCTGTGAGCCACATGGGAGTTTCCTAATGCTGTAAAGCAGGAGAAGAGATAGTATTAATTTTTGTTTAATCAGCCTCTAGAACATGAGAGGAGCTGGAAGTCCTATGGTGAAGGAGAATGAATCCTTTGCATCAAACTACTTGCTTCCATATGAAAATACAATTTGGTCTTTAGGCCAAAGCCAAGAGTCTTTTTATAGATAGTACTTGACTTGCAACTATAATGAAGCCTGCCAAATGACAGTCGTAAGCCATGAAGGTTATAGTGTGAGTCATCACATAACCCAGGGGTCCCCAACCTCCGATCCATGGACCGGCACAGGGCCACACAAACAAGGAAAACCCCATCCACGGAATACAGGCAGTACATGAAACCACGTCCCCTCTGGTCTGCAGAAAAACCTCTCTCCACGGAACTGATCTCTGGTGCTCAAAAGGTTGGTGACCTCTGACATAACCAACCCAATTTTATGACCTTTTTTGCAGCATATGTTAAGCAAATGCCACGATCATTACACAAACCTATTGTTTATGAGGCATTTTTGCTGAAAACTGGAAGTAAATGATGATTTTCAGCAAAAACATTGTAAATCATAGTTGTATGACCACATGGTACTTGAAATGGCTGTAAACGTAGGCCAGTTGACAGTCACCAAAATATGATCATGTGACCAGCTGACAGAAATCTAGAATTTGAACATAAGTATCTTTTGGGGGGGTTGTTGTGACTTCCAGCAGTTGCTAAGCAACTGGTCATAAGTCAAGGACTACCTGTATATTAATAGAAACTGGAAAATAAACATGAACTTAGAATTTACCCTTTGATAGTTTCAGAGCCCTATAAATTTTATTTTGAAGGAAAGAAACCAATTAATCTTACTTCAAGCTGCTGTTTGGAGAAAAAAGTGTTTGGAGAGGAATTGTCATTCAGATTGATAAGTTGCTTTCTAGGTGAAAACAAAGAAAAACAGTACATTAATTTCAGTTGTCTTTTCCTTACCCATATTAGATTAATTAATATCAGTGGATAGTAAAATAATGGTGATTATTTTATAAGATTCATATAAATAATTAGGCCAAATTATTAATAAAATACACACCAGTACTCAGTTTTGTCTTATGCGGAGGACAATGTAATATATGCACCCCACCCCATCTGTGTCGGCAGAGGAGGCATGCTACAGGCCCTGTCAGTCAAAGAATTCTGCCTGGCGGAGTCCAGAAGGGTCTTCTCTGCCATGGCACCTGCCTTTTGGAACATCTGACCCTCTGAGGTGATGGTCAGATGTCGGTTCCCACCTTTTCGACCTTCCGTAAGTGCCTGAAGACCTGATTCTGCTAGATGGCTTGGGGACCCAACAGGAAGCATCACACTGGTTGTGAATTAAGAGACAATCCCATCTCCCCCTGTGCATCCGGCTCTCGCCTTCCCCATCTTTTAACTATAATTCTATTTTTGATTGTAATTTCCATTTTTATTGTTTTAGAAATATTTGTCTTTTTTATTTTAATGCTTTTAACACTTTAAGCCACCCAGAGTTGCTTTGAAACACGAGTAACATATAAAACAAACAAACAAATAAACTGAACTGCCTATCTCAGGAATCACTATCTGCTTTGTGTTGGCTTTATTCCAATCCCCTCAGCCCCCACCTTCCTCCTTGCTTTATTTCAGACCTCCTGCATTTCCTGAGGCAGCTACCCTGGCACAGCTGAGCATTTCTGGCCAAGTCTGAACACCCCCTACCTGGTGCTTGATCCTGGCCAGTCTGGAGGCATCCTGAACTGATTCCTGGCCAGGAGTCTTTCCCCACATGTTGGAACCTTTGTGAAGAATAATCAACCAATACAAGCCATCTTCCATCTCCTGTTAGATATGAAAGGCCTAAGGATTGATACTTGAGGACAAAAGTAGTGGGTACTACTCAGTCACTGCAAAGAAATGTTCACAACTTCCCCAAAGAATTTCTGTAGTTTCTATCAAATACATTAAGTGTTTAGGCAGTTTTAAAGGTTTTATGTGAAAAAAGTAACATAATCATCTACCTATAGTAGAATGTATTCTGTTATTAACAAATAGATCACATATAATAATATATGAGGATCCTCAGCTGCATTGTGACATATGCTGTTGTATACACACTTCACTGAGCAGAGTCCTATTCAGCTTATTCTGAGTAATATATGATTGCATGGTAATTGAGCTTCTTAATTCTATGCTGTTGTCTTTTACAAATTTGTTGTGAGTGAGCATTGTGCAAGCAGCAGTGTTGATAGGGCTTATTAAAAACTGATTTATTCTTAAGAATATTGATTCGTAGAAACACAGCACATCTGTATGTATTTTCAAAATTACCTGATATGGGAAAAAAGTTTTGAAATTAATTGCAGAATTACCTTTCCACTGTAGGAAAATTAGAAAAATAAATTTAGGGAATTTTCTTTGTCATACCTGATCAAATATGCTTGCTTATTTGAATAGTTGAGCTCAGTAGCATTTGCAGTCTAATTCTATAACTTTTGATACTATTGCTAAAGCTTCTTCCAGCAGTTATAAATAAATTCTCATTTTTTAAATTAACCTATTCATATGTGTTCAGGATGGCAAATCATATTGCTAAATTTGAATGGTTATGCAGTAAACTTAATAACAAAGAAGGGGAACCTCATTTTTTTCTCTATTCATGCAAAATTACACTGAAATCTCTAAGCTGCTATATATTGCATTCAAAACTTTGCTTTGTTATATAGGAACATTTCTTTAATTCTCCATATAGATGAAAACATACTGAAATTTAGGGCAACTAAATGGATTTATCTTTTCTGCAAAAATAATAATACAAGAAGACAAACACCATAGGTAGTTTAAAGGCTGTGTATTAGACACCTTACAGTATATTCTGTATTTCAGAGATCTTTTGTTATTTGTAGAGACTATTCATAAAATAAATAAACGGGTACACATTAATTTATTTTTGTGGCTTTTAAAAAGCAGAAACTAACAGAAGTTACATGGCTCATATCTGACATCATGCACCACCGGTGGCTGCTGTTAGCTGCATGCTTTTGGGTAATATTCATGTTCATGGTTGCTAGCAAGTTCATCACACTGACCTTCAAAGATCCTGATGGTAAGTTGATTCAGCTTTATTCAAGTAATCACTGAACAATTTTTGTGTCCAAAATGGTGTGAGAGAAATTAAACAGATCTTCTAGTTTTGGTTTTTCCCATCCATTCCTTTTTTTTCATTATGTTGACTTTAAGTCTAAAAGATGATGCAACTTGCCTGTGAGTTGCAACAGTGAAATAGTTATGCAGATGATTCCCACTTTTTCTTGGGTTAAACTGCCTTTGTTTTTGGCAAATGTCTAAATGTTGAATATTACAATTATTCCTTATTTCTTTCAACATTGAACACCATATAGGAAACTGAAACTGAAACAAAGATTTCATATAATTTTAATTTTGTATGGAAAGGTACAGATACTGAATTATTTAGCATATCAGAGCATTTTGTGTACTGTTCCTTTTCAGATTAACTTGTAATACTTGCGCATAGATGTTAAAATCATTTATATCCTTTCCTGTAGGGAAGATTTTTGCTTAGTTCTATTAAGATACTTCTAACCCTGTTCCCTTTCACAGACTAGAATGGTTTTAATGCATTAGAAACACTGTACCAAATTAGCATCTTCCAATCAACTTTGCAACACTTACATGATTTTATGATGTTTCCCTTTTTTGTGCTCCTCCCAATCCTTTGGTAAAAATAACATCTTTTCAGACTTGGTTTAAGAAACAACACAAACATAACTGTCTGAGAAGATGGGAAATTATTATCTCAATGTATGTAGGTGACATGTTTGGAGAATCTGGTTTCAGAGGTCATTACACTAAGGTTTTCCAAATCATGAAATGTTTTTTTAAATAATTTGTATTCTGTTTAAAATCTTGAATTACAGCTGATTTGAAGTGTAATTTAATTATAATTTTATGGTTGTGATCAATCAAATTGTTTATGCAGTATGAAGGAAAAAAAGTTTCTTTTTCTTCAGTTGCTCTGTTTTCTTCATCTAGTTCATGGTGCCAAGCAAGAGCCAGTAATACCAACAACTATAACTGAAGTAGGAAAAGGTCACGTAACAAAAGAGAAGAGGCTGCCTGGACAATTTCAGGTATATAAAAGGAACAGGTTGAAAGGCTAAATAAATGGTATGGTTTCAGAGTTCTCTATGTCATATTTCATTGTGTTAGATTGTAACTGGTTCCTAGAACCAGTCAGCCAAATACTATAGAGATTTATGAGCAAAGCATCACTGTAGCCATCTGTAGTGCCTTCTGTTCAAAAGCAATTTTCCCTTACTTTATTGTCCAGGAGTTGACCTGTTTTACTTTTTAAAAGTTGTTTTGGTATTGTTTTAGGAGTTAAAATTTTACTACATTACTGGATTATGTTGATATTTTAAAACACAGTATTTTGTATTTTTGTATATAATCGGGAATACATTCCTAAGCAGGCTTATCTGTTGAACATAATATAATAACAAATTGGAGTACCACTTTCTGTAACAGTTTTTAGAACAGATTTAAAAGTTCTAAAAGTTTCCAAATTGTACTTCAGTTTTTCATTTAAATTTAAAATTAAAAATTTAAACACTACACTTTGGAACTTTTTTGCTTTATTTTTATCAGTAAAGTGAAAACCATCTTCCTTTTTCTTTCTATGGTGCGAAAAAAAATATTCCTTCATTTAGAATATTGTTTGTATATTGTTTATTTGTAAATTCACTCAATTTCTAAAATTTTATTTTGTTGCTGATGAAATCAAACTACTTTGCATCAGTTTGACAGAAGCTGCTATTTCAAAATAGAGACTCTAAAAAGAGTATAGAGAAGAGCAACAAAGATGATTACGGGACTGAAGGCTAAAACATATAAGGAATGGTTGCTGGAATTGGGTATGTCTAGTTTAACGAAGAGAAGGACTAGGGGGACATGATAGCTGTGTTCCAATATCTCAGGGGCTGCCACAAAGAAGAGGGAGTCAAGCTATTTTCCAAGGTGCCTGAAGGCAGGACAAGAAGCAACGGATGGAAACTGATCAAGGAGAGAAGCAACCTAGAACTAAGGAGAAATTTTCTGACAGTTAGAACAATTAACCAATGGAACAACCTGCCTCCAGAAGTGGTAAATGCTCCAACACTGGAAGTTTTTAAGAAGAGACTGGACAGCCATTTGTCCGAAATTGTGTAGGGTTCCTGCCTGAGCAGGGGGTTGGACTCAATGACCTCCAAGGTCCCTTCCACCTTTATTATTATTATAATATAGTAATACTGCAATACTGACCTTTAAAAACCTTGTACAGGCAGTCCTCAACTTACGACCACAATTGACCCCAAAATTTCTAAGTGAGACAATTGCTAAGTGAGTTTTGCTCCATTTTGCAACCTTTCGTGCTACAGTTAAGTGAATTGCTGCAGCGGTTAAGTTAGTGTCAGTTGTTAAATGAATCTGACTTCCCAGTTGACACTGCAACTGTCATAAATACATGCCAGTTGCCAAGCGTATGAATTTTAATCACATGACCATGGCGATGCTATGGTCCTAAGACACTTTTTTCAGTGCTGTTATAACTTTGAATGGTCACTAAACGAATGAATGTAAGTTGAGGGTATATGTTTGAAAGGCTAGATTTTCTTGTATGAGTTGAACATTGAAATGCAAAATAATTTTTGTTCTTCTCTTCTACCATCCCAATTCCTTTTTATATCAAGACAATAGGAAAAAGTCTATCTGAAGACCTCGTACATGAAGGCCTGGTCCATATGGAGAGGCTTGAACTACTCAGGAATGTCTGCCAAGATGCATCTCTAAAAAACCTCACCCATACTACTGTTTCCAAGTTTGTTTTGGACCGAATTTTTGTATGTGACAAGCACAAGATCCTCTTCTGTCAAACTCCAAAAGTTGGCAATACTCAGTGGAAAAAAGTCTTGATTGTTTTAAATGGTATTTAGTTAACTTTTAAAGTCTCAAATGCGTGTTTGCTTAGACAAAGAAAGATTTCAAAATATAAAAATAATATAATTCAATAGAATACATTTTTATTTTTGGTATTTTATATTTTGTTTGAAAGCTGCTTCAAATATCCTAGCCTAGTTCTAGCTGTTCTACTTAGGTGTGCCATTGCCCACCCCAAAGAATTTTACATATATAATAGGCTTCCTGTCTTGGTTATTTTGTGAAATGATTATGTGCTGGGATTAATAAAGGTGAACTTATGTTAACCTTTAAAAGTTAGACAACTAAGATATCACAGGTACCTTAAACTAACTTAAAGCTTTAATTTAAAGCTCTCAAGATCCCCAGGATTCTTTGTGGCATAAATTTAATCAAAATGTAACCTGGAGATAAGGGAGGAGAAGAGGATGATTGCAAAAATGTTTGCAACATGTTTCCATGTTTTGTTTTCTACTAGAAAATGATGGAATTAATACAAATCAATAGTTTAAATGTGTATATCCATTTTTTTAGAATTGAGCAATTGTTTATTACTTGAACTTAACACCATCTTTAGGGAATATATACAGGTTCTTTGGTAGAATGTTTGTTCAATTTTATTTTAAATCACGTGAGCAGTAGTATCACATCTACCTCAGATAGAGATATAGATGGGTGTCTAACAGCTATCCTACTTAGAAGGAACAGATAATGCTTTAAGTTATCATATTATCATTGAATTCATTTTGGAAATATTGGTAACATTTAGTTCAGGGCAAATTATAATCAAAAATAAAATAGTTTGTAAAAATAACGAACACCAAGAAATCACTATAAAACAAAGTAATAATTTATTTTAATAGCACCTTTAATAGAAAATTAAGTAGGCAGTGAAGCAGGTCCAACTCAATTCCATGTGGATATTATGTGAAAGACAATATTGCTTTGAAAAAATTGATTTTGGGAGCTATAATTAAATATTGTAATTAAGGTCTTCTCTTGATGGAATTCTTTCTGGCAGTGGATCTAAATAGGTAATTCCTGGTCCCTCAGAGTCTTTCTTAAAAATTGAAAACCCTTTGGAGTAGATAGGAGGATGACAAGATCTGTTAGAAGTAAAGGGGAAAAAAAAGTCCTAGTGTGCAAACAGATTTCTACAATATTGGATTTTGACTTAAGGACAGGCCACACTTACTGAACTACCTGTATTCTTGTACTCTGGCTAATATACTTTTCAGGCATAAGGCTGTAATGGAGAGTTACACATAATTCTGTTGGTAATATGAAATCAAGGAATTGGCTAATCACATGTCAGTATTAGGAATCTGACTTTCTGCCCATATCTAAAAAAATTAGTACAACTAACCCACTGAATTTTTGGATCCAGCTGTTGCAGATCAAGATTCAACAATTGGTCAGACTTTGGGATAAAATAACTTCCATAAAGAACGTTGTAATCTGGCATGCTGACAGCTGAAAGAGATTACACCAATATACAGAGTCTTTGAATAGAAACCCTATATTACTACTATATGGAAACTTGTAATCATGATGAAAACAATTCATTGAACTTTCCATTTTTTTAAATTATTAGATATAAACATTTGTACATGTAAACAAAGAAAAAATTCAAGTTAAATGCCATTCAACTTAATACAATCATTTTAAATTTGTAGACCTCCTTCACTCCGTATATCCAAGTTTAACTATAAGCCAACTACATTTTAAAATTTTTAACTTTCACTTCTTTTCAGATCAATCCATTGGACATCAAACAAACAAGTCATCTTATTAAAATTAATAATTTTCATGTTGATACACCCTTCCCTTCAACAAGTACATTCTTAGTCTATTTGATATATATCTTCCAATAATCAATAGATAAATATTTGTATATGTAAACCAGGGGAAGATTCAAGCTAACTGCTATCCAACTTAATACAATCGATTTAAATTTAAATTTGTAAACATTCTTCACTCCTTGTGTCAAGATTTAACTATAAGCCAGATACATTTTCTTTGATTGGTGTTTCTCTTGTATGTAGTCTATCCACTGTTTCCAGGCTATCATATATTGTTCATTTGAGCGATCCTTCAAATATGCCGATATTTTAGCCATTTCTGCCAAATTTATTACTTTCAAAGTCCATTCTTCTATAGGTGGTATTTCTGGCTTCTTCCAGTATTGTCCCACCAACAGTCTCGCTGCTGTGATCAAGTTCAGAATTAAGTTCGTCTCTGTGGTAGTACAGTCTTTTATGATCCCTAACAAAAACATCTGAGGTAGAAATTCAATACGCTTTTTCAAAATGGTTTGGAGTGTCCACCATATTTTTCTCCAGAAGGCTTTAATTTTTCTACATGTCCACCATACATGAAAATATGTAGCCTCCATACTATCACACCTCCAACATTTAGGTTGGATGTCTGGATAGATATGCGATAATTTTTTCGGATCTAGGTGCCACCTATAGAACATTTTATAAAAGTTCTCCCTTAAATGTTGCGCTTGTGTAAATTTTACATTTCTCACCCAGATTCCCTCCCACGTTTCCATCGTGATAGGTTGCCCAAAATCTTGTTCCCACTTTACCATACAGTCCTTAACTAGTACAGTTTCAGAGTCAATTTCTATCAGTACACTGTACACTCGTTTGATATGCATGGGCCCCTGCTCTCTAACCTGTTCAATTAAATTCTCATCTGTTATGGATATACCCTTCTTCAGGTCTTTTTGCCATCTAGACTGCAGTTGCAAATATGAAAGCCAGGTACACACTATTCCTTCATCTGCTAGCGTATTTGATGGCTTTAACGAAAACACATTTCCTTCTTCCATTACAAGTTTACTATAGGGCACCACATCCTGACCTTGTATTATGTTTATGTCCCCTATTGCGTGTCCGGGGATCGTCCAGATGGGAATCTTTTCGTGTAGTAGGTACTGATATTTCTTCCAGACCCACAACAGCGGGGTTCTCAGTGGGTTCTCCCTGAAGCTCTTGTCCACCTTCTTGTCATACACTAGGTATGCGTGCCAGCCATATAGTAAACCATGCCCTTCAACATTCAGTATTCTGTCATTCGTTATATTAATCCAGTCACTCAGCGCCACCAGCGCCGCAGCATAGTAATATAACTTTCCATTTTTTAAAGAGCGATCTGGAGTTCAGGCCTAGATTGTAGGAAGATAAGAAATTTAATAGCAATATCAGGACATGGAGACTGGACTGAAAAGTAGAAAGTAGGTACCATAAGTAGGTACCAACAAACTAATTGAGGGACATTTCCATGAAGTCACCAAGACCTGATCTGATCTGTTTTTACCTTTTTACCTATTAACAAATAAATAATCACGACACCCACTCATAACGGGAATGGACTGAAAAGTGCCATTGTAAGAGCAAGTTCTAACTTATTTCCTCAGGAGCTTTTCCTTCCATCAATGAGATCCCTGAAAACATTGTGCATGACCATGAGAAGAACGGTCTTCCACGCTTATCTTCCTTCAGTGATTCTGAAATTAAAAAAAGGTAAGTAGTATTTTAATGTGTCTTTGAAAACTCTTTCCATTATGAAAATCTCATTTTTGATCATTTGTGCACAGTTTATGATTATTTATTTAAATGTATTATAGCTGCCCACTCCCATAGACTCTTAAATAGAGTTGATAATCAGAAAAGGCTGTACAGGTAGTCCTCAATTTACGACTACAATTGAGCCCAAAATTTATGTTGCTAAGTGAGAAATTTGTTAAGTGAGTTTTGTCCCATGTTACAACTTTTCTTGCCACAGTTAAGTGAATCACTGCAGTTGTTAAGTTAGTGAATCTGTCTTCCCCATTGTCTTTGCTTGTCAGAAGGTTGCAGAAGGGGATCATATTATCCCAGGACATTGCAACTGTCATAAATATGAACCAGTTGTCAAGCATCTGAATGTAAATCACGTGACCATGGGAATGCTGCAAGGATGAAACATGATCATATGTCACTTTTTTCAATGTCGTCGTAACTTTGAACAGTCCCTAAATGAACTGTTATAAGTTAAGGGCTACCTGTATTATAGCTTTGGATGGTGATCTGTGCTGTCCCTGCATAGGCTCACAGTTATATAAAAACCATTAAAATTGTTCTTGGCTTTAGAAGAGAGAGTATAGCTATAAAGTACTGCTTTGGGATTTCTAAGAAATCATGTGGAAGACAGGACAGAGCTGCCTCTCCTTACACACAAAAACACAGAGACCTTTACAAGCAATAGTTCTGTGAAAACAAGCATCTGAGCAATGGTTACAGTTATTACTTTGTTTTTAAAAAATCATCATTCTTAATCTTGATAATAAATGATATTTATAACTGGCCTTGATAGCATTTGCTATCTTAATAATATATCTTATATCTTAAAAATAAGATATAACTGTGAAACATAACTTGAATACAGGAAATCTTTGTTTAGTAACTACAATTGGGACCAGCAATTCAGTTGTTAAGCAAAGCAGTTGTTAAGTGAAACCTCAACTTGCTTATGATCTTACTTCATCTTTCCCTTGCTTTACAGATCAGCAAAGATCATAAATGTGAGGATTGATCATAAAGTTACTTCTTCATCACTATCATAATTGTAAAGTCACTAAAGGAGGCAGTCACTAAGCAAAGACTACCTACCTGTATAGTCTTAGGAGTAGAACTAGAAGAAAAAATATATGTTGATATTGTCATCTATTTAATTTGAATAGTCTTTTAAGTATACTATTTGTACAATTCGATTTCATCTCTATATTTTTCTTTGCTATTTTTTCAAAATAACCGGCTATTTTAGCAGCTGCATTCCTTATTAAGTGAACAGATTTCTGTTCAGTGATAGAAGTTAACTGTACTTCTTTGAACAGAACATACAACAATGAGTAAATCCTGCTGACAGATTCTTATCAGGTTCTTTGGCCATTGCCTACCAGTGGCCAAACAATGCCTTAATTCTTTCCAAACATTATTCTCAAGGAGCTCTCTTTAATAAAGATTTATTGAGAAGAAAAGGATAGTGTTGTAAGAATTTCAACAACTAAATTATTCTACATTTAGAACCAATAGATACCTGTATGATATATACAAACGCCTTAATTTCCTTTCTAAGAACCTTCCTGTAATCCTGCAAGGTGGTAAATCTTTTACTTAAAATGGAGAAGCTAGCAGTTTTTATCAGTATGGGAACCAATTACAATAGTAATTGTACTATTTCAGTGACCATTCAAAGTGATGGTAATGATGAACAAGGGGATTTACAACTGTTCCTAACAGTTGCGACCATCGACCATCACAGTGTCCTACAATCATGTGATCATGACTGATTTAGCAATCAGCTTGCAATTCCAATGATCACAGCATTTGTGACCTTCATTGCTAACTTCCATCAAGGAAAGTCAGTAGAGAAACTGGCAGGAGGTTGCAAATGGCCGTGGGATGCTGCAACCACATGAAAGTCACTTCATGATAGCAACTGAAATTGCTGCAACTGTGCTTAAGTCAACATGGTCATGAATTGCCAGTCCCAATTACATCATTAAGGTAGGACCATCTGTTCTATAATACTATTCTCTCATTAGATGGACATAACTGGAAGCAATCAAAGATCTTAATTTTTGCAGATTTCTCAGCTGAAATAGTGTGCAAACATGCTTAACAGCAAAATTTTAAATTTTCTCTAACAGTAAATTTAACCTGTTCGTAAAGTCACTATGTGATGCCTCAGTTGCACATCATTTGCTACTGTAGTCATTAAGAGAGGAACATGGGCAAATCAGCACTGTTGTAAACTGTATTATCAGTAAATTTTAAAATACTATCTACAATTATTTCTGCTTATGTTTTCCATTTAGATTGAAATTGTATTTCAAGTTCTTCATCGTAAGAGATCCTTTTGAGAGGCTTATTTCAGCATTTAAGGATAAATTTGTCCACAATCCTAGATTTGAACCTTGGTATAGACATGAAATTGCTCCTGGAATTATTCGAAAATATAGAAAGAATCGCACTGAGACTAAAGGACTACAGTTTGAGGACTTCGTGCGCTACCTAGGTGATCCAAATCATCGATGGTTAGATATACAATTTGGAGATCATATAATTCATTGGGTAACCTATGTTGAACTATGTGCCCCCTGTGAAATAACATATAGTGTAATTGGACATCATGAAACTTTGGAGGAAGATGCAGCATACATCTTAAAGGAAGCAGGAATTAACCATCTGGTATCTTATCCTACAATTCCTCCAGGCATAACGATATATAACAAAACAAAAGTGGAACATTATTTTTCAGGCATAAGCAAGAGAGACATAAGGCGCCTTTATGCCCGCTTTGAAGGAGATTTTAATCTCTTTGGCTATCAAGAACCAGATTTTCTACTAAACTAGTATCTAGAAATTCTGGGCAAATGAATCTAAATCTTAATTGTAAATATATACTGTGTAACTGAGGTTCTTATTGCAAACATATACCGTGTAATTGAGGCTCTTATTGCAATATTTCTAGATTTTTCCAAATGTTCCTTGCATTTATTGAATATTTGCAATAGGAGCCACAAAGAACTGCCAATTAGTCATTAAAAATATTTTTACATGACACTGCTACAGCAGTGCAAAAATTACGAAGATAGTAAATGTCAGACATTCCTTTTTTCCTTAGCCAACAAAGAATGAATGAACTACTAGTAAAGAAACTTGATATGAATACAAAACAAAACATTTAGAAAGGGCAGGAAATACCACTTATATCAATGGCCTTACAAATCTATGGAGGCCAAACAGATTGGTAAATACTGTATAATTTAAGGAAAATACTTCAGATCCTACCATGGAATCAATCTGAAAGTCCTTTTGCTGTAGTCTTGTGATGGTTGCTTACTGTTATTCGTTCAGGTAATAACAGTTGCACAAATTTTAATTTGTAAACTCTTGAGTTCATGAGGTGAAAAATCTTTTGCAAAATAAGCTATAGATCCCATTGAAGAAATTTTTAGACAACACTAAAAATGATTCTTTATTTGCTGAGTAATCTTAAATAAATCCCAGTACAGTATTGACTGCATAGGATCATTAAGTCCATGCATTTGCTAATCCTACTCCCCAATGGTGCCACTATAAAGTTGCCATAATGAATGAGATCAATATTCTATTGAAACGTAGCATCTTATTTTTGGGATTTCTTACTTTTAAGAAATAACCATACATATGGATGAGGCAGCAAGCTGCCATAGGTGTACTTATTTAATGTGTAACATCTTATGCAAATCATTTTTGATCTCTCAAATCTTGATCTTATAAAACAGATCACAAAATTGAAAAGCAGGTGCCTATTGGTATAAACATGTTGAATCATACTCATCATGAGGCATAATTCTGTCTCTATGCTCAATAATTTATGTGGAGTTTTCATAATCAGCCACTGGGTTTGGTTATTTCAGGTTCATAAAATAAATAAATTATCCTTTCTTCCCAAATACTCAATTTTTCCAAATGAGTTTCTTTTTATACTTTCATAGCAGAATTTGTCATATAAAATCATCAATGAATAAACAGCCAGCTTAATCCAGAATATTGATGTCTGTATGCATAAGAATGGAAATATTAATATAAAATGTAAATGCCCAAGATTATAAAAGTATAATATGTGGGTGTTCTTTCTGTTGGATGAAGATAACTTTATGTTCACCAGCAATAAAATCTTACAGTTTGTTCCCTTGGGTTTTCAGGAGGAACAAACCAGTTAAATTTTAGTTAGCAGTATATCAAAAAAGGAAATCTGGAGTAATACTTTACATGCTCTAGTAATGTCTTAATGACCTTGGCTAGATGGTATAAATGAAAAGAAAATCTATTAAACTGATTATAATTCTCAAGGACTTTTGTATTTGTAAACTTGAAAAAAAAAAACCAGTGCCAAAACTGTTCCTTTCCACGAAATAAAGACTGCTAGTGAGAACTAATCTCGGAAAGATTCCTAAAAATTGAGCCATTCTACACAATATAAAAACAGAATGTTATAGTGGAATTCAAAATGTAGGGCTATAGCCAACAGGGCATGAGCAGAGATGGGTTTGTACAACCACTTTATTCTTTCTACTCCCCTGCATGTAAATAAGGTGGGCATGTCAAACTCGTGATGTCACGTGACGTTGCGCAATGTATTGGGCCTGTTTTGCCATTGCTGGCAATGGGGTGGGCGCGGCTTCTATGTGATGCGTCTGGCCCGTGGGCCGGCAGTTTGACACCCCTGAAATAAGGTATACAGTAAATACTCTTCCAAATCCTACACAGCAAATTTGGTGAGGCGGAATACCTGGGCCTGTAGACAATATTACATTTATTAACAAATTGTTCTGTTTTATAATCTTTCCATCTCTCTCTCTCAACTATAGCAAATCTGAAAAAAATTGAGCATCATAACATTTTTGGGCTGTGTGTGTGCGTGCCTTCAAGTCAGTCTGGATTCCTGGTGATTGGACGGAGAAGTCTTTGGCAACATTTTTCAGGAGTGATTTGCCCTTGCCTTCTTCGTAGGGCTGAGAGTTGCTTTCATGCCGAAGACAGGATTAGAACTCACTATTTCCTAGTTTCTAGCCTGGTGCCTTTAATTACAATAAATTAGCTGTGATTAGAAAAAGCATATAAAATAACCCGCACACAGATTACTGCCATTTTTATTTTGTAATGTGTAGAATGACTTAAATATATATATATATTTATATATATATATATATATATATATATATATATATATATATATATATATATATATATATATATATATATATATATATATATATATATATATATATATATATATATATATATATATATATATATATATATATATATATATATTCTGAATTATGGAATATTTTTCATGTAGACTTTTTCCTGACAGATACCTGTTCTGTGTAGGAAAATTACATATTTAATTGTTGTGTGCATGAGTAGAAAGCTTGTGTGCGCATACTGCCACATGTGTACACTTACAGCTTTCCTTTACAAAAGTAATCTCTCTATAAAAATTATTCTACATGAAGCTGTCCTTAAGAAAAAAGAAAGAAGAAAGAAAGAACAAAACTTAAATCTTGTCCTTCTAAAGAAAGAATATTAATAAGATCTCTGACATGGTAAGATTAAAGTTATTTGTATATGAAATGGTAGGAGAAAATATGTTTATTTCAGGACTAATGAGCTGATCAAGTTACTTTTTTGCTGAATTAAAATATAACAATATGAGAAATGTGTAGTAAATTAAGGCCTTAAAAACTAGTTCTAATACAAAAGTGAATCTTCCCTTCCTTCTAATTGCCAGAATATATTGAGCCATGTCTCTATTCTCAAAATAAATATGAAATAAAATACAGGTGATTGTATTTATCCTGCAAATCTAGTTTTTGTGATGGTTGTTTTACCTTATAAAACATGCGGACAACTTTCAAAACAACATATTTCTCTGTCTCAAGAATAAGAAAGATGCATATATAGAGTCAGTGTATGAATGACATCACACTCAGTAAATGAAAGCAATTCTCGATTTTGTTTTCCCCACTTTTTCCTAAAACAGTGGTTCTCAACCTGTGGGTCGCGACCCCATTTGGGGTCGAACGACCATTTCACGGGGGTCGCCAAACAACGCAGTCCGCCATTTTTCCCCCTTTTCCTTAGCTGTGCTACTCCCTCTTATTCTATTGGCTTTTGAATGCCAATATAATAGACTCTCTTGAATAGAGTCTAATTCTATTGGCTTTCAAAAGCCAATAGGAATTGTCCAGGTTGTCTCTGCCCTGCTGAGCCCGCCAAAAGTCCCAGTCTGCAAACAGTGCTGCAAGTTGTCTGCAGCAAAGGCGAGCTGTCTGGAAGTTTCCACCCCTCCCTGCTGAGCAACTACTAAAAATGTAAGTAAAAGAGGGCCAGGGGTGGGAGGCCGGTGGGTGCAGGGAGGGTTGCTGGCGCGCGGGGGGCCCAGTAGATGCCTTACCTCCCTTGGGCTAGGCCAGCTGGTGGCCCAGCTGGTGGTCGCCCTGCGCCGTCGCTGCCCCTTGCCAGCTACGCCTCGGCCGGTGCAGGGGGCAGCACCACGCATGCGCGGTGCTCCCAGGCAGGGAAATAGTCCTCGACTTACGACCGGTTGGGTAGTCCTTGACTTATGACCGGTTGGGGGTCGCGGCATTAAAAAGGTTGAGAACCACTGTCCTAAAAAATCAGTATATAAATAATATATACGAGCAGAGCCCTCATTCAATAACATTTAATTAATTTTATATATTCCTAAATGTTCAGGGGTTAAGACTATCAGAATAGCCTTAACCACTTAACCAGTTTCAGATTTATGTTCTAATTCTTTATTATTTTTATCATTATTTACCTATCAATGGTTTACGCAGAAACTACATTTAAAATGAACATTAAGCAAAAATTTTAAAAATAAAAAAAGTATGATTCCAAACAGGCTAAAATGTTCATCTTAAAGAAGGGACTCTGGGATAGCGCCTATCTGATATCTAGAGGGAAACTTTCTAGAAAATTACTGCGACTACTGAAAAAAAGCACCTCGTTTCAATTCCCTTTAGTTCCCAACGTGGAGTACTAGTTTTTTCCTAGATGATTTAACAGGTTAGACCAGGGGTAGGCAACCTTGGCTCTTTTATGACTCGTGGACTTCAACTCCCAGAATTTCTGAGCCAGCCATGAAGTCCATGAGTCATAAAAGAGCCAAGGTTGCTACCCATGGGTTAGACCAATTAGGGTTGGAACAAGTATCATATCGAATTTTATAGTCAAAACCAGCCCTTTAGAATCCACCTAGAAGCTGATTCATACCTAGTGAAGTACAATTTCTTTGCAATCTACATTATTATTATTATTATTAATTTAATTTCTATGCCGCCCTATTCCGGAGAACTCAGGGCGGCTCACAACATGATAGAAATTACATTATATACATAAATATAAAAACCCTTAATTAAAAAAGAAACCAATCATTCCACAAACATACACTGGCTAGGGGCAAGGTGTAAGCTGCCCTAGGCCTGCCGGCAAAAGTGTGTTTTAAGCAATTTACGAAAGGTGGAGACGGTGGGGGCGACACGGATCTCCGGGGGAAGTTGGTTCCAGAGGGCCGGGGCTGCAACAGAGAAGGCTCTTCCCCTAGGTCCCGCCAGGCGACACTGTCTGGCCGACGGGACCTGGAGAAGGCCCACTCTGTGGGCCCTAACCGGCCGCTGGGATTCATGAGGCAGCAGACGGTCCCGTAAATAACCTGGTCCGATGCCATGTAGGGCTTTATAGGTCATAACCAACACTTTGAATTGGGTTCGGAGACCAATTGGCAGCCAATGCAGCTCGCGGAGTGATGCCGAAATGTGGGCATTTCTAGGCAAGCCCAACACTGCTCGCGTGGCTGCATTCTGCATTACCTGAAGTCTCCGAACATTTTTCAAAGGTAGCCCCATGTAGAGAGCATTGCAGTAGTCGAACCTCGAGGTGATAAGGGCATGAGTGACTGTGAGAAGAGACTCCCGGTCCAAATAGGGCCGCAACTGGTGCACCAGGCAAACCTGGGCAAATGTCCTCCTCGCCACAGCCGAAAGATGATGTTCCAGATTTAGCTGTGGATCGAGGAGGACGCCCAAGTTGCGGACCTTCTCCGAGGGGGTCAAAAGCCCCCCCCAGGCTAATGGACGGATAGATTGAAATATCTTTGGGAGGCAGAACCCATAGCCACTCTGTCTTGTTGGGGTTGAGTTTGAGCCTGTTGGCACCCATCCAAACCCTAACAGCCTCCAGACATCGGCACATCACTTCCGCTGCTTCACTGAAATGACACGGGGTGGAGATGTAAAGCTGGGTATCATCAGCATACTGATGATATCTCACCCCGTGTTGTCGGATGATCTCACCCAGCGGTTTTAAACAGCAGAGGGGAGAGGACCGATCCCTGAGGGACCCCACACCGACTGCGACCGACCAGTGAGGTAGGAGGTGAACCACCGCAAAACAGTGCCCCCAACCCCTCCAGTCGGTGCAGAAGGATACCATGGTCAATGGTATCGAAAGCTGCTGAGAGGTCAAGTAGCACCAGGATAGTGGATAATCCCTTATCCTGGGCCCGCCAGAGATCATCCGTCAGCGCGACCAAAGCAGTTTCCGTGGAGTAGCCGAGCCTGAATCCTGACTGTTGAGGGCCCAGATAATCGGCCTCATCCAAGGACCGTTGGAGCTGGAGTGACACCACCTTCTCAACAACCTTCCCTATAAAGGGAAGATTGGAGACAGGACGGTAGTTGTTTAAAACAGCTGGGTCCAGGGAAGGCTTCTTGAGGAGGGGGCGCACAATTGCCTCCTTGCAGGGAGCCGGAAAGGACCCCTCCCTCAAAGAAGCGTTGACAATCTCCTGAACCCAGCCCCGCGTCACCCCTCCCTGCTGGCCGAAACCAGCCAGGAGGGGCACGGTGCAATAAACAGGTGGCGGAGCTCACAGCTCCAATGGCCTTGTCGACTTCATCAGGTGCTACCGGGTCAAACTCCTCCCACACAACGGGATCAAGACGAGTCCCTGTCATCTCGACTGAATCATTATCAGCCGATACTGCATTCCAATTGGAGTCAAGGTTCATCCGAATCTGGGCGATTTTATCCGCGAAAAACTTATTAAAGTCCTCAGCACTACCCTGCAAGGGTGCATCAACCCCCCCTGATTAAGGAGGGAGCGAGTTACCCTGAACAGGGCGGCTGGGCGGGATTCCGCAGATGCAATCAAGGCGGAATGATACGCGCATCTTGCCGCCTTGAGCGCCACCTGATAAGTCTTGATATAAGATCTTACAAGTGTTCGGTCAGATACGGATTTACTTTTCCTCCATCGCTTCTCTAGGCGTCTCTTCTGGCGCTTCATCCCCCTGAGTTCCTCAGTAAACCAAGGAGATCTCCTGGGTCTGCTACCACAGAGAGGTCGCAGCGGCGCAATCCGGTCAAGAGCCCCCTTCGCAGCCATATTCCAGGCCGTAACCAGGGACTCTGCCGAACTGTGAATGAGAGAATCCGGTATTTCCCCAAGCGTTCTCTGAAAACTCTCTGGATCCATCAGACGTCTGGGGCGGAACCACCTAATCGGTTCCGCCTCCCTGCAGGGGAGGAGTGGAGCCTTAAAAACAAGCCGTAGCAGAAAATGATCTGACCATGACATAGGCAAAATATCTAAGCCCCTTAAATTCAGATCATTGCTCAACTGTTCTGAGAGGAATACCATGTCAGGAGTGTGTCCCCTCTCGTGAGTCGGACCCTGAACTACCTGAGTCAGGTTCATGGTTGCCATGGTGGCCATGAACTCCTGCGCCAACCCAGAGGATTCGCCGAGCGATGGAAGATTTAAGTCCCCCAAGACAATAAGCCTGGGGAACTCAACCGCCAGCCCAGCAACCTCCTCAAGTAGCGCAGGCAGGACTGTTGACACGCAGCTGGGAGGCAGGTACGCGAGCAACAAGCCCACCTGAACCCCTAGGTCCAACTTCACAAGGAGCAACTCACAACCCGCAATCTCAGAAACAGCAAGCCTGCGTAGGCTAAAGGTCTTCTTGGCTATAATAGCCACTCCTCCCCCCCTTCCCTGGGGTCGTGGCTGATGCCATACCTGAAACCAAGCTGGACACATCTCAGAGAGAGGAACTCCTCCCTCCGGGCCCAGCCAGGTCTCGGTCATACATGCGAGGTCGGCCTCCTCATCCAGGAGAAGATCATGGATGAGGGGAGCTTTATTTACAACCGACCTGGCATTGAGCAGCAGCAGCCTGAGCCCAGGGTCTGGATTTCCCCCATCACCAGTACTTCGGGCTGAACTCACAGGGTCGGAGCAAGGGATCGCTTTTAAACAGCGAGCTCTTGTTCCCCGGGAATGGCCTACCCTGTGGCCCCCGCCATATCTGCCTCTCCCCAGCAAGACAGGTATACTTTGGCCCTCTATCACCCCAGAGCCAGCGCTCCCCTCCCCCTCCGCCGCGCCAGACAGGCTAGCCAGTCCATCCCATTCATTCCACTCAACCACAACTCCATCCATATCATTAATTTACCCCATCCACAAAAAACTACCCTTTAAACAAACAATTTAAAACAATAAGCTAACCACCCATTCAACCCGATTCATTCCACAAACATTCAATCCCCCCCACATCACTCAGCATCTAACAAATCAATTTAAAATGGTATTAAACAAGTTAACTATTTAAAATTTAGACAAACAACAGTTAAAAAACAGCTCAAGAACATAATAACAAAAACAGGCATGCCAGATGTTAATTCTGCCGCAATGATTATAGCTATGCCTATATTTACATGGAAACATTCAACTGGCTCCTTGAAGCACCTGTTATCCAGCATGCTAATAATTTCCCCATGAGAAGCATAGAGTCTTCTAGAATGAATGGGAGAAAATATAACGCTAGTAACATCCATTAGTCCATTAGTCCACTTCTTGGAAGTTAGTTGGTTAAAGTCTGTATAGAAGTTAATTGAAATCTAAAATCTATGTAAAAGTTAGCTGAAGTTAGTTGAAGTCTATGATGAAAATAGTTGAAGTTTTCTGAAAGTCTATGTAGAAGTTACCACTAGCTGAAAGTAGTCCCCGAGGTATGAGCCTAATAGAGCCTGCCCATTAAGCTCATAATCATCAAACGAGTCAGACTCAATATTACAACATTTTAAAATCGAACTCATTAATTGAATCAAATGAGTCGTTAAATGAACGAAGATTTGATTTACTATTTCTTCCGATGGCTGCCTGAAATGAGAGACTTTTCTCTCCGCTGCTGCAGGCTGTTTCCAGCTGCAAATCAGCTGTTTCCGGTTTCACAAGAAGAAACAAATGTATGTGTATGAGAGACAGAGAGAGACAGTGATCCTCTTTTTGTAAGTTTGCTTACTCTGCAACTCCCTGCTGGCTCAATCTCTCCCTCTCCCTCTCTCTCTCTCACACACACACACATACCACACACAGGTTAATAAAAAAGAGGAGGGGGGAGAAAGGTGGAAGCTCTCCTTTTTTGTAAAACCTCGGCTTCCTCCTCCCCTCCTGGCTCTCTCTCTCTTACACACACACACACACACACACACACACACACACACACACACACACCCTTCCTGTTTTCTCCTTGTCGTCCTTTTCCTCAGCTGCACCTGAACGGAGTGGGAGGAAATTAAAAAAAAAAAAGAGAAGGGGTGGAAGAATGGGGGAAGCTCTCCTTTTTTGTAACACCTCGGCTTCTTCCGCCTCCTCCTCTTCCATTCCTGACTGGGCCTGACGGGGTTAAGCTGGGAGGGGAGGGGTGGGCTAAAGCAAATGAGCTGCAGTCACCAGTCCCTGAGCGCTTGCTCGTTCACTGTTTCCTGCATATGCTCCAAGGCATCCAGCTGGGTTGCAGTGGGCCAGGGCTTGGGCAGCAGGGGCCGGTCCCTTGCCATTTCTGGGACAGCCCCGTAGGGGCCAAATCTGGGCCCTCCCCGGCCCGCATCCGGCCCGCGGGCCTTGTGTTTGACATGTCTGTCTTACATAATACAGTGTGGTACTATCTATTTCATAACTTTGGTTTTCCAACTGCAAAATGGAATTACTGATTTCATAATGGCAGTAGTATGACACCTTCTTGAGTTGTTATTCTGTCTTCTGCCCTATTTCCCCAAGCTGCTTGCCTACCTTGTTACATACACCTACCCAGTCTTGCCCTATAGGAAGGTACCCCATTTTTTTAATCCAGTGGAATACAACAAGTAGGCTAACCTTAAGGTATGCAACATGCAACACTATAATTATTGTTAGCTTCAGAATTGTTGTAGCATAGCCTGGCCAGACATCCTTAAGTATATTGTAATTTACAAGGAATCGCTTCTTTATTCTCAGAAAAGAATGCAGCACAGTGACAATACTGTTGTTTTGACCACAGTGATAACCAAAGGACAATTAGGACAGATTCCATTATAAATGGACAGCTCTCCAATTACTTGAAGCAATTTCTAATATGCACTTATGAACAACAAAAGCAAGCTAATTCTCTGCTTATATTGAAATATTTTCTGTTTTCACAAAGACAGCTACATCAGAATCCTGCTCTTTTTACAAATCTACCCCTCACATATTTTTATGAGGGAAGAGACGCCCCAAGTGAAATATTTGCTTTCTCAATGGCGCCTCAGATCTTATTAAGGATTACATCTCTAATAAAAATCATTGATACTGAATTTATGTATGCTCTGAGAGGCAAACAGGTTTGGCTATAATTTACAAGCATTTATTTCATAGCTCTCCATAACTAGATACATTTCTTAGCCATTTCTGCCCAATACGCATTCTAATCATGATAAACTAAAAGTGGTCTCTGCTGTCATCTCTCTGTCATCACCTGGTAAATCAGAGATGGGCAGCTCCTGGTTGCGTGCCACTTCTGGTTATCCAAAAAGTACATCGAATAGTCATAATGGCATGATTACTCATTAACTATGTATAGAAAACTAAATGTAATAAGTGTGTTAAGTCTTGAACATACTTATTAATGTTAAAAATAACTCCAAATTTAATAGTGGGCTGAACATTGAATATTGAACATCTCTTTTCTGACCCTTAATCCTTGTGGTTTTTGCCATCAACTCTCCATTTCAAATACCAGTAACTCTTGTTGATTTAAAAAAAACCCTTGCCTTTTCTTGAGGTAAGTGAAACTTATACTCCTGTGATATTTGTATTCAAATTATACTGAATATTAAGAGTCAATACTTCATGGTTCATATTCTGAACCAAAAAATGGTAAATAAAAAAAAATCACTGTTGCAACCCAACATTTTAATCAAAAAAGAGTAAAAGTACTTGATTCCATTTATTAAAAAAACAAGAACATTTTGCATTCACAGTGAGTTGCTACATGTAGGAGTGTCCTGGGACTGCATTATTTGCTGACTAATTATGAAGTATTTACCTTTGCAGAGGAGACAAACAAGTCACTTAAGAGACAAACAATTTAGTCATATGTGCAGCTTCCTCCAACTAGATGCCCACACAGGTATTCTGCTTCGGGAAGACAGGTGTTGCCCAAGCATTTAGAAAGGCAGATCAACAATGCATGTTGCCATTATTTTGCATTCATGATGCAAAAAACATGATGGATGATTGAAATTGAGTTCCAAGCAAAGAAGCAAAACTGTCTGCCCAACTCCAAACTCCAATTAGTCCACTATCTTTCTAGTGACTTGATTTCAAAATTCCATGTTTTCACTGTTAAACGGTTCTTTTTTTGGCTTAGGGCTAAATGAATCAAAAGTTGGAATTAAGATTGCTGGGAGAAATATCAACAATCTAAGATATGCAGATGATACCACTCTAATGGCAGAAAGTGAAGAGGAATTAAAGAGCCTCTTGATGCAGGTGAAGAAGGAGAGTGCAAAAGTTGGCTTGAAACTCAACATTAAGATAACCAAGATCATGGCATCCGGCCCTCTCAACTCCTGGCAAATAGATGAGGAAGAAATGGAAGTAGTGACAGATTTTATCTTCCTGGGCTCCAAGATCACCACAGATGGGGACTACAGCCAAGAAATTAAAAGACGCTTGCTCTTGGGAAAGAAAGCTATGGCAAATCTAGACAGCATACTAAAAAGCAGAGACATCAGCCTGCTAACAAAAGTATAGTCAAAGCCATGGTTTTCCCAGTTGCAATGTATGGCTGTGAAAATTGGACCATAAGAAAGGCTGAGCGCCAAAGAATTGAGGCCTTTGAACTATGGTGCTGGAGAAGACTCCTGTGAGTACCCTAGACTTCAATGCGATCAAACCAGTCAATCCTAGAGGAGATCAACCAATTGCTCTTTAGAAGGCCAGATCCTGAAGTTGAAGCTCAAGTACTGTGGCCACCTAATAAGAAGGAAGGACTCACTGGAGATGAGCCTAATGCTGGGAAAGATTGAGGGCAATAGAAGGGGACGATGGAGAATAAGGTGGCTGGATGGAGTCACCAAAGCAGTAGGCGTGAGCTTAAATGGACTCCAGAAGATGGTAGAGGACAGGAAGGCCTGGAGGAACATTGTCCATGGGGTTGCGATGGTGTCAGACACGACTTCGCAACTAACAACAACAAATCGGACTTGGTAAATGTATCATAAGGGGGCCTGAATGCCCTACTCCAAAATACTGATGTAGTGGAAAACTCTAATCATAAAATACCCATGTAGCAAAAGTTAGTGAGGATACATCTTGTTCTTCTTAGTCTCCTGAGAAATACCCTCTATTGAAGTATCTTACTTTGTGGTTGTTTTCTACAGCCTTCCACTGAAAGAAGGACAGATTTCATTTTTTAAAAAATACCAGTGGGGGTTGTATAGGACTCAGAAGAAGACTTAAGCTATTTGATATGTTTTGAAAATATAAAAAGGTGTTGAAGAAAGTAATGCCCAGACCATCACTCTCTGCACACCTAGGACTTCCTCAGTTGTCTTTTCAATAAAAAGAATGTGCAACCACTTCAATAGCAGATGGTGGAAGGAAGAATCAGTAAAAAAACATTTAAAAAATTGCAGCATATCATGTCCAGTGCAGTGGAAACCATTCTTAAAATAAAGTAAAATATAGGTAGTCCTCAACTTAAAACAATTCGGCCCAAAATTTCTGTTGTTAAGTGAGACATTTATTAAGTTTGGCCACATTTTACAACCTTTCTTGCCACAGTTGTTGAGTGAATCACTGCAATTGATAAATTAGTGACCCGGTTGTTAAGTGAATTTGGCTTCCCCATTGACTTTGCTTGTCAGAAAATAACAAAAGGTGATCACATGACCTTGGGAAATGGTCATAAATATGAGCCAATTGCCAAGCATCTAAATTTTGATCATGGGGATGCTGCAAAAATCGTAACTGTGAAAAAACGGTCACAAGTCACATTTTTCAGAGGTGTTGTAACTTTCAATGGTCACTAAATGAACTGTTGTAAGTGGAGGACTACCTGTAAAGTACCGTTATGTTGTCCTTCATCTCTGCAGTCTTGGGCCAATCTTGATAATTTCACTTTACCTCTCTCTTCACAGGCCTCTATACCAGTGTTCTCAAATCGTCCATCATATGGTCAATCATGATCGTCAAATCAAGTCCATCATATGGCACTCTGCAGCCTCCTCACTTTCACTGTCAAACTGCTGGTTAGATAGGGGCCCACTTACCTAAGTATCTTAAGTATGGTTTACTGAACTGTAGAAGGGATTACCCACAAAGCAACTTAAACATTAAAATGAAATTTCACTGGACCGGAATGGTCAAGTGCATAGTTTAAAAGTCCCTGGTTCAAAGCTTATCTTAGTTGAGAATGTATTACCTAGCTTTTGATAAGCCAAATACTCCAAGCTAGTATCCACCATAACACAAAATTAATACCATTTTAGATTTTGATGCTGCAGTATAGCTACTGCAATAACATATATGAAGAGCTTTCATTATTCCATTTTATGTTCTTTTTGTTCCAACTCAGTTTAAATCTATGCTTCCACCTTTTAGTCTAAAAACTACAGTATTTATTATTTGGATTCACCACTAGATGTCCCCAACAAACAATTCTTATTAAAACAAAATTGTGAATATCTTCTGATCAGTTTGGCAGTTGTCTATTAAACTAATTATTATATAAAATTAAAGCCATACAGGATAATTTGGTAGTAGTGATAATATACGAAAAATCCTGATCCCAGGTTTCTTCATGGTCCAATATTGTGAATAAATATATATGGTTGTATATACAAGCCAAATGCAATTTAACAGCCATAATATAATAAATGGCTGAAAATCACTGTTTATTTAAATCAATTAACTGTTAATGTGAAACAGAGGAATATATTTTTTGTCTAGCTTAGAAAGTCTGGAGAATTTTTTTATCATGTCATGAGGACTATACTACTAAATATATCTAAAGCTCAATTTTATTAGTTTCACAATGAAATTCTTTATGTGACTTGGTGAAAATGTTTGGGTGTATAAATGATAATACAGTACATTTTTTATTAAAAGAAAATCTGATGATTACTTTTCAATGCAAATGCACATTCTAGATAAACAAGATGGCTGAAATTGTGATTGCATCTATGCAGGAAATTTTGCCAATATTACAGAAGCAATTTGCCTTTTACCAGGATGTTGTTGGTTTTTTTCAATTTCCCAGCCTAAACATTTAACCTTTTCTGGGGGTTCCATTACAACAGGGTTTCCCAAACCTTGGCAACTTTAAAACTTGGGGACTTTAACTTCCAGAATTCTTCAGCCAGCCATGCTGGCTGTAGAATTTTGTAAGTTGAACTTCAGATGTCTTAAAAAGTTTCCAAGGTTAGGAAACCCAGCATTATAACATTTAAAAAACTGTGCAAATGGGGGGCCAAAAAAAGTTCCAGTTTCCCAGGCATTCTAACCTAGTTAAAATGTGTTTCCTCAATGGAATCACAATTTCTGACAATTACAACAGATTCATGCAAACTATAAGCAGAGACTTACAATACTCAAATTCTGTCTGTATTATGGAAGGACTGGAATTGATTAGCTATGAGTATAATCATAAAAACATTTCGCTGAAGCCAATAAAGTTTTCTGTCCAGAACAAAGGTAAGCATGCTAGGTCAGTGGTGGCGAATCTATGGCATGGGTGCCAGAGGCGGCACTCAGAGCCCTCTCTGTGGGCACACGCGCCGCCCTAGTCCTAGGCCTTCAGCTGGGTTTTATAAAACCTTTTCACTTTAGGCCTCCACCGCCGTGTGCAAAAAAAAAAAGTTCAATCAATCAATTTCAACTTCTCAGGGGGGAAAAAAAAGATCTTGCAAAGTTGGAATTGATTGAACTTTTTAGTCCAACCCAGTCTGCCGTTACCACCGCAGCCACGCCCACCCAATGGGCCATGCCCACCCAGCACCCGAAGATGCATAAGTGGGTTTTGAGTTGCAGTTTGGGCACTCCTCTCTAAAAGGTTCGCCATCACTGTGCTACGGTAGGTCCTCTGGTTATTTTACACTACCACTTTCATTATCCTAGAGATAATGAACCATGCTTGTCAAATGCATCAAGTTAGACTATCCTAGCTCAGTCAATTCAAATAGTAATAAAATATGTTTTAAAAGTTGGAGATTTACATTGATAACAACCCTGGATTTTGATCAATGCAAAAGTGTCTAATTTTAGAAGCTACTATTCAACACTCAGGTTTATAACAAATATAAAAAATATAATCCTTTTAATACTAAGGGGGGAGAATAAGTTCTTGCATAAAAGAATGATAGAATACCTATGTAGTTTTTCTCTGTGAATATAATGCAAGCCATTCTTATGAAAAGACAAAAAAAAAGATTAGGCATAGGTTAATAAATTTGAATAAGCTGTTTTATCTTGATAGTACAAATTTTTGAACTCTGTATTTTGCATGCTATGATTTATGATTCAGCAAACCAGGCCACGATAATGTACTTAACACATTGTGTAAGTTCTTATAAATTGTCATTTTTGTTCATTTCCTGCTAGAAAGTAATCTAGACCAGATTAGGGGTAAACCAGCGTGTTGAATTATTCGTAGAGATCTCATCTCTCATTAGGTTCAATTTTTATGAAAACTGAATGGGCCCCGCTCCGATCCGATAAACGGAGAGCAAGCAGTCCGCTGTGCCTGATAACATTGCTGAATTCGCTTCCGTCGGACGTTGCAAGAGAAGGCGAAACAAGTTTACCTAATACCCATTTTCTCCAAATTAAAAAAAAAAAAGCAAGCTACGCAAAACGTGTCTAACAAAATACGCCACATTTACACCCAATGGTTGAAAAGGAAGTTCTAAGCACTGGGTAACTAAGACCGCCCCGTGGAGCTCTTTCTAAATAGATGTCACCTACCCAACTCGGCGAAAGATCACACTGAGCCGCCCTACGGTTGAAGGAAGAGGAAGCCCGACCCGAAAGCTTTGGTTATCTTGCGCTTCCCTTCCAGGAAGCCTCTAAACCGCGGGCCGACCTCTCTCCGGCCACGCACGTGCGCTGCGGCTGGCGGAGGGCATGTGCGCCGAGCTCACCAGGCTGGGGACTGGGCGGGCTCAGCAGGGCGGTGCTGCCCTCCGCCGGGGAGGATGAGTTATACAACGGCTCGGAGTTGCATAAGCGCCCGAGCCCAGAAATAGTCGCGGTGGCCTGCTCGGGTGGTTCCAGGCAGGGAGCGCGCGCCGTCCGATTCTCCTCCCCCTTGACCCCACTGCCGTCTGCACCACCGGGGACCGCCCGAAGCAGGGCTGGGGGCGCTCCTGAGTGACCCGGCCCTCTAGCGCGAGGGTCCGAGGCCGGGCTGGGCCGTGGGCGGAGGCGATGGAAGGCTACCCTGGGACGATTTCCCGCGCCGCCTGCTTTCGCGGAGCCTGAGTTCGACCATGGAGCCATAGCAGCCGCAACCCCCCCACTGCTGCGGCCTCCGCCACAGCCGCCACACCCACTTGGCTTCTTGGCGGCGATAATGGAACTGGGGCCGGCCACCGGGCAGCCGGCGCAACAATATGCCCACCATCCCCAGGCCCTGTCGGGCGGCGGTCCCTGCCCGGAGATGCTGCAAGTGGCCGAGGAGGCTTTCCGAGGCGGACAGTTCGCGCTGGCGGCCGAAATCCTGAGCTCGCAGGTGGCCGAGCTGCCGCAGCCCGAGCGGGGCCTCTGCCTCCGCCAAGGGGACGCGTTGGCCCGCGCGGGGTGCATGGCCGAAGCGTTGGACTCGTACAGCGTCGCCGCTAGATTGGCCCGCTTGCGGCCCGAGGAGTTACGCGAGCTGACCGAGAGTTTTGCTCTTCTCGTCCGCGACAAGGAACTGCGGCTGCCTCCCTGGCAGGGCCCTGGGAGCGGCGGCGGGGGCACCCCGGAGGCGGCTGACCCGCTGGGGGACCCCGCTTGCTGCCGCCCTCCGGAGCCGCTATGCTGCCCTTCGTGCCTGCGGCTCCTCCACGAGCCGGTGACTCTGCACTGCGGGCACACCCACTGCAAGCGGTGCGTCCGGAGCGGCGGCGGGCAGTGTGTCCGCTGCCCGCTCCGGCGTCCCACCTCAGCCTGTGCCTCTTCCGCGGCCTCCAGTACGGCCGGGCAATCCCCCGCCGACCTCCGCGTCAACGTGGTGCTGGGCAGCTTGCTAGAAAAATGGTTCCCGGCCGAGAACAGAGCGCGCCGGCTGTGCGCCGAAGGGGATGCCTTGCAGGAGAAGCAAGATCTGGCGGCCGCTTTGGAGAAGTACGACCAGGCCCTTGAACTCGGTGAGTGCCCGTTCGCCTCTCCCCCATTCATATCGTACTCGTCTTGCTGATTTCCCTCGGTCGCCGGTATCAAGCCAATTTTAGAAAAGATTAGCGCGACATTTAAACCTCAGTCCTGTAACAGTAATAAGCCGACTTTTTTGGTTCACAAAGAACGGAAGGGGTGGTGGTGAAAAAATAGGCCGATTTGTATTATTGTTTGCTCTTAGTTAGGAAACAGGTTAGTGGGGGAGGAAACCTGTGCGCTGTAATCAGTCTCCCAGAGTGAGCTAGTATAACTTCTTAGGCAATAACCATATCTTGGCACATGCCACACTTGCAGAGTGTTAACAAAGTTGTTCTATTTTTTTATTTGAGAGTCTGTAGTTTGATGTAGTGTTTCAGACATAATATGGTTCTTAGAAGTATTCTATAGGTTTGACTATTCTGTGCACCTCTCTCTCTGTTAACTGCTGTATCCTAATAAAAAACCCAAACTTAGTTTAGATCACTTTTCCTGCAATACAGGCTTGTGTGATGAATTTTTAGAAAAGGAAAAGCATCAGATAAATATGTTTGGAATGCAGTCCTGTTTAGAAGTGTGACACAGATCTGAAAATGTAACATGAGAAGTTGATTCATTCTATCACATTTCAGAATTCAATGACATTGGTAGGTATTGTTAAAAATTTGAATAGGAGAAGGGGTGAATGTGATTTTTTAATTATATTTGCTGAATATCTTAAGAGCCAGCATAAACTGATTTGCATTCTTCCACATACATCATAGAAACAGCCAAAGAGTTTCCTAGTTATGCAAACAACTCTCTTTAGTCTGACAATTACAATTGTAGAATGACTCCTTGTTAAATATAGTGTAAGAAATGTACTACTCCAAAACTGACATGAACTTGTGTGATATTTACATTGAAATCTTTTTGTAAGTTGTTACATTTCTTGGTGTAAGTGGCAGCTAGATATTCTGGGTCTGATATGTGAATTAGATGTGAGTTAGTAAGAAAGAATTCTAGTTGTCTATTTGTCTATTATATAAAACATTAAAACAATGAAACAGCACTGTGGAAAAGTTAGTATATTGGAAATGGGAATGACATAGTACACCTGAAACAGCACTTCTTGTGCACTCTCTTTTCATAGATTTTTACCTAACATCTTTCTCCTGCCAACTAATAATAGCCAATCTGATTTTCATTATCTGTGTTTCCATTAGTCATAGAAGTAGCTGGAAATGAGTGCCACAAGTATGGGTATCAGGGAGGGGGAGGAATTATGAAACATGCACAATGATATCATCACATAAGTGCCACAACTTACATACATGCATCAAATATTGAGTGCAAGGACGTAAGCATGGCATATGTATTATGATATCATTGTAATGTACTGTTATTTTACCACCACTTCAATTTGCTGCAGATGCTACTGAGCCCCCTTCCTTTGGAGCAGAATTCCTAGAACAGCATTCTGTTAACAGATATCCTCCAACTTTATTTATTTATTTATTTATTTATTTGACTTATATGCCGCCCTTCTCCCCAGACTCAGGGTGGCTTACAGCAGAAATACAAGTACAAAAATATATAAATCATTTAAAATAGTAATACAGTATAAAACTATAAACTATACCCACTCATACAACATACAATCCCAATCAAAAGCCCAGGGGCAGAGCGCCGCTCACACGCCCCAAGCCTGTCTGCATAGATGTGTTTTTAAGAGTTTTCGGAAAGCTAGGAGGGAGGGAGCAGTACGAACCTCTGAGGGAAGTTGGTTCCAGAGGGCTGGGGCAGCAACAGAGAAGGCCCTAACCCTAGGTCCCGCCAAACGGCACTGTCTAACAGACGGGACCCGTAGGAGGCCAACCCTATGTGCCCTAACTGGTTTCTGGGATTCATGGGGCAGAAGATGGTCCCGCAAGTATCCTGGCCCATTGCCATATAGGGCTTTATAGGTCATAACCAACACTTTGAATTGTGTTCGGAGACCAATTGGTAGCCAGTGCAGCTCACGAATGGCTGGAGTGATATGAGCATGTCTTGGGAGACCCAAGACAGCTTGCGCGGCCGCATTCTGAACCACCTGCAGTCTCCGGACATTCTTCAAAGGTTGCCCCATGTAGAGAGCATTACAGTAGTCGAATCTTGAGGTGACAAGGGCATGGGTGACTGTGAGGAGTGACTCCCGGTCCAAATAGGGCCGCAACTGACGCACCAGGCGAACCTGGGCAAATGCCCCCCTCGCCACAGCCGAAAGATGGTATTCTAAACTTAGCTGTGGATCGAGGAGGACACCCAAGTTGCGAACCCTCTCCGACGGGGATAAAACTTCCCCACCCAGAGTGATGGACGGACAGATGGAATTGTCCTTGGGAGGCAGAACCCATAGCCACTCCGTCTTGTCGGGATTGAGTCTGAGCCTGTTGGCACCCATCCAGACCCCAACAGCCTCCAGGCACCGGTTCATCACTTACATTGCACACATCATTAGATGAATGATCATGCTAATGAAGATCATGGGAATTACAGTCAAAAATATCTGGAGACCAGCAGGTGTGAAATACCTGCTTTAAAGTGTGTGTGTCCCTGTGTTAAGATGTAACTTCATTGCCAATCCTCTTAATTCAGACTAAAACATCTAAGAATTTCCTCAACTTTCTTACAATTCGGTTGCAACAGAATTTGTCAACATTTTTATTATATGGAATAGGCTAGTATATTTAAATACAAATTCAGTTCAGATAACAAGACTTGAAACAATGAGTATAGAATTGCAGCTGACAAAAATAAAATAATTTTCACCATTTTCACCATTGTAACACAATAGGAAAGAAAAGAAGTGTGATATAGTCTATACTGCAAAATACAGACATTTTGAATATTTTGGTCTTGAATGCTGCTTATGAGATTTGATGTAGGCTTCTTATTCAATCATCTAGTCACTAAATTTTACAGGTCAATCTAACCTTTGAAATGTAAGCAGAGAAAAACACTATTAGTGTTCTGACATGCTGTTCTAACTGAGCTCTTCCTGGCTAACTTAATAGACTAGGGAAGAGTCTTATATAGAAGGAGGCATGCTTGTTTTTTCTGTCTGCTGTTTTTGTTCTTCCCATTAGACAGAAATGTTAACGTATTAGCTCAGCGGTTCTCAACTTGTGGGTCGTGACCCCATTTGGGGTCGAATGACCATTTCACGGGGATCGCCAAACACCGCAGTCCGCCATATTTTTTTTGCCGGCCATTTTTTTTTGGTCGACCATTTTTTCCCCTTTGCGATGCGGGCTGTCGCGCCGCGCATGCGCGACGCGGGCCCGCCATTTTTTTTTGGGTCGGCCATTTTTTTTTGGTCAGCCATTTTTTTCCTTTGCGATGCGGGCCGCCGCGCATGCGCGATGCGCCCCGGGGTCACGCTGTGCATGCGCGATGCGCCCTGAGGTCGCGCCATGCATGCGCGATGCGCCCTGGGGTCACACCACACATGCACAATGCGCCCCGGGTTGCGCTGCGCATGCGCAATGCGCCCCGGGGTCGAGCCCCGGAAAAGGTTGAGAACCGCTGTATTAGCTACTTTAATTGAACTGTTATTTTCCATTAGTTTCCAAATAGTTGTATCATTGTAGAACACATGTGCATTTTGGAAAACTAAGTGTTTCATGACTTATGTTGTTCACCCCAAGAAAAGTTTAGATCTCTGTAAGTTTAGATCTCTGTAACATGAACATCAAAATTATCTTTGTAAATTTAATAGGCAAATAGTTTAATTGTTTTATATAGGAATTTTCCCTCTGACATTGCTAATAGAAAGCTTTTTCACAGTCATATTGGAAAAAGCATTTAGAACAGGCAATGTCAAACTTGTGACGTCACGTGACATATCGGGACTTCTTCCCCATTGCCGGCAATGAGGTGAGTGCGGTTTCGGCGTGACGCATCTGGCATGCAGGCCAGCAGTTTGACATGCCTGATTTAGAACAATGTTAGGTTTTTTTCAGTTTTGTAATTTGATAAGAAATATATGGATAAAGTTTTGGGGAAAAACATGATTAAAATGCTACAACCTATGAAATTATCTTATCTCCTCCCTTTTTCCAAATACGCAATGAGGGTGCCCCTTTTTGATGAATGATTCTTATGTTAATCTTCAAAACCATAAACACAGGTTAGGATGATTTTATGATGAACATAGGTCGTTCTTAAATTTAAATGCTATTTTGGCAAAACTCTGATATGCATGCAATTACCAATGAACACTTTTAAAAGTGAAGTGTTAGGCGAACATAAATATAATTCTGAAAAAAACAGTCATTTGATTTCAGTGGTTTTTTATCTTACCTGCAAAAAGTATGGATTTTGAACAATTTTAGTGATTAGATGTTTGTGATACAAGAAAGACGAAGTTGCCAAAAAGTTCTTGCCAAAATGTTAGAGCCAAGTTGCAGCTGTGCTCAGCCAGATGTGAAGCCAGACCTAATTCTTTGATTTGTTTTTCTCATCCTAGTATTCCTAACATCTATTTCCAGATATGGCTATGCAGGATTAGAGAATGTATACCAAACATGGCCATCCCAGAAACTTCATAAGTTCTTCTAGAAGACACACATGCTTCCTGTACCAGGAGATTGCTGTAAAGTTTTGCCACTGATTGTCCAGGATAGTTCTCTCAAGCTAAGGAGAGCTTTGATTGTATTGGGGTAGCTGTCATCTTGACTTTTTTTTACCATATTTTGCAAACACTCCAGTCTACAACCCACAGTACTGTAGAATTGGGTGATAGGTATTTATCTTTGTCATTGCCTTTCAGTGCAATTTATATTTCAGATCATCTCCTTTCTTGCAATCATGTCATGTTGCCTCCAGATCCCCTCCAGTTGGGATTTTACCAGGCCTTGCTGACACAGTTCCTGGTGCCAAAGATATACATTGCTGTTGTTACTTAGGATGTAGCCATAGCATCTTTTCTTAAAAATAAAATGGTTGGGATTATAATGTGTTGGTGGGATTTCCCCCCCTTCTTAATATGTCTTTATGTTTAGATTGAAGACTGCTCAGATCCTTCAGTGGAATTTTCTCTTTATTTATATATGTGGGACAGAGAAAGGTATCGGGGATCAGGTTGGATCCCCATACTTCATTTTGAATTAAAGAAAGGCACAGATGCAGCTGCCGTTTCATGGTGAAGTAGTGATTTGTAGATTCTCCCTCCCTCAATTTTAGGCTATCAGGTATCTGATATAAACTCCAGAACTTTTTTGGCACAATGGTTGCTTATTAGATGAACAAAAGTATATTATTTCAGAATTACAAATGGAGCTGATTGTCAATGGCAGGGATTTCTTTTAAAATACTAAATAAGCTACAAATAAATGTTTACACAGAAGAGGAGATCTTGCAGAGCTGTTTCTCATTTGATTACTTGAAAGAATATAGTCTTAGATGTCTAAGCAATTTAAACTTAAGTTTAAGGAGCAAACCTAAGTGTCTGACACAAAAATTTAGTCCATTCAGTGATAATGTACCGGTATTTGACTTACTGTATTTATAATGTTTGGTGTTAAGCATGCCACAGATCTGGGTTTTTAAATAAATACATAAGAATGTGTCAGAGAAAGTCAATAAATCTTGCCACAGAACATTACCTAACTTTTGTTTAAATGTGATTAGAGCTACCTTGTGTACATAAGATAGAGGATATGTGGAAACGCACATTATTTACGACAGGTTTTACCTACATTCTAGAGGATTATGTACTTTTTACATTGGAAAGCAGAAGGTCTAATAAATGGGATCCAATGGAAAACAAAGCTTGAATTAATCACTCTGTATCAAGTTATCAACAGTGAAATGCTTTACTGCCTTGCAGTTTATGACTCATCCTGCAGCATTTCTAGAAAAGCCTTTTCCGGTTTATGATGAAAACAGCCATATATAAAATGTGTTGGTACTGCCGCTTTGAGACAAAATAGACAGATTCATTGCAGGACCATTACCTTTGACCTCTGCTGGTAAAACATCCATAGTGATTTACTTATTAATGATTTTATCCAAAGTTGCTAACCTTTGCAAGCTTATGTAACAAATATACAGAGTAAACAAGGGCTAGTTAAGTCAGATAACAATTACCCTTGAAATTTCCTTTATTAAGGAAATAAAAATCTTTTGTTCAGACTCTGTGTAAGGAGGATGGTTTCATATGCATTATGCAGAAGCAAAGCTAGGATTAGTTCTGAGTATAGGGTTTAACAGAACTTTATAGTTAAACAATGTTCTAAGGTAAGTAATGATTCCTGAATGTTGGCATAGCTGTATCATTATAACTGTATATGTACTTATTTACCAAAGAAGGATGTGGAGGTCAGATGACTACAAATAAAACTGGATGCCTTTGAAGATCAGCCTTTGCTGTTACTGGAGAAGAGCATTCATTCATTCATTCATTCATTCATTCATTCAATTTGTATTGCCGTCCATCTCAAACCAGTAACTCTGGGCAGCATACAATCATAAAGACAATTTAAACAATACAAAAGAGAAATTAAATTCAATTAGCAGCCAAGAAATATTTTAATCCATCAGTGTCAACATAAATCAGGAAATGGGGCCCTTCACAAACTTGGGATCTCAGGCTGGGTACATAGCCAAGTCTTCAAGTCTTTCCAAAAGGCCATCAGAGTTGGGGCTATCCTAATATCTGGAGAGAGACAGAGATTAAAGGGCAATGGCTATGAAAGAAGGTATGTCTCCTGATTCCTTCAGCCAATATTCCCTGGCTGATGGACCTGAAGAATGCCCATCTTGCCATACCAGATTGGGCTGGTAAAAAAACTGGGAGAAGAATAACCTGGCTCAAGACATGAAGGGCTTTAAACAGTGACAACCAGCACATTGAATTGTGCCCAGAAGCACATTTGCAGCCAATGCAGCCCCTGAAGCAGTGTTATAGCCAACACCATTTACGACCTATACAGCTGCATTTTGTACCAGCAAAAGCTTCTAAATGCTCAAGGGCAGCCCATGTGGAGCATATTACAATAGTCCAAATGGGAGGTAACAAATACAGTGAGCAGAGCCTGCTGGTCCTAGAATGGGCACAATTGGTGCACAGCTTGAAGGTGTGCAAAGACTCTCTTTGTCTGCCATGGTTACCACTTGCTCTTCTAGCAGGAGCCGCGAGTCCAAGAGGGCCCTCAGATTGTGCACCAAGCAGGATTAGAGGTGAAAAAACTTTGATACCAAAAGATCCAACATTCAAAGCCACTTTTCTGGCTGACTTCCTGTACAGCCTTGAGAAACATTGCCTCCAGCCTTGAGGAAGATTGTTTTTGGTAGCTTTCTAGCTGAGCTTTGCATCAGTTGGGCACATCTGTTAGCAACAGTAGGGAAAGGTAAGTAAACTTGGGCAAGGTGGGGCAAAAAGAAGTCCACGCCTCTTGGTAGTATGGGGGGGGGAGGGAGAAGATCTGCATGCCACTGGGCCTAGCCTGCTGAAGCTTTCCATCTGTGGTGGGCAGGAGAAGGGCCTTGGGAATGGAGGTGGAAAGCCTACATGCTATTGGTCCTAGCCAGCCAACACTTTCTGGTCCACAGCAAGTTTCCATATGCCAGTAAAACTTGCCAGCAAAGGCCTCTTTGCCGGGAGGGGGGTTGCAACACTCCTTGGTTGTAAGGGTGGGCACATTGCTAATCACCCAAACGTTGATCACATGACCATGGGATGCTCAATGATTGGAACTTTAGGTAGGGGTTGTAAGTCCCTACAGTACCATTGTAATTTCAAACAGTTGCTGAATGAATGGTCATAAGTTATCTGTACAATAAGAGAATCCCAGTTCCACCAGGACATTCTTGTTATTGTAACTGGCATGTCTTTCAGAAATCGTGTGAATGGATGGGATTGTCTGATAGTACTAAAGAAGTTGCTTTTTCAATATATTTTTCTATCCACATTGCTATAAATAGGACCCCTGCTAGCTATTGAATTCCTAGACAGCTTTGTATAATTTGGATCTTGATTGTTTCTCCCATCAGGCATTCCTGTTGCAAATAATTGTCTTCTCACAGGTTCTCCAGTACAGTAGATGGAGAATCCACCAATGGGTTTTCTCTGTCTGCCTGCTCTTGAGACCAAGTAGCCAAACTTGACACGCCCCTCTTGCTAGGAGATCCAGTCTTAACTTGGTCTCAGCTCTTGAAGACGTCTCAGGTTTGGCTCTCAGCAGATAGCAGGTTAGAAAAACTCCATTGGTGAATTCTCTTCCCTATACCTTACTTAAAATTAATTGGCTTTCCCTTTAACAAATTTCCCCACAAACACTGGGCTCAGTGTTCAATTAAATTTATTTGAGGTGTGTGGGATGGAAGTGGTGGGGGGAGGTCTTGCAGCTTCCCTGCGTTCCTTTCCCCAGGGCTCTGGGGAAAAGCTTCCAAGCAGGGTCTGCTTGGAACTTTTTTCCAGATTCCCTCTCTCCCTTCTCCTTCGCCCTCGCTGCAGGTCCATGACTTCGGATCGTTTTCAAAGCTTCCCAGGCAGCTGGGAACAGTCACGGGCGCCATTTTGGTTGCTGAAAAAAGGCAATGAAGCCTAATCAAGCCCCTTCTTCGTCTGCCGACTTGCAGGCAGCTCTAGGGCGATTAATTTCGGCGCAATGCACCGCACTGCCTCCGCAACCTACAAGGAGGCCGAGCACAGCCCCGGGACTGAAAGTTGAGGCCGTGGAGATCGTTCTTAAGAGAACAAGTCACAGCCGCCATTTTGAATTACGGAAAGGGACGAGGAGGCCGTTTCGGCCTATATTACTGTTTTCCCTGCGGCCCTAATTCAGTCGGCGGCCCGCCCACGGCTCCTTTAAAGCCTTACCTCTGCCTCAATTGCTACCTTTGGGGGGCCTAGTTACGGGATCACCCCCTTAACGACCACCAGTTCGGATCCACGTGGGTGGGGCCTAACAAGGCCTATGAAGCCTACTCTCCGTAGTTAACGGCCACCTTGTACTCCACGTGCACACACCTTAGGCCCAAGTATACCTATTTACAATACTTGGCCCGGCTTAAGCCACATCTGGACTGTGTTTCACTGACCCTACATACATAACCTGATTAGCCGCCAATTGAGATTGATCCTTCCCTTGTCAGGACCTTTTGTCCACGCAGGCCTCTAGCCCTTTTGGGGGGTTTCCTTTTTTCCTTTTTCTTTTACTGGTGCACCTTGACTGGCCACCTAAGGCCTCCGGGCAGAGCCCAGAGAGTGGCCCCAAACGTGCCTTCGGCATCTGACTCAATTGCCGTGACCTAGACCCAGAGAGAATTTTTTTCTGGTTGGGTGGTCAGGGGAACAGTCTTGTTGCTTCTTCCAATCTCGCTCCCGCCAGCTACTTGCCTGCCAGAGCTATTATCTCACTTGTTTGGGATTGCTCAACCAGGATGGAGGGCTCCTCGATGCCTCAAACCTCGAGTACCATCTCTCCATCCTCTGTTTACGGCTGCCACACATCTTCTGAATAGGGGGCGGCAGGCAAGTCCAAATCCAAGACGAAGCACACGCTTAAGAAGCCTTCCAAGCTGGCGGAGAAGCAAGCCAGCCGTAGGCACCAGGCCCTGGAGAAGGAGTTCTCCAGGGCACAGAGGCAGGCCGGATTGGATCCTGCTCAATTGGCGGCCCCTAAAGTTGATCTTCCCTTAGGTCCCTCAACTTCAGCTCAAGGCGTGTGGTCCCTCTCAGAGACACCGGTCACATTGGGTTCTCCATCCGCACTGGCTCAGCACGCCACTATGGCTCCAGCCCCAGCCCCAGAGGCCACATTTACCCCCACGGCTGCAGGACTCGGGACCGGACATCGCGGATATTTTTTCCAACGGCCGCCTGGAAGCCTTGCTTTCCAAGGTCATGGACCGAGCGCTAGCGCAGCGTTCCTTTCATACACCAGATCAGGGGGCCTCCACGTCAGCCATGCCATCTTATGATCCCCCTGCGGAGATCCCCATGATTCAGGAGCCCACTTCTCCAGTGCACTCCTCCATGAGCGGTTACTCTTCCCCTCAAGGTGAGGAACAGCCGGACTTTAATCTGTCAGAGGAGGAAGAACTTCCTCCTGAACCCTCTCCTTCAGGGGGCCTATTTAATCCAGCCCTATTTCTCACACTGTTGCACAAGGCCACATCAACGGCCAACATCGGATCCGATCAGTTCCCGCAACCGCAGGCCACATCGGATTCCAGCCCCAATCCTATCTTTTTTGAAACAGTGGCAACGGAACACCGTGTCCCGTGCCCCTCCATTTTCCTCAAAGGAATCAAGAAACAATGTAAGCGGGACCGATAAAAAGCTCTTTAGCACTTCCATAGACCTCACTGATGCATTGGAGGTCCCAAAGGTTGATGAGGCCTGGATCCCTCTGGTTTCCCAGACTGCGATAGCTGGGGACCTGTTGGAGGCGCTAAAGGCGGACAATAAAAAATGGGAGAAGACCTTCCGGAGGACCCATCAGTCTGCAGCATGGGCAATTAAAACGGCTACTTGCGCGTCCTTTTTTGTTAGGACTACTCTTTTATGGTTGCGCCAGTTACAGGCCAGAGTTCCCACTGAGGACATTCGGACCCACCAGGACCTAAGTAAAATGGTGGCGGCCACAGTACGCGGCGGATGCCACTCTTCAGTCAGCCAATTTTGCCTCCAGGTCCATAGCATCCAATATCACCGCCAGGCGGATGCTGTGGCTCAAACACTGGCAGGCTGATGCCAGGGTCAAATGGCGTCTAGCGACGGCCCCTTATCTGGGTAACTTATTCAGGGAGGCCCTGGCCGCGTACCTTGTTGAAAATAAGGATAAGCACAAGGTCATGGCCCATTTGAACAAAAAGCCCGACAAGCGCCTCACTCCATATTTTTGCAGGCAGTCATTTCGGCCAGCAACAGGTACAATAGTCGCTCAACCCTCCCGCTCATACACTCCCAGACAGGAGAGGCCGTATGACCGTCTCTATGACAGGCCCGGGTTTCGACCCAGACAACAGGGCCAGACTAAGCGGCCATTTCGAGGGGCAGGACACCCCTACAGGAAGTCCAAGTGACCCCTGCACAAGTCTTCCAATCGGGGGAAGGCTAACCCACTTTTTCCCCCAGTGGGAACTCACTTCCACAGACAGCTGGATTTTACAAACCATCCAGTTCGGTCTATCTCTAGAGTTTCTAGCCACACTCCCGGACCGATTCATTGCTTGTTCCGTCTCCAGGGAACCACTCAAACAGGGCCTCATGCAGGAGGCCATCCAACACCTTCTAGAAATTCAGGCCATATAACAGGTACCGTCAAACTACAAGGGCAGGGAGTTCTACTCCATCCCCTTTGTGGTCCCCAAAGCCTCAGGAGGGTGGAGAGCGATCTTGGACCTCAAACTTCTCAACCATTACATCACTTACAAAAAGTTCAAGATGCACTCTCTCCAGTCCATCCTGGGGGGGCATCAGACAGGGAGACTTCCTAGCGTCAATAGACCTCACGGAAGCGTACCTTCACATTCCCATTCATCCAGCACACCGATGGTTCCTAAGGTTCTGCTACAGAGGCAGGCATTTCCAGTACAAGGCCCTTCCTTTCGGCTTGTCCTCGGCACCCAGGGTGTTCACAAAGGTCCTGGCCGTGTTAGCCACCCAGTTGAGGAAAATACCAATACGTGTCCAGTGTTACCTGGACGGCATCCCGATTCAAGCATCCACATTCCAGGCAGCTCAGGAGGACGTAAAAAGCACCATTCAGGTCCTTCAACAACATGGCTTCTCGGTAAATTTTCAAAAAAGCCAGACAGTCCCCTCGTCCAGGCTTCTACACCTGGGTGCCATCATAGACACCACAAACTGCACGGTTCGTCTATCCCAGGAGCGAATAACCAGAATCAAAGACCTGGCCCATCAGGTGCACAGGAAACACTCAGTTCCATTGGTTCTACTATCACAATTGTTGGGAAAGATGGTCTCCTGCATAGCCATTGTTCCCTGGGCCAGACTTCACTTGTGGGACCTCCAATGGTTCCTGCTTCCGTTCCAGTGGGCAAATGCCAGCGCATCCAACCGCCAGGTCAGGGTATCGATCCACATTCGCAGGGCACTGCGCTGGTGGTTCTCACAAGCAGTGACCAAAGGCTCACCCTTCAAGGAACCGGATCGCATCACGATCACAACAGACGCCAGTCTGTTCGGCTGGGGAGCCCATCTACAGTTGCAATATGCTCAGGGCCGTTGGTTCCACGCAGAACTGAGACACAATATCAATTGGCTGGAGCTCAGGGCCATTCACCTAGCTCTACGCCAATTCAGACACTGGATCAGGGGTCGCCACGTTCTGATACTCACAGACAACGTGGCCTCCAAGGCGCACGTCAATCGTCAGGGGGGCACCAGATCCAGGGCCCTCATGTCCGAGGCACGGCTCCTGGGTTCCTGGGCTGAATCCAACCTAGCCTCGATCAGGGCCGAACACATCTCGGGGGTCATGAATCGGCAAGTGGATTTTTTAAGTCGCTCCATGGTCGATCCCTCGGAGTGGGGGTTGCATCTGGATCTCTTCTCTGAGATCTCCCACAGGTTCGGCCAGCCACTATTAGACCTGTTTGCATCGTCAACCAATGCCCAACTTCCCAGGTACTACTCCCATTACTTCCTGCCAGGGGTGGAGGGGACGGACGCCCTGCGGACTCAGTGGCCACCAGGCCTCCTTTATGCCTTCCCTCCCCTCCCACTCATACCGGCGACCTTCCGCAAGCTGCTCCAGGAGCAGGTGGAAGTAATCTTTGTGGCCCCTTATTGGCCACGGAGGCCATGGTTTGCCAACCTGGTGAACCTTTCCCAGTGTCCCCCTTGGCGAATCCCCCCTCATCGCGTGTCATTACACCAAGGGACCATCCAACACCCGGACCCTCAATGGTTACAGTTGACCGTCTGGCACTTGAGTGCAGTATAATGACTCAAGAACTGTTTTCCCCTCGAGCCATTGACATGATTCAGGCCTCTCGTCGGCCAGCAACCAATCATATTTATAATTCCACTTGGAAGAATTTTTGCCATTGGTGTCGCGGGAGACATATGAATATTTCCAAATTGACCATTCCTCAAATAGTAGATTACCTTTTGGACGGCCTGGACATCTACAATACTTACTTGCGCGGATTCAGTTCCCTTGGCTCACCATCCCAGGATTTGCGCCTTTATCAAAGGTGCGTGCAACACCAGGCCTCCCGTGGTACACAGGTACCCCTCGTGGGAATTGCCCCGTGTCCTTCGTGCTCTAACTAAACCACCCTTCGAACCCATAGCAACTATTCCCTTGTGGAATCTGTCCCTTAAGGGGACAGCCTGGTGTATTTCTGAACTAGCCGCCTTTGCATTTTCCACAGCGATAGGGTGGTTCTTCGCCTAGATCCCACCTTTGTACCCACAGTGAACACGCTCTTTCATAGAGCACAGGAAGTGATTTTACCAAATTTTTGTCCCAATCCCTCCCGTGACCTGGAGCGGCAGTGGCACATGTTGGACGTCCGCAGGGCACTGCGGCATTATATGAAGCGCACAGAGCCTTTTCGTAAGTCTGAGGCTCTGTTCGTTTCCTTCCGCCCGGCTTCACTGGGCCACAGGGCTTCCGCTGATACTATTGGCAGGTGGATCAGAGCCTGTATTGCAGAAGCGTATCAATTATCTTCCCTGCCGGCTCCACGCCATCTTACTGCCCATTCCACCCGCAGTGCTGCGACTTCTGCGGCATGGGCCACTCAGGTGTCCATTGGGGAGATTTGCAGGGTGGCGACATGGTCCTCGCCCTCCCCGTTTATTCGCCATTACTGAATTGACCGCTTTGCTTCAGCGGACGCCTCCTTTGGTCGGAGGGTCCTCTAGCAGGTGGTCTCCGGGGACACCATTCTTTTTCCCACCCAATGGGACAGTGAGGCTTTGGTATGTCCCATTGGTGGATTCTCCATCTCCTGTACTGGAGAAGGGGCATTGTCTTACCTGAACGCCTTTTCTCAGTACTGAGATTGAGAACCCACACCCACTCTTTAGGTCAGTTAGGCCTTATTTAAGGGTTTGAGAGCCAACACCTTCAGCCACTTTGCCCTCGTTAAGACTGGATCTCCTAGCAAGAGGGGCGTGTCAAGTTTGGCTACTTGGTCTCAAGAGCAGGCAGACAGGGAAAACCCATTGGTGGATTCTCCATCTCCGTACTAAGAAAAGACATTCAGATAAGACAACACCCCTTTTCTCCTTTTCACCCAGTTTGCTTTAAGACACTCAAAATCTGAACTACTTAGGAATTGATTTACTACAGCTTTCCTTATGTTGCTGGCATTGGTATTTGAACTAAAAATAATAATAGAGTATCAAAATAACAAAAATTTCATTCATTTTGTCTTGAATTCTTTCAGGGAAGGTATTTGAATGAGTTATTCTTTATTTATTGTCTATCTGTGTTGATCATTAAAAATAAGATTAGACAATTTTCAGTATTAATTACAATTAATTTCCCCCTCTCCTCCCATTTTGAAAACTGAACTAAATCTTGTTTGGCTTTGTCTGCTATTGTGTAAGAGATATTATTCCATTTTGGGTGCCATTTTATTGATCCCTATATGAGAAATCCACACTCAATAAATCAGCATATGAGAACTGCTATATTTAAACATTTAAAAATAGGTTCATACATGGGCCATGCAGTCAAATAATTTAAAACCTGTAGTTAGCAAAACTAGCTTCTCCCTCTTTTTTGTTGTTTCTGAATAAGAATTCATGTTTTTGAGATTGTTTGCAAGAGGAGAAGTTTTGTTGCAAAATTGTGATTAAGCATGTAGAATTGTAAGTGCTTGATTCAGATTTTATTTATCTAATGTAATTATTTTGAGGGAAACCACATTTTTCATCCTCTTCTGTATTAGTAACACATCTTTCAGGGCTAATATGTCAGGATTATGAAATTAATATTTGAGGAATATTTGAAATATAATACAGTATATAAATTTTGGCTATGAAATGCATTGCTAATGAGTTTTGATTTCACTATCACAAACTAGTAAGAGATTATATTTAAAAAAAGGGATAATGAGCATCCTTCCAGGGTCAATCCAAGTGGTACATAATATTATTTTAAAACTGTGGTAAAAATGGTAAATGATAAAAATAGATCATAGATTTTCACAGCGTATGTTTATTGATAACTTTCTGATAATGCTCTTCGAGACCGTTAATATGAGCAGGGGAGTCTCCATATGTAATAATTGTCTCATAGGCCATTACATGGAAACAATTTTGCAAGTGATATAGTAGTAAAAACAACAATAAAGATCAATTAACAATGTATAGTATGGCAGACAATACCTTACATAAAAGGGCTCTCTAATTCAGTCCTGACAGGACAATGGGTATATGGCTGTGTTCTCTTAGCATACTAATAGCATAAAGAAGTCTCAGTTCTGAATCTATCCATTATCTTTGCCTCTACATTTCTACTTTTTATTTTTTGGTAGAGAAATGGCTTGCCCCTGTGTTCTTCCAGGAAATCTTTGACTATTCCAGAGCCTAGCATTTCCTGATATAAATCAGATCTTTATCCCATGTTGTTTCAATGGTATCTGTACCATTTCCTTCTTAAGCCATTGTGTTTCCTTCTGCTCTCCTAAATCCAGAAAGGCTGTACCATTTCAATGGCCAGATTTTTCCATGGCTCTAAGGAGACAGTTTCCTTTGGTGTTGCCTTTTTTATTTTTCCCAAAGCTGCTGAAATCAGCTGAGTCAGACTGTCTAGACCAGCGGTTCTCAACCTTTTTCTGGCCGCGACCCCAACCTGCGCCACGCATGCGCGGCGCGACCCCGACCTGCACCGTGCATGTGCGGCGTGACCCCGACCTACACTGCGCATGCGCGGCGCGACGACCTGCACCGCACATGCGCGGCTACCCCGCGTATGTGCGGTGCAGCGCCGCGTATGCACGGTGCTGCCCCCTGCGTCGGCCGAGGCGAACGGGCGGCGGCAGGCAGGCCGGCCCAGGTGTTCAGGTGCTCCTGGGCGGCTGCGGCTACGACGGTGCAGGGCGACCATGGGCTGGGCCACCAGCTGGCCTAGCCCAAGGGAGGTAAGACACCCGCCGGGCCCCACGTGCGCCAAAAACCCTCCCTGCGCCCGCCGCTGCCCCGCTAGCCTTGCCTTCGCTGCCACCCATTTGGGGCGGCGGCAGGCAGGCCCAGGTGCTCCTGGGCGGCTGCGGCAGCGACGGCGCAGGGCGACCAAGGGCTGGGCCACCAGCTGGCCCAACCCACCGGGCCCCACGCACGCCAAAAACCTTCCCTGCGCCCGCCGCTGCCCCGCTAGCCTTGCCTTCACTGCCGCCCATTTGGGGCAGCGGCAGGCAGGCCCAGGCGCTCCTGGGCGGCCGCGGCAGCGACGGCGCAGGGCGACCACGGGCTGGGCCACCAGCTGGCCCAGCCCAAGGGAGGTAAGCCACCCGCTAGGCCCCACGTGCGCCAAAAACCCTCCCTGCGCCTGCTGGCCTCCCACCACTGGCCCTCTTTTACTTACAGTTTTAGTAGTTGCTCAGCAGGGAGGGGTGGAAACTTCCAGACTGCTCGCCTTCGCTGCAGACAACTTGTAGCACCGTTTGCAGACTGGGACTTTTGGCGGGCTCAGCAGGGCAGAGATAGCCTGGACAATTCCTATTGGCTTTTGAAAGCCAATAGAATTAGACTCTATTCAAGAGAGTCTATTCTATTGGCTTTCAAAAGCCAATAGAATAAGAGGGAGTAGCACAGCTAAGGAAAAGGGGGAAAAATGGCGTAGCACAGCTAAGGAAAAGGGGAAAAAATGGCAGACTGCGTTGTTTGGCGACCCCCGTGAAATGGTCATTCGACCTCAAATGGGGTCGCGACCCACAGGTTGAGAACCGCTGGTCTAGACTTACTGAACATAAAAGCTGGGGCACTTTTGAGAAGGTTACATTACTTATGCTTTTTCCTCTCTAAATCACAGAGATTTAGTAGTGGGATATCTCTGCCTATTCCTGTTACTTAATTAAATTAGCTTAAGTATAAATCACCTTGCTTTACCCTTTTCTCTCAAGACAAGTCTTTGAAGAATTTTTTAGTAAGTAAGTAATTTTTAGTAATTTTTTAGATTTTTTTTGTGGTAACTACGTTGTTGTCTATCTGATGGCTTATAAAAGAGCATTAATGCTGAAATTTATAACCAGCCATTTCCCAGTCAGTATAATGAAATAATTATGGAAGTTGTACTCCTGTTATAGTTGAAGCATACCAAAGTGGGGAAAAGAGAAGATACACATTTCCCTGAGAATATTTCTCATTGAATTTATTAGAATTATTTCTGAGCAGGATATGTGTAGGATTGCCCAGTAAATAAAATATAAGCTTTCATTGTGACTTTTGATACTCTCAGTAACCTATATAGACTTTTTGAGTGTTTCCTGCTGTTTGCCTGTTGCTGTACACCATGTGCAGTTAAGATATTAATTATTGCCATTATTATTAACACAGGTTCAGAACAAGTTTGATATGAGGCCATTTAGAATAGAATATTTCAATCCATTAAGCAATTATCTTTTGATTGCGATATGTCAAATATGAAATAATTATCTGTGTCTATTACATTTATTGATAGGATTATGGCAAAGGTTTTTTCCTCCATCTCTGTCATCTTCCGTGACCTTGGAGTGATGGTAAACAAATTATTAATTTGATGTTTTAATAGGTCTTGTATTATAATTAATTGTTGGACATTGACCTTAATTGTAGAAAGATGGGATGTTCATGGGATATAATGTTTGATCATATTTGATTAATATCGAGCTCATCATTAATAGTTCTCCAGGCATTTATTCAACGTCAGAAAAGATTCCAGACATTTAGATATGTTATGAAATATAGACATTTTTTTCTTTAGTTGTAGAAAAAAAGACAGATAACCTAGACCAGGGATGTTAAACTGCTGGCCTGCGGGCCGGTTGCATCATGCAGAGGCTGCAGCCACCCCAGTTCCGGTGAAAAAAGTCATGATACGTCGCAACACGTCACGTGACGTGGTGAGTTTGACACCTGTGACCTAGACTTTTGTTGCCCTAAGTGGACAAATATTAATCACTCTGTAGATACTTTTCCCCCCGATCAACCAGTAGTGATCCATTGATTGTGACAGGAATTAACTGACCAGCTTGTCACCTGAGCCTGACATTACTGTAGATACTGGTACTTGTTTGTAAATATCATAATGTTCTGTTGTTTGCCTTGGAACCTGAAACTGCTTGCTCTTTACCTATTGCTTCTTGAGATAATTCTTTGCTACAGTTTAGAAGGGCATTATCATAGAGACAAGCGTTTTCCAAATTACTTTTAAGAAGAAAAATTAAATAAAATAACTCCATCATAATGCCTTGTAAAGTGTTGTTGGTTTTTTCCCTGCCATCAGTTCTAAGTTTAAAGATTATCCATTGGCAATCTGTGGAAAAGGAACTTCTAGGTGAGGGATAATCTAATGATTCCAAAATGAATTCCTAAAACTTCCTATTTTCAAAGAACTTTCAGAGCCAGTATACAGTAAGAGCAGATTTTGTACAGTTGCTGATAGACTTAACATCAGTCAGTAAGTTGGATGGACAAAGAGGCAGTTTGAAGAAATACAGTTTCCTCTGTTTACAAATATTTGTTTTTCTGGGTTACACACATTCTGAGAAACTATTCTGAACAACACTGGAAATTGCCTTCTCAAGTATGTGAATAACTTCCATGAAATCTATTGAAGGCTGAAATAGAGTTTGAATTCAAATTCCAAACCACATATTTTCTTCAACATAGCTGAATTTGCCAATTTCACAAAGAGAATTTGGGATAATTTGAGAAAAAAAATCTCCAAAAGCAAAACTGTTCCCCTAAAATCTGCAAGAAAGCAGACAGAAAAACTACTCTCTCTCAAGAATACACACAGTGCAAACTATGCTTCTCCCAAACAAACACAATGCAATTATACAGTGCAGGTATTTGATTGAATAATAACAGATCCCACCTCCCTCCCACTCTGCCCTGCCTTCCCCATGTGTCCTTGATTTTAATGCCCGATTTTAACTTTTTATCTTTTAATTATATATGTAACTGTACCATATGTAACTATGGTAAGATGGGCGGCCAATAAATTTTATAAGTAAGTAGGTAAGTAAGTAAAGTAAGTAAGTAAATACTAAAGATTGTACAACATAAAAACACATTTTTAAAAGAAAATAAATTATTCTCTCCCTTTTCAAAAGCAAATAATGCAATCACAAATGTCTTCTATAAACTGTAAATACACAAGCACAACCATTCCCTTAAAAAAAAAGAGAAGATAGCATTTGTGGCTCCAAAGCAGAGTGACACAATAAGCTCAGGAAACAACAGTAACAAGAAAACAACAACTAGTAAGCCTTTTCCTCTTGCTCCTTCTCAAATCATGCCAGCAACAAAGTTCCTCTTTTTTCTAGAAAGTTTTCTAGAAATAAATTGTGGCTGAACTTTTTACAAAGATCACCAGGTCAGGGGAAATGCTCAGGTGTTGAGTTGTCAGATCCCATAGGGGTGAGTCCAAGTCTTTTTTTTCCCTTCTGTGTGATCATTACCCACACTGTTTAAACAAAAATGATTGAAACCCCAGAGTTGAAAAAGTTTCCATGAGAAAGGGAATAGCTTTTGCTCCTTTTCATAGAGGGGTTTGTGTGTGTGTCTGTCTATCTCACTCTGCTGTTTATTCTTGCAAACCAGGACCCAGTTTCTGCCTCACAGTCATGAGCAAAGTAGGAGGGAAATTAATTTGCAAAGCAGCCCCACAATCCCTCTTTCTCTGTGGAATGTTTTGAACAGTGTTTTTTGTTGGGAGAAGGATGAAAAGATCAAGACAGAGAATGAGTAGTTTGAATCCCATAATTCTGATCAAGTCAGCTCCATCTTCTTCTTTTATTCTTTTTAATCTAAAGACTTGATTAAAATACAACATGGAAGTTTATACTTATATAATTTTGTTTTTCTTCCTTTGTTTGCTTTTATAGGCTTTATATAAACAGTATTCAGTGAGGCATTGACAAGGTGCTCCACATAGGAGTTTTGCATCCTTTGACCTAGTAAAATGTCTTTCCTTATTCCAGGTCACATGCTTTGGTCTAGTAAATATGTCTGTTCAGCTTTCTCTCCTGCCATACATAAAAGGTCCAAGACTCACCTGCAATACAAGAGTGTGGTCAAGATGCAGGCTCTATAGATCTGGATCTTTGTATGTTCTGTCAACTTCTTATTAAGCCATTAGAAGCCAACAGTATGCAGCTCATATTTTCAATATTCAGCAAGAATGTTTGTTTGATGGCTTTTGCTTTTAGGCCAGTTAGGCTTTTTTAAAAAAAAAATTTTTTGAGGCATTGTCATCATTAATGGAAATCCAGGATATAAATATTTTTAACCATATTACTTGAGCTGAGATTGCTTTATTGACACACTTTGATATTAATGCTCACTACCTATATTTTATTGATTTCCATAGCATTAACAATATGTATTATTGAACAAACTTTTTAAGCATATGCTTTAAGTCAACTTTCCCCAATTTGATACTGTTCAACTACCATCATCTTCAAACTAGCCAACCAGAGGACAACAGGTTAAGGAAGTCTAATTTAAATTGACTTCAACTATTAAAGACTGAAAGTAAAGATAATATGATCTTTATGTCATCCTCAGCTCCTGGTCAGTTCATGCACACAGCCTAGTAGTTTTCTTGGTGATGTTTTTTGCTGTTGCTTTCATCCACAGTAATTTTGATATTGTTATTCTTTTTATGTTCAGATATAACTCTGGGTTTCCTGGTGGTCTCCTATCCAAGATTAGTTTAATATGATTTGTCCAGATGGTTTAATAGGAAATAGTCACATCTGGGAAAGGTCTGTATTGGGGTATTTGGTGGGACAAAATATTACAATTGCAGATAGTGCAATTTAGTGACCATTCGAAGTTACAATGACACTCAAAAAAATGACCTACAACTCTTACAACATTCACAGCATCCCCTTGATCATGTGATCAAAGTTTGGGTTCCTGGCAACCAATACATATTTACAATGGTTGCAGCCTCCTGGAGTCATGTGATCTCCATTTGCAACCTTCCTAGTTGACTTCCAATAAGCAAAGTCAGTGGGGAAAGCCATATTAACTTAACAACCATGTGATTCACTTAACTGCAATGATTCACTTAACAACCATTACAAATAGATTGTAAAATCGGGTGTGACTCATTTAACCACCTTGCTTAGCAACCAAAATAATAATCTCAATTGTGGTTGGACCTCAAGGACTGCCTGTATGTGATTGTTTGTTTTTGCTCTACCCTGCTAATTGTGTTGCATAATTTAGATTGTAACCATTCTGCCAGAGCACTATCTTATCATATTTGTTTAAATATCAAGCATTTAAGTTATTGTTGAAAATGATGAAATTATTCCTATCTTTTTTATATTAGCCATTTATCTTTGATCCGAGTAAAGAATTAACAATGCACACAGGAATGAGCTAGAATGAATGAATGTTGAAAGAAGCATAGGATAACTGTTGGTTACTAGATAGCTTTCTCAAGTTACAAAAGTGTGTTTGTGTGTGCAGTCTGATTAATAAATTCCCAATGTAGCTTAACCTCAAGAACATATTACAGGTGAAGGATTTCCAGATTGATTGATTGTGTGTGTGTGTGTGTGTGTGTGTGTGTGTTATATTGTAGTGGTTAGAGCACTGCCTTTGACGTGGAAAACCAGAGTTGAAATCCTGGCTGGTAACTAACCATAATACTTCACTTGCCCACGTCAAATGTAAGATTGACATGAACTAGGAGAGTCATGCCAGTTTGGACGCCACCCAGATTAACAGGTTCATTTTAGATTTTGGGGAACCAGGTCAGTGACAATAGGTGGGCTACTGGAACAAGCCATACATGAATGAGACAAGAGAACCTAGAATTGATGGAATGCTATTACAACAGGAGACCTAATGAGTAAGGATATATGAATAAGTGTGGGTACCTGATATATAAATAGGCATGAGTTTGCTTGATGCACAACCAGGCACAAATGGTATCAACTGTTAAGATTGAGAACTATCATTCATACAGTGCATAGACCCATTTATTTGCATTTTGATAAAAAAATATCAACAATTAATATTGGAAAATCCAGGATCTCCTTGATACACAAGAACCTGACTTAATGTCTTATGAAATAAGTTATACTCTGGACTTAACTTTCTGTAATGAATGAAATGGAAATGATTTATAATTGGGGAAGACTTTTATCACTTCTATCATGGATATATTACTAAAAGCTTAAGTTGTTCTGATTCCTTTAGATTTCTAAGTGGCTTGTGATATTATTGATCATAATATGTAGGCCATCATTTCCATTGTTGTTTTGCAGGCTAGGTAAGATTCCAGAGGGTCCTTCATAAATGAGGGCATTACTTAATTGGAAGATGGTAAACATAACTGAAATGGAGAGGAAGCAAGGAAGCAAGGAAGTTTGCTGATACAAAACCCTTTTCTAGATTTAGATTATGCTGTTCTTGTATTTCAAGCAGAACATACTAATATTCCTGGATAGGGCACTATTTAAGCATTCCCAGTAATTATTCATGGCATATCAATTTGTCTTTCCAATTACATTGATCAACATTTTAAAAACATTTTGGATCAGTTGTGTATTAAATGTTCTCCAGCATAACGAATGGAGAATCCACAGATGGGTTGATCTTGCCTTTCTGCCCTAGAGACTAAGTCAATCAACCTTTGCCACGCCTCTCTTCCTCAGGCTAGGAATCCCCAGTTACAACTTAGTCTTAGCCCAAGAGAGATGTGGTGACGATTGGCTCTTGGTCTTTAGCGGAAAGGCTAAATGGTGATCCATCAGTTTGTACCCTTCCCTTCCATTTCCCTTTTCTGCGCTGATCTCAGCCCTGCATTTAAACCGCTCACTTTCAGAGCTGTTTGGCAGGCTTCGGCTGAAGCCTCAAGCTCTCCCAGCTCTCAGGCAGGCCAGAAGGCTAGCGGTCGCCATTTTGAGCATCGTGCATACCATTCCTCCTGGGTTGGGGGGAACCCTCCCAGCGGGCCTATTTTGACTCAAGCAGAGTCATTTTGGCAAAATTTCAGCTAGTGATTTCGTTAGCCCGGCCATAGAAGCAGCTGCCACTTCTGCTAATTTGGCCCAAACAACGGAGCAGGAGGTCATTGTAGCGGCCGCCATTTTGAATGCCGTAAATCACACAGAAGGCCAGGATTAAGAAGCGGCATTTCACAAGTGCCGCTTCTCCAGTTTAAGGCCCCTTAGCAGCTTGCTGCATACTAAGGCTATTGCAATCAGGCAACAAAAACAGCCTCCAGCCTCCCAGCCATTAAGGACATCTTCAATCGGTCCCAGTAACTCCCAGCTTCAACTGCCGCCATTTCAGCACTCCTACACATCACCTATTTGGCTGCTTATAGGTGTGCTAGACGTACCATTAAGTTGGTCTTGCTGCCACCAACCGGATCACAAGTGTGCTGGCCGTACTATTAAGTTGTTCTTGCTGCCACTAAGAGGATTACAAGTGTGCTGGCTACACCATTAAGTTGGTCTTGCTGCCACTAACAGCTTTATAAGTGCGCTGACTATTCCATTAAGTTGGTCAGGATTGTGAGTGTGCCGGCTATTGCCGCCACCACCACTAGCCACAACTTGGCTCCGTGCTGCTGGGATCAACTCTCTGTTATATTGCTGTGATATCTCTTATTTGCAGTGGCATACAACACTGCAGCTCAGATGTCTCAAGGTGCCTCCAGCAATTCTTCCAGGCACAAGAAATCCATATCAGCCAAACAAGAGGCTGCTGGGAAACTCAGAGCCAGAGCTATCTCTGGCAAAAGGTCATCTAAAGCTGCTGAGAAAAAAGCAAACAGAAGGCATCAGGCATTGGAAAAACAGTTCTCCGAAGCTGCAAAGCAACAGAACGAGGCAAGAGTTGGTCAGGTTACTCCTGTTCCCATGGAGGCATCGGTTTTTGGCCCTCAACACGCTCCTTCAACCTCTGCTGCTCCAAGTGCCTGGTCTCCAGAAGGGAAACAGGTCAGTTCATTTTTCCATGACAGAGCAAGTGGAGATGGTTCCCCTTTCCAGTGAGGGGCTTGACCTTCAGATCCCTGCTCCTCCGAATACAGCTAGGCCTCTGCCCAGAGGCCACATTCACCCCTACAGTGGCAGGGCTTCGCCCCTCAGAGACCCAGGAGACAGTGTTATCAAAGCAACTGCAGGTTCTGTTCTCCAGCATGGTGGATGTAGAATCCACTGATTGGGTTATTTCAGCCTTCCTGCTCCGAGAGACTAAGTCAGAGCTTTAGTCACGCCTCCCTTTGGGCGTGTCTTCCCAGTTTTGACTTAGGCTCAGCAGAACGCAGGTTTTTTGGCTCCATTGTTTTTTTCCATTATTCAATCTAAATTGGCTTTCTTTTAAATTCTTTCTAAATTTATCAAAATTCTCAGTTCTTTGGGTTTTGGCTGATCTTAAAAGGACTCTGTCCTTCCTCGTTCTTGAGCTCTCAGGCTCTGGCAGGGCACTCTTCCCCTCCTTCGGGGCTTTCGGCCCTCTCCAGAAGCAGGATCGTCGGGTAGCTCATACCCGTTTTTTTGCAGGCTGTGGATCGGCGGATCGCAGCCTCTTGCTGGGCGAATCCCCTAGGACTCCGCGCCATGAGGTTCCAGCAGCGGAGGCTCACGTGGAGCCTTTTCCTTCAGAACGCAAGTTCCTAGGACGGGGAGGGAAGGAGTGGGGAGCCCAGGGTTCGTTCTTCACTATTTCCCCCTAGCATTTAATCGGCTCCGTTGTCTTTACAAGACTCGAGGAGTTGTGGCCGCCATTTTGCCCGCATGGTCATCGGGTGGTCGCCATTTTGGGAGCACATGGGCGGACGCCATTTTGTCTCCCTTGCTTAGTAAGGCCTGCTAGGCCAGTTTTCCTTGCCAGACTATTTGCCTTGGCCTGCGTTGGCAGGTCCGTGCTGGGGCAGTTGTTTTCTTCAATCTAACTCAGTCTGCTGCGAGGCCGGTGGGCGGACGCCATTTTGTGGCCTCTTGGACTGTTAGGGCCAGCTAGGCCGGTTTTTGCGTGGTGGCCAGACCTGTGGTGGCAGGTCCGTGCACTGACGTTACTGTTGTTTGCTTGTTTTTATTGTTATCGTTAAAAACCTTAAAAATAAATAAATAAAAAATAAAATAAAATAATAGTAAATAAGTACAAGGGCCCTTATTACTCGCAGGCCTAAGGTCCTGTGATTGGAGCGAGGAGTTTTTCTGACCGCCTGTTATTGCTAGAAGTGGCCTATAGCCACCGGGCCTAATCAGACAGGGCTAGAGTCCTGTCTGGCTGTCTCTGCCTTTTGCCTTCTGTTCAGTGTAAGGGGCGGTTGCGCTCCATCTCTGACTGTGATTTGCGTCCTTGGTTTTTCCCTCATCTGGATATCCCTGGCTGGCTCTATCTGGTTGCAATGGCAGACAGTTCTTCGCCCCAGGCAACACAAGTCTCTGGTGCACCCCCTGCACAGTCAAAGCGCAGATCTACGGAATTGGAAGCAGGGGGGAAGAAAAAAGCCAAAACCAAACATTTATCGACCAAGGAGACTTCTAAAACAGCCGAGCGAGAGGCCTCGAGGAGACATCAGGCTCTGGAGAGGGAATTCTCCAAGGCACAGCGGCTCCTATCCAGTGGGGCTGAAGCAGTTCCCCCTGCCCCACTGGATACTACTAACCTGAAGCCCTCTTTTGTGCCTGTGCCATTAGCCACCTGGATTAGTTCTCCTCTGGGGGCAACCGAACAGGCAGGTCCCTCTCACTCCTCCCCCTCCTTACAGCAGGGCCCCGAAGTTGTTCATGCTCCAACGGTGGTTGGGGCTACCCCTAGGGACCAAGGGGATATGTGGTCTCAAAGTCAATTTCAGGCATTCATGCACCATGCCTTTGTTCAGTTTATGTCCTCCTCCAGGAGTTCGCAGGTCCCCTCCCAACATCTCCCTCCCTCTACAAGTCCCTCCTCTCTGCCGGGGCGTACCACGGCACCGGGTTCAGATATCTCAGAGACTTCCTCTCAAGTAGGAGAGGGGGAGTCCATGGATTTGGCTATAACTGACACTCCTATGTCAGAGGATGAGGAGGCAACGCCCGAACAGGCATTTGCCTTGAGTCTCTTTGACCCATCCGTCTTTAAATCCCTCCTTTTGAAGGCCTGTGCTACCACTAACCTGACTTTAGTTCAGGAGGAAAAACCTTCTACCTCCGCAGATCAGGAGTCCAATCCTTTGTTTGCGGTGAAGGTTGTGGACCAAAACCAAATTCCTTGCCCTTTTGTGTTTCGGGATGCGGTTGAGGCCCAGTGGTCATCCCTGGCCGCCACTCCAAAAGAAAGTAGTATGGAGAAGAAACTGTACAACGTTTCTCCCTCATTCGCCTCCATACTAGAGGTCCCAACTGTTGACTCCCCCTTTGTTTTCTCTTTGTTTTCTAATTCCGCCGTCTCAGGTGACATGGCAGAGGTTCTGAAGGCAGAGGACAAGAAGTTTGAGTTCTCCTGTAGAAGAGCTCATCTGGCCTCGGGGCTGTCCATAAAGGCCGCAACTTCTGCTTCATTCTTCGCCAGAGCGGCCATCATATGGCTCCGTGATCTTCAGTCCCTGGCTCCCCCTGATCAGGTCAGAGTACACCAGACACTTGTCAAGCTGGTCACAGCCTCACAATACATGGCTGACGCCTCTCTCCATTCGGCCAAGTGCTCGGCCAGATCCATTGCCGCCATAGTGGCCTCTCATAGGATACTGTGGTTGAAGCAGTGGAGAACGGATCTAAAGGCCAAATGGCGCCTCTCCACAGCCAAGTACTCGGGAAAAGATCTGTTTGGCCCTATTCTCGACCCACACGTGGTCGAGGGTAAAGACAAACGCAAGGTTCTGGTACACCCCTCCAAGAAGTCTGACAGGCGGCCGCAGCAGGAATTCCGTAGGCAGTCCTTCCATCCCTCGGGCTCTTGGGAGTGGCAACAGCCCTTTCGGGCAGGGCAGTCCTGGGATTGGCCCAGAGGTTCTCGACCCTTTCCCCAGAGACAGGATCGACAACAGGACCACCCGAACACCGGAGCCAGGGGTCAGTCACAGGCCAAACGTCCCTTCAGAGATTCTGGAGGCCGTCCCTACAGACGCTCCAAGTGACGCCATCAGGGACTTTCCGATAGGGGTGCGCCTGGAACAGTTTTACCAGGTCTGGGAGCAGACCACCACCGACTCTTGCGTCAGAGACACCGTCAGACGGGGTCTGGCACTCGAGTTTCAGTCACTCCCACACGATCGCTTCCTACAGTGCCCAGTATCATGGAACCCCTCAAAGGCACATCTGGTCTCCACCACCATCAAGCACCTTCTAGAAATCAGGGCCATAGAGGCAGTCCCAAGGGATCAAATTGGAACAGGTTTCCATCCTGTTCGTGGTCCCCAAGGCATCAGGAGGATGGAGGGCGATACTGGACTTAAAGGGTCTGAACCGATTTCTAGTATACAGAAGGTTCAAGATGCAGACCCTGAAGTCAATATTGGCCGGTATCAGGAAGGGAGATTTTCTCTCCTCCATAGACCTCACCGAGGCCTACCTTCACATCCCAATCTCCCGGGAGCACCGCAGGTTCCTATGCTTCTGTTACGCACACCGGCATTACCAATACAGGGCCCTTCCGTTTGGCCTGTCTTCGGCCCCAAGGGTCTTCACGAAGGTCCTAGCGGTATTGGCAGCCCACCTTCGAATGATACCGGTGCGCGTACAGTGCTACCTGGATGACATCCTTGTACAGTCCAGGTCCCTCCAGTCAGCAAGATCAGATCTGTCAACCACCATTCAGATCCTTCAGGATCATGGCTTTTCGATAAATTTCAGGAAAAGCCACACTACCCCCACAAAACGGCTCCTCCATCTAGGAGCCCTGATAGACTCCGACCTTTGCAGGGTCTATCTCTCCCAGGAGTGACGGATGAGCATCCGGAAATTAGTCTCCCAGATTCGGGGTGCGAGGACGGTGCCACTGGTACAGCTGTCCCAGCTCCTGGGAAAGATGGTATCTTGCATGGGCATAGTTCTGTGGGCAAGACTGCACTCGAGGAGCCTCCAGTGGTTCCTCCTCCTTTTTCAGAAGCGGAACCTCAGTGCCTCCACCAGGAAGGTCCAGGTTCCACCCCACATACTCTCATCCCTCCAGTGGTGGTCTTCCGCAGCCATGTCCAAGGGGACCATATTCAAGGAGCCCCTCAGGCTCGCCCTGACCACAGATGCCAGTTTGTTCGGTTGGGGGGCTCACCTCCAGACCCATTTGGCCCAGGGGCGATGGTCGAGGGCGGACCTCAACCAAAACATAAACTGGCTGGAACTCAGGGCGATTCATTTGGCTCTCCTTCACTTCTCCTCCCTAGTGTCGGGACAACACATGGTGATCTTGACGGACAATGTGGCAGCCAAGGCTTACGTCAGCAAACAGGAAGGGACACATTCCTGGGCTCTCCTTCAGGAGCTAGGTTTATGAGCAGAGTCCAATCTGGGCTCAATCAGAGCAGAACACATTTTGGGGGAGGCAAACCATCAGGCCGACTCCCTCAGCAGGGCGACTGTGGACCACTCAGAGTGGCGTCTCGACCGGAGTCTGTTCGAGATGATTGCGAGCAGGTTCGGCAGACCTTGCCTGGATCTGTTTGCCTCCCCGTCCAACGCCCAGCTCCCCAGATTCTTCACAAGATATCCAACATGGGGGGCCGAGGGGATGGATGCTCTTCGGTGCAAGTGGCCGGAGGGTCTGCTCTACGCCTTCCCGCCCCTTCTGCTGTTACAGGCCACCATTCGCAGGCTGATATTGGAGCAGGCGGAAGTAATATTGGTTGCTCCATATTGGCCTCGATGCCCGTGGTTTGCAGACCTAGTGGATCTGTCTCTGTCTCCTCCATGGAGGTTCCCTCCGGATCGAGTAGCTCTCAACCAGGGGGAGCTCCAGCATCCGGACCCTCAGTGGCTTCAACTAGCCGCTTGGCACTTGAGCAGGAGAGTCTAGTTAAGCAGGCCTATTCCTCGGGGGTGATCTCTATGATCCAGGCCTCCAGATGCCCCTCGACGAACCAGATCTATGACGCCACGTGAAAAAATTTCTGCCAGTGGTGCATCTTACACAAATTGGATCCCCTTTCAGTTACAGTCCCTAACATTTTAGATTATCTGCTGGAGGGCATTTCCAAGGTCTTGTCCACTAAAACCATCCGTAGGCAGGTTGCGGCCTTGTCCACGGTCCTCACCTGCGACAATCTTGATCCGCTTTCTCACCACCCAGCTATCTCCACCTTTCTTAAAGGGGCGGCCAATTCTGGTCCTCCCACAGTACATAGATACCCATCTTGGGATTTACCTACGGTGTTGCAGGCCTTAACCACTGCTCTTTTCGAGCCTCTCAAGACTTGCTCTCTGCATTTTCTCTCCTTGAAGGTGGCCTTTTTAGTTGCAATCACTTTGGCCAGAAGGATTTCGGAATTGGCCGCCCTCTCAGTTAGGGAGGATCTCTGTACCTTCCATGAGGACAGAGTGGTCCTTAGATTAGACCCGTCCTTTATTCCCAAGGTGAACACCGGGTTTCATAGGTCATTGGATTTAGTTTTGCCAAGTTTCTGTCCAAATCCTTCTCATCGTCTAGAACGCCAGTGGCACAAACTAGACATACGCAGGGCTCTGCGCCTTTACATTAAGCGTACTTCGGCCTTTCGCAAGTCAGAGGCCTTGTTTGTCTCCTTTCAGCCCTCTGCCATGGGCAGGAAGGTCTCTTCTTCCACCATCGGCAGGTGGATCAGGGCTTGCATTGCTAGGGCCTATGCATCCCAGTCACTTCCGGTCCCTGCTCGTATCATAGCTCACTCCACGCGCAGCGCGGTGACCTCTGCGGCCTGGTCTACCCAGGCTTCTGTGGAAGAGATGTGCAGGGCAGCTTCTTAGTCGTCTCCATCGTCTTTCATTACACACTATAAGATTGATAGGTTCACCGCGGCGGACGCCGCATTTGGCAGACGGGTCCTTCAACAGGTTGTTTCCTCTAGGGAGACACCAGCCTAGACCTTCCCTCCCTTAGGGACATGGGGGGCTTTGGTATGTCCCAATCAGTGGATTCTACATCCACCATGCTGGAGAAGGGGCGTTGTCTTACCTGAACGCCTTTTCTCAGCATGGTGGTGTAGAATCCACACCCTCCCTTGGATAGGTGTCTAGGCTTGCGTATTGTCATTTTTTTGTATTTTTGGAGTCATTGCATCAGACTTTGTTAGGATCCTTCGCCTCGTCAAAACTGGGAAGACACACCCAAAGGGAGGCATGACTAAAGCTCTGACTTAGTCTCTCTGAGCAGGAAGGCTGAAATAACCCAATCAGTGGATTCTACACCACCATGCTGAGAAAAGGCGTTCAGGTAAGACAACGCCCCATTTCTCAGGCTATTTCCCAAGGTGTAGTTTGACCTTACACCAGAGATCTTGACCTGAGTCAATAGCATCAGGGATCCTATCTTATCTCTCCCAGGCGGAAGCAGCCACATACCACAGTCGGCCTTCTCCAGGTCCCGTCAGCTAGACAGTGTCGCCTGGCAGGGCCTAGGGGAAGAGCCTTCTCTGTTGCAGCCCCAGCCCTCTGGAATCAACTCCTCCCGGGGATCCATGTTGCCCCCACCCTCTCCGCCTTTCGCAAATTACTGAAGACACATCTTTGCCGACAGGCCTGGGGCAGTTAACACCTTGCCCCAGCCAGTGTATGTTTGTTGCATGTCTGTTTGGATGATTGGTTTTTGATTGAGGGGTTTTTATAATGTGTTTTAATGTTAGATTTCTATCCATGTTGTGAGCCGCCCTGAGTTCCTGGAATAGGGTGGCATAGAAATCCAAATAAATAAATAAATAAATACCAAGGGTCGGTTTCCCGCTCCCATTCCTCCAGGAGCAGAAAGTCGTTCACAGACGGAGCAGGGGATGTCAGAAGATGAGGACTTATCCCCTGATCCTCCGCCTTTTGTAGGCCTGTTTAATCCAGCCCTCTTACTCCACAAGGCCAGGAGCACTGCTCAAATTGGTTCTGAAGGGGTCCCTCAGGCTGAGCCTTCCACCAGCCAGGGTCCTACCAGTACGGTCTTTTCAGAACCAACCTTTACCCAGCAAGACATTCCCTGTCCTCCCCTTTTTCTCAATACAGTCCAAAGTCAATGGGGTACGCCTGGTACCTTTCCATCCCCTGGGGGGGGGACTGATAAAAAGTTGTTTAATATGGCCCCAGCACTGTCAGAGGTGCTAGAAGTCCCCACTGTAGATGAGCCCTTAGCACCATTGTTTTCTTCCTTCACGATGTCTGGAGATATGGCGGAGGCCTTGAATTCAGAGGATAAGAAAGCGGAACTCAATTTCCACAGGACCCATCAAGCCTCAGCATGGGCGATAAAGGCAGCTACATCCACTTCCTTTTTCACCAGAATCTCACTCCTCTGGCTTCGCCAGTTGCAGGCTAAGGTCCCGCCAGAAGAGGTACAGATGCACCACGACTTAAACAAATTAGTGACTGCATCAGAATACATGGCGGACTCATCATTACACACGTCCAGATTTTCCTCTCGGGCATTAGCATCTAACGTCACCTCTCGCAGACTTTTGTGGCTCAGGCTCAGGCGAGCGGATGCTAGGTCTAAATGGCGGTTGGCCACAGCCCCTTACAGGGGAGGCCCATTATTTGGAGAGGCACTAAATCCTTATCTGATTGAAAATAAGGATAAATGCAAGGTCATGTCCCATCTTATGAGAAGGGCAGATAGGAGAGTTATGCCCTACACCCGCAAGCAGTTCTTTCGCTCAACCGAAACAGGGTCGGAATTCACTCATTTCTCCCACCCTTATCCTCCCAGACCAGACTGTCAATTCCACAGATCTGGTAACAGGGACAGACCCAGACAGCAATTTCAGGCCAAGAGGCCCTTTTGGGGCGCGGGAGGCCGTCCTTTTAGAAGGTCCAAGTGACAGCAAGGGTGCCTCTCCCTTGAAATTTTGAAAGCCTTACAAACACTCTCAGGCCATTCAAAAGGCCAGAGTTAAGGAGCAATATTTCGAAGATGCTGCTTCTCCAATCCCAGGCTCCTTGGCAGCTCACTACATACCAAGGCTATTACAGTTAGAGGCAACAACAACAGCCTCCTTTCAGGACGCAATTTCCAAAGAGTTCAGGGCGTGACTGAGTGCCCACTTTAACTGCTGCCATTTTCAGCGCCTTTTCCTATCACCGATTTCGCTGCTTATAAGTGTGCTGGCTACCCCATTAAATTGGCCTTGCTGCCACTAACAGGATTATCAGTATGCTGGCTACCACATTAAGTTGGTCTTGCCGCCACTAACAGGATCAGAAGTGTGTGGGCTACCCCATTAAGTTGGTCTTGCCACCACTAACAGGATCAGAAGTGTGCTGGCTACACCATTAAGTTGGTCTTGCCACCACTACCAGGAGCATAAGTGTGCTGATTACCCCATTAAGTTGGTTTTGCCGCCACTACCAGGATTGTGAGTGTGCTGGCTATCCCATTAAGTTGGTCCCACCGCCACCACTTCTAGCCACAACTTGACTCCTTGCTAGTGGGATCACCTCTACGTTGCAAACACATGGAGATTTACCTGTCTCAGGAACGTCAAGACAGTATCCGATCCCTAGTTACCCAGATTCAAAGGGAGCGAGTAGTCACCCTAGCAACTCTTTCTCAACTGCTAGGAAGATGGTTTCCTGCATAGCAGTAGTTCCTTGGGCTCGACTCCACTCCAGAACCCTACAATGGTTCTTGCTCCCGTTCCAGAGACTAGGCACCAGTTTCCCCACAGGGTAAGGGTCCCATCACAGACCCTGAAATCCCTCCAGTGGGAGGTCTCCCCAGAGATGGCCAAGGGGACCTTATACAAGGAGCCCAACCGATTCATCCTAACATCGGATGCCAGCCTGTTTGGCTGGGGAGCATACCTGTAATCCCAGTTGGCCCAGGGTCATTGGTCCCTGTCAGAACTGAAGCACAACATAAACTGGTTGGAGCTCAGAGCTCTACATCTGGCTCTACGCCACTTTAGCAGCACAGTGGCAAGGCAACACGTTCTAATTCTCATGGACAGTGTGGCGGCAAAAGCCCATATCAACAGGCGAGGGGGTATCCACTCCAGGTCCCTCATGACCGAGGATCAATTGTTGGGAACCTGGGTGGAGACCAGCCTCTCGCCCCTCAAGGCGAATATATTTCGAGAGAGACGAATCGGCAAGCGGAGTTCTTGAGCAGGGCAACAGTGGACCACTCTGAGAGGTGCCTGCACCCGGATCTCTTCAGGGAGATATCGGAGAGCTTCGGTCATCCAGTGCTGGACTTGTTTGCTATCCCGGCGAATGCCCAGCTCCCGAGATTCTTCTTCCGGTTCCCATCTCCAGGGGTGGAAAGAGTAGATGCCCTACGCAGCCCATGGCCCAGAAAGCCCCTGTATGCATTCCCTCCTCTCCCTCTAATCCAGGCAGTTATCCGGAAGATACTGCAGGAATGGGCAGAGGTGATACTCATTGCTCCCCACTGGCCAAGACGGCCATGGTATGCTGACCTCGTAGGTCTCTCGATCTCTCCTCCGTAGAGGATACCCAAAGATCAAATCTCACTCAGCCAGGGGGTTCTACAACATCCAGAGCCTCAGCGGCTCCAGCTAACCACCTGGCATTTGAAAGGAGACTTCTATCAAAGGAGACCTACTCATCAGATGTGATTACCATGATTCAGGCTTCAAGTAGGTCTGCAACTACTAGAATCTATGATTCATCATGGAAGAATTTCTATAAATGCTGTGGGAGACAGCAATTAGATCCAGCTACAATTCTTGTTCCAGGAATTTTGGGATGATTTACTGAAGGGACTTAAGAAGGGTTTGGCACCCAACACAATCTGCAGACAAGTTGCTGCTCTGTCCACGGTGCTCACATATGGCAACTCAGAGCCCTTGGCTCAACACCCTAAGATACGTTCCTTTGTCAGGGGAACAATCAACAGCAAACCGCCCGTGGTTCACAGATATCCCTCTTGGGACCTGTCCAAGGCTCTCACTTCACCTCCATTTGAGCCCACCAGAACCTCCACTCTACAGTTTTTGATGCTCGAGGTCGCATTCCTAGTAGCCGTCACATCGGCTAGGTGCATCTCGGAATTGGCAGCTCTCTCAATTAGAGATGACATGTATTTTTCATAATGACAAGGTAGTCCTACGCTTAGGGCTCAGGAGCTTGTGCTGCTAGATTTTTGTCCTGAGCCGTCCCATGATTTGGGGTGTAAATGGCACACCTTGGACGTTTGCAGAATCTGGCGTCACTATATTAAGCAAACTGCCTCTTTTTGCAAGCCTGCCCTATTCGTTTCATTCCACCCCTCTTCAAGGGGTCAGAAGGTGACTGCCTCTACTAGAGGCAGATGGATTAGGGCTTGCATAGCAGGGGCGTACCAGACGCACTTCTTGCCAGTTCCAAGATGGCTCACTGCACACTCCACTCGCTGTGCGGCAACTTCAGCGGCGTGGGCAACACAGGCATCCATCGAAGAGATATGCAGGGCAGCGACGTAGTTGTCCCCCGTTTGTGAGTTTGCCTCGTCAGATGCTTCATTTGGCAGGAGACTCCTCCAAAGCGTAGTAACAGATAGTGGAACACAGGCCCAGACTTGTTCCTGCCCATAGGGACAGTGAGGCTTTGGTATGTCCCATCTGTGGATTCTCCATTCATCATGCTGGAGAAGGGGCGTTGTCTTACCTGAACATCTTTTCTCAGCATGATGATGAAGAAACCACTCCCCCCCCAAGGTCCATCTGGTCCTGTGTCAGGGGAATTTGAGCCACCACCTTGAAATGTCATCAACTGCTGCACCTTCGTCGTGACTGGGTATTCCTAGCCTGAGGAAGAGAGGCGTGGCAAAGGTTGATTGACTTAGTCTCTAGGGCACAAAGGCAAGATCAACCCATCTGTGGATTCTCCATCGTCTTGCTGAGAAAAGGCGTTCAGGTAAGACAACACCCCTTCACATTAAAGCCTGAAAAAAACTAAGGCTCCTTCCTGCAAGCTTTGAAATACTCCTATGAATAATTTTGAAAATTGCTGAATGCCTGAATGTGCTGGGAAGTTTATAGTAATGAAGAATGAACTAGTTATTTTTTAAAAATGTAATATATTACAAGGCAAGAAACTGCTTTAGATTTGAAAGCAAAGAAAGCTCTTTGGAGCTACAGGAATTTAAATGTGGCATTTGTGTACAATTTATAAAATAGCCACATCTTTTCCCAGATTATGTGGCTATTCCCTACAGCCGCCATGGCACCCTGGCAAAAAAGTTATTTGGTTTAAGAAATTGTAGGTCAGTATGTATTTATGTTCTGTGCTCCAAAATGCCTTTTTGGCCTTAAACCAAAAGCACCACATTACCAGATTGTATTGCATTGATTATATTTATATTTATTTATATTATCATACACATACTACGGATTTTAATTTTGCAGACTGTTTTTCTCAATTGAGTACAATTTTAGCAATATAACGTACACATTTGTTCATATAACTTATTTGAAGGCATTTTTGTTACAAAAGAATGAGTGACTAATATTTAGTTAATTACTGTTTCAGAAAGTCATCATTTGTCATTTACACATTTTCTTCTTCTATTCCAGCTTTTTGTAAATGTTGGTTAATAGCACAGCGGGCAGAACTTTATACAGCTATGAAGAATTATCAAAAAGCCCTTCATGATGCAGAAATACTGTGTCAAAATAAACCCCATTGGCCTAAGGTACAGTATCTGTTTGCAAGTTGGCAGTTAAGAAAAAAAACAAAATATCTCTGCATATAAAAAAGAGACTTTTTTCTCACATATAATTTAAATCTCTTCAGCGAGGGTTTCTAGCCTGATGCCTTAACTATTATAAAAACAGGCTCTTTACTAGCTGCCCTCAATTCTTTGGGGATACGTAGTGTTTCTTAAAATATGTAAGAGACATAAAATGATATTGAAAGTAATTGCAACATTACTTGTTATTCCCTTCTGTAATTTGTTAAAGTGTGCAAAGCCTAGTTGTTTGACTTAGATGCATTTCCCACACTAAAATGTATCATGTGGGATTAAAATTTGCACCCATCATTGTTTCCCTTTGCACCTTTGTTTCTTATCTTTATTTTCTGTTCTGTTTTGAAATACCATCATGCTTGTAAGAGGTAAAGACACTCTAGCCAATATTTCTTGGAATCATGAAGCTTGAGCTCCTTATCTCATTCCTTCTTTCTATGTATGCAGAGTCATTATGTCAAAGCACAAGCTCTTTCTGGATTAGGAAGGATTGAAGAAGCATTGAAGGAATTTCTTTATTGTGTTGCCTTAAATCCTGAGTGGAATTCAATGAAGATGGAAGCCCAAAAGGTAGACTATTATACTTTTCATCCATAATTAAAGTGTGATGTTTTTATGTACTTGATTTTTAGCCTCTACAGCTATCAGACCCATGTAAAATAAAAGTTGTAAGTGAAGTATTAATTATTTGATTATTCAGTTTTTTTATTCTGCTTTTTGGTCACTGAAAGCCAGTGATTGGCTGAATGGAAACCAAAGCTATTGGGTAAACTAAATATTTAGGATGATTTAAAAAAAAAATCAAAACAGATGTTAATATTTAACACAGTAACATGAACATTCAAATTAATATAATTTAGTCTAACTGGTGGCTGGATGACTTTGAGTCAGTCACTTTTTCTCAACACAGGAAGGAAAAAGTACACTCACCACCTTGAGTTATTCATAAAAATAATAAAGGGATGATAAAAAATAAATAACGAAATAAAGTAGCCAGTGAATTAGATATTCATAATTATTTTCCATTTTCAGTGTTGTCACTCCCTTTTCTGAATTTTCCATTGGCTGGATTTGTTGGTCAGTTAAGTCCTCTGTCTTTCTATATAAATCAGAAGAAATTTGAGAAGGAAGAAGAACAGATTGAATGGAAGATAAACCTATCAGGACAATTGTGAGAAATTGGAGTAATATTAGGGAGGCAATCTAATGAATACAAATGGGCTAATTCTTCCCAAAAAACTGCAACTAAATGATCTTTCTTATTTCAAATATATATATATATATATATATATATATATATATATATATATATATATATATATATATATATATATATATATATATATATATATATATATATATATATATATATATATATATATATATATATATATATATATATATATATATATATATATATATATATATATATATATATATATATATAATAGAGGGAGAACTATTTGATTATTTAAAAGCACTGACATGGAAGGCTAATCGGCAAAGGAAAAAAGCCTGAGTAAGGCTGAAGAAAATTAGGGGTTTGCTTTATTAAATTAGATGGTTTAATATGGTGGAAAATAGATAACTTTCAGAAAACAGAACAAGACTATACTCAAATAGATAAGATGTGTATTTAGAATATTAGATTTTGTTATGAAAAGGGAAAAAAGAAGTTGAGATAAGGGAAACTTTGGTTCCTAAAGCTTGGAAATTATAAATATCAAATGTTAATTTGAATATTAATGGGAAATTAAAGCTTGGGAAAAAAGCAATAACCGCACATTGATTGTATATAAGGATTGAACGTAAACACAATTAAGATATGTATAAGCTAAAAATTATTGATAAATGTAATAATGATGTTTTTACTTAGTTGATAATATTAAGAACTATACTAGCCTAATAGGAGATAGTAGATATTAAGGGAAAAAGAAAGAAAATATCTGATGTTGTAACTTGAGATTTGTACTAAAGGTTTACGCATGTTATCAAATTATTGATTAACCCAGCCACCACGTTGCTTTTCAAATACTTAATTGTAAAATTAGAAAACTAATAAAATATTATAAAAAAAGATATTCATAATTATTAATCTGCATCTGTCAGCCTTCAAGCACCATTCAACCATGAGTAAACTTCCAACTAGGAAATATCATGACATTTGAAACAACCCTACATTTAGCGGTCTTGTTTTCATTTTCCTTAATGGGATAGTGGAGTGGATAACAGTTTGGCACATGATTACATATGAATGTAGCATTCTGGAGGAGGGAAATGAAATAGGAAACAGATAAAGTAAAATTTGTAGGTTGCCAAAAATTTGATCTTATATGGTAAGATATATTCCATCATTGTTTGTATAAGTATCCTTTTTGAAATCCTTTATGTATGAGCTGAATTTTATGATATTTCTATTTTTTTAAATCTAGATAATGTGTGAGATGTTTTTTCCAGCATTTGAAAATATTCCTGATAGTTTAACAACACCTTTTTGTAATCGGACCTCTTATACAAGATTGAAACCTGCATTTCTAAGTAGCATAAATACACAATCTTCTAGTGAAGATGGGTCAACAGCAGAGAGCTCAAAGGTACTTAACACATGAGTCTGCGCTTTATTTCAGGGCATTATATATAGCATTTTATTATATTCAGTATTATATTCAGAAGTGTACCATTATCTAGTTTAATTTTAGTTTAGTTTGGGAAGGACATAGCTTCCCAAAGAAAACTGATTAATAATGGAATAGAATGGAATGGAAACTAAAAGTAGTGATTGGTTACTAAGATTACTAAAATGGATATGTTATAAAAATCACCAAAATGGATGTATTTCATAAAAAATGATTATGATTCAATATAAGTTAACATTTGCATATTTGGAGAGTTCTTTTTAACAGCAGATATTAGCTGTGGGCACTAGGTTCCAGTTGCTACCATGGAAGCTACTCTGCCTTCTCCCTATATTATACATTTCTGAAATCTCATGGATGTGTGGCAAAATTTAAGGTTTTGGTGGGTTTTGAAGTGAGCATACCATCATCATATACTATCCATTTGTGGGTTCCTAATTTAAATATATACTTGGTAACTATGGTTGCTGTTGAATTCATAATTCTAGAAAACCTGTATTAAAATACAATCCATCCTTTTGTATTCGGGCAAAATACAGTAGTGGCCAAAATTATGGAAACCTTTTGGGGAAAGTGTACAATAGAAATGCCACCTTTAGTTAAGTTACCAATTTTTCTTCTAATTTCTTTATAACTGTAGCCTTGTTCGCTTAATAATACTGTTTTACATCGCTTTCTGGGCAACCAGTCAGCTCTTTGCACCATTACTTTAATTTTATTATGTTTTACAAGCTCACTAAATGAAAGGGAAAAAAATCCAACCAACTTGATAGTGATAACATAACCCACTGACAAATGTCCTCTTCTTAGCTTCAATACATGACATCAATAACTGAATCCTATTGTGATCTGATTGGCTCATTGCCAAAACAAGATGACACCTGATTGGCTCTCTAAACACTCATGCTCATTGGCTACAATCAGATGAAGGAAAGCTACCTGATATCAACCTAAGCAAATTGTGCTTTCTTTTTCTGGTTATTTGGCTATAACATTTCATAGAATACAGTGCAGATAATTGAACAAACTTTGTTGCATTATATTCTTGATTAAATATATAATTTTATGGTACTACTCCAAAAAAAGTGATGTTATTAGCCATTAAACCTCAAAAATACACTTTTCCCAAAAGGTTTCCACAATTTTGGCCACTATTGTATGCAGAGAAAGCTTTACCTGAGCAGCTGATTCACTTAGTTTCTGAAATATCCATATAGTCCAGTCCATATTGTTTATTATTATTTATATTGTATATAAATAATAGAATTGATAGAAGTAGTCCCAGCAGAAGTCATGTAATAAGTTACCAAACTGTTAGTTCTGAATCATCGCTATGATCAACAAAGGTATGTGTACAAAAGACACATTTTGTCTTTATGTATTTATTTATAAACAAATGTATTTATTTTAGGAGACCATGTTGAGGTTAACAAGAAATCCTTCCCAAGAGAATGATGTCTATTGCTGTATTGATTCTTCAATTTCCCATCATGAATTCTACTTTGAAGAGAACAAGAAAACTTTAGGAAAAGTCCTCTCTAGCCTACCCAGTGCAAACTTGAAAAGAAAATTTTCTACTGATGTGGGAGACTTACAGAATCTGGATGTCCCGAGCAAAATCCCCAGAAAAGGTCTGTGACATTCTTTATTCTTGTAGTTGTAAAGAATAAAACAAGTTATAATGATTAGGATAGACTAGAATATAAAAAAATGAAATTATTAATTTTAATAATTTCAATATAAATAATAAAATTTTAATATTGATCAAACTGAACAAAATACACAAGCTGTGGTCTGGGTTGTCTTTTGCTCTAAATAGCAGATTCCAAATAGACGGGAATAGTTATGGCATTTTGTCACACCATAGACTAAGAGTTATTTTGTAACAAAACATTTTATAGATTGGTATCCATAACTGCATAGACATTAAACTTTCTAGTTGCGTGTCTCGAATCTTTCTTTAATTTTTCTGAACAGAAGTTAATCTAATTCATTTATTTCTCTAGAATTGATTATTTGCACTCATTTTAATTCTTCAATAATGCACAGTATTAGTCCTGTGTTCCTGTCTGATAATTTTGGAACTCACTGGAAATTTTTAGTTTTTGAAAGACCTGATACATCCTCCTCCTCCTTTTTTGCTACTTTGAATTATCTAATGAGGTCATTCAGAAAATGAGTCATATTTATTTCAAATGTTCTTTTTTTATTTAAGATGGTGATGGAACTTGTGGAAACTCAGCTTCTCTTCCCATAAAAGAGATTCCTACAAATCTTATGGATGCATCTGACTTTGAGTGTTCCCTTTGTATGAGGTAGTAACAAGCTGCATAAAATGTATTATTCTATAGGATTTAAATTTCAGCAGCAGTTCCATGTATCTTACCTTCTCTGGACTTGAAGCATAAGTAGACTGAAGCTGGATTTATCATCACACAAATGCCGTGATTTATGTTATGTCAGATATCATGACAGAAGTATGTAAGTCACAGTATCCATGTGATGACACATTACAGTTGTATAATTTTGATATTGTAATTTTCTTATAGGAATTGTTTGCCTAGGTTAGTACTTAGATGGAAAACAACCAAACAATTCCATTCCAGAAAAAGCAAATATCCATTCTGTTATTTTGTGCTTGATGGACATTTTATAATTTTGTTAAGTTGTATTGAAAGCTGCTGTGTATCTTCTGAAGAGATACATACTATGTTAATTTATTAAATAAGAAATAATACACTAATATATTTTTAGCTCATTAACTTTAATTTTATAGTAAGAATTCATCATTTGTCTTACATTATTGAGCTCAGAAACAGTTTTTGAAAATGAATGTGTCCTAACTGTAGAAATAAGCATTTCCTCAATAAGAATGGGCTAATTGGGTGGTGGGTGCATGATAATACCCCATACTGCTAGAAGGACTATTATTATTTCTGAAATAATAAAGAACAGTGCATTTGAATTCAAGACAGTTTCAATGTAGAATATTTTGCACACTCATAGTTACATGGATCACATAGGAAAACTCTCTCGATGTGCAGATGAATGGATATATGAAATTGTTATTTTCATGTCTTGTTCAGGTTATTCTATGAGCCTGTCACTACTCCTTGTGGACATACATTCTGCCTCAAATGCCTTGAACGTTGTCTGGATCATAATCCCCACTGTCCGCTTTGTAAAGAAAAGCTCTCAGATGTAAGTCTTCCCCATCCCATTTCCAGAAGTTGCTTAAATGAAAGGATTGTGTTTCTTGAACCTTTAAAGGCCCATTTACCCCCTTAAACCACCTCCAAAAAAGGGGAGAATTGATCTGATTTTTGGAGCAGGCTTCAGGGTGTTTTTTTAAAAGGGTGCAATACAAAAGTTCAATAAGCCCAGTGGTGCGATTCAGCCAGTTCGCACCAGTTCGGCAGAACCGATAGCTAATTTTTTGTTGCCCAGGCCCAGAATGGATTTCCGAAAGAGGCATCCACACAGAGAACCGGTTGTTCACTTATTTGAATCCCACCACTGAATAAGCCCATTTAATGCTTGAAAGTTCCACGTGAAAATTACAACCTGGCTGATTCTAGTGTCTTGAAACTGGAAGTGGGGAGAAACAAATGTGACTCACCATAGTATAGATAGGTAGTATTTAAATACGTGTGGTGTTTGACTTAAGAAGAAAAAAGATAGTTTTCCAGCACTTGGAGATGGAGAATCCACCAATGGGTTATGACTGTATTCCTGCCCAATCAGATCAAGTCAGCCAAAGCTGCCACGCCCTTCCTGGACCATAGAGATCCCAGTTTGGACTTGATCTGGCCCAGGACGGACATGCAGCGTGGCTCCTAGGCAGGTACAGTCACCTATTGATGGATTCTCTGTTCAAATAGAGTAGGAATTAGCAAAGATTTATTCCCCCCCCCCTTAGCAAAGGGTTGGGAGCTTTGCTCCTAGCCTTTCCTAAAGGAGAGAAAGTTCAACAGTTGAGTGTAAGGAAGGGGCTCCTTCCTCCCAGCCTCCCCTTGGTTTCCCCCCCCCCATTCGTTAGACTAAACAGACGGATTGAGGCTAATGGCCGTTAGCCTCAGTCAGTCGAAGAGCCTCCTTGCAGAGCGAGCCGACAGCCGGCAACAGCATCGCTGGAGCTCCGTGGGCCAGCAGGCCCACACACACATACAGGTACTCCGTCGATCGGCGTGGGGGGGAAAGGAAGGGGGGCGAAGGAGAGAGGGGTCCCCTCACCCTTCGCCGTTTCGCGTGTTCCCCGCGCCGTTCCAACCGGGGCCGCGGGTAGATAAAAAAAATAATAATAAAAAAATAAAAATAAAAATAAACTAGCGCCGATCAGCTGATCAGCAGCCACGCAGGGGCCTAGAGAGGCCTAGCCGGCCCAGTAATCCCTCAGCGAGAAAAGGGGAAGCGGCGGAGGCCTCAGCGGCCGCCATTTTGACCATACGGCGCGATCGCCACAGAGGGGAAGCAGGGGAGGGGGATCCCCCCCAAGCATTGCCCCCCCAGGAGGACCTTAACTGAATGGGCGCTGCCTAGCAAGCCCATTAGCGAAGGCCGCACCCAGGGCAGATATCTGAGGCCTCCCTTTCCCGCCGCCATCTTGCCCCCTAAGCCGGGCCCAGCAAGCAAGGCCCACCCAGCAGGCCTCCCTAGGCCGCTTTATACCCAGGCTAACCCTACGGTAGGCCCGAGGCACAACCTTAACCCCCCCTTCTCAAGTTTGGTGTCTCCCCTTGCCTGATTGCCATCCAACTCTATTGGCTCCACTCGGATTCCAGGCACCCCCATTAGTGTGCCTGTCCTTATCTGAGTAATCGATATGTGGATTCCCCCCACAGTGGACCTGTGCTTATCCACCGTATTTCTAGCCAGATTCCAGGCATCCCCTGTAGTGTGTCTGTCCTTATCTGTGCACAGCCACAGTCGGATTCCAGACGCCCCCAGTAGTGCACCTGTCCTTATCCACACAGAGGCTGTCCCTGGGTTCCAGACGTCCCCTGTAGTACGCCTGTCCTTACCCAGTGGGTAATACTCTCTAGATACCCAGGGCCCCCTGTCGTGTCCCGGCGCTATCAGAGAATGGAGGAGGTCACCCTGGCCTCATCAGGAGCCCTGCCATCCTCATCAGGTCAACCTGGTCTGGAAGGCACTGACAAGACGGCAGCCAAATCTATGGTTAGATCTGCCACCAAGACTTCTAAGAGAACAGACAAACAGGACAGGAGGAGACACCAGGCTTTGGAAAAGGAGTTTACCAAGGCACAAAAAAGAGCCAGGCTGGAGTCACACCAGCCCGAGGCCCTAGCCTTAGACCTCCCCCTGGGTCCATCTACCTCCCCGCGGGGAATCTGGTCAACGGGGGAAACCCCTCACTCCCCCGCACAGTTTGGCACAGGCGACCTTCATTCCATGGCCCGAGCCCCGGGCACAAGGGTCCCTCAAGGGACCCCCGAGGCCACGTTCACCCCCACGGCCTAGCCCTACTCATCGCCCAGGCGGTGGATCGAGCCCTGGAGGCCAGGGCTCAGACTTCCAGACCAGTAGCCACTGCCTACAGACACAGCCCACACCCGGAGACGGGGGCCTACAATAGCCCCTCATCTCCTTCAGCATCCCTAGCATCGGAAGACTCTTACCTAGATCAACCGATCGCAGATAGGGTATACCGATGTCCGAGGAGGAGGAGGATCCACCGGAGGCCCCCTCCTTCGGTGGACTATTTAATCCCTCCTTCTTCATCAACTTGCTACGCAAGGCCACATCTACCGCCCACCTGGGTCCCGAAACTCCAGCGACAACACCCACCAATCCACTGGACTCGGAGGCAGACCCTAACTTCTTGGAGCCGGTCACGACACAGCATCGCATCCCTTGTCCCTCCCTGTTCCTGAACGCAATCAGGAGACAGTGGACATCACCGGCCTCTCTTCCCATTCCGGGTAGCACGGACAAGAAATTGTACAGCGTTGCCATGAAATTGGAGGAGACACTGGAAGTGCCTACTGTGGACGAGCCCCTAGGCCCCCTAGTGTCATCCACCGCCATCTCAGGGGACTTCTCGGAGGCCCTCAAAGCTGAGGACCGCAAGTGCGAGTCCATCTACCGCAGAACGCACCAAGCAACCGCATGGGCGATTAGGGCGACAACCTCCGCTTCATTCTTCAATAGGGCCTCTCTCTGTTGGTTCTGGCAGCTCCAAGAACGGATCCCAGCAGAGGATCTCCGCACACATCAGGATCTCAGCAAGCTGGTGGCGGCCACGGAGTACGCAGCAGACGCGACCCTCCAGGCCGCCAGGTTTTCTTCCAGGGCTATGGCTTCCAGCATCACTGGCAGGCGTATGCTCTGGCTGAAACATTGGCAGGCTGATGGAAACTAGCAGCGGCCCCTTATCAAGGGGGCAAGTTATTTGGGGACGCCTTGAACGCCTACACAACAGAAAACAAGGACAAATGTAGGGTCCTTAATCATTTGTTCAGGAAACAGGACAAGTGCACCGGATCCTACCCACGGCGACAGCCCTTTCGGGCAGGAGCCAGGTACAGTTATCCCCAGTCCTCCCAATCCTTTCCGGCCAGGCAAGACAGACAGGAGAGGCAGGCTGATAGGCAAGCTCCCAGACCCAGGCATCAACCCCAGGGCAAGCGCCCCTTTCGAGGTAACAGGCCATTCCGGTGCACCAGATGACAGCCCATCAGGACCTCCCAGGGGGGGCAGGCTCTCCCTGTTTGCCCACCAGTGGGAGGCCACCACCACGGACGCATGGGTGCTCAGCACCATCCGTCACAGCCTTTCCTTGGAATTTGTCACCACCCCCCCAAATCGGTTCCTCCCTTGCACAACCCCCCGCAACCGAACAAGGAAAGGGTTGATGGACGAGGCAGTGCATCATCTACTTTACATACGGGCCATAGAACCAGTTCTATGAGAGGCCAGGGATTCTACTCCATCCTCTTCGTCGTCCCAAAGGCATCAGGGGGATGGAGAACCATCCTAGACCTCAAGGGCTTGAATTGTCATCTGGCATATCACAAATTCAAGATGCAAATGCTCCAGTCCATCTTGGGAAGCATAAGGAAGGGGGACCTCCTGACGTCTATCGATCTCACGGAGGCGTACCTCCATATCCCGATCTCTCTGGCCCACCGACGGTTCCTACGATTCGCTTACAAGGGATGCCACTTTCAGTACAGGGTGCTCCCATTCGGCCTATCCTCTGCCCCAAGGCTCTTCACCAAGATCCTGGCGGCTCTAGCAGCCAGCCTGAGAATGATGCCGGTCAGAGTCCAGTGTTACTTGGACGACATATTAATCCAGTCCGCATCCCTCCAGGCCGCCCAGTCGGACCTAGAAGTGGTGGCAGGGCTACTTCAAAGCCACGGGTTCTCGATAAACTTCCCCAAAAGTCACCTGGTACCCTCCACAAGATTACTCCACCTCGGCGCCATCATAGACACCGTGGAGTGCCGGGTTTACCTATCCCAAGAACGTCGGGACAGCATAGGACGTTCGATCCTCCAGATTCGCAGGAGTCAATCCGTAACATTGGCCAGTCTCTCCCAGCTGTTAGGGAAGATGATCTCGGCCATTGCAATCGTGCCTTGGGCAAGACTCCACTCCAGGGAACTGCAATGGTTCATGTTGCCCTTTCAGAGGCGGAACCTCAGCGCCTCCCTCCAAAGAGTACGCCTCCCGCTACAGATACTACGATCCCTCAGATGGTGGCTATCACCAGCCATAAGCAGAGGGTCAGGCTTCAAGGAGCCGGACTGGATAGTACTCACCACGGACACCAGCCTCTTCGGCTGGGGAGCGCACCTTCACTCACAGTGGGCACAGGGCCGGTGGTCCAAGTCGGACCTCCGACACAACATCAATTGGCTCAAATTACGGGCCATCCACCTCACCCTCCGTCACTTTCAAGGCCGAGTGGCGCGCCACCATGTCCTGGTCCTCACCGACAATGTGACAGCCAAGGCTCACATAAACCGTCAGGGGGGCACCCGGTCCCGGAGCCTTATGGCAGAGGCCCTCCTACTGGGAACCTGGGCAGAACACAACCTAGCTTCCATCAAGGCCGATCACATATCAGGGGAAGCGAACACTCAGGCCGACTTCCTGAGCAGAACAATGGTGGACCACTCAGAGCGGCGCCTTCACCCGAGGATCTTCAAAGAAATCTGCCATCGTTTCGGATTGCCAAGGGTGGACCTCTTTGCTTCCCCGCACAACACCCAGCTGACCCGCTTCTTTTCCCAGTTTTCAGCCAGAGGGGCGGAGCAGACGGACGCCCTCCGAAGCCCGTGGCCACAGGGCCTACTTTACGCCTTTCCCCCCCTGCCCCTCCTCCCGGCGGTGATACGCAAGCTCCTCCAGGAACGGGCAGAGGTACTCCTGGTGGCCCCCCACTGGCCAAGGAGACCCTGGTTCGCCGACCTGATGAGTCTCTCCCTTGCGGAGCCCTGGAGGATTCCCCCGGAACGGATATCGCTCAGCCAGGGAGCCATTCTCCACCCAGATCCCCAGTGGCTCCAGTTAGCCGCCTGGCACTTGAGCGCTCGATCTTAGGGGAGCTCTGCTCCCCGGGGGTCATCACCATAATCCAGGCCTCTCGCCGCCCTTCCACCAACCGCATCTACGAGACCTCGTGGAAAAGCTTCCAATCGTGGTGCTCCGGACGACAGCTGTCACTCCTGGACTTCACAATTTCCCATATCCCGGATTACTTGCTAGCCGGGCTTGACAGGGGTCTGGCCCGAAACACACTGCGCAGACAGGTTGCAGCAGTGGCAACGGTTCTCACATGCGGCTCAGCAGGAACCCTGAGCCACCACCCCCTTATCCGGTCATTCCTTAAAGGGGCCTCCAACTCCAGACCCCCTACCGTACACAGATACCCTTCGTGGGAGTTACCACGGGTCCTTCGATCACTCACTCAGCGGCCCTTCGAACCCCTAGTGACATGCGACGTGTGCTACCTGTCCCACAAGGTGGCGTTCCTGGTGGCAATCACGTCCGCGTGGCGCATCTCTGAATTGGCAGCGCTCTCAGTCAGGGAGGACTTGTGCATGTTCCATCAAGATAGAGTGATCCTACGCCTCGATCCCACCTTCATCCCGAAGGTGAATTCCCTATTCCATAGGTCACAGGACATAGTACTACCAGATTTTTGCCCCAACCCATCACACGATCGGGAGCGACAATGGCAGAGCTTGGACGTCCATAGGGCGCTGAAGTGCTACATTGCACGTACAGCAGAATTCCGCAAGTCCGAGGCCCTGTTCATATCCTTCCATTCTTCCTGCAAAGGTCGGAGGGTCTCCTCCTCCACAATTGGCAGGTGGATCAGAGCGTGCATCGCCGGGGCATATCAGGCGGAATCGTTGCCAGCCCCACGAGGGGTCACGGCCCATTCCACACGAAGTGCAGCTACCTCCGCGGCCTGGTCCACACAGGCACCTATTGAGGAGGTATGCAGGGCAGCCACATGGGCTACACCATCCCCTTTCATTCGGCACTACAAGATTGATAGGTTTGCCTTGGCTGAGGCTTCCTTTGGCAGGAGAGTTCTCCAACAGGTTATTCGCCAAAGTGCCACACCAGACCAGTCTGCTTCCCACCCTAAGGGACAGTAGGCTTTGGTACGTCCCATTGGTGGATTCTCCATCTCCAAGTGCTGGAGAAGGGGCATTGTCTTACCTGAACGCCTTTTCTCAGCACAGAGATGGAGAATCCACTCCCACCCTAGTAGGTCACTTAGGCCTAGGGTTAGCTTTAGCTTGAGGAGCCACAATGCCGTGCTGTCAGTCAAGGGCTACGCTCGCATCAAAACGGATCTCTATGGTCCAGGAAGAGCGTGGCAGCTTTGGCTGACTTGATCTGATTGGGCAGGAATACAGTCATAACCCATTGGTGGATTCTCCATCTCCGTGCTGAGAAAAGGCGTTCAGGTAAGACAACGCCCCATTTCTTTTGCATCACCTTAATATATAACAGTGTTTCTCAACGTTGGGCACTTGATATGTGAACTTCAATTCCCAGAATTCCCTACCTGGCTGGAGAACTCCAGGAGTTGAAGTCTACATATCTTCAAGTGCCGAAGGATGGGAAACACTGCTATGTATTTCAGAGTTATTTTCTGAAGAAGCAATTGTAGAATAATTAAATGGCCACTTCAAGTGCTTATAATAGCCACTTAAAACCATAACCAGTAAATCGCTAAATACAGTAGCGATTTAGTAGTTATGGTTTTAAGTGCTTGACTGTAATATTCTGTGTAAATTCCTGATACCATCCTAGAGTGTTAAAATATAAAAACATTTACTTTACCATTAGATTGTATTTCCCAGGCCACTCTAATTACTGATCAGTAGAATAGCTAGAACTGAATAATTTGGATTCTTGAACTCCCTTTATAGTTTTTGGCAAATCGAACTTACAAAAAGACCATCCTTACTGAAGAATTAATAGTTCGCTACTTTCCAGAAGAATTATCTGAAAGGACAAAGGTTTATGAAGAAGAAATGAAGGAATTATCAAAGTAAGCAATCTTCATTTACAAAGAGAATATTAATAAAATTAAATGGATTGATTTAAATAACTTGTGTATATTTTCATATTTATAGTTCTCTGATCGTCAGACAAAAAATATTTTATTTTAGGATGTTGGTATTATATATGTGAAAGAAGACATTTTGACACTAATGTGCCAGTTCTTCCTTTGTCTTGGTTTTTCATAGAAAGTTTGATTAGAGAACCTGCACCTAAAAATCATTTGGAAACCCAGTTCTTGTTTTGTACAAAGTTTGCTTACCCTTTATGAAAAGGTTGGTAGATGGAAAGACCATTGGAAGCAGTCCTTAACCCCTTTATACAATCAATATACATGTGTGGGTCAGGAATGCCCTCCATATGAATTGGAACACTAATTTAGTTGAAGCACAAAGCCTGTGAACGAGACTTTTACAGAAGTGCCATAAATATATTCTGATATTTGTTGCAAAAACTGGAGAACCACATAGTAGTTTTCTGTAACAGATAAAGTTATTGTTTGGAGGATAAATATGGAGGATAAAAATTCTTTGTAAAAGAATAAAGTTGATAGAGTGGGATTCTTATGGGATCAAACTGTTGTTAATTTTATTCTAAATCCCATATTGTCTCTGTATGCAATAATATATATCAGATGTATTTCTTGGTACACCTGATTTTAGTTGTGTAGTTGATTGAAATAATAATTATGTAGCAAACAGGCATACTTCAGAATGAAACATCAATTTTCTCACAACCAATAATACCAATTTTATGAGAACTATAGCATGTTCCAAATTTCCAATTTGCCCACTAGCCATAAAATGTTGCCTTAAGCATGTACAGTAAACTTAGAATATTTCAGCTGAGCATGGTCTTTGCTATGTTTATGTCTTCTCTTGTATTTGTCAGTAACAGAAGAGAGATCCAATGAAACTTATTACATAAGTAGTTTCAAACATGGATTTCAATTATTTGTTTTAATAGATATTGAACTGCATAAGCATAAAAGTAAATCTTTCTTCTCTTGCAGTCTGAATAAAGATGTTCCCATTTTTGTATGCACTATGGCTTTCCCTACCATTCCTTGTCCTCTTCATGTCTTTGAGCCCCGTTATCGATTAATGATAAGAAGATGCATGGAAACAGGCACTAAACAATTCGGCATGTGTTTAACTGATGAACTGAAAGGGTAAGCTAAAGATTTGGAACTCCTTTATAAAATACACCTATGCATTTCTGGGTGCAAAAATGGTATAAGGGCTTGTGCCCAACAGATATGGGAAAGTGGTCTCATCAGAAAATGGGGGCTGTTATTTCTTGTCCAGTGTTGGGGCATATACCAAGATCTAGCAGTGTTTGGGCATATACCAAGATCTAGTACTTAGCTGATTGATAACAATGTCAATGTAAATTTTCTATTTGGGAGAAGTACATAGTGTTTAGGGAAAAATGGAAATTGAAATCCAGTTCATTTGAGGGATATTTGATTGAGATAGGTAATCTAGATGCAGCATCAAAAGAACTCAAGCAGTAATTTCATAGCTTTTTACAGAACTGGAACAAGCAATATTTCTACAATCTTTGTGTCTCTTGTTATTATTAGGCCTAATAATTCCTTTTATAACTTTATTCCAAATGTACTTAGGCAGGCTACGGAGAATCTATAAGGCTAAAATATATTTAGAATCACAGCCTTAATATGGCCTTGTCCCTTCAGGTTTGCAGATTATGGCTGCATGTTGGAAATCAGGGATGTGAAGTTTTTCCCTGATGGACGCTCAGTTGTTGATACAGTTGGTGTTCGGCGTTTTAGGGTCTTATGCCATGGTCAGCGAGATGGATATAATACTGCAAATATTGAATATTTGGAAGACGAAAAGGTAACGTTTTAGTGTAGTAGTTTTTTGTTACCTCAACTATTGAAAATAAATTTTGTGAGCTGTCCCTTGTCTTCTAAATTATATGACAGCCCATACAGTAATCTAACCTTTGGCTGGTTTTTGTGATTTTCTTCTTTAGCTGTTGCATAATTAATTTTTTAACCCAAAGCTGAAATTATTTCTCCCCTTTTGTTTCCATTCCCTTATTAAAGTAATCAGCACCGAATTCCTTTAGTAAACCATCTTTTAAAAGTCAAAATGCCATATTCAGAAGTTTTAAATACTCAATTCAGTACTAAATCCTAACATGTTAAAAATATATTCCTAAAGAGATTTACAGCATTACTGTGCAGTTGTTCAGTTGCCCATGTTCCAGGGTAGTGTTTTTAAATAAGGAAATGGCATTACAGAAGTGTGGTCTAAAGGAAATAGGAATATGAAAAACAGGTGTTCCATCCAAATTTCTTTCTGTTTATATATGTATTTTACACAGACATGAGATTTTTAAGCAAAACATGTTAGGAATGCCATTTTCTAATCTGCTTGCAAATTATATCAGATCTTTGAATGTGTAGCACCAGCTCTCTTCTTTAAACTGATGCAAAAGTATTAGCAAGCTCTATCAGATCACATGTTCCTTAAGCATGCTTTGCTCAGTGGCTTTTAATCCTATTAATTTATATGATTGGTTTCTCTAAGAGTGTAATGTAAAGCAGCTCTTAAGAGAAATACACAAAGAATAGGCTTTCCCTTACTCATGAAAGTTAAAATTAAATGGAGTGGCATTTTAGATGACCAATAGTGTGATCCAGAGTTAGCATTTTACTGTCATTTCTCAAATGTAATTCAAATAATTTATATATATTTAAAAAATCTGCAAACAATTTTTATATCTGTACTGAAAAATGTTAGTTCCTATGTTCTGTACTTTTCCACATCAGTCTTCATTATTGATTGTGAATGTTGGAAAACAATCTACTAAGTGATAAATTGGCAAACAGCCCCAGTAATCAGCTATTTTCAATATTATCCTTCTGAATACTGAACACCTGAAGTTATCCATGCTACTTTCTTGGAATTTTGGGCTTATTCAAAAGAGAGGTGATTTTAAAGAGTCCCCAGTTTAGGATATTTAAAAGTACCGGTAATTCTTTTTAAAATGGCATTTGATTTTGTTATGCTGTACATAACATGCATTTATTTAAAAATCCATTTTCATAACTCAAATCAGGTTGAAGGGGCAGAGTACGAAGAGCTGGTCCGCATTCATGATTCTGTTTACGATCAAGCTGTATCCTGGTTTACTTCTCTTAAAGACAATATGAAAGCACAAATTTTAAACCATTTTGGACCAATGCCAGGGAAAGAACGTGAGCCGCAGGTAAATATGCAATGGTATATCAATGGTAAAAATATACAGGGTACAATCATAAATGCCATAGTGAATAATATATGCAAATAATTCACTTAAGTGAGTGTTTAATTTAAAATCTGTGAAGCTAAAATGTTTATAAATTAAGTTGTGTGAAAATATAGGGCAGGGGTGTCAAACTCAATTTCATTGAGGGCCGCATCAGCATTGCGGTTGTCCTCGGAGGGCCGGGTAGGTGTGGCCAGGGTGGGCATGGCCTACTGGGTGGGCATGGCTGGAGTGGGTGTGGCCTACTGGATGGGCATGGCCAGCTCTACATCGTTCGCGTCAAGGGTGCCTGGGGGGGCCTGGGCAGGAGTGGGACAGATCTGAGGGTCTCTGGCAGAAGTGGGTGGGACCAGGGCAAGCACATTCTCCTGGTTTCTTGCTTTCCCTCCTTTCCTCTCTGCTTTCTCCAATTTGGGCTGGGGGGAAGCATAGGTACGTTTATAATTGTACTTATAACTGCTATAAAGAAGATCAGAAGCCACTTTTTCGTACTTTTTTTTCTCTCCTATTTTTCATTTATTTTTTCTTTCTTGCACTTTTAGCTCTGATTTCTTTCTTTTTCTTTTTTTCTTCCTTAGTTTACATTAATTTAACCTTTGTTTTTCAAACTGTTAATAAAATTATATAGGTAATTATAGACAGCCATTGGCAAGCAGTTTGCTGTGTTACCTGAAAAGGGCACCATGAGTAAATCTCAAGAGTTTAACTCCTGTATAACTCAAAAATCCAATAATGAGAAGTATCCTTTATGGTATGATAGTTAAAAAAAAACAATTATTGTAAAACTCTGCTGGTAGGAATTCATAATTTGGTTTTCAGACACACACAATTCCTGAAAATACATTGGTGGCTATTTAAAATGTGCCCTGTTCTTGTTTACTTTTAAATTTAAAAAAGATCGACTACATTACAAAATCCAATTACATTTCTGTTTTTGAGATTGTATTTTGGGCTATAGTAAGATGCACTGTATTCCCTACTGGAACCTTAATTCCATTTCATTTTGCTTACATGGACTGATACTTGTTTTTACAACAGTATTTGGACAAATTGTGTATTAACAGTTTAGACTTAGTTTTGTTTCCTTGGTTGCATTTACCTTTTCTTAGACTATGAGTCATATGTTTATGTTACAGTACATAATGAAATTACTCCCTTAAAACCAATAAGACAATTCTGCAAAAAATAGTAATATAAATTTTACTTTAATGTTATGTTTCTTCCTTATTTGTTTCTTTAAATTTGTTGTATTTCTGTGGCCTTTAAATCCCTTTTAAAATGAAGTTGGCATGGTTCCGATAGAGGAAACCGGTAAAAGAACTTCAAGGCAAGAATTCTTCCTTAAAAAACATTTTATTAGGAAACAAAATATCGGCCTTACATAGTGATACAAAGTAACAAGTTGTAATTCCCATCCCACAAATGCTGTCATAAATCACATTCCCCAATTAATGCAAGACACGGGATTTTCTCACCAGCCTCTCAGCCCGCCAAGACTTTATCAGACCATGTCCGTGAGTTCCCACACTTCTACATTGTTATGGCTAGCTAAACCCTCAAGCATTTACCCCATCCCCACTTCTACATCTGAACTCTAAAAGAATAGGAAAGGCACGCTAGAAGCAAAAGTAAAAATGGCTGCTGATTCCCAGTTATCAGAGCGACGACATCCATTGTCACAGTGTTGACAGAAGCCATGCCCAAAATAATGGTTAAGAAATGGTATTTGAGGTAGGAGCTGCATAATTATTTTTGTTGGCCAAGAGTTCTAGGAGGAGAACAATTACAGGTAATCCCCGAGTTACAAGCATTCACTTAATGTTCATTCGAAGTTATGCGACCAGCGCCCTCTAGTGTTTATGAGCAAATCCCAAAATTACGAATATTGCAGCACCACGGCAGTCATTTGCCTTTACGAGTGACCGCAGAGGCTCTGCAACACTCCTCACAACTGCTTCCCCCTCCTTGCCGCGCCGGACTCACTTACCTTGCAAAATCTATCTCCTCTCTGCCGCAGTTTCTTTCCCTTTGAGGGAGAGGAGAGTCAGCTTGGAAATGCTTTTCGTGTTGACAATGGAAGTTCCTGGGTGCCGTAATATCACGCAAGTTCAAACACAAATTCTATGCAAAAGACATCATGGCCCCCGGAAGCTTCCATTCTGAGGGGGGGTAAGTGTTTGTTTCGTTTGCATGCCTATGGGGCAAAGCATGGAATTGGAGTCGGCCGGGTGCAGGAACCAATGCCGTCTGTGGCCGGGTACGTTGCTTGCTCACGTGCGCCAGCCTTGGCTTGAGGGCAGGAACGAAGCCTTCAACTGAGCAGGGAGGCATTGTGGGGCGAATCCCCTTCTTGTGCTCCTCCCCACTCAAGTGGTGGCGGCGGCAACTTCAGTTTCTCCGCTCCATCCAAAATGAAGAAAGCGGAGACACAGAGCAGGATTGCTCTCAAGAAGACACGGGTGTGCTGCTCGCTTGCGTGCTCCAGCCTTTTTGAGAGCAGTCACATGGAACATTCCTTTCTGTTTCTGAAGCTCCCCATTGGCAGGCACACGGACCTTCCAATCTCTCTCAGGTGTACATTTGGATAAAAAGTGTTTGAGCGGCAGTGGCTTGAGTTTCTCTGCTCCGTCCAAGTGGAAAAAAGCAGAAGTGCAGAGCGGGATTGCTCTCAATAAGGCCGGCGCACACGAGCCAGCAGCACACTTGTGTCTTCTTGAGAACAATCCTGCTATGCGCCTCCGCTTGCTTCATTTTGGACGGAGCGGAGAAACTGAAGCTGTTGCTGCTGTTTGAGTAGAAAGGAGCACAAGAAGAAGAGCGGTCAGGATTTGTGCCACCGGCCAGTCAGGCAAGGAGTAGGTCAGGCAAGGTGGCTGGCTGGCTGGGGAGGGGAGATCGTAGCCTCTCAGGTGGCTGTTGCTGCTGCCTTGCACACAGGTCCAAGGGGATTCACCCCGCTCAGTTGAAGGCTTCGTTCCTGCCCTCAAACCAAGGCTGGCACACGTGAGTGAGCAGCGCACCCGGGCCACGGACGGCATTGGTTCCTGCACCCAGCCGACTCCAATTCCACGCTTTGCCCCATAGGCATGCAAACAAAGCAAACACGTACCCCCCTGCTCAGAATGGAAGCTTCTGGGGGGCATGATCTCTTTTGCAGAGAGTTTGTGTTTGAACTTGCGCTCTATTACAGCACCCAGGAGCTTCCATTGACAGTGCGAAAAGCATTTCCAAGCTGATTCTCTTCTCTCTCAAAAGGAAATAAACCACGGCAGAGAGGAGATAGATTTTGCAAGGTGAGTCCAGTGCAGCAGGAAGGGAAGGAGAAGCATGATGTTTCTTAATGGGTCTGGGAGGCTTTGGGGGCCTGTTCCATCACTACACCTCCCATGGCCTTCCCCACCCTGAGATACCTCATGCGCACTTAACGAGCCACGTACGTCTTAACGAGTGATGTCGTTTGAGGTACAAGATTCACTCCCATGAGTTTTCGAGTTATGAGTGGAATGGGCAGGCTCCATTACACTTGTAACTTGAGGGCTACCTGTATGTGCATTCAGGTTGATTGTATTTCAGAGTTTTTAATTCCATGGAGGATTTAGTCACTTCAAGGGTTTTTAACATTTCTGAAGCCTCAAGCTTTCATACTGTAAATCTGCAGGAAATTACATTCATAATGCTTGATAGTTTGCTATTGAATTTTGGCACGCATTACCCACTGGACTACGTGAGAGCCAGAAAAAGCAGTTTGGAGTTTGGTTGTCATCTGTCTTTGATCTATTGTTTTTAGGTTGATATTTTTTCTATAATAGTGAAATAACAAGATAATAACAATAATTTTGGGGGACAGTCTTACTACATAAAATAGGGAGAAAACTGTGACTCTCTAGATCTTGCTGGACTGCAATTTTCCCCATTTCCCTGGCTGAAGCTGCTGGGAGTGATAGATCAGCAGCATCTGTAAAGCTGCAGGTTCATTACAGAAATACTTTGTGAGTGAGCAAGAACTATTTTCAGTTTCTGCATTCTGTGAACAGCACAGAATGTTGTATTCTTAGATTTTCTTACAGCTCTCAGATGGCATTCTATCTGCTTGAATTATCTTACTAAAAACAGTTAATTTGTTAATATTTTCTTTACAGAGTAATCCCAGTGGTCCAGCTTGGTACTGGTGGCTGTTGGCAGTATTACCACTAGAGAACAGAGCCCAATTGGCCATTCTTGCTATGACTTCACTTAAAGATCGTCTCATTGCCATTCGTCGTGTATTAATATTTGTGACTCGCAAAAGACCCAGATGACACGGTCTTATTTGTGAAGACACACTGAAAACAACTGGTTTCTAATTCTAATAAGAAAACAGTTGGTAATTGAACAGTTCTTCCCTCTGCTCATTTAAGCATTCATTCTTCTTTGCACACGCTGGACCCAATAGTTAATCAAGTATTCTGTGCCTCTTGTCCTGGAATAATCTGAGCCTCTTGGAAGTTGTGCCACAACAGAGCATACAGTAGTTGCAGGCATCAACTGAGTACATAATCACCATCTACTTATCATAATGAGACAATTGAGTCAGAAGTACTAAAATGTCTACAAATCCCCAGTTGACATTTTTATTTCTTTGTCGAAACAGACTTGGAGTAGTGGATTAGAAACTGAGAATATGCATTGTTCGAATTGTCCTTGCGGTAGCCAGTTGAAAAGAAATTCTCAAATGTTCCTCTGGAAGAAAGCACCAACAGCAACTTTTTATCTGCAACGTGGACAAAAGTATCGGACATAAATGGGATTGCCAGGATAAAATGTTCCACTTTCAAAGAACACTGTCCAAAACAGTATCTGATGAAATAGCTTTGTGGCTGGTTATAAGCCAATTCCTTGTGTTTGTAATTTGCATGCTATATGTATTGAGAAAAATGTTTCATAATATATCTAAGAAGACTGAGTCATTCTTCCCTCCCAAGCCCACTTTCCTTCAGAATGACATCAGGAATCTACAATAAGGAGTTACCTGTGGACAGCCTTGTAGTTGGGACAAGGAACTAACCGCCTTCCAAGTGGACATAACTGTGTCTTAGGGAAAGCTTCTCTCTGCCATTAAATACTTGAGATTGCAAAGCTCCGTGGCTGGATCATGGCCAGTATATTTAGTGTATATCTACACTATTAATTTCAAGCTCTTCAGCGATCATCTTAACTAAAGGCTGTTGAAAAATCGAATCACCATTTCAATTTTATCCTTCTAGTTTTGTCTGGAAGTAACACTTAAGTAAAATCCATCTTTACTCACAACTGCCATACCAGCCTAATAGGTTCTTCTAAGAAAACATAATTACATACACTTTTGAAAACCAAAACCTTAATATTACTTGTTATGTACCGAATACTGTTCGTGCTTGAAGTTCTTGCTGACATGAAAGGAGACACAAATGGAATCCTGTACTGCAAATTTCAATGCAAGTTTAAATTAGATGTAAATATATCTGTATTTTGATGTCTTCATATGTGTGATTAACTTTTTAAAAATGGTCGAATTATTGGAAATAGTTTAGTTGTAAACATGAAACAGCAAATCAGTATTGCTAATTCAAACTGCTGGGATTTATGAATTTCCAGAAATGAACAGGACATGAAAATAATATTAGTTCAGGTTTTAGAATATAGTGCAAAGACATGACAAGCTAAAAGATATCGGGTGTAAAAAAAATTAATCTGGCAAGAAAATAATGACAATACCAAAATATTTCAAAAGTGCCTCCTTTAGAAACAGCATGTGCTCTTTGGACAAAGGCATAGAAATTTCAAATGTATACAGGAAGTCTAATATCAAAAAGACTGATTTTAGTAAGTGCTATAATTGTGTGGTATTAAAAGATTGTCTAAAAAATCTTGACCAGATAGCAGTTTCCTAAGACTGATCAACACAGCCTGAATGTACTGTAATTGCTTCTTGGAATTCACTTTTTGTAGTTAAGTATTGACCTGTGACTGCTCTTTCAATTGTTAACTGTGTAACTTGCAAATGAAGCTCTAATAATTTCTGCCATAGCCTTCCTGCAAGTTCTAATTTCTTTACCACAGTTTGTAGATTCTCTTTCAAGTATTTTTTTAAAGTTTGCACCTGGTCCTGGCTGACCTTGGTGGATCTTGAATACTAAACAAAGTCAGTCCTCATTACTACTTGGATAGGGAATCATCTGGCATCTCTGAAGCTGTAGGTGAGACCAAGAAATTAAAGAAAAAAAACATGCCAGAAGGAGGCCATGGCAAGCCACATCAGTGGCATGCCAGGAATACCGCATGAATTTCTCCAGGTAGTCACTAGAAGTCAAGCGTGATATTACCTGTTTCAAAATTAAAGCCAGAGAGAAGGAGGTTCTCAGTTCTCCTTTCTATCCAGTCCCTGGGTGCTATCACACTTTCCTTCAACACAGCTGTCTTCCTGTTCATTCACTGGACTCTAAAAGCTTCCAAGTTTTATCAAGAAAAGTTTTTCAAAATGAACCTCAGTGGTTTTTTGCAGGGAACTTGGACCACCTTCATTATTTTTCACAGTTTTAGCTGTGATTACTTGGAATGTCTCTGGCAAGATTTCGGTCCACATCTTGGTTTTCTCTTTCCCTTTTCTGTTTTGTTATATTACTAATTGAACCTACAGAACAATTCAGCATAAGTACAAACTAATTTCTTTCTAAGTTACTGTTTTGGCACTTTTCATTTTTGAGGCAGAATCCTATATACTATTCCTTAAATTGCCATCTGATGCTATCTTTTAGATGTGGATTTTTATGGCAGTCTTCAGCATGGTACTTTTGCTCTTTAAAATCAAAAGCCAGGCTGATGAGCCTTTCAGCCATCAGAACTTGGTCACCTCAGCAGAAATGCTAACATAAGTATATGATGAAAACCAGCATTTTTATGTTCTTTTCTTTCTCTTAGGCTGATCAATCTGGCAATTTACAGAGAACTGAGGATTACAGTGTCCTCATTGTCTAAAATGCTTTGCAGAAATAATATTGAGAACATAATTTTATTGATTATAATAGGGCTGCAAAGACATCACAGCCACACCTGTAAAAAGCACGCAAAAACCTGAAATCCATAATAGGTTTGCTTCCAAATAATAGGTGAAGTTTAGACCATTTATTTCACCACTCATGAAATATTTGCTACAGTGGCCTTTATCTACTGTTTTCAAATACCCTTTTTTCCTTTCAGTTGCTAAGGGTGCTTTGGGATTCCGATAAGCTGATAAGCTGCGGATTTCTGCTCTTTGATTCATGCTGCAGTTCATTTTCAATGAAAAGGAATAAGATTTGTTTAGAAAACTGTGTGCATTAGTCATACAGCGCTTTGCATAACTGAAGGTCTGGTGTTGGGTAGCGCCTTAATTTTGCAGCACTAGAATGATTGTATCAACAAAGTACCATAAAAACAAAATCTGGCGCTCGTGACCAGTTTTTAAAAAATATTTAATGTAGATAAAACTTGAAGCAAATATACTCATGTTTTGAAACTGGTTGATGTGTATGTAGATAAGTGTAGATTGTTGTACATAAGTGTAAATATAAATTATTCCTTTTTATACTTAGTAAAACAAAGTCAGGTATGTGTTACAGCTAGGTTTGGCACTTTGTTGCATAAAACCAAACTTTTTTTAAAAAAATTGCTGCAATGTTCTTTTTGTGTATATTTGGAATATCCATGGAAAAACATATTTAAGTGACATTTCAAATAAATAATTTTTGTTTGCCATTGTCATATTTAATTTTTCTAACTATAAAGCATGAGCAATTTTATCAGAAGTCAAATGTTTGTATACATGTCTTTTGAGAGAATCTTAGCCTTATCTTTTCAAGTCATTGAAATTTAGCTACATCCAATATTAGTCTGTTATTTTCTTCATTGGTTGGATGCTGTTTGCACATGTATATTAATCTGCATTATCTGAGATTAAGAACAGCAGGAATAGCTTCCTACCGGTACATATCTTGACTTCCAGGCCTTTTCTTTTCAGACTCGCACTACCCTCTTCCCAGCTATTTTCTTGGCTTCCGGGAGGAGGAGGAAATATTAACAAGCCCTTCTTTTCACTACTTTTTGCTGTTTCACATTTAAAAAAGTAGAAGTATTTTCAGCCTGAAATACTTCCTGCTGTCTAATCTCTAAAGAATTTACTTGCTACTAGTTACACACATTTTAATGGCCTGTCATATTTTATCTCCATAACAGTCTAACCAAAACTATAGGTGGTCCTCGATTTATGACCATAATTGAGCCTGCCAATTACAATTGTAAGTTATGATGGTCATAAACGGGTTATCACATGACTGACAGAATTTTATGACCTTTATTTGCAGCATTCATTAAGTAAACAACAGGGTATTAGAGAACACACTGTTCACTATGGAGCACTTTTGCCAGAAATGAAATAAATGTCAGTTTTCATCAAATACATTGTTAACCATAGTCCCATGATCACAGGATGCTGTAAATGGAATAAATGCAGGTCACCTACCAATTGCCCAAAATGTGATCACATATCCATGGGGGCAGCCATTGGAACTACAGAACTGGGTTAAAAGTAACTTTTGGGGTGGTCCATCATAACTTCTGGTCATAAGTCAAGGACTACCTATAATTTTAACAGGTGGCATTTCATAGCACCATCTTCTGATATGATTGTTATTGTTCTTAATGGGAACTTAATCTTTAAACTACAATATTTTATATTTTATAAATTTTTATAAAAGCACTTCATCTTTAAAACACGTTAATTTTCAATAGTGGATTCTTTTTTATCAGAGAGAGTATACTGCCACACAATATTTCACAGAATGCTGAATCATCCAAACTGAAATTGGTCATTTAGGAGTTTTAGATGTTGGGTAATGGGTTTAGAACAAATTTTGCGTTCAAAATATAATGTCCAGCAATTCCCTCCGCCTGGTGGTCATCCTAGGTTCCTAAATAATAATTATATCTCCACTGGCCAGGTATTGAAATACTTACTACTACAAAGAATGTTCCTAAAATAATTATTCCAATATGTTTTTAAGTCATTTTTTTTAAAAACTAAAGTTCCAAATTGTACATACTCCATTTTCATTGCAGTAAAAGTCTATAGAATATATATGAGATTTACTGCAATTAATTGAGTAAGCAGATATAGATGGTCCTTGACTTATGACCTCAACTGAACCCAAAATTTCTGTTGCTAAGCAAGACAGTTAAGTGAGTTTTGGTCCATTTTACAAGCTTGCACAATTGTTAAATGAATCATTGCAGGTGTTAAATTAGTAACACGATTATGTGAATTTGGCTTCCTCATTAACTTTGCTTGTCAGAAGGTCACAGAAGGTAATCACATGATCATGGGATACTGCAATCATAAATATGAATCAGTTGGCAAGCATCCAAATTTTAATCACGTGACCACGGGGATCCTGCAACAGTCATGTGAAAAACAGTCGTAAGTCACTTTTCAGAGCTGTTCTAACTGAACAGTCCATAAACAAACTGTTGTAAGTCAAGGACTACCTGTGATTTATTAAACTGCTGAAGTATATCAATGTTGGTACAGAGCATTCATAATCTTCATTAGATATAAACAGATCATTGACATGTCAAATACTTTGTGTTAAATTGTGTCAAATTCCAGCTGGGTTTATGCTGGAAAGTCTTAATTGTCTGGTAAGACCGGACAGATTTCAATATTAAAGAGATAAAAGGACATCTTGTGAAGTTTCACAAGATATTTTGATAAGATTTTAATAAATAATTTGTAAAAATCCTGGCAATATACAGTTGTGATGATTGCAATTCTCTGCACACGGGTTGCCCTAGAAGACACTGCTGGTTCTGAATGTAGCATAGGCAATTATGACCATGTTGTGATATGCTCATGTAGCACCTCTGATTCATGACTTGCACTGGTTACTCATAGGCTTTTGGGAGCAGTTGAAGATTCTGGGTATCATCTATAAAGCCTTTCATCTGTGTATGATCTGATCATTTGAAGAACTGCTGTCTCCTGTAGTTTCTGATTATTCCATAAATTCTGACAAAGTTGTCATCCGCTAGGTCCCATTGATTAAATAATGACACTTGCAAACAGGCCTTCAGTATCATGGCATCTGCACTCTGGAACAACATTCTCCCTGAGATTTGTATGACCCCACTGTGGCCTTATTTAAGTGATTTGTGAAGACCAGGGGTATCTAGGCCAGGGGTATTAAACTCGTCATGTCACATGACGTGTCGCAACATATGACTTTTTCCCCATTGCCGGAGCTGGGGTAGGCGCGGTTTTGGCATGACGCATCCGGCTCAAGGGCCGGCAGTTTGACATTCCTGCTCTAGGCACTGAGTTTGAAAGGGTGATGGACCTTTTGTATGGAGTTTTACTTTTTAATTGCAATTATTTTTATTGGGCACTACCTTCATGATATCTATTATCTATATTTCTATTTATTTTTGTACACTGCCCAGAACTGTGATACATTGGGGCAACCTATAAATAAATATGAATTAAAATATAAATAATAGAATATAAATAAATATTAGAATACCACGTTGTAATCCAAGTATAAAAAAGGAACAAAAATCATTTTTTTCTCAAGATGGCTCTAAAAATATCAATTGCACTGTATCAAATACCTTTCCCATATTTAATGAAGCTGATGCTGTTCCAGTTTCTCTGAATTTATATAAAAATATTAATAATCAATATTTGAGGCTTGTTGCCTTTTCATAAAGCCAAACTATATGGATGGATAATCAAAGGTAATGTCATATGTAGGGTCCATGTAAAGGTTATCAACCATTTTTTTATATATTGAGAAAATTGAAATATGGCTTACAAAATCAAATTCTTCTACAAGCCTTCAAAATCAGTTATATAACACTCCATAAAGTAAGTTAGAAAAACATTTTTAAGGCATTATTACAAGTGACAAACATAAGAGTTTAAAAAACGCCAGTGTGTGACTCATGCCACTCAATAGGATAAGCATCAGAACCAGCTTTTCCTGCTTTCATAGATTTAATAGTATCTATTTTTTTCTGAAGAGATAAAGCTGAAGGCTGGTCATGTGTAATCTTTCTAAAAGCTACATTATATTTTAAATGATTACTTTCTTCTCTCAGGCAAACTGAAGAAAAAGTATATTCTTATTTCAAAAGATTTTAAAATTACAAAAGAAGTTTTAATATTCTGTCTAAAAATGACCTTATATGTGCATGTATATGTATGCTACAAAGACACATGCATAGACATATACACACGTATAATATGCCTTTGTGTGTTGGTTTTACTTTTGTTTCTTGTACATTTGCTTTTTGGTTAGATAGATGGTTATATAAATTTAATTAATAAACATATACATGTATATTGTACATAACTATAGAAGCAAGACAGAATATGTACATGTGTTTTATGAAATATACAGAAATTAAAAGCAGTCTAGCCTTCTCCAACCTATCATCCTCCAAGTCATTGATTCTACATCGCAAAAGGTTCCTTAATCAGCAGGATGCTCAACACAGACAACCTGCAGTTATTTAATTGATTTTAAGCTACTTCCTTTTGTCAAAAGTCACATGAAAGTATATTTATTGGCAAAACATTAAAATAACAATTAAAATGGATATTGTATTTGGAAGGCCTCAGTGATATTGCTAACATATCAAGGTTAGTATCATTCAAATGTTTGAACACTCAGAGAAGGCTCTCATGCAGGTTTTTGACAGATGATAGTCTATGGATTACAATACAAATAACAACAGAGAATATCTCTTGAGGGATATGTAAATATCAAGAATTAAATACTATTCAATCATTAAAAGTTGTTCAGTATGTGTGTCTCTAATATATATACACAGTCAAGTATCCAACATTAATCTGAACTGCTATGGATAAGTAGGTTATAGTTCAAGATAAGTTCATGAAGGTTGACAAGTGCATTTTATTTTGAAAGCAAATAGCTATGTTTGTGACCCATTATGTTTTGCACATTAGTATTGTCAATATTGTTGAGGTTGTACAAATGAAAATATATTTGTACAATATACAGTTCTGATATATGTTTGCATTCAGTGCATAGTCTTCTTTCCTGTTGATGATGAGTTTTAGAAGGCTCATGCAGATAAGTATGATAATTTGACTGGTTTATTGAGCTTTTGTGTATGGGTAATCCTTTCCTTTTTTTGCAGGCAGCAGCCTGGAATAATAATAATAATAATAATAACAACAACAACAACAACAACCACCTACAATCAAAAGCAACACAGGAAAAGCCAGAATAGTTGCTTAATTTTGTTGAGTAAGTAGAATGGCAGGATTTTTGAAAACATTAAGGAAACGTCATAGAAACTTTTAGACTTTAAAGATGAATATCATGAAAAAACCAGAACTTTTTTTACTGGTCTTATGAGCAATGAACTGGAAAAGACTTATGACAGATTTATTTTCTATATGATAACTGCAGCATGACTATTGTATGCCCAATGAAGGAAGACTCATGAAATTCCCACATTGGAGGAATGAATTATGAAAATGTTAAAACTCGCTGAGATGGCTCACCATTTGATCAGAGAAAAAACCCACAAAAAATTTCTCTAAGACTGGAAACTTTATATGGACTTTTTGCTGAAAGAAGAAAAAAAAGATAAGATGTTTTATAGCACTGAGGATAAAAAATGTGGACTAAAAATTAAGGGTTAAAGGGACTTGTATAGCATCTAACAAGGAGGGAGAATTATATAGAGTAGTCCTTTGGGTTTGAAGAAGACATACTTCTTCAAACATGTTATGTAATTCATCTGCAGACTTGTAGTGGCTCTGCAGTTCCAGTCTGGAAATGCAGAGTCAATGGAGGCACTCTCTCAGCAATTTAATCCGGTAGTAAGGAAAATCATTATGGCAGTAGATGACCAGGATGTTCTTAGTACACCACCACACATGCTGAATATTTCTTTTTGACTGTTTATTTCTGTTTATCAGTCTGTTCCACTCAGTCTGCCAGGGCCAGAGCTTCATATGTTGGGATAAACAAATTCTTTTTTTTTAAAACACATTTTATTAGTTTTTTAATTTCTTAAGAAAAAGTACTCAAGACCCACCGTGGTGTTTGGGTGGTCAAACATTCAAAAGTAAAGACATATATAAACAGCTCAGCACAATACATTTCGCTATCCCCTCTCTATTTCCCTCAAATAACATAATACATTTAAAATATTCCATTTCTATTTTAAATTTCTATAACTGCTCAACCGGTTTTATAACTTTATCAGTTTACAATTACCATAGTTTAGCTTTAAAACAACAAATTATCAATTCTAATTCTTAATCTCTCACATCCCTCATTTTATCACCAATCTCATTTGTTTCTTCTTCCACAACACAGTAAATTCCCGGAATAGGGTGGCATAGAAATTTAATAAATAATAATAATAATAATAATAATAATAAATATCCTAATAGCAATAAAGTATTAATCAACCCTATACATATAAAATCCCACAATCAATCCATCTCTTTAAAATAAAATAATATTAAACCTTAATTCATTCAAGTTCATTAAACATAATTCAAATTTTCTCCAATTACTTATGCCTTATCACGTCTTTGTTGTCATACAAAAAGATTATTTTACTAATTTAAAACACTCCATTGATTATTGAAACCATCCAATCTAAATAGTCACCATTTTTCAATTCCAATACATAATGATTTTCATTAAATTGAGTCTATCATTCACTACATGAATACACAGATCCAGTACATTCTTAATCTGAGGATAAACAAATTCTTATTTCACCAAGAGTCGAAGATCCATCGGCTACCATCACCTGGTTTGACCCATCTGCCATTTAAAGATGAATAATCAGCCCTATGAAGGCCATGGCAGACCCTTCCACCAGAGATTATATCCCTCCCTGAATACCCCATACACCCCAGAAAGATTATAAGATTGCAATTATCTATTGAAGAGAAGGTCGGAAGTCATTATGTTTTATAAGTTTAGTTTTTTATTTCTTGTCTATCTTTTTCTTTAGATTTATCTTTTTCTGAAATTCTTAATAAATATAAAGAAATTAAGAAAACCTCATAAAAATAATTTGCATGCCTGGGCTTGCTTATCTTCAAGCCTGAATGTTTTTATTTTTTTTAAACAAGTTTTATTGTTTTTTTCATTTTACAAACAAATGCTTAAGAAACAACGTGGTGGCAGGGCAATCAATTATCCACACAACGAAGTCATACCCATAAAAATCAGATTAAATCATTAAAAAAGAAAAAAAGAAAAAAAAACAGAAACCCCCCCTCTCTTTCCCCTCTAATAACTTATTAAGAACATAAGAACATAAGAAGAGCCATGCTGAATCAGGCCAAAGCCCATCGAGTCCAACACTGTGTCACACAGTGGCCCACCAATTGTACATGGGGATCTTGAGCAGAAAGAGAAGGCAAAACCCTCCCTTTCCCTTGACCCCCAACAAATGGTACTCAAGGGAATCCTGCCTGCCTCAACCAACATAGAGGCGGCACATGGACATCCGTTTTAATAACCACCGATACACTTGGCATCCACGAATCTATCTAGCCCTGCCTTGAAGCTGTCAAGGCTGACAGCTGTCACGACCCCTTCTGGAAGTGAATTCCATAAATCAACGACCCTCTGGGTGAAGAAATATTTCCCTTTATTTGTCCTCACTTTCTTAGCTATGAGCTTTAGGGAGTGCCCCCTTGTCCTGGTATTGTGTGATAGAGAAAAGAATTTTTATCTATCCACATTTTCTATCCCATGCATGATTTTATACACTTCGATCAAGTCACCCCTTAAACGCCGTCTTTCAAGGCTGAAGAGACCAAGGCGTTGCAATCTGGTTTCATAAGGGAGGCGCTCCATTTCCTTGATCATTCTTGTTGCCCTTTTTTGCACCTTTTCCAGTTCCATTATATCCTTCTTGAGGTGCGGTGACCAGAACTGTACACAGTACTCCAAGTGTGGTCTCACCATCGATTTGTACAGAGGCAATACAACACTTGCTGACTTATTTTCGATTCCCTTCCTAATCATGCCAAGCATGGAATTTGCTTTTTTTACTGCTGCTGCGCATTGGGTTGACATCTTCATCGAGCTGTCCACCAAAACCCCAAGATCCCTTTCTTGGGTTGTCTCAGAAAGTTTGGTCCCCATCAGTTGGTAAGTATAATTGGGGTTCTTTGCCCCGATGTGCATAACTTTGCACTTGTTTAGGTTAAAATGCATTTGCCACTTTGTTGCCCACTCACACAATTTTGAGAGATCCTTCTGGAGCTCTCGACAATCAGTTTCACTTTTCACAACCCAGAACAATTTAGTGTCATCAGCAAACTTGGCTACCTCACTATTAACTTCTACATCCAGATCATTGATGAATAAATTAAAAAGTAAAGGTCCCAAAACTGAACCTTGGGGTACACCACTTCTCACTTCTTTCCATCCAGAGAATTGTCCATTTATTGCCACCCTTTGCTTCCTACAATTTAGCCAGTTACCAATCCAGGACAAGACCTGTCCTCTAATTCCATGGCTGGAGAGCTTTTTTAGGAGCCTTTGGTGAGGGACTTTGTCAAAAGCCTTTTGAAGGTCAAGATATACAATATCAACTGGGGCCCCTTTATCTATGTATTTATTTACACCCTCAAAGAATTCTAACAAGTTAGTAAGACATGATTTGCCTTTGCAGAAACCATGTTGATTTTCTTTCAGCAATGCCTGTTTTTCTATGTGCCCTGTAATTTTATCTTTAATAATGGTTTCAATCAGTTTGCCTGGAACTGAGGTTAGACTGACTGGTCTATAGTTTCCTGGATCACCTCTGGATCCTTTCTTGAAGATCGGGGTTATATTTGCTTCCCTCCCATCCTCTGGTACAGTGCCTGATCTTAGAGAAAGATTATATATTTTAGCTAGAAGTTCAGCAATTTCACACTTGAATTCCTTGAGAATTCTAGGGTGGATGCCATCTGGACCCGGCGATTTGTTGACGTTTAGTTTAGAAAGGCATGCAAGGACATCTTCCTTGTTTATCTCTATCAGGTTTAATTCTTCTATTTCCCTCCCTGGGAAAACTAATTCAGTGGCAGGCAAATGTTCTCTATCCTCCTCAGTGAAAACGGAGGCAAAGAAGTCATTTAGCCTCTCAGCAATCTCCTTCTCTTCTCTGATTATCCCCTTCTGACCATTGTCATCAAGTGGCCCAACTGATTTTCTGGTTGGGTTCCTGCTTCTGATGTACTTAAAAAAGGTTTTGTTATTATTTTTAATATTCTTGGCTATATGCTCCTCAAAGTCTCTCTTGGCTTTCTTGACTATCGCCTTGCATTTGGTCTGCCAGAGTTTGTGATCCCTCCTGTTCTCCTCGGTAGGAAGAGCCTTCCATTTCTTAAATGAGTTTTTCTTCTTTCCAATAACCTCCTTTACCTCATTCGTAAGCCATACTGGTATCCTCTTGGACTTTCCAGTCCTCTTTCTTCTTTTAAAAATGCATTTTATTTGAGCCTGCTGTAATGTATTTTTAAACAGTTTCCAAGCATTTTGGAGGGATTTGACTTTTTTTACTGTTCTTTTTAGTTTCTTCTTTACTATTTTCCTCATTTTGTCAAAATTCCCTCTGTGAAAGTTTAAGGTCTCTGTGTTAGTTTTCACTGACAATTTGCTATCCATGGTTAAGTTGAAGGTTATTGTGTTGTGATCACTGGTTCCTATGGGCTCGGTTATAAGGACATCATGAACCAAATCCTGTGCATTAGTTAGAACCAAGTCCAGGATCCCCTTTCATTATATTCAAATTGATATATTTCAATACAACTAGGTAAATCCTATCAATCCTCAATAACCTTTCATCTAAATAGATCCACAAATCCAACTCCTGTATGAAGTTTACTTATTTCAGTTACTATGTTCCATATTTCTAATCTAAGTACATAATTAACACTTTGGGAGTCTCCCCATTACCTTTTTCCTTAACATATTCAATAAACATTTATTAATATCATTTCTTATTTTTCCCTATTCTTCTTCCATTACAAAATAGCCATCAGTTCTAATGTATATATAAAAAAAGTATATTAGTTCATATCAGAAAAAAAGAACAAAGAAAAAGAACAAAGAACAAAACAGAGCAAAGTAAAAGAAATACCTTTCTATTTCTATTATACTTTATGATCTAATAATCAATCCCTCAATATCAGTATCACATTTCTTTAACCTCCTCAAAGTTACTATATCCAAAAGATATTAATACATAGATAAACACCTTATTATTAAGTTCAGACCCTTAATTAATTTTTATTCAATCTAACATCTTATTTAACTGTCATAAGCCATAAATCGATCCATATCTAATAAGCCTTTTAAAATCATTACATAAAACCTTCAATCACATTCTTAAATCTTATTCTAGCTTTCCTTTTATGCCAAACAGGTTTCCATAACAAGGCCACTATATCCATAAGCAAGTCATTTTTTTTATCTTGTCGTGTCCTTTAAATCAAACAGAGACGTCTTCTTTTCTGTTTTAGGAACTAGCTCCTTTGTAAATAATCCCTTGTTGTTTAACAAGGTCCAATCTCCACGTTTGAAACTGTTGAGTAACCGGCTCAATTACGTCCAGTTTTGTACCTAATAGTTGTTTATCCAAGTTAGCATCGTTCTCAGTTCGTTGGGCTTGTCTGTCCATTTCTGTTAATTTTAGAGTTGTAAGTGGTTTAATTATAGTCCTTTTTAATTTCTCAGAGAACTCATCAGCCTGCGTATAGAGTAAAGTGGAATCTTCTTAACCTTTAGTTAATCCCGCTTCTATTATTTCTTGACCCATAGAGTACTCAGACGAAGTCTGGGAGTCAGTTTGGAAGTTCAAAGCAGGATTTCTATTTTTTATTTCCATCATAAATTCTTTTATTTGCAAACGTATTTCATCAGTAGCATCATAAAGTTTTTCCAGTATAAGTTTATAGTCAAGTTGAGCCAAGGGTTGCTCCATTTCAAAGATAATCAAAAACAGTCTGTATCATTTAGTAGGGTTGTGTTCAGAGAACATTTAATCAGTGTCCACCCCCAGCAGTGCAGCTGTTAATCTTCTTTGTATTTTCCCCTTTATGATAATCTGAAAGTCAAGGTTAATCCAATCCTCAAAAGAAAAAGTTGCAATTTTAAGTCACTAATTAAAGTTGCAATTTTAAGTTTTTCCACAAGGTGTCCTCAGTAGCATGTAAAATCTTCTCCCAGAAACCAAGAATCTCATAAACAAAATCAGAAAATACAGAAAAAAGAAGCATTCAAACCCAATAGCAGATTCAATACTGACAAAATTTTCCAAGACCCCAAAGTGAAGGAAAAAAGAGAAAAAAATAGGAAAAAAATCACTTTAAGTTAATTCAGTCCAAGCTTCTTTTTCCCACACTCACAAACACCGCCTTCTTAAAGTAGGGAAATCATTTCAAAAGTGCTTTTTACAGGCACAAAAAAAAAAGAAAAACCAAGAGAGGGAGGGAAAAAAAATCTCACCCGGCTCAGCCACGGTGGTTCCTGTGCTTAGATGTTCTTCTGACTTCTGGTTGCAGCGGCTAGATGAACGGCCATTTTATTGGCCATTCTTTCCACCGTCGGCCCAAAGGAGCAATCTCGGTCCCTGGAAGAAGCTGCCACTCTCCCAAAAACAACGAGGACCTCCTCATCGGTAGCTGCCCCCACAGGGCAGCTTTTCGACCTGATTAAGGGTCTACCGGCAGCAGAGAATCAGCTGGCAAGGAGAGCCATCTCCTTGCACAGCTGCGAGCGCCGCTATCCGGAACCGGAAGTCTTCAAGCCTGAATTTTTAATGGTCAGAAAAGCAGGGTGTGTGCATGTGTTAAATTACAACATTAGTACAAAGAATAACTTTTTTGTCCGGTATGCTATTAATCAGCAACTCTATTTTAAAAATGGAAAATACTTCTCTATTAAAATTAGAAAAGAGAGGAAACTAACAACATAATTTGTTAAAATGATTTTCCAGAAATTGGAGTACAGCTCCATTATCATTGTTTCCAATCTGGATCTGTTTTAATCTTATTACATTTTTAAAATCCTTTCACCTATATTTTTTTTTAAAATTTAACTGGCTAGTAGTAGCATGGACTGCCATCCAACTTCTCCTTGGCTTTGGGATGAAAACAAAGAGACCATAGTCCTGTTCCAATAGCATTGTTTCCTAGGGTGGGAACAAAATATTTCTAGTTTTGGAACACATGTACAATTTTGAGTTTTGTTCCATCAGAATATAACAACTCAAAATGTATCCGTCTCAAAATGTGTCTATGCTGAATATAGGCATTTGGTATAAATCACAGTGATGAAAGTGACAAAACATGAATCATGACCTATTAATACAAATGTTATCCTTTCATGTTTGTATCTTGAAGTTATATGCAAGAATATAAGTAAGTCACAGGGTGTTGAATTGCAAAGCACATTTTGTCATTTGTTCCCCCTTCGCTTTCTTCCTGAAAACATCCATGATAGAGGAGTAGGGAAATCTCAACACATTCCAAGAAGATGGAGTAAGTCCATAGGTAATAATATTAGTAGGTGTCATTCCCAACTAATCAGAATAGTTTTTCAGCACCATGGTATGAAGTCTGTATAAGTCTTCAAATTAAAATTATTTGGTGCCATTAATCTGCAAAAGGTAAGTTTATGTTCAAATAGCCATTGGATGATTGCACAACCACCTACTGTAATAATGTTCCAGAATTAAGTAGGTTTGGGATGACAGGGATGGTAATGAGCCCTCTCTTCACAAGCACCAGAAAATTATGCTAATTTAAGAGAAAGATTTATGACACTGGATGTTGATCAGAAAGCTATCCTCTTGTTCTCTGGCCTGAAAAATTAAAAGAAGAACACTAGCTCTTCTTAAAATCAAAATCACTTTCAATTCAGTAAGTGTGGCTACATATTTATATATTTTCAGTGCAAGTAACCCAGGCTAGATCAGGATAGTAGGTGGTCAAAGCTACAAAGTTCTGCCAACATTTATAGCTGAGAACATCAGTTTCCCCTGGCAAAAGGTATCACCAGTTTAGCATCCATATTTTGCACAGCCAAGTATCTAAAAATAACCTTTATATTTAAATACAAAGGGGGAGAGCTTCGTGGGAGAGAGCCGGCTGGCCTCCCCCTTCCTTCAATGATAGCTGAGGAGCCTCCCCCATGTTGCTCAATGACAGTGTTGCAAGTTGCAAATTGCTAATTGCGAGAAATCCAGCAAGAACTATTATGCTTCCAGCCTGCCAGGCCAGCACAAGAGGCATCACACATGAAAACTGATCGATACCCCAGGATCCGGAGAGATGAGGGGAACCCCCTATGATGATGAGCTTCCTCCTTCCTCCTCCCCCCCTCAATGACAGCTGAGGGCGTGGTGAGGTGAGGACATGCTGGTGCCTCGCGGCCCCACCCCACCCCAAGACCATGGAATGTATGGACAAACCCTCATCTCTGTGTTTTTTACCCAAGCTATTATTATTGGATGCAGGATAAGGCAAGCCTTCTTGCACTGCGAGATGCCTCCCTCTCGCAGAAATGGCCTGTATATCTTTCGAAGGCCTACCTTGATGACGGATTTTGGAATCCTGAGAGGTGGCATGCTCAAAAAAAGGGGTTATGGAGGTTTTTAAGTAGGGGTTTTAAATGTTTTTAAGGGGTTCTGGGGTGGGGGGTGGGAAGATTAATAATAGTAATGGTGTAGGCCTGGGGGGAGGTCTACGGGATAAGGGAGGGTTAGGGGGTGGGAATAAGGAGGAGGAGAAACATGGGCCAGGCAACGGGTGGGACCGGAGCCACGAGGGTGCGGATCAGGGAGGGGGCAGAGGTGATTTAGTTCCCATCGGTTTTGTAAGTGGGAGGGGCAGATATGGCGGGAGTAGGGGGCCACATCAATTTATGGGAGCGCGCCCCCGCTATCTTCGAGCGGTGCCGTGCTCCGACCCCCGCGGCTCTACTTGTGATCTGGGTTGTTTAGAGCCAAAGGGCCCGGGTTGTAGGCTGATGCTGTGCAACGCCAGGTCTGTGGTTAATAAGGCCCCCCTGATACAAGATTTAATTACGGAGGGGGCTGTAGACCTGGCGGGTATTACGGAGACCTGGTTGGGACCAGAGGGTGGTGTCCCTCTGGTGGAAATGTGCCCTCCAGGCTTCCTTGCATTTCACCAGCCAAGAACTCAGGGCAGTGGTGGGGGAGTGGCGGTTGTGATTAGGGAAGGTCTCAGGCCAAGGGAAGTCACTGTTCCTCAGATGGCAGGCTGTGAATCCCTCCTTGTGAGGTGGGACCATGGGGGTCCGAGGGCTGTGTTGCTTACGTACCTGGCTCCCTGCCACGTGTCAACCGCCCTGCCCGAACTCTTGGGCATCATCGCTGCGGTGGCGGTTGAGGTCCCCAGGCTAGTGGTCATGGGCGACTTCAATCTGCCGTCTGCGGGCGAGGCATCTGGGGAGGTTCGGGAGTTCATGGCTTTCATGACAGCCATGGACCTGACCCAGGTAATTCAAGGTCCCACATACACGGGGGGAAACACGCTTGACCTGGTTTTTGTCTCTGGTCAGTGTCTGAGTGATCTGGATACGAGAAATATAGTTATTACACCTTTGTCATGGTCAGATCACTCTCTCCTACGCCTGGACTTTTGGACTGCTACACCCCACTGCAGGGAGGCGGAACCAATTGTTTGGTACCGCCCCAGGCGACTGATGGAACCCGAGAGGTTCCAGACGGAGCTTGGGCCAATACCGGAGGCTCTAACATATATAACACACAACTCAGTCGGGGCGCTGGTAGCTGCCTGGGATAGGGCAGCTGCTGATGCCTTGGATAGGGTTGTGCCTTTGCGGCCTCTGAACCGGCGTGGTTCTCGTTCAGCTCCCTGGTTTAACGGGGAGCTGAGGGAGATGAAGCGCCGGAAAAGACGCCTAGAGAGCAGTTGGAGGGCGAGTCGCTCTGAGTCTGACCGAACACGAGTAAGAGACCATATTAGGACTTACTTAGTGGCAATAAGGGCAGAGAAGTGTTCTTATGTCACTGCCCTTATTGCGTCATCAGATAACCGCCCAGCCTCCCTGTTTAGGGTAACCCGCTCCCTCCTTCATCGGGAGGTGAGGGGGGACCCCTTGGAGGGAAGAGCTGAGGATTTTGTGCAATACCTGTATGACAAAATCGCTCAGATTCGGGAAGGCTTTAACTTCAACGAAGGCAGTCCAGCAGAAGTGGCTGAGGCCGGTCTTGAGACTACTATCTGGGCTGAGTTTGACTACGTAACACCTGATGACGTGGACAGGTTTCTGGGAGGTCTTAGAGCAACCACATGTTTATTGGACCCGTGTCCCTCCTGGTTGGTACTGGCCTCCAGTGAGGTGACGCGAGGCTGGCTCCAGGCAATTATCAACGCCTCGTTGAGTGAGGGTGTCTTCCCCGCCGCCCTGAAAGAGGCAGTGGTGCGACCCCTCCTCAAGAAGCCCGCCTTGGACCCGGCTGTTCTATCTAATTACCGTCCTGTCTCCAACCTTCGCTTTGTTGCGAAGGTTGTTGAGAGTGTGGTTGCTCGACAGTTCCCTCAGCACCTGGAGGAATCGTCGTACCTGGACCCATTCCAGTCGGGCTTCAGGCCGGGTTACAGCACGGAAACAGCTTTGGTCGCATTGGTGGATGATCTCTGGCGGGCCCGGGACAGAGGTTGCTCCTCTATCCTGGTGCTATTGGACCTCTCAGCAGCTTTTGATACCATCGACCATGGTATCTTGCTGCGCCGGCTGGCGGGGCTGGGTATAGGGGGCACCGTGTTTCGGTGGTTCTCTTCCTTCCTCTCTGGCCGGACGCAGTTTGTGTTGACAGGGGGTCAGAGGTCGACCCCGAGGCCCCTTGATTGTGGGGTACCTCAGGGGTCGGTCCTTTCGCCCTTGTTGTTCAACATTTATGTGAAGCCGCTGGGTGAGATCATCCGAGGTTTTGGGGTGGAATTCCATCAGTACGCTGATGATACTCAGCTGTACATTTCCACCCCGAACCACCCAAATGAAGCTCTTGACGTGCTGACCCAGTGCCTGGAGGCCGTGCTGATCTGGATGGGGAAGCACGGTCTCAAGCTCAACCCCTCCAAGACCGAGTGGCTGTGGTTACCGTCGTCCCGGTACAACCAGCTGACTCCATCGCTGTCTATTGGGGGCGAGTCAGTGGCCCCCACGGGAAGGGCTCGCAACTTGGGAGTCCTCCTAGATTCACGGCTGTCCCTTGAGGACCATCTGACGGCTGTGGCCGGGAGGATGTTTTACCAGATTCGTCTGGTACGCCAGTTGCGCCCCTTCCTAGATAAGGACGCGCTACGCACTGTCACCCATGCCTTCGTCACTTCCAGACTGGACTATTGTAATGCTCTCTACATGGGGCTCCCCTTGAAGTGCACGCGGAGGCTTCAACTGGCGCAGAATGCGGCCGCGCGGGTGGTAGTGGGGGCACCCTGGCGGGTACGAATGGCCCCTATCCTGTGCGAGCTGCACTGGTTGCCGGTGGCTTTCCAGGTGCGCTTCAAGGTACTGGTTACCACTTTTAAAGCGCTCCATGGCATAGGACCCAGTTATTTACAAGACCGCCTTCTGCCAGTAAATACCTCCCATCGACCAGTTCGCTCCCACAGAGAGGGCCTCCTCAGGGTGCCATCGGCTAAGCAGTGTCGGCTGGTGGCGCCCAGGGGGAGAGCCTTTTCTGTGGGGGCACCGACGATGTGGAACGAGCTCCCCCCAGAACTCCGGACATGTCATGATCTCCGCACCTTCAGAAGAGAACTGAAGACTCATCTCTTCAATCAAGCCGGCCTGGCCTAGATCTCCTTGGGTTTTAAAATTTTTAAACAAGGCTGTTTGGGTTTTAGAATTGGGTTTTTAACAGGTTTTTAGCAACAGCCTTGTATTAATATTAATTTAATTATTTTTAAATATTTATTGTTTTTATGTTTTTATTCTGTTGTGAACCGCCCCGAGTCCTACGGGAGAGGGGCGGTATAAAAATTTAATAAATAAATAAATAAATAACTGGGTTTATTTTTTTAAAATGTTCTCATGTATTGTGAGATCTATCAGGAGCTAGAAATAGGTTTGAAATGTTATCATGAACCCGAAAGAGATTTGACAGACTCTGCAAGTTGAAGTTCACAAAGTCTCATGTACCAATAAATCAATGCCTTTAACAACACCCCAACATATTCATGTTACATTGTTAGCAAACAATAGATGTAGCAGTAGGTACTATAAAGGAAAGGAAAACATGTGAAACATGACTTCTGGAATTCTTCCCATCCTCTTTATCAGCAGTAGCTATATGAGAGATCTGCTCCATTTCTGGGAATTTACACTTTCTTCCCAGGGAAAAGGATGTCTACATACATGTTCATGTATTTATGTGTAATAATGAGGGTCTGATCAGGATACATGCACATGTGTGTATGTAATAGGTTTGATCAGTGCAGGTACATATGTGTTGCCCATCTGTGGATATTCCCAGAATTTATTTCCAATATGTGTTGTAAGGAATAAAAATGATTTTTTTATGGCAGCCTCTCCCAATGTCAAGACCTCCACTTGCATTAAATTGTGGAAATTTGGTGTGGAGTTTAAGATATCAGGCTAGAAATGGGACATTGTGATTGCTTTAGTATCAGTAACTTTGGGCCAGTCACTCTCTCTTAGCCTGAGTAAGAACGCAATTGTAAATCACTTTGAAAAACTTGCCAAGAAAACTGCAGGATCTAGTCCTGCCAGGATTAAAAACTGTCCCAAACGCACGTAGACACACACGTATCTCTCTAGAACATCAGACTGGGGAAGCCGATGAGAAAGACACGTGTCACTTATGATGGTGTTTGCTGTACATTTGTAATGTGATCATTAAGATAAAGAAAACATCCCACTGTATAATGAGTGAATTTTGACAATTTTATCGTTCCAACAAGGATGTGAAACCTTCCCGTTTTGCTGACTTGCAACTCCCATCGTCCTTTGTTATAAAACTTTAGCGGAGTCTACCTCACAAACTGACGCGATACTTCTGAACGTGCTCACCCCAGAACCAGCATGAACATGGTTTATCCCCGGCGCAGCGTAAAAGAAACCCTCTCTCTCCACCAAAGTGCCACAGCATTGAGGCCGAAAACCCCAAGGGCGCCTTTTCCTGTGCTTGGCAATTCAGTCCCAGGAAACATTAATCGGAACTAGCAATGAGTTGTCCTTATTGTCTCTCACCTCTTAAGAGTAGGACCTGCAAGCGGACTATTGTGCTCTAGCCTCTCTTGTTACGGCGACAGGTGCCTCGTTGGCAGCCCGCCCGAAGCATTTTTTTCAACCTAAACTTGGAGGCCAGGAAGGACGCAAGAGAGAAATCTCCACCCACCCCCGTCTTGCGTCGTCGTCGTCCTCCCTCGGCCTCCGCACTTTGTCTCCTGCCTGAGCGGCACTGTCATTCCTGCTGGCGGGAAAGAGTTAAGGGCTTCGCTGACTTGGAGCATGAGTCATATGTCCCTGCTTGCGAGGCCGCCTGTTTTCTCTCACGTAGGGTGGCTGGAGAGGTTCCTGGAACACGAGCTCCCCGCTCACGTCTGACGCGCAACGAGCGAGGCCGCCCGTATTAAGGAGCAACAACAAAAACACCTTGGGAGCCCTCAAATGCAGGGACGCGCCTCGGACTTTCTCCTGGGGTTGGTTAAGGACGTCTTGTTCTATTGCTTCATTCTTGCCCCGGGAAGGGAGACTTGTGGGTTGTTTTTTTGAAAAAGAAATCTAAACATATTTACTTTCTCTGTGCTTCTCTTCAACCCTTCCTCGTATCCATTAAAATTCCATTTTCTCAATCTGGAATTGGGGCACCCTCAGCGTCTGGTGGGATAGATCACAGAAGCAGTAGACCCAGTTGGAGACTGCAGAAGAAAAGGAGCAGATTAATTACAGTGGGAGCTAGAATGCCACAGGTGACTAGCTGTAGTTTTTGGATGTGCTGTGGATATTTATTTATTTATTTGTTTATTTTATTTAATTTATATGCCGCCCCTCTCCCAAGACCCAGGGCGGCTCACAACAACAAAACAATTCAAAAACACAATTAATTTAAAAATTTTAAAAATTAATTCCATTCACACAACATACAAACACATTCAGCTCACAGCCGCTGATGGCGGGACACTCTTAGGGCCGAGGGGCAGAGCACAGCTCATATGCCCCAAGCCTGCCGGCATAGATGTGTCTTCAGCGCTTTCCGGAAAGCTAGGAGGGAGGAAGCAGTACGAACCTCTGAGGGAAGCTGGTTCCAGAGGGCTGGGGCAGCAACGGAGAAGGCCCTTGCCCTAGGTCTCGCCAGACGACATTGTCTAACAGACGGGACCCGTAGGAGGCCAACCCTATGTGCCCTAACCGGTTGCTGGGATTCATGAGGCAGAAGACGGTCCCGCAAGTATCATAAATATTTAATTTGTTTAAAAATAAGTGGGAATAAAACTATAGGAGAGTTAGTGTTGAGAAATTAAAATGTTCAACATCTGACAGTTCAAGAGTTCAACAGGTGGACTTTGGCCAGCAGAATTTCTATATGCTGGGACAATCGTACTTAAGAATGTCAGCCATTGTCCAGTTTTCAAAAATACTAGGAGGGGTTTGAGGCGAGAGAGCAAATAAATTGCAGCTCTTTGTTTTAGTGCTGTAAAAAATTGGCATGGAAATAAGCAGTTTGTTTTTAAATATAAAGAGATTGTTGTTGTTCACTTATGAATTTATATCAGTGTTCCCAACCTCAGCCACTAAGAAGTGTGAAGTCCAATTCCAAAATGCCTTGGCTGGAAAATTCTGGGATGAACTCCTCAAATCTTAAAGTTGCTGGGCTTGAGAAATCCTGACCTAGCCTAATATGTGTTTATATGTTCAAGGTGGAATGTAGTAAAATGAGTGGATATTAAGCAGAAATATCAAATTTTGTCTTGGAGACATGAGACCGTCACTTGGTGTTCTTCAAATTGATATGCATCCTGATGTGCACTCTGGGTTGACAGATACAGACTGCAAAACTCTGAGGAACCTTTTTCTTTTATTCAGTTCTATCGTGCCTGTTTTTCAGTGACTGCCTGGACAAATTCCTGCAGTACTCTTGGCAAGGTTTTTCAGATGGGGTTTGCCATTGCCTCTTTTCTAGGTCTGAGACAAAATGACAAGTCCAAGGTTACCAGCTGGATTTGTACCTAAGCCAGAAGTACAATTCACAGTCTCCCTGTCAACCTTCAAACAAATTTTGGCTGCAGCCATCTTCACTTCGTTTTCAGTTGCCACAGTAATGGGAGGGGGAGATGTATTTTCTTTGTTTAGACGTAACAATAAATTGTTCTGTGGGAACCAAGGTCAAGTTACCTAAGTTTTGGCAGGTTGAGGTTTCTGTTAGAAAGCCCGCCAAAGTAGTTAATTGGGGATTGTGATTTATGACACACTGCAGCGGTGGGGAGTTCAATTTGTTACTTTGTAACCTTGGGGAGGGGGAACTTTCAGTCTTGGTTTTACCTTTGTTCATGTCGATACTATGTAGCCATTAAATGTGTTCGTTAAGGAAAACAATTGCCTCCGAGTTCTTATTTCTACTGGTCTCATCTATTGGAACCATGACACTCCCATTGTTAGCCTGATGCCATAACTACTACATAAAACTGACTTTCTCAAAGAACCATTAGATGGCAGCAGAAAATTACAGAATTTGGTGTCTTATGGGATTTTGTAATTCTATCTATCTTCAAGTATCTTCAGCCTACATTGGGGGTATGTAATGGGGTTTGTGATCCCCAATACATCATCAGTTTGGAGAAAGGCTTATTTAGGATCTCTTTTCAAATATATTTTATTTATATGATTTATAGAGCTGGCCATCTCTCTCAAATGATTCAATATTGCCATCCTACAAGGCTTTTTTACACATTTTTTAAATTATATGCCATCAACTTTTAGTGACCACATAAATAGATTTGCTCCATACAGTTCTGTCCCTAATATGGCCTTTTGGCCATATTCTTATACAAAAATAACAAAAATGTTTTTAAAAATCTTGGTAATGCCAGTGGACAAATAGCAACAAATAATTAGGACTGCAAAATCACAATGATAAAAACAGCTATACAATAAAATCTCTTATTTTATCTTCCCTCTTTAAAGCAGCAACACAGGATAATAGTGTTAAAGTTAAAACTGTCTGAAACTGAAATGGAGTCAGTAATCACCTGAACTCCAAACACAGCTGGTATCTGCTATCCAGGAGTTCCATAAGCTTGCATTATAAAATGGACTATGTTTTTAGTACAATGCATGATAATATATGTCAAGCCAGCATAGCCAAAGGTTAGGGATACTAGGAGTTGTAGTTTACCAATACTGGCAAGCCACAGTTTTATTTCTTGTGGAATTATTTGTTGGATTAGCAGCAAAATTGTAGGAAAAGTCTACTTCATAGTATACTTGGATTACTCAATTCCTCTTTCTTTAAAGTGTGTTTGCTTGCCTAATTGCTTCATACTAATAGCATATTATTTTCTCTTCCCCAAATTTTTGTATAAGCATCCTTTACATGGTTCCATTCCTTCCTCTTTGATCTGCTTCCTTCTCTTCCATTTGTTATGCTCACTTCTTCCTCTTTTATATATTATTCTCTCAGTATTTTCTTTCCTGGACCACTTTTATTTTCTTCTTCCTTTCTCTAGCCTTGTTTGCTTCTATTACAAAAGCTCAGGTCCTAATTACATTCTCAACTATTAGTAGCCTTGTCTTGCTCTCTTTTTCCTGCCATCTTTGTGATTTACATTTATTAAATCATACTTCAATGTGATTTATACCACCTGTCAGCCTTTAATGACCATTTCTTTACTTCTGCTCTGTCAAGGCGTATAAAATGTTTTGTAATAAATTTTGTATGTATTTCAATAAATGTTTGTATAATAAAGATCTTATCTAAATAATGACACATTTATATCTTAAGTTTGGCATACTGCCTTAGAAAAGTTCTCACACAATCTTATTCATTCCTTCCCACTTAATGCATAGCATGTCATGATTTATCTTCTGAGCTACATAACCTGGATGCTAGATATCTACATATTAGCAAACCAGATTCCTCATTGACCTTTCCCTTTGCGACTGAGAATTTTAAGCAAAATGATTGGCCAGCTAAGTCTTATGGATATAGAATGACACTTTGTACAAAGGGTAACAGTAATTAATGGCTACCTGCAAATATTTCTTTCTTGGATAAGAAGCTTCAATAGGTGGCAGTCAGACAATTCTTCTTTAATGATTGTCTAGGATAGGGGTGTCAAACTTGCAACGTCACATGATGTGTCACAACATATTGTGACTTTTTTTCCATTGCCGGCAATGGGTTGGGTGCGGTTTCACCATGGCACATCTGGCCCACAGGCCGGCAGTTTGACACCCATGGTCTAGAACTAGGTGAGTCTTTCTGTTTCTTCCAGATGTGACTAGATACAATCCTGTGACTTTAATCCAGCTGTTAATGGAGCATCATAGAATTTGCAGGTTGGAAGGCACACATCTGAAGATTGATCTAGAACAGTGATAGTGAATTGTGTGAATTATGGTGACATGACACAACATTTTGGGGACATATCAACACCTAATTCTCAATAGCCTGCCTCATTTTCACCTTATTATTGGAAGCTGCAGATATATGTGAGAATGAGGTGTGCTCTTGCATCGCTCTTGGACCCTCAAGAAGCCACAGGAGAGGCTGTGCTCTCACTCAGTTTCCAGGGCCTTTGAAAATGAGCTTGTACTTATTTGAAATTGATTGTTGAGTTTTCTGCTGTATTTGCATAGGTCTGTCATGGTTAATGCCAGATATATGCTGGATCTAGATAGGTTAAATGTGTAAGAGGAAGTTGACAAATATACTAAAATTGTTTGTTTAAATATAAATTAATGAATAGATCACCTGAGGGAACTGGGCTGAAATTTTCAGTCAAGCTTTTTGTTTTTGAAATATATGGAGCTGTGTTCAAGTGTGTTAACTGATTTACTTTTTGTGAATACAATAAATAAATACCATATTACTGAAACCTGGTAGCTGGATTTCAGTAACATGAACTAGAGTACTCTAGAAGCTGCAAAATTGGAACCTGAGGCCACTGTGGCTATCAGTTATAGAAGTTTTGGCTGCCCCAAGTATTACTATAGGCTGCAGAAAATGATTTCACTTTGAAGGGGAATTGCTGTCAAGTTTGTCATTTTATAAAAATGTACAGAGGACATATTATTGATATTCTCAATTTTGGGATTAGTGCAAGATGTGTTTTTTACATAATGACAGTAGATATAAAAGCTTCAAGGGTTGAAATTACTGGCTATTCTTGTCATGCTGCAAGAATAAAGGTAAGGAATTTCTTTAGAATACTGAGTATTGTGACATAATGATGAAACATAACTTCATCATTATGAGCCAGACATGAGTTTCAATCAATGGGATATTACCACAAAGCTTCACTTCAATTGATATTCAGAATTTAGACTTGGATATTATAGGTTATAGTTTTCTGAGAAACGGGTGGCATTATTCACATTGATTTCCTGTTCACTAGGTATATGAAACCATTGGGTGAGGTCATTGGTTGGTTTGGAATCTGATATAATCAATATACAGATGCCATCTAATTATACATGTTAACCCAAGGTGATGTTATTCATGTTCTTTCTCATTGACTGGAGGCTATTCAGTCTAAAGGGGAGAATAAGTTCAGGCTCAGTCTTGACAAGACTAAGTGGCTATGGATATTTGGCCTCTTATATCTGGGATTTTTCATCTTTAGTTTTGGATGTCATTAGTCTTAGTTCTGCATTGGAGACTGATGCACACTCAAGATCATCCTGGACTGACAGCTCCTGCTTGCGAACGGGGTAGCCGCTGTGGCCAGGAGGGCCTTTGAAGATTCATCTGGTGTACCAGTTGTGCCTATTCCTCAATTGGGAGATCTAGACAGTCATTTTTTCCCTAGTCACCTCGCAGACAGCAATGGACTCAGCATGGGACTGTCCTTGAGAACTTTTGAAGCTATAGCTGGTCCACAATGTGTCAGTGCAGTTAGTGAGAGCATGCTGTGGTATGCCCATATGTCACTGCCACCCTGTAAGCTGCATTGTTACCAATTTGCTTCTTGGTGCATTTCAAGATGTGGTTATTACTTTTAAAGCTCTTGATAGCATAAGATCCAGGTATTTGAGGGACTGTTTACATTCAATAACCATATAACAAGATCATGCAGAATGAGTACGGTACAAGTCCCTTTGATTAAATAATCTCACCTATCAAGACCTAGGAAAAATGCTTTCTCTGATATAATACCTGCCACCCACTCCTCTCTGAGATCCATATGGCTCCCACTTTGATGACATTCTCAAAGTCTTTGAAGACCTGATTGTTATCTCAGGCTTGGGGCTAAGATAGGGATTGAGCCTATATCAGTTTTTTTGTCAGGTTGTATGTTTTTTTCTGGATTTTATGATTCTTTTTTGTCTGTTTTATGTTTTTTCCTCCTTTTTAAACTGGAAGCTGACCAGAGTAATTTGGATTCAGGTGGCTTTTACACTTAAACAAACAAACAAACAAACAAACCTGGTACCATTACTAATTTAGAGTTGAAAACCTATCCAGGTATTTTTTCTGTTCCATGTCATACTAAACAAAATCAAGGTTGTGATTCTTTCTTTCTCAGACAGTGTGGGTCTCAGGAGAAGGGCGGCATAGAAATTTAAATAAAGTAAAGTAAGTGTGATCTTTTCTGTAAGTCCTCACTTAATGACTCATTTCTTTTCCCCCCAAAATTAGCTTCCTTTACAGCCACATGGAAGAGAAATTTTTCAGCAGCAAGGAGTGTTTAATAATAGCCTAAAAAGAAGGCTAATGTTTATATTCCATTAGGTGCTAAGAACAGACTTTGTTATTTTCTTAGGGATTTTAGAAATTGTGATATATTAGTGGTAATGGGACTTCACTATTTTGCTGCAAGGTCTGTTACAGTCATGCTTTTGAATTGTATATACATATTATATTTTGATCTAATTTGTATGAGGCCCAATAACCCCACTTTAGGGGTATTTAGAAGTAAAACACATATATATCCATAATTCAGTTGTATAAAGTGTATAAAATAACCTGTATAAAATAAAGATCTCCCTTGCCCAGGTGTAAAACAAATTGAAAAACAATGGCTTTCATTTTGAAGCTCCTTCCCAAGAAAAGGAGAAAAGAGCATTGTTTTAAAATCTCCACAAGAGGTCACTGTAATCACTAGCAATAGTTTAATTGGAATTTAAACTACGGCAGAATCAGTTTTTTCCCTTTTAACTGAAGACTAATCAGGAAAGAATCTTTTTTTTTTAAATTACTTTTATTTGGAGTCTAGGTCTCATCTGCTTTCTAATGATTTGTCCCTTAGGGTATTTTAAATTTGCCAGGAGAAAGTTTGCATGTAAAAACATGACCCAGGAAGCCATTTCTCCTCCCCCCTACAGCCCCCAAATTATGACCTTTGTGAAAAAAGACATTTTAATTAAAAGGATTTACAAGGCATGGCAGTGGTACAGCTTGCTATGTCTGAGAAAATGCATATGTATAAAGGGTCCTAACAAACCACATTGTGCTATGTAACTGAAAGCAATATCTAATATAAAAGGAAAATTATATATAATTCTATAACAATATGCTATTCATCTGGTCTGGGATTTTTTAAAAAGTAAATTCAGTCCAGTCAGGAAATTTCTTTTAAACAATAAGCCACTGTAGGAATACGAGCATGAAAATATATTTTTTTCAGATACACATACGCAGTGCTTTTTTTCAGAAAAAAAAAAAGGTGCCGGAACTCACACATTCATACAACCAGCCTTGCCTACCCTACAAGGTTCCATCCAAAAAAGGTGCTGGAACTCCGTTCTGGGCGTTCTATGAGAAAAAAAGCCCTGCACATACGCATATAGAATTGTAGCAAATTCCATGCTATTTTATATTGTTTATGCTTTTCCAGGAAAATGAAAAAATAGGGTAGGTTATTCAACCAGCCATTTACATATTGCACTATCATAGAAAAACAAAATGAACAAGAATACCATCTGTTTGTTTATGCACTTGATGTATGTGAAATTCAGCTAATACTAATAATTTGAGAGTACCATAATAATCCTATTAAGTAAGTCACCAGAAAGAGGAATATCATTATTAATATATTTTACTATATTTGATTATAAAACTAAATATATGTCATTTGTCATTTTCCATAATACACTTATTCATTTTGATTGATTGATTATTGTGTCAACTGTTATGACCATCTAGATAGATTTTATCCTGCATAGTCTGATCCATCTGGTCCCTCAGATCTTCCAATGGTGCTCCCATCACCATGATAATTGAATCCATCCTCCTTGCTTCTCATTATCCTCTTGTCTATTTCTAGCATTATAGGGAGTTCTGTAAATTATAGCTCTCTAAAATCGCTATTGTCTCTTCTGAATTGTTTGAAGTTCTTGGCCATGTTTTTTCTCCTCCTCTTCCTCCTCCTCCTCCTCCGTTTGTTCTGACATCCAGTTTGCTTTTTGAAGCAATAATATCAAAAATGCCACCACGATATAGAAACCATGCATGGTTGGCATTCTACATTTCCACAAATCCATGAAACTAACAACATCTCTCAGTAGGTCACTTCTTTTATTTACTGCTCCTCACCCCCACCCCACCCTCGAATAAAATTTTATTGATAAAACCATTTTACCTATTCCTACTTACAAATAGGAATTACAAGTTATGTATATGCAAATTACAGGTTAGGTATTTTGTTCAGCTTCTTGTATTTGCTTATATATAAGGGATAAAGGAAAAATGTGATAGATAACTAACAGATGCCATGCTAAATGTGGGCTAGCTAGTTGAGTTAGAAGTGATAACTGTGAAGAAAATATATTCCCCTGCATGGTAGTGTTTTGTGTTTTCTAAAGTGCTTTTGGCACAGTTTGTATGGTACGACAATGAAGGCACCATTATCTTTTTATAACAGAGGCCATAGGAACTTGTTCAGCCCACAGCAAGAGTCGGTTATATATCCACAAATGTCTTGGTTCTCAGACAAAACTGAAAGTCAATTGTGATCTGAATAGCAATCAGACTGCATCTGTACTGATTTAGTACAGGAATGAGAATATAAATGTTTCTGTGATAACTGGGAACTACTGTATAACTGAGACATAAGATGTTAAACATCTTTCAGAAATAGCTGATGCAAGAGAGAGCTTGATATAATTTAACATCCAGATCTGGAAAGAGATTCAGAGGAAAGGGCTATGCTTTCCCCATCACAGAAGAATGGAAAACACAAAGTGTTATTATATGTTTTGAATATTAACAAAGTGAGTAAAATGTGTAAGCATGCTAGAAGACTAGGAGAGGATGACATGTCAAATTTTATAAAAAAAACAGTGGCATTTAAAACAAGGGGGCAATAATGTGATTGATAGAGAAAGAAGTTGAAGCAATGTATAATGTTATTACTCCCTTTTGCTGGAAACGTGTATGTCAAACTTAAGACAAACTGAAGGAAATTTTTGCAATGAGCATGGATACTTGCACTGTAAAGAAATATAATGCCCTGTTGTGAACAGAAGCCAGTTTCATATTTGTCACCTAAAATGCACATTTCAATTAATCTACATTCCAGATTCAGAGCACTACAGATGCATTGGTTGCTATTCTGTTCTTTTTCTCTGACTACCTTTCCCTCTCTCTGTTTCTCATCTTCATTTCTCATCTTATTTCTCCCCAGTAGTTGTTTCTCTTTGGTATTTCTTTCTTCATATCCTGTACAGTTTTTTCATCTTCTGTAGGTTAATGCAGAGTTGCTGTTAGGATTGCATCTGATTCCTCTCATTTCTTACAGGATTCAGTACTGGCAAATTTTTATGTATTCTTTCCATCAAGATGTATATAAATAAATGACCTTACCTGTTTCCATATGTGGTTCCAAGCTTAAACACTGCTTTGTTATTTTGTTTTCTGAAGAGCATGATATAAGAAAAAGATCTCCACTTCTTAGCTCCTTTGAACTTCCATTGCTTTTGTTACAGGGAAAGAGAATATATTAAACAGGGCAAGCTAGCAAGTTATCTAGCTGGAAAGGGAATTAGCCATATTGATAATCTGCAATGAGTAACTAGAAGGAATCCATAAGCAAAATAATATATTGGCAAAGCCAATACAACAGTATTCGAATGTATATTTCCTTGGGATGAATTTATTTTGGAATATTCATAGTATAGAGAGGAATGATCAAAGCTAGTAAAGCATAGATATTTACTTACTCCTTTCTTTGCCCCCTTTCATTCTCTAACTGTTTGGGAATGATACCCATAATTCATGAAGTAAATTATACCTTTTCCCCCTACTGCTCAATCATGTCCTATTCTTGGAGACTGCTTGGACCAGTCCCTGCAGTTTTCTTGGCAGGTGATTTGCCATTGCCTCCTTCCTAGGGCTAAGAGAATGTGACTGGCCCAAGGCTTTGTGCTGAAGTGGGATTAACCCTTACGGTCTCTGGGTTTGTAGCCTGATGCCTTAACCACTGTATCAAACTGGCCCTAAATGATACTATCTATTTGCTAAGTTGTAAAGTGAATTTAGATGTCTTCCCTCATAAGGCATAATACTTAGTCTACTAAGGAAGGGTACAATTTAAATCCTTGTGCTGTTCAATAGAATTGAATTTCCAATCTCTGACTTCCTTACTATAAAGAAAAAGAAGTGGTTACTGAACTTTCTATTTCCTTCTGATATATGTCTTCTTATTTAATACAACAAAATAAAGAAAATAAATTAATGATCCTATATTCTTAATTCACATTTGCTGTTGATATCAGATATATATAGGAGAGACAGAGAGAGATGTAAAATATTTTAGACTTTATAAATATGAATATATACATTTATATAATTTACATTTTATATTTCTACCTTCTCTCTTTTCAGGTACAAATATTTATTTCAATTTATTCCCAGTGGAGAAATGTTGGCCTTTTGTTCAATTCCTGTCAGTATAGCCAATGTTGAGATGTGTGGGATTTGCATCAATATTGAAGGATATAACTTGCCCAACTGTGCCTTAAACAAAAAAAGTTAAAAGCATGTAATTATAATGATAGGATAGCTGTTATGTGTACGGTAGTTAGAAAAAAGCTGACACATGCCTGATGTTACATCCAACATTTAGCACAGAGCAGATACTAAGGATTCTATAGCAGTTATAGATATGGCAGGTGTTCAGTTCAGCCCTTCTGCTCTACTGAGCCTCCACGCTATCAGCCCCATCTACCACAAAGATTCTGCAGGAGAAGGGCAGTGTGGAGAACCATGGGATCTGGCAGGGTGAGAGCTGTGAACCGTAAACACAAAGCTTTCGCTGTGTCCCTGCATAACAGATGCAGTGCCCTTGCTAACCTTAACAGTGACATTAAGGAGACAGGTCAAGGTAGTGGTGGTGATGATAACTAAAATAAGCAGGGGATCGTGATCCAAGATGAAGAACTTGTTTTGGATAGGGGAATGTGTGAATCAGTCATGCAAGAAGAGAAAGGCATCCAAAAAGAGAAGCCATCTTCTGGTTGGTGATTCAGTTATAAGGGATGTAAATTTAGGAAAGGATACAGAGGTTTCGAAAGAGGTCAGGTGTCTTCCAGGTGCTACTGTCAATAGGGACAAGAAGCGTATTTTTAAGATAGTCAAGAACACCAGCAAGGAGTGTGATGTGGATGCTATTGTACATCTTGGCACTAACAATCTGTCTCAAAAAGATGTACTCTATGTACAGAATGATTTCCAAAGCTTGGAACTTAGCAGGATAGGCTGTAGGCTTACTTTTTCAGAGGTTTTACTAGTGTATAAGGAACAAAATGGAAAAGGCCAGCATATAGCAGAATTCAATATGTGGCTAAAGGAGTGATGTAAAGGGGAAGGCTTTGGTTATATTAGTCACGATGTCTGCAGTTGGTCCAATTAAAAAGTGTACAAAAGAGACAGTTTGCATCCATCAAAGAAAGGGACTTGGCAATAAATTCACAGATTATCTGGAGAAATATTTAAACTGAACAATGGGATAGTGAATTAATTGATACAGAACATTCCTGTCCCCAGCAATCTAAAAATTATAGGATTATCAGTGCATGTAACACGGGTGTGTATGGACAAGAATATCAACCTAGCTGTCAAGCAAAATCAAGCTTTTAATACCGGTAGTAAGTGCCACACAAAGTGCACTAATCAAACAGATGGTAAGAAAATAGGGGAACTCAGGCACCACACAAGTTATATAGAAAGTAAACACAGGGTCAGTCATAAAGGACTCAAATGTCTATACACCAATGCACAGACTATAAGCAATAAACAGGGTGAACTAGAAATTCAGGTAAATGAGGGGAGATATGATATTGTTGCCATTATGGAAGCTTGGTGGGATGAAACCCACGAATGGAACACACAGCTAGAGGGATTTAAATTATTTAAAAGAAACAGATCAAATAAAAGAGGAGATGGAGTTGCTTTCTATATAAGAAATAATTACATCTCTACAGAAATAGAGCAAATCAATGATGAAAACTGTCTTGAATGCATTTGGGTCAATATAAAGGGGGGGGGAATGACATTGCCATGGGTGTATACTATAGGCCACCCAACCAAACAGAGGAAATAGATGAACTTTTTGCTAGTCAGTTAACTAAGGTATGTAGGAAGCACATCACAATAGTAATAGGGGACTTTAATTACCCTGACATCAACTGGGAGACAAACTCTGCACCAAGTGGAAGATCAAACAGATTCCTGACAAACCTAGCAGACGCCTTTGTCTCCCAAAAAGTAGAGAAGGGAACTAGGGGATTAGCCATATTGGACCTAATTCTCCCTAACAGAGATGAAATGATAGAAGGTGTTGAAGCCACAGGAACCTTGGGGGGCGGGGAGTGATCATGCAATATTGGAATTCAACATTATGCAAGTACAAGCAATAGAACACAGTCAAAATAAAGTCTTGGACTTTCAGAGAGTTAATTTGAATAAACTTAGAGACAGCTTGGGAAGGATTCCATGGATGAGAATCCTCAAGGAGAAAACAACTCAAGAAGCTTGGGAAATTTTGAAAAGTGAGATAATAAAAGCCCAGTCTAGCACAATACCAATGAAGAAGAAATATAACAGCTCTCAAAAGAAACCAGCATGGCTGCATAAAGAACTCTCTGATAAATTGAAAGATAAAAAGGACAAGTATAAAAAGTGGAAGAGGGGCACATAACTAAGGCAGAATATCAGCAAATAGTCTGAGCCTGCAAAGATGAATTGAGGAAAGCTAAGGCTCAAAATGAACTAAGGCTTGCGACAAAAGTAAAAAATAACAAAAAAAAGCTTCTTTCAAAATGTAAAAAACAAGAAAAAAGTGAAGGAAATGATTGGTCCATTAGTGGGAGAAAGTGGCAAGAAGATGACAAGCAACACAGAGAAAGCAGAACTATTTAACCCTTTTTTTTCATTTGTCTTTACACAAAGGGAAAAAACAGTCCAACCTATCAAAAACAGTAATGTAAAAAACGGATTAGAAACACAAATTAAGATAGACAAGAAAATGGTAAGTGAGCACTTGTCCAACCTAGATGAGTTCAAATCACCAGGACCAGATAGAATTACACCCCAAGGTTCTCAAGGAACTGGCAGATGTGATCTCAGAACCACTGAACTATATCTTTCAAAGATCCTGGAGCATTTGGGAACTACCAGAGGACTGAAAAAGAGCTGGTGTAGTTCCCATCTTCAAAAAAGGGAAAGAAATGAGAGGATTTCCGGTGACATCGCTGGTTGTAGACCCTGGGGAATGACTGTCTGTCCCAGGGTCCGAAATGCCTTTGCTGGCGGGCCCATTTGGGCTGAATGCCACCCTGGAGAGATGGCCACTGAGGGGTGAACTTTTGAGGAATGGGAGCCAGCAGTAGCTGGCTTTCCAAACTCAAAATAGCCCCTGGAATCAGCAGAAGAAAGGCGGAGTGTTTCCGCGCTTGTCGCCATCATCAGCAGATCGTCGGAGACAGAAAACAGCTGATTCGGAAGCAAGCAGCTGGTCTGAGTGAGATGATGTTTTTGCTTTGTGCAAAGTGGACTCTTTTGAAACAAATTGCCTACCTTTAAATTGAAGCTGAAAGCCCAAGGGAGGAAGGAGGAGGGATTTTTGTTTCCCCCTCCTGTGAAGCAGCGGTTTAAGCGCTATTTTAAAACTCTTAAAACTTTCTATTGAAGCTTAATTGAAGAAATTATTTTGTCTTACTTTAGAAGGAAAAGAAAGACATTTTAACATTTTAATTGGGGAAAGCCACCTTAATTGCTCGCTTTTTAGAACTTTAATACTCTTTACTTAACTTTACTTAACTTTTTCCTTTTTTCTCCCTATTCAAACGGCTGGGGAAAGAGACAGCATCCCCCTGGTGGTTACATTGTAACCTTCCTCTCTTTGGTTTTTTTTAACTTTGTGTATTCAACTGTTGTATTTGGCTCAATGCCCAGACACTTGGCTGTATGCCAAGACATTCTTATCTCTCTTAGACACAAAGAGAAAAAAGTCTCTCTTAGAGGCTACTAAGAGAGACTTTTTCTCTTTGTGTCTGGCTTTTTTTTTTGGCTTACTGTATACTTTCTACAATAAGGAAAATTAAAAATGAAGATTTGTAAATCTGCAATTGGATTACAAATTGGACATCGCTTTTTTCCCCCTTTCCTGTTTTGCTTTTTGGATACAAATATACCATTATCTCCTTTTGCTCTTTTTCACTTTATTTTTCTTTAGAGACCTTGCCCCCTCTTCTACTATTTTTTTATTACTTTTTCATTGGACTTCTTTATTTTTTTTTCCTGTTCCCTCTTGTTTTTTAAATCATGTTTGGCCTTGACTCCTGATAATAGGAGGAGACTGGATTATAATTTCTTTGGGCTACTTGGTGGATTATAATTGGCCATCTGACTTTTTATTGGATTACAAAAAAATTGGCCATCGGGCTTTTTATTGGATTATAAATAAATACAACAATTAGAAGATGAGTGTTTCAAATTTGGTGACAGGGGTGAGGAAGGGTTCCTTGGCCCCTGCCTCAGCTTCGGTGAGTCCAGCCCCTCAAAAATCTATTACAACATTTTTACAGCAGGAATCCCAAGAAAAGGACACCCAAGCTATACTCCAGGCAATTGCAGATTCTAAAATGGAAATGAAAAAAGATTTGGAAAAAAATTATGAAGATTTGAAAAATGATCTGCTCAAGATGGGTCAAAAAATGAAAACCTTCCAACAGGCGATGACAGACACCCAACAATGAATGCAAAAAATAGAAGATAAGTCAGTACTGGTTGACCAGAAATTAGAAGCTTTGCAAGATGAAAATCAGAGATTGGTGCAGTCCAACACGGAACTGGAGGACAACATGGCTGTTATGGAGCTGGAAAGGGCATCATATTTTTTAAGATTCCAAAATATGATAGAAGAGAAGGATGAGAATCTGTTAGAACTGATGAGTGAGCTATTGGCGGATCTACTTGGAATGGAAATGGACCAAATGAAACTAGAATTGGATCAGGTTTTTAGAGTAAATTCAAACTATGCAAGAAGAAATAGAGTCCCTAGGGAAGTCCACGTCAGATTCCTTAAAAGAGCCCTACAAGATGAAATCTTTAGAGCAGTAAGGGATCAACCATTGAAATATAAAGATAAAGAACTTGTAGTTCTTAAACAGATTCCTAGAAGAATAAGAGAAGCTCAAAGAGAATATCAATTTTTAACAAGAAGATTGGTTAATAGAGGAGTGAATTTTAGATGGTTGGTCCCAGAAGGATTATTAATCTTTTGGGATTCAAAAAGATATAGACTGGACACTCCATCTCAAGCAGAGAAATTTTTCAATAACCATAGAGCTTTTCTGGAAAAAGGCGATGCTGAGCCTAAGAAACCAGAGGAAACGACTGCTGCGGAAACATCAAAGCAAACGGAGGAGGAAGTACCTAAAAGACTCAACTAGAGGAAGATGTTAGAGCTAAAGATCAGAGACAGATAAGCTCTCCTAGAAGACTGAGGTCTCGATATAACTGAAATCATGGAGGAAATTGGAATTTTTCAATAAACATAAATGGTCTCAACTCACCATCAAAAAGGACTAAAACATTTCATAGGCTACAAAAGTTGAAAATGGACATAATTTGTCTTCAAGAGACACATATTAAGAGATAACATTTTAGAATTTTAGAACAACCAAAATTAGGTAAACTTTATTTTTCTTTGGCATCACAAAAGAAAAGCTCTCTATATAAAAGAAAAGATGAACCCAAAACAAATTTTCATTGATGAAGAGGGGAGAATATTAATGGTGGAAATTACATGGAATCAAAAACAAATATTGATGATTGCAATATACACTCCCAATGAGAAACAAGAGCAATTTTTTCAGCAATTATATGATAAACTAGTTGACTTAAATTATCATAATCTTTGTATACCTGGAGACTTTAATGCAATTGCTGATGTAGTATGAGACTACAAAAGCCACAAATAAGGGGGAAAAGGGAGAAATATTTTACCTAAGCCCTTCTTAAAAATGAAAGATGAGCTCTGTATACAGGATATATGGAGAGAGATGAACCCAGAAAAAGCACAATATACTTTTTACTCAAATAGGCATAAATCGTGGTCAAGAATCGATATGATATGGACTTCTTATGACCTGAAGACTATGATACAAGAGGTTGAAATAGAATCAAATATTTGGGTAGATCATAATCCAATTAAAATGACTTGGAAAGGATCTAGGAAAAAACTAAGATGGTCGTTGAATAAATCTATACTGAAAGAAAAAGAATTCTTACAATTAGCAACAAAAGAAATGGAATTTTTTTTAAATCAATAAAAAAGAAGAAACCTCTATTCAAATGTATGGGATATGGCAAAAGCATATTTTAGAGGTTTGGCTATAACTTATGTTGCCAAAAAGAATAAAGAAAAGAAACAAACACAGCGTAGATTGAAAGAACAATTTAGCAACTTGGAATCTGAGTTATGAATTGATCCACAAAAAAAACAATTAAAGACACAAATGGAATTAATAAAACACAAATTAAACTTATTTGAGATGGACATAATGGCACAACAGATTAAACGAGCTAAACAGAACTTTTTTGAAAATGCCAATAAACCGGGAAGATGGCTTGCATACAGATTGAAAAAAGAAAGAGAAAAAAGATTAATAAGTAAGTTACAAGACTCAAAAGGCGAGTTACATTGTCATAATGATGTAATGAAAAAAATCACTAAGGCTTACTATGAGACAGGCGGAGGTGGTGTCCAAAGAGGCAATTCAGGATTATCTAAAAGAAGCAAATCTTCCAAAAGTCCCTGAGAATATGTGACAGGTTAAATGAGAAGATATCAATGATGGAGATTACAGAGGTAATAAAACACCGGGACCTGATGGACTCCCTGCTGAATTCTATGTTGCTTTACAAGATATTGTAACTCCAATTTTGAAAGACTTGTGTAATGAAATTTTTAGACAGACAAAAATACCGAATTCTTTGATACCCAAAGAAGATACTGATCTTAGATAAATTAAAAACTATAGACCAATATCGCTATTAAACGTGGATTATAAAATGTTCGCTGCAATAATGGCAGAAAGAATGAAAAATTTTCTGACTGAATTTATTCATTCAGACCAAAACGGCTTCTTGCCTAAAAGACAGATAAAGAACAACTTAAGGATTATTTTAAATGTTTTGGAATATTATGAAAATCATCCAGGGAATCAGATGGCACTCATATTTCTTGATGCACAAAAAGCTTTTGACAATTGCAGGAAATGGATTTTGGTGAAAACTTTATAAAAGCAATTCAAGCAATTTATAAGAAACAAACAGCAAGAATACTTTTAAATGGAGACTATACAGATGGATTTGATATCAAAAAAGGCACTAGACAGGGATGTCCATTGTTCCCTTTGTTATTTATTCTCACATTGGAGGTGCTGGTAGACATACCAGACAGGACACGGAAATTAAAGGATTAGAGATTAAAGACCAGAAATATAAGCTACAGGCCTTTGCGGATGATTTGGTTTTTATTTTAGAGGAGCCACTGGAAACAGCCATTAAGCTTTTGCAGAAAATTGAGAAATTTGGAGAAGTGGCTGGACTGAAAATAAATAGGGAAAAGACTAAAGTACTAACAAAAAATCTAACAGATAAACAGAAAATCCAACTTGCCAAAAAGACAAATCTTCAAATAGTTAAAAAAGTTAAATAGATATCTACCTAACAGCAAAATATACAACACTAAAAGAGGATAACTATGAGAGATTAATGAAACAAATAAAAATAGATCTGGAAAAGTGGCAAAATCTTCAATTATCACTGTTAGGAAGAATAGCGACTGTTAAGATGAACATTTTACCAAAGCTAATTTTTCTATTTCAAACAGTTCCCGTTAAATTGAGCAAGAAATTTTTTGACGATTTAAATGCAACAATATTAAGATTTATATGGCAAAGAAAGAAAGCAAGAATTAAAAGTAAATTGTTACAAGAATCTAAAGACAGAGGGGGCTTTGGACTCCCGGATTGGAGACTTTATTATCAAGCAGCCATTTTGCTTTGGCTTAAAGAATGGATTACATTGAGAAACAAATGACTTCTTTATTTAGAGGGACATGATCTCCAACTAGGTTGGCACGCTTATATATGGTATGAGAAAACTAAAGCACATAAATACTTTCAAAATCATGCCATAAGAAATGTATTGCTTTCAGAATGGGAGAGAATTAAATACAAAATGTATACGAAAATACCTGAGTGGCTTTCAACAATGGAAGCATTTGCTTACCCAAACTTAATTAATTATGACAAACTTGTTAGTTATAAAGACCTTTTGGATAAGGATGGAAAACTTAAAGGCAGGCAAGCCTCCAACATCAAGGTATTGACTTAACATGGTGGTCCTATTTGTAAATTCAAACAAGATATGAAAAAGATATAAAATCAACAGGATTTTATAAAGAGCAGACTCCTCTTGATAAAATACTTTTAAAAACAGATGAAAACTTGATTAAGAAATTTTATAAATTTCTGCTAAATTGGAAGATGGAAGAAGAACAAGTAAAAGAAACAATTATAGTATGGGCAAAGCATTTTGGATATTCTATAGACTTAAAAGACTGGCAAAAACTTTGGGATAAAAACATTAAACTTACTAAAGCAGCCTCATACAAAGAAAACTTATATAAAATGTTTTATAAATGGCATATGACACCAGTTCAATTAGCGAAAATGTTTAAAAATGTATTGAATACCTGTTGGAAACGTAAACAAAAGCCAGGTACTTACTACCATGCCTGGTGGACATGCCCTAAAGCAAAGAAATATTGGTCTAAGATTCATAGATGGCTGGAAAAGATGACGAAAATACAGATAGAATTTAAACCGGAATTGTTTTTGCTAGGAATACTAGGACCTAATTATGGTAAAGAAAATTATTATTTAATATTACATGTTTTAACAGCTGCAAAAATAGTATTTGCCCAATTTTGGAAAAATGAAAAATTACCATCTGATCAGACTATAATTACCAAAATTTTAGAATGTGCATAAATGGATAGATTAACCTTAGAGGTGAAGATTCAATTTATTTTAAAACTTGGGAAAATTTTTATCAATGGTTAGAAATACGATAGAATGAGAAAAGAGCTTGAAATCAAATAGAATAAACGATAGGTTTTTTTACTAAATTTTATCTTCTATCTTAATAACAGCATTATTACTAGTGATTTTAGATACTAGTGGCGATAGTTAGAATCAGTTGATATTTTATTAATTATGGTTATTTACTTAAAGGAACTGTATTTACTTATTAATTTCTAATTCTATGATTATAGTCAACTTTACTTACTATAATTGTTTAGTATTATATAAACTATGCTTACTCAATATGTATATCCGGAAAATAACTTGCTTGTTAAAGCATGGGATTATTGTTGGGGGTTACCCCATTACTGTACCTCCCCTTACCCTATCCTGAATTCCTTATTCCTACCCCTTCCCATACCCGTACTCACCCTATCCTTTCCCTACCTATATAAATCTAATAAAATATTTATTTAAAAAAAGGGGAAAAATGGATCCAGGAAACTACAAACTTATCAGCCTAACCTCAATACCTGGGAAGATTCTGGAAAAGATAATAAAACAACGAATCAGCAAACACTTAGAGGCAAACAAAGTCATTACCAAAAGCCAACATGGGTTTGTCAAAAACAGATCATGCCAGACAAATCTTATTGCATTCTTTGACCAAGTGACAAAATTAGTGGACCAGAGGTATAATTTACTTGGACTTCAGTAAGGCATTTGATAAAGTAGATCACAACCTACTACTTGATAAGATAGAAAAATGTGGGTTAGACAGCATCACCACCAGATGGATTCGTAGCTGGCTGACCGGCCGTACTCAGCATGTGGTCCTCAATGAAACTGCATCTACAGGGAGGGAAGTATGTAGTAAGGTGCCATCATTTTTCCAATCATTAAAGGCCATGTTTGAGGGTCACAGCACAGTTGGGAAGTTATTTGGAAAATTGTCACTCAACGCCAACAAGGGGCTCATTTGTTTCTATGAAGTATCTTTGTTGATAGCAAAGTGTGGCAAACCTCACACTATCGGAGAAACGCTGATTTTACCAGCAGTGAAACAGATTATTGCCACCATGTTGGGGCCCAGTGCAAACACTATCACACAATCGATTCCTTTGAGCAATGACACCGTACCAAAAAGAATGGATGAAATGGCTGCTGATGTGGAAGAAAGGCTTATTGACACCTTGAAAAATACATAATTTGTTATGCAGATTGACGAGTCAACGATTCGTGAAAATGATGCCTTGTTATTGGCTTATGTCCATTTCATCAACGGAAATGAAGAGATCGGGGAAGAACTGTGTTTGTTCAAAATTTAGCCACCGACACAAAAGGTTCTTCGATATTTAAAAAGGTTGATTTCAAGCTCATCTAAAATCGATTGTACCTTGAGTTATGACTGTCCATTGCGTCGTTCATAAACAGCACCTTGTCTCAAAAAATTGAGTGGCTGTTTGCACAAGTCTCTACGTTACGTCATTAATGCTGTGAATAAAATTAAGTCAAATGCCCTGAACAACCAACTTTTTCACAAGCTTTGTGACGAAAATGATGAGTTTGAACGTCTCCTTTTGCACACCAAAGTAAGATGGCTTTCAAAAGGAAAGAGTTTGCGGTGATTCCACAAACCTTTTGACACAGTTGTCGAATTTCTTGAACCCATTGACCCAAGTCTAAGCAGTTCTCTTAAACTTCGAAGTCTGGATGTAGCTTATCTCGCTGATGTTTTTGACAAGCTGAATGAAGTGAACGTAAAGCTGCAAGGAGATAAAATCAATTTTCTTAAGGCTAAGGGAGTAATCTGCTCATTTATTTCCAAACTGGACCTCCTTGCAAGCAATATGAGTTGCCAGGAGCTGTATCAGTTCCCAAGCCTTGGTAATGAACGTGAACTCCAAGGAGAAGATTTGAACTTTTTTGCTGCCACTTGAAGCAACTAAAAGAAGATATGGAAACCAGATTCTATGATCTGATAAATCTGGAAGCGCCCACTTGGGTGCTAAATCCTTTCACAGCAGACTTTGCACAACTTCATCCCAAACTGCAAGAGCCACTGACAGATCTGAAATACGACCACATTTTCAGAGTTATGGCTACGAAGCTTTTTGGGTGAAAATAAGGAACACTTACCTAATATTTTGAGAGGCAGTTAAGTTGCTTCTTTTAGCTTTCCTTCCACTTACTTAGTGGAGAGGGGCTTCAGCGCCGTCCAACAGATCTTTTCTAAGTCAAGGAACATGTTGAAGATCTCTGAGTGCGGTGATTTAAGAATGCAATTAACAAAAATTGTTCCAGACATCAAGAAATTGGCATCACCTCACCAAGCACAAGGCAGCTATTGATGTTCTTTTTTTTCTTTTTGTGTACATACATTTTTCCGTTAATAATTGTCTGAGCTTTTATCGTTGTATTTGCTTGCATTGGATTTCATGTTCCAGTTTAAGTTTTCGGCTTCATTTTCAATTTTTTGTTGTGCTCTGTAAAACATTTTGTGTGTCTCTTTGTATGGTACTTTTTTAGTGTGCACTCCAGTTCGATATTATATTTTCTTTGTGTCTTTTTAATCCTTTTTACAGTGTGCGTGACTATATATACTTTCCTCGAATCTTAATTTAGTTTCAGAGTTTTCGTCTTGAAATTCTTAGTTCCTGCATTGTGGTTTGTTCTTATGCCCTTTATATATTTCTTTTTGCATCTTAAATTTCACTTGTAATTCAGTCATTAAATGTTACTGTTTTTCTTTTCAGGCATTTCACTTTCTTGCAATTGAATTTTGTTTTCAGTGGTCATTACATGTCTTGAATAAATAAGATAATAATGAAATACATGTATCACGAGGTTTGGGAATAAAGTGACGGGTGGCACCAAAATTTTTCACACAGTTGAGATATGGGAAAAAGACTGGAAATAAACTATTTGCATCGATATGTCCTGATGACAGTTTTAAAGAAAACAAAAAAAGCGTTTGCATAAATTGAAGAATTATTTCCTATGTTGTGACTGAGAGGTTATGTTGGGGGAGGGGGGCGATGACAACTTCCTCATTGGCTCAAAGGGGCGATTCGTTCAAAAAGGTTAAGAACCACTGATCTAGACTAAGGCAATGGTGGGATTCAAATAATTTAACAACTGGTTCTCTGCCCTGATGACTGTTTTAAGTATAAAAAAACTTGATATACTGAAAGGTAGTACTTGGTGGCCTCGCCCCCTTTCTTGTATGCACCAGTCGGGAAACTAGAGAGATAGTGTCTATTCCTGAAATTACCTCTGAGAAGCGCCAACTTGTTTTTTCCTGAGTGACATGATCAAAGGTGCCGTGTCTCCATTTGGTTTCTGTCGCTTCTCTCTTGGATTTTTGGGGAGATTTTTTTTCCCCACCTGGAAGGAAGTTGAACAAAAACCAGACATGTTCCAGAAAACTCAGATTTATCATAACCAGCTCACTGAACTGAACAAAAAAATAGGTATTGGTTCTGCAGAACCAGTGTGAACCAGCTGAATCCCATCACTGGACGAAGGTATATTTCAATCAAAAATATTTTCAGAAAAAATGAAAATAAATACCCAGTCTCCACTAAATGAGTTTTATTGCACTAATATATATGCTTAAATATGCAAAACAAATTTGTATGCCTTTATCTCTATGGCCACAGGACAGTGTATATTGAATTCTGACCTCTAGAAGTGATACGCCAGAAATCACAGAATATTCTATGGTATGAAAGGCTGAGAGAAAAATGAAAGTTCAGACAGTGAGACTATCACATTTGCAGATACTTAATTGGAAGATGAAAGAAGAATGTAGAAACAACATGGGTATTATAGAATAGCAAAGATTAAGTTTCTGAAAATTGACAGCTTATATCCACATAGCTGAGGTTTGTACTGTATTTTCTTAGATTAAATGAATAAGGCTGAATAAAACAAATAATATAACTAAAATAGTTTTTAAAATATGTTTTTATTACTTCTTCCCACCACCTGTTTAATTAGGTAACTGAAGCATTACCGGTATGTGTTAGCATTGAGAAAAAACCAAAAAAAGTGGTGAAACAAAGAAACAGTAGTAAAAATGAAATATAGTAAAGATCAATCTGTAAGGCATACAAAATAAGGCATACAAATCTGCAGGGCTTTTTTTGTCATAGAACTCCCAGAATGGAGTTCCGGCAGCTTTTTTGGATGGAACCTTGTAGGGTAGGCAAGGCGGGTTGTATGACGTGTGTGAGTTCCGGCACTTTTTTTTGTTTTTTTTTACAAAAAAAGCACTGCAAATTTGTATGAGTAATTAGAAAGTTCACAGAGTAGGTAAAACATAGACTTCCCTATCTCTTGTACTACTACCATCTTCCACAGTGTCCTCTTATCAAAGCTAAATATCTATCTAGGATTTAATTTTGTCCGATAATGAATGATTCTTGCTATCTTTTTCTGAATCTCTTTTAGTTTGTCTGAATTCTTAAAGTGAATTGTCCAAAAATGTAATAAAGTGTAACTATTATTTTCCATGCTTTGGAAGTAATTTTTCCATTTCTGCAGCCTAAAATTATCTTTTTTTTACCCAGCATATATCCTACTTATATTCACTTTGCAACATTTTTTGTTTTCAACTAATATTTTAATGATATCTTTATAGGTATTCTCATGAAACTCTTGATACGGTTCATTTCATTTCATTTCAGTTTCTTAAAAGCAAGGCAATGAAGGAGCATATTTGTAGCTCAAGGTTGAAATGAGAGTCCTTGGTGCTCTCTGAGCTTGGTTCTTTTCTTGCAGATGTTTCATTACCTAAACTAGGTAACATCATACTAACACTGATGATGTTACCTAGTTTGGATAATGAAATGTCTGCAAGAAAACAATCAAGCTCAGAAAGCATCAAGGACCCCTAAATGCAAAGCTTCCCAATTGCCTCTTTTGAATTTCATTCTGTTATTTTATTTCATTTCCCTACCATATCAGGCTTATTTTGAATTTCATTTATGTCTTCTAAAATATTAACATTCCCATACAATTTTACGTCATCTAGAATTTAATTAGTATTTCTCTGTCTATGCATCTAAATGTTTAAAAATACATTAAAATATTCAAGGCCTGGGCCTAAATATTATATTATATTCCATACTTAAGTTTGATGGGAAGTTAATTGATTCATTGAGTAAGATTTTTGAGTGTCTTTTTGTTGAGTTTTGCTTTGTTTATACATTTGTGCTTTGGCTATTTGGAATCTTAAGACTTCTTGAACAATAGAACAACCTGTGTTAAGTCATTTTGGTTAGTTTGGTGAACTTTGGTTTCCTGAACTGTGTGAATCCTCTTGTGCTTGATTGTGGAGGATGCAGAGTCATTCTGAAATGTAAAGACTATGGTGATCAGATTCATTTGGTTGTAAGTTTTGAGATGGCTGCACTCTGTTCATCCTCTTGTGTGTAAGTATGAATAGAAGCTGTCTTTTACAGATAAATTCATGGTTGCAAACTTAATGAAAGTATTTCTGTGTGAATATAGTAGAAAACAGTAGACTGGCATTCTTGTCAAATCTGTTTCTCATTTTGTCCTTATTTTTCATTAATTCTCATTTACATCAATGTCATACATATACAATCTAAATCAACAATATGGAAATGTCAAGGGGCAAATATCCATTGAATAAACACAAACTAT